>OX421447.1:33897760-33930260 GCA_949126865.1 Montipora capitata
TCATTTCATTAAAAATCAAACTTTGAAGTAACATATATATCTACTTTCATAATGAGCTAAATAAATACTTTGATTGACTTGATTGATTTTTGATGGCGTTACTGTTGCAAGGTTTCACAGCTGCTAATTGCATCATTTTCTACCTTGAATGTAGGGTCTCTCTTTATGACTTGAGTAGTATAGGAGTTGGTGGTACGAGAGCATTTTTGCAAAAATGCTCTTATACCAACTCAACTCCATACTACTTTAAATTTAATGGCTTCCAACTTTCGGTCTCATATTCTTGGAAATCTATATGTTTTATATTTCTGTGAATCTATGCCGTGGCGAGGCAGAATGGATCCAACGCAAAATTTATTTTGAAAATCTATATGTTATTTAAAATGCGTGACTTTCTTAGAAAAATCACAAAGCATGACATTCTCGGAAATAAAGAAAGGGGGTTTACCCGTGATTTTTAACCAATCGAAAACTTCACATTTTTACTACACAATTGTGGAATTTTTCAGTGAAAAATTATTAATTTGTGAAATTATTTATGTAGACCGGCACAGCAGTGCCGTGACGTCAGCAGCCAACTTTTTAGATTTTATAATGCCCGTATGCATGACTTGTCACACCATTGCTGTGAATATAGCGCTTATCATCGAAGCAAGATAATGACACTTTATTAAGCTCATAGCTTCCAAGTTGATGCAAGTTGCTTCTGATCGTTTTCATGGTGTGATGCATTTGTTCGTTGTTGAACAGTACGTTTTTATAATTTTCATGAGTGATGTTCTTCTTAATAATATTTTTCTTGATTCCCTTTGCTGTCTTTCCGCCTTTGTCATTGTCTTTCATATATGAATACATTTTTGATCTCAATCCGACGAATTCGGTTATCGGCATGCCTGCCACTTCATCTTTGAATTTACCGATCACTTTTTTATTCTCTTTGTTGAAATATGGACTGTCTTCTGGATAGTCACTGTTGTCGAATTTATCTTTATCATTCCAAAAGTCTTGGTACACATCACTGGTTTCAATTTCATAGGTCAAGCTGTCTGTGTCTGTGAATAATAATTTCGCTTTGCTGCCGTATTTTTGTTTGATATAATTGTAGTGGAAATCATACATTAGTGTCTTACTAAGATCTAGGATACACATACCCACATATGCCGGCCTGTTTAGGGTTAGTGTTTCTTTGATTTTATGCACTGCCACTAGATTTTCATTAAAGATCTTGCTACTAACATATGTTGGTTTGGCAGCCATTTTTGACAGTTTGTTTTCATCAGTTACTAATCTGACATCTACTCGCTTTCTAATATTTTCCATTGTTTTTCCAAATACACTGTTATTCATAAGCTTGAAGAAGTCTTTCTCAAAAGCATTTTTGGCATTGGTTCTCTTCTGTGTGTTGAAATCAATGTATTCTTTCAACCATGGTGACTGATTGAACTTTAGAACTCGATGGATTTTGGTTATTTTCAAACCGAGATCGGTGTACAATTGTAGGTTCCTATAATGAAGAACATACTTTTCTTTGTTGCTTAATGTAGGTATCAGTTTATGAACTAAACCAGTTGATACATTAAATTTGTTGGCTATTTCTTGGCAATAATTAGAAAGCATATCTTTGTTGACTTTGACCTTTTCGGCTGCTAGCGGATAATCATTATGAAGGTCATGTAGTTCTTTGGGGTATTCTAAGTCTACTTCCAGTATTAAACCTTCATTGCTGTCTTTTTTGTACTTGGCTGGGTCTATCTTATTAATCTGTTTTTCTGTCATCCATTTGAAACCGCCATTTGGTAGGTATTGTGACATAGCCCAACCATACAGATTGTTAGCATCTAGATACATTATATACTTTGAGGGCGCCTTCTCATCATACGTTTTCATGTATCTATTATTAGCTTTGCCGTATCGATTTGCTATGTATGATGTACCACCACGCATGCCCTTTTCGATGAATTGAAACATATCAATATCAGTCATAAGCTCCAATTTAATGTCAGTCATCTTTAACATAGCATCCCAGGAAAGCCCAGGACTGGTAAAATAATGACATGGGTCTAATTTGTAGTATTGCAGGCAGGTCTTTCGGAAGTTTTCAAATACATCCGCTAATAGAAGGATGTCAGACTTGAGATATAAGTCATGGTATTCACCCATATTTTCAAGAGAAAATGCATCCCATACAGTCTGAGCATGTTGATAATCTTTGTCAGTTATATGTTCATCATTCAAGATGCTGTAAAAGTCTTCTTTCGATGGCAGCTTTTCATTGAATTTTTCAAAACTGTCCATAAAGTCATATGGGTATACTCCCTTTTTGCTCATCAAATCAAGTTTTTCGTTTTTGAACGTTTGAGAGGTATATTTTAATGATTCTTTTGGTAGATTACTCACTAGTTTTTCCAAACTAGAGCTCATAAATTGAAAACTGTCAATAAAGGTCAGATGATTGCCAAGCATGAAAGCCATGTATTTCTCCATGTTATTAGGAATTGCATTTATATTCATTTGGCACTTTTCGCCTTTCTTATTCGTGTATGTATGCTTTTTAACTATCTCGCCAATTTTTTGCATTATAAAATGACTGTCATACCCACGGAGATTGTGAAACATGACTGGTATTTTCTCAGTTATTCGAAAGTTAAGATTGCAATCTTGGTGAGCTGATCCTCTGTATTTACCTGTGATATGGCAATGGTCTCTAACTCTCACATCATTTTCATTGTATTTTTTGTTGCAGATATGACATTCATTAGCTTTTTGAAATTCTTTGTTATCATCTTCAGTCATTCTCAATGGTTTATTGAAATATTTTTTCATAATCTTCTTGCAGTATTTGACTTCATCCAGCATGGCTTCCATAAATTTGTAAACAGCTTTTTCACCTCTATAAATTTGTACTGGTTTTGTGTATTTATCATCATAACAACACACAACCTTATATCCATAACCACAGTCTGTGTGTCTCTGATAAGCCTCTGTGTATGATTTATCATCATTGGGTTGGCATCCATGTATTTTTTCAGTTATGGCTTCAAAATCTGCATATATTACAAATGGAACTGGTATTTGTTTGTGGGCATTATTGAATTTTAGTATGTTGTCATCTTTTGTTGGCATTTTAATTGCTTGTGCTCCATTTAATTGGATACAGTTTTCTTTATGATTATTCAACACTCTTTCAGAAGTAAAATGCTGAAGACAATACATGCAAAAATGTTTTCTCTCTTTGTGCTTTGTTATATCATACATGTATTTGTTGAAATCTTTGATTAATACATAGTGCTTGTTTTCATTTTCTGTTATAAGAAGCAGATTCATGCAATCTTCATACTTTTATTTTGACACATAAATGGGATATTTTTGTTTGTTTTCATAACCGAAAACATTGATGTTAATTTCATTCTGCTTTTCTATTTTGTTGTACTGTTTGGTAGTCACTGGAAATTCAATTCCTGAATAATTCAAATTGTTGACAAATGCTTTGTCTGATTTTTTTATTCTTTGAGGATCTTTGTCTTGTGGATTTAAATGTCTTATGTGGCACCACCTGAAGCATTCATTATCCTCATTTTTCATGTTGATCAATCCCTTTGCACTGTTTCTGAGTTCTGTGGGTAGTTTTATATAAGAAGATCCTTTCATTGGTTCATATTTTACCACATTGAGATAATGGTTTTCAACTGATTCAACAGTCCAACCAGATCCCTCTGAAATCCAAACTGCAATCTTGTTTAGTATGACTTGTTTTGACAAAGATAAAGCTAGTTCAATTTGTGTGTCATTTGTTATTGTTTGGGGTTGACTGTTAAAATACGCTGTTTTCATAATTTTTTCTTCTCGCCCTAGTTGTTTTTCAAATGTGACCCTCAGTGTTTCAACAAACTTTAGACCTGTCATTGATTTTAATATTTTTTCGATATGGATGGCAACAGCCTTTCTTGTGTTTTGCAGTTGCATGAGTGGGTCTTTGCTGTTTTTTATGTTGATTTCATAAGACTTTGTGAACCCTTTTAAAGCTTTGTTTGTTTCTTGTATTATAGTCCTTGGTAATGGAACTGGTCGTTTTTTGGTTCTTGGCGCTGGAATTGGTTTTTTGGTTCTTGGTACTGGTTTGTATCCATCTCGGAACTCTAATGGAGGAAGAATTATGTTTTCTTCATAATTTTGCACCATTTGCTGCACACTCTTGCGAGGTGCTGGTATTGGTCTCACAGCCCTAGGCGCTGGCACTGGTCTTTTGGTTATTGGCGCTGGTACTGGTTTTGTATTTTGTTTTATAATCAATTTTATTAATTCTGATTTACTTAGTTTCTCAAGATCACTCTTGTTCATAATATTGTACAAGATATTTTTTTTCATACTATTCATCATAATATATGTATAGGAAATAATTCTTTAAGTGAAAATATGGTGCGTTTATAGTTCAACACATACTGTTGTATGTATTTAACTGTCAAAAGAGAAGTGGTTATGAATAAATTAATTGCTGCTGTTTTCATGTTCATCATAAACATAACCCGTATTATATGTGAACGAATTTTTGAAATGCTTCTTTGTTTTGAGATGATTATGTTTTCCAGCAAGAGTGTAATTGTGATTATTGTCGCATATTTTGCAATACCATTCTTTGTGCAACATGTAATCGTTTTTGTTTCGTCTTCTTTCTTCTGCAGTGTAGAATCTTGGACGGCCAACTGGTCTTCGATCTTCCATATTATATTACTATATATTTTTTGTTTATGTCATTTATTCCTCATCTTCTGTTTCATCTGACCCGTCTGACTCCTCTGGCTCGTATTTTTGAAACACATGTTGTATTGTTTTCAACATTTGTTCGTTAAGGTCGCCTGGGTTCAAAACAAAACTGGTAATTTCGTCTGTTATTCTAATCATCGGGTGTTCATCTCTGATCGACAATCTGACTTTTGCTGGCGGTTTTATAAAATACAACAAATCTGTTCTAAATAATTCCGTCACAAAATCTAGCAATTGGCGATTTTCAAGTAAACAAGTCATCAATGCATTAAATTTTGATTGTCTGCTCATATAATATGACTGTACATTTTTTATATCTATTCCCTGATCATTTTCACGGGGGATAAGAAATTTTTGTATCTTTCATACTCATTTATCAACAACGACATTTTTGCGTTTGTTTTATCGAATGCTTGCTTGATTTCCCATCTTTTTCGAATTCCATTGTCCAAAAAATGTTTTAAATACGGAAACTCTATTGTGCGAACAAAATGGATGTATTTAGCATTGTTACTTATTATGTCACAAATTTCTTCTGTTACCAAACGTCTTAGGCATAATGATTTTACAATCTCAGCACCTTTGAAGGCCATATATTTATACATTATACAGATTTTTCACTGTCTTGTGACGAAATAGATTCCTGACTTTCTTGTGACGAATAACTTGATACACTTTCTTGCGACGATGGCAACCAATCGGAATCCGAACCAGACTCTTGAGAGCTCTCATAATAAAAACCAAACTTTTCTTCATTTTCAAACTTGTCCATATAATATAAGTATATATTTTTATTTTTTTATAAGTGTTTATGCGCGTTTGTTTTGTCTCACTGTTCCCTTGTTAATACTAATCCTAATTCATCTATATAATATAAACTATATTTCATATGTTTTCAATGTCTTTCAATGGTACCCAACTATTGAAATCATCACTGTATCCCTTCCATTTCACTAGAGCTTGTTTCTTCTTATAGTCCCTCCGAATTACTTTATCAATACGGAAAATATCCTGCTTTGCTTTTAATAATTCAGGTTCATAAAAACTGCCTTGTATCTCTTCACCTCTGAGATCTTTTAGTTTGTATGTTATTGGATTAGTATATTGGATCTTATCAACTGTAAACACTTCTTCTGTCCAATTTGGTGTGTAACCCTTGTCAAACACATTCCGTTTACACTTGGATATTCGAACCTTATCACCTGTTTTGAATTTAGGTTTCTGTTTCAATGTTTCTATATCACCATACAAATTGAAGTAAACGGTTCCTTCATTGCTCTTTTTACTGGCTTCTACAGGTGTCATTTTTATGCTTGAATGTTTTGTGTTGTTGTACTGTTTCACTAGTTTGGGTAACATATCGAGATACATTGTATTACCTTGAACAGTGAACTGTTTCCACATTTTGGATTTAATTGTTCGATTCCACCTTTCAACCACTGAGGATTTCTCCTCATTTTCAGTGGAGTACATATGTATCCCATTTTTCTCTAGCAAGTCTTTCAAGTGTTTGTTATAGAACTCCTTTCCCTTATCAACCCATAGATACTGCGGTCTTCTACCTTCCTTGAATATTGTTTTAAATGCTTCAGTGACAGATTCACCTTTTTTATCCTTTAATGGGACAATCCAACCGTATTTGCTGAAAACATCGATAACCATAAGAAGATACCGATAACCTTTATTCCATTTGCTAAACTGTTGCATTTCAACTAGATCACTTGCCCATATTTCATCAATATGATTTGTAATCACACGCCGCCGAGTAAAGTTGCGTCTTATGGATGCATGTAATTCATCTGCTAATTTTTCTTGCCAGTTTTCTTTACCCGACGGCTTTTTCCGTTTTTTGGAACTCCGAGACCTAGTTTCTGCTTTGTATTGATAACATTTCTTGCCAACCAATGCCCCCATTGTCTTTCATTATACGGTACGTTGTCTAAAGCTTGAACCATTTTCCTATCTGCTTTGTTTTTACATTTTCTGTCATCCTTGCAGACGGAATAATCGACATCATGCTGCATTGCGATCGCATCAGTTTTTCCAGTGGGCATATCATATATTTCCAATATTTGGCCAGTTTTTGGGTCATACTTCAGTTGATTTTCCAAATCATTGTAAGGTCCTGTGTAATGATGCCCAGGAAGCGTCCATCCGCTTTTTGGTTTTGGTAATTTACCAATAGCTTTGTGAATGTCAAGAGCACCACCATCAAGATCTTTTCTGTTTGTTGTGTATTTTTTCTTGGGTCTTATCTTCGTCGACAATTGATCGAGAGCTTCAGAACCGACTTTATGAAGTAGAGGATTCATTTTTCTCAAACCATAATCGATTGCTTTTTTCTGCAACTTTGGATCTCTCATTAATTCAGAACCATAATATCTACCCATTTCAACTGCTTTTTTACCAAGATAAGGTACTCCTTTAGTTAAAAATAATTCTGCTGCTGTATTACCTAAATCTGACATGATCCCTTTGCCTGCCATCTCTGACAGGCTGTTTAGTTTCCCTGTTTTTTAACAAATTTGGTCTTTTTAATGCCGCATTCAGCACAAGTGCAAAAGAACATTAGTCTGCCATTTTTAGTTGTTTTGTAACCTGAAGGCTCAGTACATTCAGTCACTTTCTTTTGTTTAACACAATATGATTTCATAATATATATAAGTTAGATATTTCTGAAATAATGTTCAATAAAACTCTCATTTTTCATTGTATCATTTATGTCAAACACTTGTAATAAATCATAATACGAATTACCCTTATTCATTTCATTTAGAAAGTATAAACAGAAATACCCACAAGTTGTTGTTTGTATGTTTTGTATCTGATTGTTTTGGTGCAATAGAGTTAAATTTTTCTTTTTGGCATGATTGACCATTTCTTGAAACGGAGGCATACCAAAACTATCAAAATAATTGATGACATTATCCTTAACATAAGTGGCTACCCAGTGAGATCCTGACATATAAGATGGTTCAAGATTGTAGATGAATAACGCCTGTTTATGGTTATGTGGAACATTTTCATTCCTTGACAGAACATCATTGATTGGTATATTCAAATATTTACACCATTTTATTAGATCGTGATTGGACATAGGTATGTTTTTGTGAAATTTTGGTTTCACAATATTGCCCCCAAAATGGGTATGCCATTGAATGGACTGTTTTTTCCCAATAGTAGTCCCTTTCCTTTTTTGGTCGAGGTTCTTTTTTTTTTTTTACCATTACCAGTCACATATGGCGGATAACTATAAAATGGAGGGGGCATTCCCATTCTAGGTGCTCCTTTTCCAGTCATCTTTTTCACAAGATCCAAAGCCAAAGGAATTCCAATGCTAGCTAACAGAGTTCCTAAAAATCCAACTGATTGTGTTTTGGTCGGTCTTATATGCACACCAGAACCTGTTTGAGCTGCATTGATGATGTCTCTTTGCTGTTTTGTAGTGAACATGTTCAGATATGGCATTATTTTGTTGATTGCCTCAAAAGGTATCATCATAGGTAATGGCAAAGCACCGCCTTTTTGACCGGATCCAATCAATTTTTTAGCTCCGGCTTCTGCTAAACCACCAAGAGCACTCAACCCAAGGGTTTTACCAATTGCTGGTAATGCTCTCATACCAAGTGACAATACGGTACTTAAAAGACTTCCACCAACTTGTTTCCTGATATTCGTTTTGGCTAATTTGATGTCCATTCCTTTGTTCAATTTGCGATTTTTTTGCAATCTTTTTTTTACCATTGCTGGAACATAAAGAGTGTCGTTTCCATTAAGAGAATCATTTGTCAGTCTTAGAACAATTGTTTCCCTTTTATGGTAAGCATTGCTCAGATTCTTTTTTTGATTATCTGAAAGTCTTACGTTGATTTCGTAAAGTTCAGTCATATAATATATGTTATATAATTCCAGTTGCAAAACATATACAAATAAATAGGAGTCATTGACTTGATTTCATATTACTATTTCATTTGTGGGCTTACACTATAACCAGTTCATTTCCGACTTTGTCAATGACAACTGTTTTTTCATAAAAAACGATAGCATGTACGCTGAAAGGACTGTCGCCAGCACTATTAGCATTGAGATTATACCTAAAAATCAACTGTTTGGGATCTCTTGTCACTTTCTCTGCCTGACATGACAGATCGAAATATATCAGAGGATAAAGAGAGTTGTAATTCGCTAGGTTGAGTTGTGTGCCAGTGTTGTAATCATTTTTTCTCATTGCATAAGACATCAAATCGTTGAAGATTCTTACTTTACTTTCAGAATTATATTCAGCTACGGGATAAAAAACACCATTACCATATTCCAATCTACATGTTGCTAAATAACTACCATTTCCACGATCGGCATTTATATTAAATGTATCGAATTCATATGGATTCGCCTCATCATTCCTTGTTTTGGCTCGTTGTAGGTATACGAAAACTGATTTGACATTGTCAATACTAGCAGAAATCTGAAAGTCTCCACTGCCATGTCTAGGACTTGACATTTGATACATTTCTCTGAGATACGTCCATTTGTCCTGTTTTAAAAAAGAATCGACAAACTTGGAATACAGACTGTCTTTTGGCTTCAATCTTGGTACCCATAGCAGAAATCTATTAATGACAACCCTTCCATCATCAACTGCACCAGTTTTTTGAAGTATTTCTGCATCATCCGTTAACTTCAAAGTAAATTCAAGCTGCATTGGTACCAGCATCTTACCCTCCAACTCTTCAAAAAAACTGTAACGATTGAGAGGTATGATAACATTGACATCTGAATTCCCAGTTGTTAAAAGTCGTCTAGCCTCAAATCCTGCATTCTGATTGGCATTTGCTATCAGATGATTTGTATCTAAATACCAAAGACTGTTCTTTGCCACTGTGCGACTAAAATCGTCACTGTATTCTAGCAGGTTTTTTACAAAAACAACCTTATGAAGATTATCCGTGTCGTACACAATTTTACCGGCGCTTTTTATCATCACATGACCGATCAATGAATGAGATCCATTAATAACTGTTATACGATCTGCACCATAGGCCGTACCGTCAGCCAGTTTTTGTACCTGGAACTGAACCTCAAAATAAGCATTGTACCAATCGTAGAAACTCGATCGATCATTGATTGTGAATGTATATCCATTTTTCTCTTGATGTTGATCATTGCCTGGGGCTCTAATTACATCATCAAGTTGGAAACGCACCAACTCATTTCTTTGTAAAAATTCACTTGCTCTAAAAGCCATTTATAACATTACATTACATAATTTTGCAATTTATTTGAAGACTCTACGCCTTCTTCCAGATCCTGATATCAATCTATTGAGGATCATATCAGTACTTTCATCTTGCTGTTTAATGGGCGAGGATGGAACAATTGCCCTTTGTGGTGTAGGTCCTTTTCTCAAATTTGCCAATTTTTTCATTATCAGGTCTCCTGACTTCTCAGCAACTTTTTTACCAATTTTATCACCTGCATGGGAAACCCCTGATTCTAATGCCTTCTTTGCTAATGGCTTTGCAAATTTCTTGAAAACAGATGATGCCACACTCTTTAACGGTTTAAAAATATTATCAACGATGAGTCCAGACCCTTTGTGTTGAAAAACAAATCTACCAAGTTTTGGATGATAAAACCTCTTGAATTCATACGGTTTCATTTATACTTTTATGTTATATTAATATATGCTTTTCAAAATCAGTGAAAAAGCTGTCTGCGCTCCATTTAGATTCACTAATCTTCTTTTTCCATCTGTTACCCACATTCTGATTGATGAAATTGAAGTCTTATTGACTGGATTAAATGTAACTCGTAGCGGTTCGAGGGTGAAGGAGTAACTTGGAGTCAGTACACTGGTTGATAATGAATAAATGATGTCTGTTTCTTTGCCGTCTACAAGCGATTCGTTGATCAAATCGCAATGAATATTGAGTATGTCTGTGTCTTGACTGAGATTTGGCACTCTTGATCCAATATGCGTTCCACTTGTTAATATCTTTTTGTCAAAACCGATCAGGTCATTAAAATCACTTGCTCTTAAATCAAGTTGGTAATTTTCAGCTAATGTAACCGTAACTCTAAATGTTGTGTCATTGAATACAAGATTGATCGGATACGTATCACCAGTTTTCGTTATATTTTTGATGTATGTATTAAAGTCCGTATAATTCCATACCCCAGCTGGAAAGGTAATGTCCTTGAAATTTGAACCATTATCTGAGCTATATTTGATTAATTGATTTTTGTATCCAGCATTGACATTGAACCAAGTGAATGACATGTTGATGACTCTGTTAAGACCAATAACATATTGCTTATTATTGTCCAAAGTTATAGGTCTGGTGAAATTTGTTGTAAAATCTTCTGGTTTATTGTTCTCTTGATTTTTCACACTATAAGATGATAAAACTATCTCTCGTTCCATTATATAATAAAGCTACATTAAATTTTAAAATATTGTTTGTATAATTTGCTATATTGTGATCTGTTGATTGTGGCCATTTTTAACAATGTGTCCAATATAGAAACACCCATATTTCGCATGTCAATGCTTGTATTACCAGCCAATATCTCACCAATGATCAAATCCAATTTTTTTATGAGTTCTTTCGGTTTGTTAAAAAATATCACATTACCACCTTTTCTTTTTCTTCTAATTCCAGAACCTTTTATTGTTTCCAATTTAGTGTTATAATGTGCAATATATGCATTCAAGACATTTTTAGCTCTGTCTATTCTTTCGTTCATCTCTTGTCTTTGTGCTTCCCCGATCATTCCCTTGTTATATAGTTTTGTCACCTGTGTTTTATAACCTCTCAAACTGTTTCTTTTCATTCTAGTTTCTGTTAAAATTTTACGAAGATATTCTTTGGATTTTTTGTCATTCATTCCTTGTTGATTGAGTGTCTTTTCAACTGTGCCATAATTAGGCACTTCATACTCATTTAGTATCTCATCTTCCATATCCTCATCATCTATTCCATAATCTATCTCCTCATCATCATCATATTCTGGTGGTAATTCTGGTTCTTCAGGAAAGTACTTAGGATCAACATACATCTCTTTTTTTCCTTCAAGAATATCTTTTAAAGCTTCTTCATATTTTGGCGGTTTTGGCACCAGTTGTTTTTCTTGCTGTGGCAAAACAGGTTGTTCAAATAGATCACCTAAACCCATGTCCTCAACTTCATCCTCTATATCAATGCCGTAATCAGGAACTTCTCCTTTCTTCAGTGGTCGTTTTTTCCTTGGCAACCTTAAAACCTGATTACTGTCAATAACATCATCTAATTTACTTGTAATTGGTTTAAATACTTTTGAAAATCCCTGTTGACTGGTCTGCTGATCAATATCATGCTTTTCAATTGCATTACGGACATAATTGATCTTATCCCCTAATTCAGATTTACTCTTTGCGAGTTCTTTCCACCTAAGCAAACTCATCTTTGTTATATTGTTACGTTACATAAAAATGGAAATTATATATAAAAAATAGCATTTAACACCGTGTTATACACCATGTTAAACACCATGTTAAACACCATGTTGAACACCATGTTATTGGAATAATGTACCCATATGATATAAATGAAAATACCAAATTATGATGCTAACGATAAAGTCACATCCAATTTTAAACGAAAATATAAGTTCATGCCTGATCGATGCTTTCGCATGCTGATTTGCGGACCCAGCGGTTCGGGAAAAACAAATACACTGATGCATATGATTTACGATTTGTTGTACTTTGATAAAATATACCTTTATGCAAAAAACTTAGAGCAGTCAAAGTATCAGAATCTCATGGATGAGTTCGAACCAATGAGTGATGAAGCTGGTTATGATGTTATTGAAGCAAGCAATGATCAAATTATTCCTGTAAATGATCTTGGTAGTGATAATCAAAAAATTGTAATATTCGACGATTTTGTATGTGATAGAAACCAAAAGCCATTAGTTGACTATTTTATACAGGGGAGACATAAAAACTGCTGTGTTATATATTTGAGTCAAAGCTACTATAAGACACCAAAAGATATTAGATTAAACTGCTCGCATTTTGCCATTTATGATTTTCCGAGTACTAATGAAAAAAGTCTCATATGTCGTGAAAACAATGTCTCAAAACAATTATACGAGAAAGCAACTAGAGACCCTTTTAGTTTTATATACATTGACAAACCTGAGAAACAAGTAAAGAAGAATTTTGATGAAAAAATATAAATGAATTGTATAACTAAATTACATATGAGTTACTCAAATGGTAAATTACCTGAAGACACAATATCGCATGGTAAAATTATTGAAATAGTAAAAGGATTACCTGGTGTTGGTTTTAAACTTACTGATGCCGGTGATTATGATATGCAGAATAAAAAACTAAGGAATGTTGCTTCACCAGAAACAAATAACGATGTAACCACTAAGAGTTATGTCGATAATAAGGCATTACTAGTTGACGGTAGTAATAAGATGTTAGGAGCTCTTAATATGGACAACAGACGTATAGAAAATGTAGCCCCTGCGAGGCACGGGTTTAGCGATGCCGTCAGTAGTTTGCATCTACATACCTTTTTCTTTGATTTAAATACGAATGACGGTAAAATAGAAGCCCAAAATCCCATTGATATGAAAAATGAAAAAATTAGCAATCTTGCAGAAGGAACTGACAATAGTGATGCTATAACAAAACATCAATTAGAAACTGGTTTAGCACCAAAAGCCGATAAAACAGAACTTTCTAATTATTTGAAAAGAGATGGAACAGTTTCTGTCACTGGAAATTTTGACTTTGGTGATAATATAATAACAAAAGTAGGTAACGGTTCACAAACGACTGATGTAGTAAATAAAGGTTATATTGATACTGCATTAGCCGCCAAACCAAATGTCAATCAGGTTGTGCTCCGTGATGGTTCGCAGGACATGACTGGAAATTTGAATATGTCACAAAAAAAGATTGTCAATCTTGCTGATCCGACCGGTAGAAATGATGCCACTGGGAAAGGTTACGTTGATCGATTATTTTTAGATGCACTTCGTTTAGACGGACCTCTAAAATGACTGGAAATTTGGATATGTCTTTGAATAAAATAATTAATTGTGGACAACCAACCGGTGCCAGAGATGTGACTAACAAAGCTTATGTCGATTCCGAGGTTGGAAAAACATTGAAATTGGATGGAAGCGGTGTAATGACTTCTGTTCTAGACATGAACAATCAACGAATAATAAATCTCGGAAACGCCACACATAATCAAGATGCCATAACTTTGAAGCAAGTGAATGACGGTATTGCAACTGTTTCTACCGAAAATAATAGATACACACACGAACAAATAGAAAAAAACAAGAAATATGTGGACGACGAAATAGCAAAGAGCCACATAACTACTCACACAAACAGAAAAAATGTGCTGAAATATGCCATGGATGATGGGGAATTTACAGAAGATTACGGAATACAGGATGCCAATTTAATCGACTATAATGACTCACCACATAAAAACAACAAAAAAGCATTTTCATTGAAGGTTCAAAAGGCAAAAGATGGTTCCAGTCTGTTCAAAGGACGATTCGATTTTAATCTATTCAAACTGATACGTGACAATTACAGCGACAAATATACTGTGTGTTTAGAAATATATTTCCAAAAAATCGGTTTTGATGCAGAGTTTAATTCATTTCAGGTTACTTTTGAAAAAATAAACATGAACACCGATAGAACCACTACAGTCAAAACCAACACAGATTACAAATATTATCGCTTTATCATGAACTTATCACCAGACGGTTCTTCACCAAATATTGAAAGACGGTTATATGTAACTGTTCAATCCACTTATGACAATAGAAGCCCAACTCTTTTACCATTGTATGTCCTGATTTACGGTATAAAAGGTGAAGCCAAAAACAACCTTGATTTCACAATTTATGATTATGAAAAGGCGTATGAGGTTGTAAATGATCAATTCCAAATGCATGTACCGATAGACATGAATGGTAATGAAATAACGAATCTCAAGCCACCCGTAACACCGGCAGATGCTGTCAATAAAAGGCACCTGTTTCTTGCACATTCGGGACATTTTTATTGGGGTAAAACGGTTAGAACTCCTGGGCAATCGAAATACTATTATCACTTGACATCCGGATTAATTCTCGACACGCCTAAAATGTTCGTCGTGAACATTTTATTACATGCTGAAAAAACATACCCCTTGTCAACTAATCATAAGTTAAACATTAGTAATCATCATGGCTTAACTCTCCATTACAACATCAATCTTTCAACAAGAAGAACAATTGATATAGGTGTGAACAGATATGAAGATTTCAAAAACTACTATGTGACGCACAATGGTGCTGGAGACAACAGAGTATATCAATTCGTGATTTATTATAAGCCTTATGAATATTAAAATAATGTGATGCATTAATATATGGCATTATACGTTGAAAATGAAGATGGAACTCATTTTCTCGATGAGGACGGTAACAAAATAGAATACACAATTAAATATCCTTCTGACGTTGTTTTCATCGATCAACCTGATTTTTTTGTTAATGACAAAGGACACATTGAAAGTAGCAAAAACATTGTGATAAAGCAGGCAGAAGATGACAATCACGCTGTAGTTAAATCACAAGTTTCTGATATCATTCGTGGTTCATTCATTGATCTCTGGGTGTCTGAATATTTAAGGATGTATGCAAGTTGTGTGTATCAAATCGACAGAGCAAATAATCAAAATATAAAAATGAATTCAAGCAGAAAAGTAGAAACAATATATGACAAGAGTAATGAAGAAAGTGATGCAAAACAAACAGATTTGTCAAAAAGACCCTCTGTATGTACAAAAGTCGAAAAACACAATGGTCGTTATTTCTTAAAATTCAATGGGGCACAAAAAATGATCAGTCAAGTGAATCTTAATAATGATGCAGTCAATGTGTTCATTGTTTATAAATTAAATTCAAGAGGTTCAGCAAAAAGTTATTGGAATAATGGTTTATTCGGTCACGATAATTTAGGATATGATAAATTTGTTGCTTATAGCGGATCAAATCTTGTGGTATCTGGAGCCAATAATGCAAATAAGTGTGTTTATATTGGTTCTGCAGCTAGTCTGCAAAGTTTCAATAAACTAGCTGATTATAGCACAAATGATCTTGGTGAACTTAATAAATGGCATTGTCTTAGTGTCCATTGGGATAACAAATCTTCAAATAAAGTTGAAAAAAGCAAGATTTACTGGAACAAAAAGCATATCGGTGATTTTACTGCTGACAACCGTACAGGAAACAATACAACCGTTTTCGGAGGTCTTGACCCGTCGACTGATATAGCCCCATTAAACGGCAATATCGCTTTTTTCTGTGTTTATTTGAATTACATTCTTGATGAAAAAACAATTCTAGATCATCACACTGTTCTTATGCAAAGATACAATATAACGTAATTATATAAATGTTTATCAGATTATTACTCGAATATGTGAGATACAATTTCAAAAGTACAAAAGAACAATTTCCAGATATAAATGACAAAACATTGAAATCAGCGATTGTTTACCGATATGTGCATTTTTATTATCTTGAGAGAGACATATCCATATATGAAATTCTTGAAATCGAGGGTTCTGATTCTTTGGGTCTTATCGGACCAGGAAGCGGCAGACTAACTCGTTTATTGGAATTCATGTTTGGCTGGTCTAATGTATTTTCCAATCACGCTATACTTCATGATGCATTTGGTAGGTTTTACACTAGATTCCATGACGGCAATGGTTACACATATTGCATTGATAGGCATGTGCCTGATTTCGTCAAAAAAAGTCCGTTATTTGGTCATTTGACAGGACTCATTTATTGCGCGTTCAAACGATTAACAATCTAAACTACATATATGGCAGATCGAAAAAAGAGAATATTCAGCTGGAACCATATTTCAGATTCACTGACAGAAGATCAGGTTGACGAACTAAAGAGCTATTATAAGGCATACCATAGAAAGTGTTGGGCTTACAAACAGGCTGTTAAACGCTTCAAAAAATTCAAACTTCTTGGTAATACTATTTCTGTCATAACTGGTACTGGTGGAATTATTAGTGCTGTTGTAACTGGCGGTATAGCCTTAGTAGCAATAAGCACTTGTGCTTTGTTAATCAAGTCTTACATGGATTTCCAATCACTAGATCTTAAAATACAAAATTGTACATACGCATACCAAAGTTATCAACATCTATTGAATTCAATAAAAGACATGTTGAGAAGCGGTGATTTTCAACCATCGTTTCACACAGAATTAAAAAATGTAGATGATTTTGTGACTGATGTTTGTCCTAGTGTTGATAAGTTCTACGCTAAATACAACGACAAATTCATTCCTTAACTATTTCATCAATTTTATCAAAGGCTGAGGCAAGAATGTCTTTCCAATACTGCTGATACATTGCAATAGTTTTTCGAGATTTTGAAGTCTTTACCTTTTCAAAAGGAAGATCAAGCATTTTAAATATTTGTTTCAAAATGAAATTTATGTTAATCATACGCTTTCTGTCTATATTCACAGATTTTACGACCTTACCAATTTCATCAAAAATTCTCAATATCTTATCTCTATTTTTCACGGTTATCTGAAAACCATTTTTTACAGCTATATTATTCATTATGTTTTCAATATGATATTTTCTTTGGTAAACACTTTTACGATGGAATCTATGCTTATTTGAGTGAAAATCAACAAATTCTATAAGAGGTGTATAACCTTGAACTGTTCCGCATTTTTTACAAACTATGGTATTATCCTTTACTATAAACGGTTCATCACAACATTGTTCTGTTTTTTTAGTATGCTTTGAGATTTGTTTATTGCAAAATGGACAGACCACTTCTTCCATATTGACAAGTTCTTCATGTATTTCTTTACAACTCATTATACTATTATATGAGATATTATTTTAGGTTTTTTAAAAACATATAGTTCCAAAATAAATTTTGCGTTGGATCCATTCTGCCTCGCCACGGCATAGATTCGCAGAAATATAAAACATATAGATTTCCAAGAATATGAGACCGAAAGTTGGAATCCATTAAATGTAAAGTAGTATGGAGTTGAGTTGGTATAAGAGCATTTTTGCAAAAATGCTCTCGTACCACCAACTCCTATACTACTGACTTGGCTTATAAGAATAGTATGACTAATATTAATCACTTTCATCATATCTATATCCTCTACAGGCTCAATATGAACCCACATAATGGCTTGATAGCTCAACTGGTAGAGCACTGCACCGGTATCGCAGAGGTCAGGGTTTGAATCCCGTTGAAGCCTGAATTTGTCAGGATTCCTTTTTGTTACTTCTTAAGCAACGTTAATTGATAACTGCAATTATAAGCATCTTAAGATTACCCTATTCCTTCAGATCGGCAATTTTCCTGAAATTTGGATGTTGATCAAAATGGAATATCTAATGTAAAAAAGAAATTCTTCAAAGAGATTAAATATTGGCAGAGAAATGACGGTTTTACGTTTTGGACAGAAGTAAAAATTACCCGTTTGATTGACAGTCTTAACGCCTTTTTCTCAAATCAATTTTTTAACTAATTTTGAAGCGGACACTTTAAAGACCTAAAACACAAATGCAATTTGTCCGATTGTCCCAAAATTTGACACTGGCTAGATTAATATATTAAACCACAAAAACGTTTCTGTGGTTTTTGATTTTAAAATATTTTTCTCTGAGACTGATTTTTGTACGAACACTTAACATTTTTCTAATACTATTTCGAAAACGTTCGGTAAATTTTCCCTGCAACTGAGTATGGCAAAACGAGACACGTTTTTTTAGCACTTTGGGTCGGGAAATGGAAAAACAAAATAGAATAGCGAAAAGCTTTGACTTGTGACTTTGAAAAGGTGATTCAGACGCTCACAGTTAGAGAATGTGAAAATTTCGAGAATTCATTTAATTTCAAAATTCTTGACATTGTTTGATAGCCAGCTCTATAAGCTTTAATTTGATATAGAGATTTAGGTATCTGCAGTTTAAACCGGAAGCGCTACATCGCTCGGACGCGAGACACCCCTGAAGGTATACGGTAACCTTAACTTGATAGTCAGTATTCCCATTTTTTACAATGTACAGCTGTAAGCTTTTATACAGTATCAACAACCAGCTTATTAATTAATTACATTTGTATTGCCTTTTTAACTTACCCTTCGCTCGAATACCCCACAAGGTTAAAGCTCAAATTAAACTGTGTTTTATTAATTCATTTATTCAGATTGCTGTCTCCTATCAGCTTGGATTTTTAACCACCATTAACCATTGGTATGTAAGAGGGAGTCAAATGAAACTACAAGGCTACCAGTGATATCCTTTATACTAACCTGGTTAAAAAATTGTCATATTTTTGCATTTACATTATCATTATCATTCTAATTATCTTCATTGTCATGATCATGACCATGATCACCCTTAATCTCATTCTCATTGCTATACAGTATCAATATTATTGAAGCATCACAGCATAAACGTAATACTGGCAGTGGTCAAACGTTAATGCTGTTGTACAGTAGCTTTTCCTCGGGGTGCTATGCGCAATCACAGAGTTCAAACACCTGTCGAAGAAGCCTTGCAGTTGCCACCAACACAGTTTCTGGTAGCAAAACGTACGATAACTGAATGTCTATCCTCACGAGTTCCTCCTCCCGATCCTTTGGGATTGTCCCCAGAGCCCCAGAAACCACCATGATTACCAACATCTTCACCCACACATGTTCTAAATATCTCTTCAAGATCTTGATATTCCTCAATCTCTTTCCTTCCCTTGCCTTTTACTTTGCTATCTCCAGGGATAGCTATGACAATTATCAGGCACTCCTAGAAAGATGTTCCTTTACTCGAGCTTCTAATAACTGAGAAGTTTCGTCCCTTTGCCATTGCTCGCAATGGATGAGACTGTTCCACACTTAAGGTTTCCTGTTTTATCCTTAAAGTGCCCCTGACCCCAAAATATTTTTTTCACAAAATGAATCTTTGCACCTGTTCGAAACGCATTGCGGCCATTTTTTCCTTTTTCTAACAAATCCTGTCTTTTTATAGGCTTCAAAACTTTAGAAAAACCAAGCATCTTCTGTTCACGACCGAGTCAAAAGGGGAGTGGGTCTATTCCTGATTTGACGTCACAATCTACTTTGCAAGCATGTTTACAAAGAGTTAATGAAATGTAAATCAGATTGTGACGTCAAATCAGGAATAGACCCACTCCCCTTCTGACTCGGTCGTGAACAAGAGATGCTTGGTTTTTCGCAAGTTTTAAAGCCTATAAATACCGGTAGGCAGCAATGTGTTTCGAACAGTTTCAAACAATTTAAAATTCATTTTGGGGTTAGGGGCACTTTAACATGAACATGTTGTGATCTTAAGGAATTGAAAGGTTTGTGGACAAGTGTGACCTGGTGTCATTTCAATGCTCTTTGGAGGCGTTCCGAAGTGCCCTTGATGTATGGCACTGAAGCATTATATTCTCTTCTCGTTAACAGACTCTTCGCAATCTCTCGAAACAGATCCAGTGTTCGGTATTGTTAGCATCCAATCAGGATAGTTGTTGGCTTTCAAGAATTGCTTAACTTGTTGAATTTCCTTTACTTTGTCAACTTCTTCAGACACCAAGGTCTGAGCTCAAAGTAGCAGAGTGTTTAAGTACAGCTTTTTTGGGGAGGCAGTGTGGGAGGGGAGGCAGTGGGGAGGCACTGGTTGTGGCTGTGGGGAGTGGGTGGCACTGGTGTGGCAGTGGAGAGGCACTGGTGTGGTGTGGCACTGGTGTGGGGAGGCAGTGGTGTGGGAGGGGAGGCAGTGGGGGAGGCAGTGTGGCCCAGTGGTTAGGGCACTTGCCTTGAGATCCGGAGATCCCGGGTTCAAGACCCGCTCTGACCACTCTTTGAATTTGTTCCTGGTAGTCCCTTGTTCAACTTCCCAGCTGCACTTGTAAATAGCCAACTGGTTTGCCTCCGGCCAGTTGGGATTCTTAACAGTTGTTGTTGTTCTGTTCTGTCGTTGCGTTGTGTTTCATTGGCCCTGAAAAGCATCTATGGGGAGCGGTCAATTAAGTATGTATTGTATTGTATTGTATTCTTTTTTATGTTGTAGGTGGTGGTTAGAATGGAAATTCAGATATTAATCAGTATGAGTGGGTTTCCGGTATACGGTGACCTTCGTTGAGCCATCCTCGTTCATGTGAGGGCAGGGGTCAAGAAATGGAATTCTGCGTTCTTTTCTTCCTCCGAAGTGATCTGGATGTGTGGAATTGAGATGATCGGAAAATGAGCTCACTGCATGCACATTCATGAATTTTGGTCATCATGTCATCAAAATATCGATACCACATAGCTGGCGGGGTAGGTGCAGTATCCAATGCTCTGCTCTCAAAGTGTTCCATATAAAGATTTGCAACCATGGTTGTAATTGGGGAACCCATTGCGGTCCCTTGTTTTTGCTTACCGAATGCATTCTGGAATGTGAAGTAGGTACTTGAAAGGCACATTTCAAGTAGGGTGGATAATTGTGGTACATCCAGAAAATATTTATCTGGTAACGTTGGGTCACCTTCCAGTTTTGATCTTACAATTGGCATAGCTTTGTTGATTGAGATACTCGTAAACAACGCCGAAACATCGTATGCCACGAGTTTCTGTCCCAGGGGTACTTCAAGATCTGCGATTTTGTTGATGAAATCCTCACTATTGATGATATGGTGATCGTTGAGACCTACAAGAGGTCTTACTATCTTGGCGAGGAACTTGGCAGTATTATACACCACACTGCTAATGCTTGAGACTATTGGTCGTAGCGGAGAATCTTTCTTATGGATTTTGGGAAGACCGTAGAATTTAGGTCTGGAATATTCTCTAATGTGGGGTACAGTTGGCTGTATAAGGGGTCAGAAATCCTGCCCTCTCTTCGCCAATCCCTACAAATTTGAATGAGCTATCAATTCCTTTAGATGATAACTAGTTCGTGTTAAGGATAAAACAGCAAACCTTAAAAAGTGTGGACCAGTCTATCACATCCATTGCGAACAATGTGACAAAGATTATGTGGGCGAAACTTCTCGGTTATTAGAAACTCGAGGAAAGGAACATCTTTCTAGGAATTCCTCAGCTGATCATGAACATTGCCAGCTCACAGGTCGTTCAGTGGATTCCAGCAAAGCAAAAGTTCTTGCCACGGAAAATAACATATTCAAACGCCACATAAGGGAGAAAATTGAGATAAGATTACGTAAGCCGTCTTTGAACAGAGACAAAGGCTTCAAATTAGACAGCATCTATGACACCATATAAGTTAGCTCCCTCGAGACCATATATAGCACTTCTTAACATTCAAATTTGCATTGTGGCTGACAAAGTTCGGTGGATCCGAACGAAACATCCCACTTTTAAGTTTTTAATTGCGCTCTGAGTCCTGAACTTTTTATATTTTTTATATTTTGAAATCATTCCAGAGCAGGAAAACCATATTTTTGGTTCAATCTATGGTTGGTTCCCTCACGCAACAAATGGAATGACAGCATCAGGTGCAAGAACAAAACATTCAAGCAATGCTCGCTCATCAAAGTAATCTGCTGATGGCAATGCTGCAAAATGGCAACAAAAATTCCAAGAAAGCCTTGACTTCCTAACATTGTACATTAACATTTAATTGCTACAGTGTAGAGCTCTACGCCAACAGTCATGGGGGTTGAAAAAGCCACCTTTACCCCTCTAGTTTTCCCCACCATAGGGGGTGGTGGAAGAGACTGTCATAGAGACCACAGCATACTCAAAGACCTACTTCCAAACTAGAAAGGGAAAGAGTATCCTATCACTATATCATGGAGCAGGACAAAGGTTTCCCGTGAATTATTGAGATCAGTGCTTCTGTGACTTCGGGAATCACAGATTTTGAAGTAGAACTCAAAGACATTAAGTGTTTCCTTATTTTTATTGTATCTTGACATTATTATCAGCTTTTTTTTTTATTATAGCCCTGTAGAATCTTAATTGATTACACTCTACCTTACTGAGTTGGGTATTTGGGGAGGAACATGGAGGGGTACATTTCAGTTCCTCAGAAGCAGCCTTTACAAATGAGGTTCTCTCAGGTTCTGTTCATATTCTTGCATTGGTTCAGAGAGAGAGAGAGAGAGAGAGAGAGAGAATGAAGTGAAGTTAATGATAATGTTAGTCAACCTTTAGTTACTGAAAAACTAAGTAAGCAGGAAATTAAGTGCAACATGCACGGCATATCAATATTGAGGGGTTTGTCAAGTGCTGGTACATTTTTGTACTTTTGAACTTACTAGTATATTTGCTTCCTTGTGATGTTTTTGCTGTACTTGGTGGTGTACTTTTCCTTCCCTGTGCTCCAGATGTAGCACTGAAAGTTGAGACACTAGGCGATGAACTCAGCAACCTAGCGCTAACAGCGCTAACACAAGAGGTCCCAACTATTTCCACTTCCTGATTTTCTGTCAGAAAATAAGAAACTCTGTAAACTTATTTTTACACTTGGTGCCAGTACAAACACCCCAGACCAACGGGACAGGTGCCAGACGAGTGTTCTCAATCTAAAGGCACATGTAGCTCTAATTTCCCGTAATGTTTTGGGGGCAGTCTTATTGATTAATGTTTCAATTAAATCTCTCTAGAAGCTGGTAAAATCTTTGAAGGTTCCACATTCAAACAGTTTCAAAAACGTTTTGTATTAACCATGCATGGAAGCAGTACTTTGCAAGAGGTTTAACAATTATTATGCTCTTTCTTGTGATGGTTCTTAAAAAAAATTCTGTGTATACAGATATCATGCCCCCCTATACCCAGATAAACCAGAATCAGCCAGTTCTTGGCTTAGTTTCCTCCCCTTAAATGCTCACAAAGATAAGGTCAAAACACCCTGCAGTGGCAGGATGACAACAATGAGCAAAGATGCAGAATGGCGATGTACATGTAGTACACTGTAAGTGTTGCAGATTCGATATTCTGCAGTGCAGAACATTGAGTTCGAGGTTGTTGTAAAATTTTCAATTTATCATCTAACCTGGTTGCTCCGTTACTATATTTTCATTTTATAATTAGTTACCAAATGTGTGATTCCTAGCATCATGAAAGGGAAGAGTCTTTTCTGGTTCATCACCTACGCCATCATACTCCACATCACCTGCTTTAAGAAAGACCCATTGTAAAAATCAACATTATTGCGGCAGATTCTCTTCTGTGGGTGGTTGTTCTTGATAAGAAGTCATGTATTTTTATCATTACCAGTAAAAACTCAGTAAGTGATCAATACACTATCTCGTCATGACACTCGCCTTGCAAAGGGCAAGAGAATTCTGAACAACAAAACCTGGGGGTTACCCAAGAAAGGCAGGAGATGTTCAACCTTCAATTTGACCATTAAGGATGGTGCCTACTATTGTTATTGTGCATACATGTACGTTCTGCACATCTTCAGATACTCGGATTTCCTTTCGGTGATGCTTACTAATGCAGGAATATTTGCAGGAATAAGTACTCTTGGTATCCAAAAAGAAAATTGGGGGTAACCATGCATTCTTTGGGGATAATTGAGCTTCAATTTAAGAAAGACTGCCATAAATTGCTTTGCATTTTAGAGCTTTATACAAATATTGTTCCTGAATTATTTTTGAAAAATGCGTGGTTACCCCCAATTTTCTTATTGAATTTCAATAACACTTAATACCTTTCCTGCATAATCATAAATAAGGGCAAAAATATCTTTGAATTAGTAGGCACCGTCCTTAAAAGAGTTTTCCAGCCAGTGAAATCTGGCTTAAATCTTTTAAAATAAGTCTTGTTATCTGCCTATATACATGAAGGTTCGTATGGCCTCATTTCCAGATTCACAAATACAAGCCAATTATTGGGCGTTCTTATCTTTTGCATGTTTTTTGGCTGTTTTTGGTTTTCCTGTCTTATCCAGTTTCCTCGACCTTGTTCACATTAAATTTATGAAAGCTGAAGTTTTGCTTCGTTGTCTTGTCATTAATTAAGTGTCCCTGTGATCAAAAAATTAATTCTTATTTTTCTTTGGATTTTAACTAAACACTTAGCAACCTGTATATTTTAACTGAAATTTTCCTATTTAATGGTCCGCTATTACTACATCGTACATTTGTAACTTTAAGTTCTTGAGAGAGATGGATCGAGGAGAAAATTATGTCAAAGGCTCACTAGTTTTAAAAGAATGCAATGAGCGTGTACGCCGCTGAATTAACATGCAGCACGGAAGTTTTGGGCTTTCAGACTGTTAAACTCGCATTTTGCGTATATATCAATAAGCTGCATTCACACGCTGAAATTTTTAGCTAGTGAGCCTTTGATGTCACTTTTCTCTGGATCCAACTCTCCGAGGACCAATCGGTCAGTTTTGAACGTGAGTCATGACGCACCGTGAAATCTAAAACTTACACTCAAAGTAAATGGCCTGTGGATAAAAATCAATGCTCAAAATTTTGCCAGTCAGGTGTTAAGCAAACACAATTTCAAAATCTGAAGAAAAAAAAGGAAGCGATTTTTTTTTATCACAGGGGCACTTTAAATTGTGACATTTCATGTTTTGGTCATTGAGCAAACGTATCTTCAGTTCCAGTTCAGGGCAGTGCCATTAATACCGATACTTGACTTAAGACGAGCAAGCAAGATATCGTGGTCGACTGTGTCGAACGCTGCACTCAAGTCTAGAAGAACTAGAAGAGTGTAGCAATTATATCATTGACACACGTGATTTAATAATCTACTACTAATGTAACATGATCATCTAACATTGGAGATTACAGTGATTTACATCTGAGAGTGAACGCGTGTACTTGTCTTCCTTCGTCTTACCCGATGACTACAAAGAGTTACATGCTTGCAATTCATATGCCCATGGCAACTCTGTCAATTTGTTCATAGAGATGTCCATTGAACTGAAAGAGTTAATGTTTTGTAGCAGTCGTCAATAATTCAACAAGATCATCCTGGGTGATGTTTAACTGATGCGTTTCGTTGAACCTGTTCTGAGCAAAGGCTTTGTTAGCGAGAATCTGGATAGTTTCTTCCGAGGGGACATTTGTGAATAATGCAGAAATGTCGTACGATACAAAGATGTCATTCTCATTGACTTGAAACTGTTGGATTTCTTGAGAAAACTCAAAGATATCAGAAATTGTGTACTGACATTAGTTGAGAAAGGCTTCAACTTCTCATCCAGCCATTTCGCTAGGTAAGTCTCTGTGGCAGAAAGGATTGGTCGCATGGCCAGATGCTTTTTGTGTGTTTTAGGCAGTCCATAGAGATGAGCTAATCTGGTTCCTTTCGGACACAGTAAAGCAGCAATGTGTTTAGGAAGAATTCTCCGGACTACTGATTCAAGGTGTTTTTCTTTTTCCAGTAAAGGATGGTAATGCTGTTTGTTGTTAGGAATATTATGGAGTGAGTGAGAAGCTCTCCCAAACTGACAGACAGTATGTGACATTGTGCAGAATCATTTTGTAAGAGATGGTTTCCAATTGTTTGTTGGCAAGAATTTTATTTTCCTCAACATAGCTAGTTGAGACAAGAATGATTTGGATGATTTTTCAATATGATGGTCCCAAGAAAATTTATTGCCTATGAGCAATCCCAGCGATTGCACTACTTTAGAAAGATTAATGACAAGATTTCCACACCGTACTTGTTGTAAAGGACCAATAAATTAATTTCAAGTGAAGCTATGATCTTCGCAGTTATAAGCACAATTTTGTGCAATTGCGTAGAGAAGCCTGAAAAATTCAGGACTTCAACAGGGTTTGAACCCGTGACCTCGCAATTCCGGTGGTCGCTCTAACCAACTGAGCTATGAAGCCACTGACGTTGGGAGCTGGTCATTTGTGGGTTCTAATGGTCCCGTGAGGAATGAATCAATGATGAAATGGTATATATGAATGAATCATATATGAACTGCAGATATGAAATCAAGTGAAGCTATGATCTTCGCAGTTATGAGCGCAATTTGTTGCAATCGCGTAGAGAAGCCTGAAAAATTCAGGACTTCAACGGGGTTTGAACCCGTGACCTCGCGATTCCGGTGGTCGCTCTAACCAACTGAGCTATGAAGCCACTGACGTTGGGAGCTGGTCATTTGTGGGTTCTAATGGTCCCGTGAGGAATGAATCAATGATGAAATGGTATATATGAAATGAATCATAATGAACTGCGGATATGAAATCAAGTGAAGCTATGATCTTCGCAGTTATGAGCGCAATGTTTTGCAATCTAGATATTATCATAGCCTCAAATTTCTTTGTGTGTATAGTGAGTCTATATTTAATTCACATCATAGACAAATATCAGCAAGAAGGACATTCAGTACTGGTAGTTGAAGAACATTGTCAGTTGTATCACCAATCACGAAAGCAGTGGTGTCATCTGCACATAGATGGAGTTCATCTGTAGAAACATTGTTAGCGAGATTGTTAGCATAAATCGAAAACAGTCGTGGCCCTAAAAGAGATTCCGGTGGGACTCCATAGGACATGAAATTGAGTTTAGGTTAAATACCTCATTTACTTCAAGAAATTGCTGACGATTTTCAAGGTAACTTATATTTAGCAACAGCAAGGCTTGAAGTTTACAACTCAAAACTTCATGATCTACTGAATCAAATGCCTTACGAAAGTCGATAAAGATAACCCCTATGACTTTCCTGTCATCAATGTTTAACTTCCAAGTTTCACTCAAATATAACAAAAGAGACTCAGTAGATAATCCTTCTTATAACCCCACTGATTTACGTGTATGTGAAGTACTTTTTCCTAGTGAGAATCTATATTTATTTATCGCATATCACTGACTCCATGATTTTGCTGGGAATAGACAGAAGAGTTATAAGTGGCCTGTAATTTGAGCAACAACCCCTGGTACCACCTTTCCACAGAAATTTAACTTTTCCAGTCTTCCATTGAGAGGGATAGAGACCTGCCTCATAACATTGCCTACTCTAATTAGCAATACAGGGACTACATGTAAATTCCTCTTTGACCAACTTCATGTTTCTAGCCGAAAAATTGTCTTCCCCATGAGCCTTCTTTGCATTGATCTGCTTGAGTTTAGTTTCAAAGGCTTTTTCTCTTACATGTAGCATGATATCACCTATTGAAGGTGTAATTCTATGGAAGGTAGCAAAGGATCAATTAGAATTACCTCAGCTATAAAGGCAAGTACATTACCAATTTATTGTTGAAAAAAAGGTATTGAAAGCATCAGCCTTAGAGTATGGAACTTCCCCTGCATTTAGTTCTTTCAGAAAGTGAATGCAAGAAGAATAGCAGTAAAGTTCAACAACCGTACAGGTATAAATCTCTTAGTTCTTTATCTTTTCGAAAACCAAAAGTTCAACTGTTTCTGTCTGGAGGCAACGTGAGTCTTGGTGAATATTTACAAGAGAGACGTCTGAAAAAATAATACTTACATTTACTGAGCCAGAAGAGAATAGTTCTCTCACTGTTATGTTATAAATGTTCATTGTCGATCGCAACATTGTCCTCGCCAACAGAGCCAGTTTTGATTCCTAACGCTGGTAGGGAATTTTTCTAGTCTCCTATTAAGCTCACTGATGGCGAAATAATAATTACCGGCTTCGCAGCAAAAGTGTTGTTGAATTTGCAAAGTTCAGCGTGCAGCACCGAAGCAATCTGGAAATGTAATACCGGTATGTAATATGAGCGACTTGCCAAACCCCAATGGCAAGTTTACCAAGACATCTTTCCTGGAGATAAAAGCCTTTATCGCCTTTTTACTGGGTTGCCGTATGGCAATCCCAGTCGGAAAATGGGTAGATTTCTCCATCTTATTTTTTTAATTTTCCGTGTCGGTAAAAGTCTTGCCTGTCACTTCCCTGGTAAGTGGTGTCTTTGTGCATAGAGCCTTCTGCGCGTATTTTCTTAGGATCGAGAGGGTAATGGAAATGCCTAGATTTCTCTGGTGGACACAGTAGAATCATTAACTTAACCTACAATGGCGTTGAAAGTCATGTAACGCGAATGGCGTTTTGGTGGATCCTTAAACAAAATATACCCTTATGGAGCTTAATAATGGAAAGTCAGTTGGATAAACTAGGCAGGCGGTGAAATACAAACACCTGGAATCTTAAAAGCGACCAGTAATGAACTTCGACAACAATCTATCATCGCCCGTCGAGCCGAAATCAAAGTGTGCTGTTATGTAGAACACTGAAACCAGGAGTGGATCCAGGATTTTACATGAGTGATTTGCACCAAGTAAACTAGGGGGGTTTGGGGGCATGCTCCCCCAAGAAAATTTGAAATTTAGTGCTCTCAAAATGCCATTTTCCTGCATTCTGATAGCACCTCAAGCCATTCAGACACATAAGCAGCCCCTCCTCCAGAAAGGCATAATTCTGTCTTAACAGTAGTTGCAAACGACTCTATTGCTTACTTTCATGTTATTCTGGTTTGTCTGATAAAACCACCAGACAAACCAGAATAACATGAAAGTAAGCAATAGAGATAATTATACTGTGTTTGACTACACAAAGTGTTAAAAAGGGTTGACAGGCCTACACGACTCCCTTGTACGTGGTCTGGTTTTTGTTGCCTTTTGTCATAATTTTGCTCTCTTGAGTGAATGGACACCTCTTTTAGGCGGTTCCTGTAGGATTCATTTAGCAATGGTTTTTGCCCTATGAGGCTTTACATTTGAATCTCTATACTGTTGTGTGATACTTTTTCTTCCAAGAAAATATTTGGTCTCGATAATAATGTTTTTAGTTTCTTGGTGTTGATTTTCTCAGCAGTAATCTGAATGTGACCTTATGGCCTCACGCTTTTCTATGCTCGACAGATTTGTTTATCGGCGGTAGAAGCGAGTGATCTTCTGATTTTAAATATTTGACCCGGGCCCGGCTTCATTTTGTTTTTGAACGCCTGTTACATTGTGCCCTGTATCAGTGAGATAGCTGGCTTTTTATAGGCTTTATTTGCCTTTTTTCTGCGTTTCTTAAGTTGTTGATCTGTTG
This sequence comes from Montipora capitata, assembly GCA_949126865.1. NCBI lineage: Eukaryota > Metazoa > Cnidaria > Anthozoa > Scleractinia > Acroporidae > Montipora > Montipora capitata. The sequence goes on from OX421447.1 coordinate 33,927,586, forward strand.
ATCAATTGGGACCGATTCTCAAAAAATTATCCATCGCAATCATTGAAAATTTATGCTTCTCACATTTCCGGCCGCTCGCATGTTTGGTAAAACGTGACATGGCAGACGTCCACAGTGTGAGTGGAGTTTTGTACAATTTGTCGAGTTTATTCGAATAGATTCGTCCACACTGGACTCCAAAGAAAACACACGGTAAACGAAATGCACCATCGAGAAATTTAGAGTATGCTAGCCAGGGAAATCTTTTCAGCCAGCCCCACACAAAATAACGCTTAGAATTCGAACATTCCAGTGACACTGGGAAATCAAATAGCTCAAGATCACCTGGTTTCCACACATTCTCTATGAACTAGAGCTTGTCCTGGTCCGAATACGAGCTGATTTCCTTGAAAACCAAGGCAATATCATACTGAGAACAGTCCTCCTTCCGACAAACTGGATCGCCTCGAAGCATGGTTTATAGATCAAAACTGTTCTTGTCTTTCCTTTCCGTAGCAAGTTAACGAATTCAACAAGAACGAAGGGAGTTGTGAGGGAGAGGCTCCTCTTTATATATGATTGTCAGTAGTTTGCACGGTAGTTTGCGACCTGAATAGCCAATCATAACCGAGTTTGAGTAGTTCGCAAAACAATGCGAGTGATTCTGACCAATCGAAGTGGGTTTTGAGTGATTTGTGAAAAGATCCATGTACATCCAGTCCCCACTCTCTAGGTAGAAACTTTGTCCGGTCGTGCCTTCGAATTTTTTTCGCGTTGTTCTCGGAAGTATCGACAAAGGACGAAGCCGCGCGAACGGAGACTCGTCCAATTCGCTCGGGAGGAGGGCTGGGTTTGCTGTGTGATCGATGGAATAATTTCTCCTTTGTTTTATTTCATAATAAACAATAAAACAAGAAGGATAATTGATTTCGTGAACTGCAATAAAGAGCTGAGAAATAAGGTTTGGAAAAATTTTGAGTGATTTCTGCAAATCACTTGAACTACTCTGGATCCACCCCTGGAAACCAAATGGAAAATTCTGTGGTAACTGATTGAACACCTCAAGTGGATCTGTGATCAACTCTGCACAGTCTTCAGTCAAATTATAATTGGAAATGTGACAGCCCAGAATTATTTGAAAGAAAGCTTGTCGTCTATTTTGTGCTTCATTATTCAAGGAAAAGGTTCTTCATGGAAACGGTTTCATCCTGAAATTTTGTTTGTTGTAATATTGGGAACATTTGACACGATTGAGTTTTTTCTCTTCACGCACGTCATGAAATAGGAAGGGGTTTTTTCCTCTAATAGCAAATATGTTGTTTGTTTCAAAAAATTGTTCGCTGAAAAAGGTCGCCTTTATGAATTCATCATGTTTTATAATATGCGACCTTAACTGGATAGTTTTTATGGCAATAGTAAAGCAGTTTCAAAATGAGGTTAGCGTCTTTCTATTGTCCTAACTTCGTTAAATATAAATATACATTCTGCCTCGTGAGTTTGTTATCCTCGTTAACCAGCAGTGGCGTCAACAACGCTTAATGGCGTTTTAGTCAACAAAATATGCTCTCATGGAGCTCAAGAAGGAAACGTCAATTGGATGAACAAGACAGGCGATGATGATCTGGAATCTTAAAAGCGACGAGTAATGGACAATATTTTATCACAAGTGTAGTGTTAACCAAATGGAAAATTATCTGGTAACTTATGGGTTCAACAAAGTCAAGTAAAAAAAAAACAATTGGAAATGTGACAGTCAAGAATTATTTGAAACAAAGCTTGTCGACTATTTTGTGCATCATTATTCAAGGAGAAGGTTCTTCAGGAAAGGGTTTGAATTGTTGCGTACATGGTAATTTGACACGATTGAGTGCATGCAATGAAATAGGAAGAGGGTTTTGCCTCAAAGAGCAAGTATGTTGTTTGTTTCAATAAAGGTTTCGCTGGAAAAGGATTCTCTGATTTTTCTGCCTTTGTGAATTATAATATCATGTTGTGTATTGAATTTTCGAGCTTAAGGTTTAAATGTGATACGGCGGGATATTTTTAGTATTGCTCTGTAAGCAGGAAGGGTTCACAAAAATAAAGAGGTCTGTTGGAAGCGTGCTTGAGTTTCAACAAAATGAGCCCCAAAATCAGCAAAAAATTGTGACGCTGATGAATAATAAAGTAGCTGCTATTTCCGAAATGATGGAATTACCTGGTGATAAATAACCTCGTCTTGGAGAGTACATTTTTGACTTTGCAGAAACAATGGTCAACCTCAAGAGTTGGGCGATTGTGATCCTATGCTTTGAATTCGCTCATTTATTGTCAAACTTTATAACACTTGACAGAAAAAGAAACTTACGAAAACCCGGTATCTTGCCCTCATTTGACACAGATGCTGCACTGTTTGGCGAGTAAACATGCCGCGGTAACATCACAGCAACGCTGAATTCCATCGATGTCACTTTCGATTCAAGCTAAGAAAATCTGTACCTTGCTGAATTCGCATGCATTTGTTAGCGTTAATAGTATTTTCGGTCCAATGCTTCTGTTTTACGAAGGGGTATATGTTTTAGGATTAACTTCAGTAAACTTTAGTATTACAAAGCTGTCAGATGCTCAGAGGGCACACTTAAACTTGTGGTTAAAAGAAGTTGTGAGGGAACTTGAAAATGATCAAAATGTCAGCCCAGAAGCCATTGTTTCTCACT
>OX421447.1:33935260-33950260 GCA_949126865.1 Montipora capitata
AAGGAATAATTTTTTATTGGGTCGTAGACTTTCCTTCCAAGACTTACATGTATGATAAGAACAAGTACAGCTACAACGTAGGTACTTGATGTGGAGATACTAAGCATGTTGCATGTTGCAAAATAATAATGCTGATCAAAGCCTTCTTTTTTTCAAATTTGTCCACATCTGTTGAAAGCTTAATGCTTAATGCGGATGTCTCGAAGCTCAGGTTTTCTTACATTTAAAATATCGTTCCACTATTGAAATTGCTTGAAATTTAATTCATTGTTGACCTCCACCATATTTCTTTAGGAAGCTTAAAAGCCTTTTAGTCTTACATGTATCTTCCAACATTCTTAGCATTATGGGATTGGGGAAGAAGAGGATACAGCAAACTCAATATAATAGGCCATTTCCGAGTTCATGTCTGCCTTCTCTTCAAAGCAAGTCTTCTTATAAAAATTAGTTCCCCTTCATGTGTAAAGTAGAACGAATCACCATCACAAAAACTTTGCACTTGTACTCATTTTGTAGAGGAGGCAGACATTAACTCGCAAATGGCCTATTGAGGGCACAAACTACATGTAGATTACATGTAGTTACAGGATTACCTCAAGGAGGCAAACTGACAAGGGTGCGAAACCACTGGGTTCCGTCGTGAGAAGGACAATTGACTGACATTTCGACAACCCAGAGTCAAACATTTACAGAGCTGTTGACCCTCTACAGATCCACACACAGCAGCTTAAAACTAATTAACAGTCTAATTAAGTGCATTTACATATCATTAAATGATAAGAATAAAATGGTAAAATTAAGAACTACGTTTTGTGTTATAAAAGGGTTTCAAAAACAACTAAGAGTAAAATCACAAATAATATCAAAGGAAGTTACATAAATGCTTTACAAAAAAGGAAGGTCATTTTAAATGCCTCAGTGCTGTTAGATTTTTTAAGATAGAGGGCAGAGAATTCCACAACTTTAACATGTAGGAGCAGCAGCTCTAAATGCTCTGTCACCATGGCTTGCAAGTCTAGTTTCCGGAATACAAAAATTTGGTTTTATCAACGGAGTTGCTAATGTAAATTGCCCACCGTACAGAGATTCTAAGCTTTTAGAATTAAGAGTAGATTCTTAGATTCTTAGCTTTTACAATCTCTGTACGGTGGCCAATTTACATTTATCAACTCCGTTGATGAAAGCAAATTTTTGTATACTACTTCCCCACCGATGCAGCACCACAGTTTCTTTAGAAACTAACCCCTTCATTCATTAGTTTCCGGAATGACCAGGTTATTGACGGAACTCGATCATAGAAAAATTTATACTTTTCCGAGTTCAAGTGGTCTACAAGAGACACATGGATGTCAGAGAACAGAGTGCTTGGCAATCGCTTCTACTGGTTGGGAACATAACTATTGTTTCCCGAATTTGTGTCTGTTGGCCAAATATTTTTCGGGCATGGTCTTAGTTCTACAATTTTTTGCCCTTTTCTCTCCTTTTTATCGATTCTGTGTACATACACGTGCCGCTCGGAGATACATGTAACCTCAGGGCAGTGGTGTTAAACATTGCAATTTCTGATCATTACTAGCTGCATCTAGGATCATGTCAAGCAGGACAGGCCCAGGGCAATTCCTCCGTCAAGTTTTGTTATGAAGAACCCTAAAGTACCCTAAAGAACCAATTACTCCACTCTTAAACACTATCTTAGAAAAACCCAGCTTGTCCATGACCATGGCAATGGCCATCTGCTCCTTTCATACATCAAGCCTTATCGGCACATTGGTACGAGTACAATAGAGTGATGGATTAAAGCTGTTCTGGGAGCAAGTGGGGTAGATACAGCGAAGTTTAAAGCTCACAGCACTAAATCAGCTGTATATTGGGAGCAGTCAGTTGATTCCCACTGACGAAATCCTGAAACATATCAGATGGTCTCCAGTATCAACCTTTCAAAGTTTTATAAGAAACCCGTTATTGCAGCTGGAAATAGCTTTGCTGGAGATAAGCTAGATAACTTGGTTTTGTGGATTGGAATAGTTTTGTCCACGTTTGTTGCTGACAGTAAAATCTCATATTAACTGGTAATGACGTCATCCAGATTTGTTAGAATTAAAAAAATAAACAAGCCTTTCCTGTAAGGTGAAGTTTGATGGTGATTTTACCAAATCCCTGGTGACTCAGTGAGGGTTAACATGCCCTCCCTCACTGTTCATTTGAATCTTCATAACTGTGTCCACTACCTTTAAAAATCTGGCCTCGGTTGTTCAAAAGGTGGATAACGCTATCCACCGGATAAATCACTATCCAGCGGATATAAAGACTAGCAAAACCGATTGAGTTATCCAGTGGATAGTGATTTATCCGGCGGATAGCAATATCAACAGGGGCCTGATTATCCACGGCAGCACGTACAACTGGCCATGTACAGCTGTATGCATGTCTCATTTCAACCTTCAGCAAGTCACCAGGTATTTGGTGGAATCACAATGAAACTTCACCCTACAGTTAATTAGTTGAACGCTTTGTAGAACGAGACATTTAACAATAGGAGCTTTGATTATTCAATGATATGGGAATAGTGACCCTGTATTTTATAGATCTATATTACTATTCCGTGTAGCCGAGGCTGTTAATGCTTCTTTTTGGCAACATTTTAACAGAGCCAAATCGATATCATTTTGGTTTCCAGATAATACGCCCCCGTACGAAATTTTTTGGCCTAACAGAGCCTAAATCAGGCCTAACAAAGGCCTGAAATGGATCACCGGAGGTTAACAAGAGCCAAAATTGAGCCCAATAATATATATTTTTGGCTTTCAAGTGTTGAGACAAATAAACTGTAAGTCTGTTGTTAGGTTACTGTGAGCCTCCGGTTAGACAAACACGAGCCTTAAAAAAGTAAGTATCTTGTTAGGTTTGTCCTATCAACCAAACATAAGCCAAAAATGACACAAAATATTTTTTGGGTCACGAGAAATAATTCTCTAGCCCAACAACTGACCAAACAAGAACCGTATTTTGGCGGTGTGTCGTCACAGCCATTGGATTTCCCAGTGCGAAAGACGACTGCATGTGCATATCTTATATTGTGGGACTTTTAAAGGACACAAACCCGATCTTCGCAAGTTTTAAGTGTCTTTAAAAGCTTAGCGATCGCAAAGACAAGGAAAACGCTAGACCAATAATTTTACCAGTATTAGCACCAATTTTCTGGGACATCGCCGATTTGTGGGTGCAGTGTGGAAAAACGAAGGACACCGAAGACATCGAAAATAAACACCGACGTGGGATCAGTCACCGCAGAGCAAACGCTTGTCTTGCGGAGATTTGAGCCAAGTCTGTAATAGAATTATTACTAACCTTGCCGCATGTATGAAGAATGTCTGGAGAAATAATTTAACGATACTAGTGGATACAGTACTAATTTAATTTGCAGAAGGATGAGAACGCGGTCACAAGCTAATACTTCATATGCAAAATTCCCCCCTCAAAATCCTTGGCGCTAAAATTGTAGATGACCTCTGAACAACTCAAATAATTGAACTGCTCGCTGAAATGTGAGACGAAAGCTCTGGCACATTTTACTGACGATAAGTGGTCTGACATGAGTAGTTTTGCGTAGTTGTGCCCTTTTAAGTCTTTTAAGAATAGTATTGAGACAAAAGGAAATATATTTGCCCTCGATGACAAATAAGGTTCCCCATTTCATCTTATTTAGTTCAGTCACAGTGCGTGAAAAAAAAAGTATATATATCTTTGAAATTCAACCAAAGGAGAGATGGTTAAACAGTGAACAACTAGAAATACAATGATTATGGCGTAAGAAATCTCCATGTCACGTCATCACTGATTTTCTTGCGCAACACTACCGTTACATGTGCACATGATTACTGCTTGGCAACTGATTGGTTCTACAATTTTTGGCGGTTTTAAGTTAAAATCGAAATTATTCGTTAACAGTAGAAGAGAGTGCAGACAAGAAGGAAGGGCAATTTAAAAGAAAGTTTAATCGTTCCAGTCAATCCAGTGTGATGTTAAGACGGGAGCTTGTGGATCGGACTGCACTGCGGGCACTGATTCGAAAAGCACATCAAAAAAGGCCACTTAATGGCAGTATTTCTTCTTTATAAACTATACCATCACATGGCAAACTCATGATTGACAAGCATTGGAGGTTGTAAAGAAGGGAAAAGATAATCAAAGCCTCAAATCTCTATTAGATCAAGAGAAAGTTGCACTTTGCAAAGGTAAGCAAAGTAATTTTAACATGATTATTTAAGGAGAATGAGTGCGACTATATGTCCTCCAAATCTCATTGAAAACAGGTTTCATTCACCGAGCGCGACCCAGTAAGTAAAGTCTTATGATCTGAGTTGCAGATCTACAATGAGTTGTACAAATATCAAGACATCCACGCTATCTTAGATCACAATTGCGTATTTATATCCACGCGAAAAATGTTCTCGGTTCCTATTTTAATTTTCTGTTCGTAAAAAAACCGTTCAAAAAAAATCTGTCACTTTGGAATTTACACATGAACCATATCTTTGATTTTGGATTAGAATGAAGGGAAATGAAAGCTAACACGGAAAATCCGTAACCTGACTGTTTTGGTGTGAGAATTGACCCAAAACATGTCGGCAGTACTATTGTAGCACCTTAAGAAACACATTTATCCACTGCGCAATACCGTGACAGTACTCACTTGCAGTGTTAGCAAACAAAGTGCTAAATTTGATCCAATGAATCCACCAAATTTTCAAAAGTAAAAATCATCGGACTAAAATGGTAAATAATTAGTAATAATCTGCCCTTATCTCTCCATTTTGACAGGATTTTATCTTGAATGGGAGAAGGAGGGCCAAGCTAGGAAACTTTTCCAACTGTCGAAGCACAGTTAAACGAGACATTTACTCAGCAAGTGATTTACGAAGAGTGAAACTTCAACGCGCGATTAAATTGTCATATCCTCTCACTTTGAGCTCAGTAAGCTCATGAAAAGCAATTCATCTAGAAGCATGATTTAACGCCAAAAAAAAAAATAATGACGATTTAGCTATTACACTATTTCCGTACTCATGTTTGCATATTGACTTGAGTGGATTTTACCGAAGAGGGCTTTTTAAAGGATCTTTAGTTGGTTCCAGTTGATGGAGGCAAATCTATTTCTGAATTGTGTTTAACAATGATGCTTGATATCCGATACCATGGTAAAGCCGACTAATATGGAGAAATTCATGCAGTTTTCTATTACTCAGAGATTGTAGTCCAGAAACTTGTAACGTGCAATAAAAAGACAAAGATCGACAGTTCGTTAAAAGATGTATATTCCCTTAGCTTTTTTATATCTTGCTTACCCAATTGGGTGTTCCTTTAGCTTGCATTTAATGTCTTAAATATCGAGCAACATGTCAAGTTTTACATTGTCCCCTTCTGTACAAGGTGAGTAAAGGATTTAACATATAAAAGTCTGTGCAGTCGTGGATTCACGGCCATCTGAACGATGTGTGAGAGGACGGCTCAGAGTGCTTCACAAGAATCAAGAAGCTGCAAGGGCGCTGTCCGCTACATGTTGAATTTGCATATTTTGTTCACAATACAAACCAACAACAGAAGAGATTTAGAGTGTCCGTGCATCACGACCATGGCAAGTACTCTTGACAAGGAGTGAACACACGACATTTTCGGCCAAAACTGCTCCGACGCTTAACTGCAATTCAAGTCATCCAAAGGTAAGTGATACTTGTGACCAACTTTTAAGGCTTTAAGCACAGATAGGTTTATGTTCTGCAATCAAGCCATATGAACTTGTCCTTAAAATTACCATTGTGCTCTACGCAATCTAGTCTGGGCCTCTGGAAAGAAGAGAGCATGCATCCCTTTGGGGTCACGCCATAAAAAAGAAGAATTTCCGCTCGACCGAGTATTTACGTGGAGATGCCCAAATGTGATGACAGACATTTAACACGCTGAAAAGGAGCGTGCGTGTTTTTTTCCCTATGGCGAATGACAGGTTTTACATTAAGCCGACAATAGTTCAACAAAAGAAACAACCTAACATGAGCCCAGCAACGAGCCTTAATTTTTTTTCACTTTTTTTTGGTTTTCCAAATTGACACGAGTACAAGCAGCATAACATAAGCCTAACAAAAACATTACAAGAGCCTGAAAAGCGCCTTTTTTAACGCTCACGTGACGTTAATGTAAGGCTCGTGTCATGCTTAATTGTAACGCTGATAGTAAGTGTCGTGTGAGGCTGCTGTTAGTCCTAATTAAGGCTCCTGTCAGGCCTAAAGTTTTCGTACGGGGGCCAGGAACAATTAGTCCCATTACTGGGGGCTAATCGTCTTGAAACAGGTAGCTAATTGTCCGAGGAGTGAATTTTCTACCGTATTGATTTTCAATACATACAATTTATTTTAAGCGTATGTACAAAGCCACGAGCTACGAAAAATCTCGACTCGATCGACATACCAACATTGCCAGGTGTATTAGCATCATCACTCGCAAACTGCTGTACTTTCCATGCAAGATCAGCCCTTCTGATTGCCTCCAACATTTTCTTCAAAAGAGATAAATTTTCACGAGTAATTCTTCCGTCTTGCTCCAGCAAATCGAATAACTCGAAGCCCCTCGCCACGTCCTCTGTTTTCCTGCGCGGAATGAGGTCAGATGAAGCGAATTTTAACTTCTCCAAGTCATTACTAGAGAGTTCCGCTGACAAATCAAGAAGGAACGTTCTATAAGCAAGCAAGAAATTTTCGTCTCTTGCAGACGCCATCACACTTCCGTGTTAATGGACACAGGAATCACGTCGATGTGAGAGAGAGCACCCTGGGATCGAGCTTATAGCGAAATTGTGGGAATCGGGGTCTGGTTGAAGTCGATTAACGCTAATCCCAGATTGAAAATTAACCAAGGATTTTATTTCTACATACATACATACTTAATCTTTATTTAAACACGATAATTTTTAAAGCTACAAAAGCTTGAGGGGTCGTGTATTTAAAAATTAAACTAACCTAGGCTCTCTCTCTGCGGTGGGAGAGAAGGAGAGCCTCCACTTTGAATGAAGGGGTAGTTTCTAAAGAAACTGTGGTGCTGCGTCGGTGGGGAAGTGGTATACAAAAATTTGGTTTTATCAACGAAGTTGATAATGTAAATTGGCCACCGTACAGAGATTCTAAAAGCTGACGTTTCGAGCGTTAGCCCTTCGTCAGAGCGAATCGAGGGATTATGGGTTACGTGTAGTTTTTATAGTAGAGTAGGAGCTACGTAACATGGCAACGTGAAAAATAGGAATATATTAGTTAAATGAAAAGCGTTCGTTAATACCGTGTGGATTAAGGGTGCCGATTTGAAAGATGAATTTTTGTTCCAGATTCTTGCGGCTTTCCGTCGTACCTAGATGTAGGGAAAGGCCGCAGATAGCCATGTGTTTTATGGAGTGGTTAGGCAGATTAAAATGGCGAGCGACTGGCTTGGATGCGTCCTTGTCATTCTTCTCAACATCGCGAAGGTGTTCGCGGAATCGGTCACCTAGTCGTCTACCTGTCTCACCAATGTATAATTTATTGCATAACGTACAGGTTATACAATAAATGACATTTGCGGAGGTACATGTGAAACGATCGGTGATCTTAACAGAACGCTTAGGTCCCGATATCTTGCTAGTGTTAACAATGAAAAGACAAGTTTTGCATCGTGAGCGCGCGCATTTGAAAGTGCCGGGCTGCTCGTTAGTTTTGAGCGCGCTTCTAACTAAAAAATTGTCTACGTTTTTGTCGCGTTTGAATGAAATAAGTGGAGGTTGCGAAAAGATTCTACCAGTCTCGGGATCATTTTGGAGTAATTTAAAATTACTAAGAATGATGCTTTTGACTGCGTGATTATGAGGATGGAAAGTGAGGGTGAATGGAATTCTGTCATTCTTATCTTTTTGTGACGTTTGTAGTGATGACTGTCGATCAAATTGTTGGGCGCGATGATGGCCCGCTTTGACCACAGAGACAGGATAGCCACGTTTTTCGAAGAACTGGCACATCTCCTCTGATTTGCTGGAAAAATCGGAGTCATCACTACATAGACGTCGAAGTCTAAGAAATTGAGAATAAGGAATGGAGTTCTTGACATGTGATGGATGTGACGATGAATACAACAAATAACTGTGTGAATCAGTAGGTTTGTAGTGCACACTAGTACATAGCACGTTGCCTCTAATAGAAACTTTGATATCTAGGAAAGCCAATGAAGTTTCCGAAATTTCCCAGGTATATTTAAGAGCCGGATGAAAAGAGTTGACGGAGGTTATAAATTGATCGAGTTCTTCTCTGCTGGATGAAATAGCGCCGATGCAGTCGTCGATGTAGCGGCCGTAGAGTTCAGGTTTGGGGCCGTTGTACTGATTAAAAAATTGGTGTTCAACATATCCTACAAAAAGATTGGCATAGCTAGGTCCCATTCTTGTGCCCATCGCTACACCATTAATTTGTTTGTAATAGTTGCCGGCGAATGAAAAACAGTTAAGCGTTAAAACTAGTTCGGCAAGGCGGAGGAGCGTTTCCGAGCTAGGTTCTTTGACAGTGCGTTGATCGAAAAAGTGTTTAAGTGCTTGAAGACCTTCGCTATTAGGAATGACTGTGTATAGAGATGTAATGTCCATGGTGAAAATAAGTTTGTCTTGGCCGGAGAAATTGAAATCGCGGAAAATTTGTAGTGCGTGTGTACTGTCTTTAATGTATGATGGCAAAGATTTGACGATAGGCGTCATAATCCTGTCTAAGTAGCTAGAAATGAGTTCGGTGGGGCAACTACAGGCAGAAACGATAGGGCGACCTGGGTTGTTGGGTTTGTGAATTTTAGGCAAGAAGTAAATGCACGAAGTTCTAGGGGTGTTGATGATGAGATTAGTGGCAGTGTCCGGTAATTCTTGATTAACTATAAGATTTTGAATGGTGTCTTTGACAAGTTTTTGATTTTTGGAAGTGAGATCTTTAGGGATTTTGGCATAAAACGAGGTATCCGAAAGTTGCCGCAAAGCTTCTTTTTGGTAAAGGTCGGACCGCCAAACAACTACCGCGCCGCATTTGTCGGCCGATTTGACAACTATGTCGTTGCGTTTACTAAGATTTTTAAGCGCCGCCCACTCCTCCGAGGAAAGGTTGGAAAATTTAGTGTTGCGATTGAATTTAAGTTTGTGAATGTCGTGACGGCATTTTTTGGTGAAAAAATCTAAAGAGGCAAATTGTCCCTCTGGGGGAGTCCATTTGGATTTGCGAACTAGAAGTGTTTCAAAAATATCTTTATTAGAAGTGTCCGAATCGTCCTCTTAGTCGTGAAAAAAGGCTTTTAACTGAACGCGGCGAAGGAATTTTTCAAAATCTTGCTTAAGATGTTGAAAAATTCCTTCGCCGCGTTCAGTTAAAAGCCTTTTTTCACGACTAAGAGGACAATTCGGACACTTCTAATAAAGATATTTTTGAAACACTTCTAGTTCGCAAATCCAAATGGACTCCCCCAGAGGGACAATTTGCCTCTTTAGATTTTTTCACCAAAAAATGCCGTCACGACATTCACAAACTTAAATTCAATCGCAACACTAAATTTTCCAACCTTTCCTCGGAGGAGTGGGCGGCGCTTAAAAATCTTAGTAAACGCAACGACATAGTTGTCAAATCGGCCGACAAATGCGGCGCGGTAGTTGTTTGGCGGTCCGACCTTTACCAAAAAGAAGCTTTGCGGCAACTTTCGGATACCTCGTTTTATGCCAAAATCCCTAAAGATCTCACTTCCAAAAATCAAAAACTTGTCAAAGACACCATTCAAAATCTTATAGTTAATCAAGAATTACCGGACACTGCCACTAATCTCATCATCAACACCCCTAGAACTTCGTGCATTTACTTCTTGCCTAAAATTCACAAACCCAACAACCCAGGTCGCCCTATCGTTTCTGCCTGTAGTTGCCCCACCGAACTCATTTCTAGCTACTTAGACAGGATTATGACGCCTATCGTCAAATCTTTGCCATCATACATTAAAGACAGTACACACGCACTACAAATTTTCCGCGATTTCAATTTCTCCGGCCAAGACAAACTTATTTTCACCATGGACATTACATCTCTATGCACAGTCATTCCTAATAGCGAAGGTCTTCAAGCACTTAAACACTTTTTCGATCAACGCACTGTCAAAGAACCTAGCTCGGAAACGCTCCTCCGCCTTGCCGAACTAGTTTTAACGCTTAACTGTTTTTCATTCGCCGGCAACTATTACAAACAAATTAATGGTGTAGCGATGGGCACAAGAATGGGACCTAGCTATGCCAATCTTTTTGTAGGATATGTTGAACACCAATTTTTTAATCAGTACAACGGCCCCAAACCTGAACTCTACGGCCGCTACATCGACGACTGCATCGGCGCTATTTCATCCAGCAGAGAACATACATACATACATACATACATCTTTATTTGCAATGCAGGTTAAATGTGTTGGCAAGACCGAAGTCCTGATGTGGACCTGCCTAACTACAGCTAATTAAATACAATCACATTAAGATATAAAAATAAATTTAGGAAAACAAAGTGTAAGTTTCTTCTTAATTACAATAAATTTAGATAAGTTAAATACAAAACATAGATAATAAATTCATATCTAAAAATATAAAAAGTCATCATTTTTCATAGAAACACAGCAGGAACCTCTGGCAAAATTTATACCATTTAGAAGATGCTTGTTCGCCTTAAGTCCAATCTTAAACGATCTTAAGTTTGCACATTCCTTGACATGATGCGGAAGAAGATTCCATGCCAAGGCAGCCCTGTGTTTAAAAGAAGACCTGCCAATTTCAGATCTTGGTCTTGGCACTTCTAAATTTAGAGAATTCCTTAAGCTGTAATTAGTTTTTACCTTAGAAATTAAAATGTTTAGATCTTCCGTATTTAAACTATGATAAGATTGATAGGTCAGAACCAGCAGTCTCTTAACATAATACAAAGAAATGGGATTCCATTGCCTCAATTTCTTGATCTCATCTGTTGAAGTGGTCATAGGTAGCTTACAAACAACCCTAATTGCTCTCATATGAATACGTTCAATATCCCCCATAAGTGACGGGGAAACAGAACCCCAGACAACAATATTATATACTACACTAGGAATAATTGAGTTAAAATAAATAGATTCCAAGGTGGACTGAGGCAGGAATTTGATTCGTTTCAGAACAGCCAATTTCTTATTAAATAAACTACAAACATTTCTAATATGATCCTGCCAAGATAACTTATTGTCAATAGTTAAGCCAAGACACTTAGATGAAGACTTGAACTCGATGGTCTTGGTGCCGTATCTTAAAGCTGGCAGAGGGCCTATAAAGCTTGATCTACATACTATCATTGCTTCAGTCTTTGATTCATGAGCAATTAGTCTGTTGGCTGCACACCACATGTGTAGCTGAGATAGAATACATTGGAGCGAAGAGATGACCGTACCTGTATCCTTACCAATAGTATGAACTGTGGTGTCATCAGCAAACATATAGAGATTACCATAAGATATAAATTCTGGCAAGTCATTAACATATATTGAGAACAATCTAGGCCCCAGGATGGACCCTTGGGGCACTCCATACTTCACAGGTTGAAGGGCAGATTTCTTTCCAGAGATCTGGACAAACTGATTTCGGTTTGACAAATAGTTGGCAAGCCAAGAAAAAAGAGAACCCGATATTCCAGTGGCTTTCAGTTTTTCTAACAGGATTGAATGGTTTACAGAGTCAAAAGCTTTGCGGAAGTCAACAAATAGTACTCCCACTACCAGACCTTGATCCACAGCTGACTTCCAAGTTTCTGTCATATGAAGCAAGAGACCCTCAGTTGAACGATTTTTTCTGAAACCCCACTGATTACGGCTTAATAAGTTGTGGGACTGTAAATGGTCATTTATGGAATTGCAAACCACAGCCTCAAGAATTTTTCCAGGTATGCTAAGCAGAGAAATCGGTCTGTAATTGTTCACGTCACATGGTTTGCCTTTCTTGAACACAGGAGTGACACGAGATAGTTTCCAATCACGTGGGAAGGAGGCACTAGTCAAGCTATTTTTGTAAAGTGGAAGTAAGCTCTGGGTAACTAATTCAGACGATGCCAAGAAAAGGTCCCTAGGTGAGACCAAATCTGGACCCGTGGCCTTCTTAGGATTTAATGCCTTCTGGGTATTACTCTTGACTAACTCCCAATTAAAATCAGTGGAATCTTTAGTAGGAGTAATCCTAGTAACAAAAGTAGATAGTGTTGACTTGTCTAGAGGATTTAACTTTGTTGTCAGGCTTTCAGTAACATTGATGAAAAAATCATTAAAATGATCTGCTTTCATTTGATCATCAGTTAATAGTTTGTTATTGTAATCCATAACTGGACCAAACTTGGATACTTTATTTTTCCTTAGCACCTGGTTAGTCAGCCTCCAGAATTCTTTAGGATTGGTTGATTTGTTAAATTGATCTTTCCAGTAAGCAGTTTCAGCCTTCTTTAACAGATTTTTTACCTCATTTCTTTTCTCTCTATACTGGCTCCATTTAACTGGATCTCCAGAGGTTTTAGCCTCATTTAAGAGCTTAAATCTTTTGTTCATTTCTTTCCTAATGGAAGAATCAATCCATGGGAGGGAATTAGGTCTGATCTTTGCTTTCCTAGGTGGTAAATGGTGATCCATAATATCCTTGTATAGGTAGTTCCAGACGAAGTGGCAATCATCAATATCATCAAACAAACTCACAAGGTGCCAAGGAGCATGCTCGAAATCTGTTTTAAGTTGTTTTTTATCCACTTGTTTATATTTCTTTGTTGAAATCACCAGTGGCTTAGGATTGTGTCTAGCCACTTTAAAACAGCAAAAATCAGATGGTGGTCAGATATTCCCAAGTCAATGGAACCAGATGTTTGAATTTTCGCTGGCTGAGTTGTCACTATGAGATCAATAAGAGACTTAGATTCGAATGTTATGCGTGTAGGGCTGTTGATGATGTTCTTCAGACCAAAACTGCACAAAATCCTTTTAAAACGTTTCCCGAGATGGGATTCATTTGAATCTGGACTGGGAGTCATGTTACAGTTAAAGTCGCCTACCAAGATAATATTTTTCCTTTTCATCCAAATCTCTGAGATTCGATTTCTAAAAACATCAAAAAAGGAACAATCACTTGGAGGTCTATAAATACAGCCAACCAGAAAAGACTGTGATCTCAAAGTGACATTCAACCAAGTGGCTTCCAAATTAGGGTGGTCCCATGTGGTAACTTGATGAGCAAGAAGACTTTCTCTGTAGTAGATTAAGACACCACCGCCATGGTTGTTACGGTCATTTCTCACTATGTGGAAGCCGGGAATCCTGATCCAATTGTCAGTTATGCTCTCATTTAGGTGGGTCTCTGTAATGCCAAGAATATCAAAATTGACAACCTCCAATAATAGCTGGACCTCCGGAAGTTTATTAACCAGGCCATTGATGTTTAAATGGCCGATTTTAAGATTTTTATCTCCCACCAATTGTCGAAGAGAACTCAATGGATCTATAAGCTCCTGGATATCAATGCCTGTAGTTTCGTTGGTAGCGGGAATACGGGGTCGAGAATCGATGAAGGTTTGCACTATCTGAAGACAGGGAGGACAGACCCAGTCAAAGGAAACCATACTTTGAAAAACTTTAAAATCCCTCGGCTTGACTTGACCACATTTAATGTGGCACCACTTGCGGCACTGATCACAATTTACAGCTCGGTGATTCCGCGCAACAGTCTTGGAACAAACGGAACATTTGGAAGCATTCGTGACAGGACCAGGATTAGGGGAAACATCACCACTAACAAGGAGACGAGCCTGCTGAAAACAGCTATCAGAATTTGCGTAATAGCGAATCCTTGACTGTAAGAAACCTCTTCCACGTGTCGCTATAGCAAAATGGCGGACTTGTATCCACGGCGGGGAATGCTTGTAATTTGCTGAAACTGCACCAGTGAAAAGGTCAAACTTTGCAAAATGAAATGGTGGAGCCCTTGGGAAGCAGGAAAAGTCATTTTCTTCTCGAAAGAGCAAAAGGTAAGCAGCTAGAAGCAACAGAAAGCGAGAGCAGTGAAATTCACGACCACACGCCATGATGTCCGCTGACCGAAGAACTCGATCAATTTATAACCTCCGTCAACTCTTTTCATCCGGCTCTTAAATATACCTGGGAAATTTCGGAAACTTCATTGGCTTTCCTAGATATCAAAGTTTCTATTAGAGGCAACGTGCTATGTACTAGTGTGCACTACAAACCTACTGATTCACACAGTTATTTGTTGTATTCATCGTCACATCCATCACATGTCAAGAACTCCATTCCTTATTCTCAATTTCTTAGACTTCGACGTCTATGTAGTGATGACTCCGATTTTTCCAGCAAATCAGAGGAGATGTGCCAGTTCTTCGAAAAACGTGGCTATCCTGTCTCTGTGGTCAAAGCGGGCCATCATCGCGCCCAACAATTTGATCGACAGTCATCACTACAAACGTCACAAAAAGATAAGAATGACAGAATTCCATTCACCCTCACTTTCCATCCTCATAATCACGCAGTCAAAAGCATCATTCTTAGTAATTTTAAATTACTCCAAAATGATCCCGAGACTGGTAGAATCTTTTCGCAACCTCCACTTATTTCATTCAAACGCGACAAAAACGTAGGCAACTTTTTAGTTAGAAGCGCGCTCAAAACTAACGAGCAACCCGGCACTTTCAAATGCGCGCGCTCACGATGCAAAACTTGTCTTTTCATTGTTAACACTAGCAAGATATCGGGACCTAAGCGTTCTGTTAAGATCACTGATCGTTTCACATGTACCTCCGCAAATGTCATTTATTGTATAACCTGTACGTTATGCAATAAATTATACATTGGTGAGACAGTTAGACGACTAGGTGACCGATTCCGCGAACACCTTCGCGATGTTGAGAAGAATGACAAGGACGC
>OX421447.1:33962760-34005260 GCA_949126865.1 Montipora capitata
ACGCTTCATAAAGCGTACACTGGGTTGCCTGTGGTATATGTTGCACAAAAAAGGAAGGCACTGAATTGGGTGGTATTAAACTGCAGCGTTCCAGTTAATTTTTTCAAGTGGGGCGTCATTAAGACCATTTGAGGGGTCACTCACATGTCGCGCCAGCAGAGGCCATTTGGCTCACACATTCACACGTTTAATTATTTTTTAATGTCCTGTCCCATTTTGAGGTCTTTTAGTTTTTTAAGCTTTGGTAACAAATTCAGTTTAAAGATGAGAAAACTCGCTCTTGATTAGAATTCACTCGTTTCTTCTTTAAATAAATAGTTTGCAAAAAACTAACTGCAAATTGCTCTGACGGACGTTTTCCCGGCATGTCTTGCAGTTGCACCAAGCAAACGTTTATTGCACACACTAAGAAAGGACTGAAGGTGTTGTTTCCGCTTCATAATTCCTCTTCTTGTTAGTCTAATCTGATGCCAGGTCAAAACATTGTTTGGCTTTGCGTTTGCACCAGAAAGACAGACGAAGAAAAAAATAACATAGTTTATATATATATAACTCTGAATCGAATTCTCATCGAAAGATTAATGACAATCGATCTTAAAAACACGAAAATTTCTGTAGTCTCTTACTTTTATAAATAAACGGAAAGGTCATGATATTTTGTCAAAAGGAAGAAATTGATCACGTGCTAGGCAACCATAAAGGTGCACGTGATCACCTTGTGTCAACTGAATGAACTACGGGGAAACACAGGCAGCCCCGAGAGTGGAAATCAAGGTTACGGCAGACTTGAATAACAAACTCGGTGATTATTTTGTCAATGCTTACCAAACTTTAAGTGGCGCCGTCGTCCTGCCCGGGAGCTGGACAAATTTTTGTCAGAGGTGAAATTTGACAGATTTACAATTTACATGCTATGATTATGATGATTTGAAGGAAAATGTCAATCAAGAAAATTTAATCTGTATTTTTAGTCGGAGTATTTGGTGTATACTTCTGTTTGATTGACACTTGTGGTTAACAAATATTTTGCTATGTCTCAGACTCTCAGTGCGTCCATGCTTGACAAATTGAAAATTTGGCACAGCCAAATTTTGTCGAGGTTTTGGAAGGGCCAAACAAATTTTGTCAGTCCAGTGCGTCCGAAACCAAAGCCCCAAAGCGGCAAATATCAGAGGTAGCTCCCCCTGTGCGCACTTAATAAGATTAACGAAACTTTAGGACGTGTAAACAAATATTCCACATATGCAAATTAGTTAAGCTTGGATAATACGCAACGCTATTCAAAAAGGGACTTTTACTTCGTGTAGAAGACGCACATGACGTAACAAAAGCTTCAGGGATCTTTAGGGATTTAGAATTCTGATTAGGTATATATTGTTTCACGATTTTTGTTCTATTGTTTTACGTCACGTGTGTCTTCTAAACGAAGTAAAAGCTCAGAAAGGCAGAAAAATCTCACAAAATCCTTTTCCAGCCAAAAATAATTTTATTGAAACAAACAACATATTTGCTATTAGAGGGTAGAAAAAACTTCCCATTTCATTACGTGCGTGCAAACAAGCTGCCAACACACTCCGTGTCAAAAACGCAACTAAATAAATTTTCCACCAGTGTTCAGCATCAAACCCTTTACTGAAAAACCCTTTACTTAAATTATCAAGCAAAAGATGGGCAACAAGCTTTCTTTCAAATAATTTTTGACTAACAATAATTAGTGTAATTGAGTACAAATAAATATGAATAAGCCAGACAACAGAGATCACAGATCCACTTAAGCTGTTCGATTCGTTCTCTGTCTTTGTTGAACCCATAAGTTACCAGAGAATTTCCATTTGGCTTCAGTGTTCTACATAACAGCACACTTGGTAAAACATTAGAAATACAGCTCACTTTGATTTCGGATCGACGGGCGATAGATTGTTGTCGAAGTCCATTACTCATCGCTTTTAGGATTCCAGACATTTATTTTTCACCGCCTGTCTTGTTCAGCATCCATTTGACTTTCCATTATGGAGCTCCATAAGGGTATGTTTTGTTTAAAGATCCCTAAAACGCCATTCGCGATACAAGACTTTTGACGCCATTGCAGGTTAAGTTAAATAATCTACTGTGTCCACCAGAGAAATCTACGTATTTCCACCACCCTCTCCATCCTAAGAAAATACGCGCAGAAGGCTCTATGCACAAAGACACCACTTAGCAAGGGAGTGACAGACAAGACTTTTACCGACAAGAAAAAAAAAAAGGTAAAAAAAAAGAAAGAGAAAAAAGAGAAAACGACCAAATATTACCCATTTTTTTGACTGGGATTGCCATACTGGCAACCCAGTAAAAAGTCATTGAAAATTGATTTAGTAAACTTATGATCAAAATAAAAGGGATAACTCCCATGATACTACCCCTTCAATATAAGCTCTTGATGAGGTCGACTGTCTAAGTATAGATTGGGAGCTATTCGAGATAGACAGATAGATAGATAGATAGATAGATAGATAGATAGATAGATAGATAGATAGATAGATAGATAGATAGATAGATAGATAATGGTTTATTACAGATTCCAACAATTAAGAGGCTCTTCTTCTGTAAAAATACTAACCTAAGAACCTATAATATGATTAAAAGTATAATAACTATAATAAATTAACAAATGTAGCTTATCAATGAATATTAAAATGTACAATAATGATTATGTGAATTCAAAACTGATACTTAGCAAACAAGTTTTTCTTAGCACTGCGTCAAAAAACATTATGATCTGAAATTTTTCTTACTACTATCGGGAGTCTATAGAACAGCGTTGCCGCCTAGTGCTGGAAGGTTCCTGATTCTTTAGGAATAGAGAATACGGGTGCTGTTGATGATCTTAAATTATAAGCAGTTACTTGATGCAGACTCAATTTTAGATACTCAGGAAAGCTATTTTTGTCGTATAATGATTTATGAGCGAGTTTGAGAATGTTGAATTCAACGTTTTCTTTAACTGGTAACCAGTTTAACTTAATAATATCCTCGAGATCTGCAAATAATCTTGTGACAAAGCCAGCACACGCATTCTGTAGACGTTGGAGACGCTTTTCTTGATACACAGGTAAGGGATCAAATACCGTGCAGGCATAGTTCAGGTGTGAGAGAACTAGGCTCTCCGCGAGGTGTTTCCTGACGTGGAAGGGCGCAAGGTTTTTGAGCCTCCGCAGAACGGATAGAGTCCCATATGACGTACTTAAGAGGTGTTGATCCATATGGACGCCCAATAGCTTAGTACAAGAAATTCTCTTTAGCGCAGAGTCCCCGCAAACGATAGGAAGATCTCGGTCTTCTAAACTATGATAACGCGCCATCTGAGGTGTAGAGCTAAGCATCCAGTTTGTTTTGGTCGGGTTCAAGGCCAGATTACCGTTATTAGAATAGTCGTTCAGAATTGCGATGGTTTTATTTATTTGAGCTGCTGAGGAGCCCAAAGTCGCCGGGCTTCGAGTGGACATAGAAAGTCGTATCGTCAGCGTACTGATAACAGTCACACCGTAATTACTTTTGAAGATAAGCGACGTAGAGATTAAAATAACTGGTCCAAGAATGAAACCTTGCGGGACGCCGAATTCAAGTGTAGCCATATCCGACTTTCTGTCATCTATTTTCACCATCTGTCTTGGATCAGTAAGGTAGTCAACCATCTATAGTAAGAATTCCTTATAGAAACCGAGATTGTACATCTTGGTAAGGTCAGATTTGAATTGGATGGTGTCGAATGCTTTGCTGTAGTCTGCACAGACCATTAATGTCACCTCCCCTCTGCTTGACGCTCGTATCAGGGCATCGCGAATTCCTTATAGAACACTGGTAGTGGAATGACCTTTGCGGAACCCCGAGATGGTTGGACCAAGAAGAGCTTCCTCGTTTATATATTCAATACGCTGGTGGAGCTCTAAGCGTTCAAGCACTTTAGAGAGCGTTGGCAGGATAGACACAGAACGGTGATCAGCATCACATCGAGGTTCATTAACCTTGGGGATCGGAGAAATTCCTGCTATCTTCCATAGTTTGGGAAAACTCGATGTCACAATGCATCTGTTGATTATATGTGTTATAGGGCCAGAGATGTAATCCTTTGCCAGTTTCACAAACTTCACCGGTATCTGATCCATGCCAGTTGACGTGCCAGAACGAAGTTTCTTGATCCACCTCTTGTCTCGACACACAACGTAATTTAAAAGAAGAAAAAGGCATTGGCTTCTCTGAAAAGGAGTGTACAAGTTTTATTAGGTTCGATCATTCATCTGGTTTAGTGCCTAGTGTCCTTTCATTGGTTTTAATAAAGAATTCGTTCAGTCTATCCGGGTCCGCTTGAATAGGTTTGGGGCTAGGATGGAGAATACGATGAATGATTCTCCAAACTTCCTTAGGTCGTTTGGAAGAGAGTGCGTTGGTTATGAAAGACCGTTTAGACTTATTAATTGCAGATTTCATTTTGTTACGCACTTCTCTAAACGCATCCCAGGAGTCATCAGTGTTCTTTTCATGAGCCTCACATCCCAATTTTTCACGCTCCACCTGCAACTTGCGTATCTGATCGGAGTTCATCCATGGTGCAGGTGGGCGTGTGACCTTCATCCTCTTAAGGGGCGCATGTCTCTCAATGTACTCGCCAAATAGTGTGTTAAACCCCTGCACCATATCATCCGGTGAGTCGAGGCCATAAATAACGGACAGAGGCAGACGAGCACAGTCCTTAACGAATTCATTTTCATTCAAGTTCTTCTCCAGTCTGATCCATTTGTACTGCGGCTGATAACGAGGCACACGCACATTAACGCATGCAAATATGCCTTCATGATCACTGATTGACCACCCAGGTATTACATCTGAGGCAGTTATGCAGGACCGGTTGTCAGTAACAATGTGATCGATGAGCGTTTTTGAAGTACGCGTAATACGAGTTGGTTTAGTAAAGTGTTGATAACAGCCAAGAGCTTCTAAAATAGACCGATACTGCTTTGTACTCTTATGTGAAGGCTTCAGCATGTCGATGTTCGTATCACCAGTAAAGAAGAGCAAACCATCCCATGAAACAGTGAGGTGAGCCAACAGTGATTCAAACGCGTCCAGCCAATCTAGCGGGCTCAGGTCCACACGCTCTGATCTATAGATGACACCGATCAGCGCCTTGCTATGTTTATTTCGCCCTTGAATCTCGATCCATAAATGCTCCATATCTGGCTGAATCATCTCAATGTCCTTCCTACGTATATATTGGATAGAGTCGCTGATGTAAGCCCCAACGCCAACGCCTCGGGCGCCTTCACGGTTTCGAAAAAGAGCCCTGTAACCAGGCAGAGTGACGTAATCCAGGAGGGCGGGGTTGTCCTTTAACCATGTTTCACCCATTGTGATGATATCCATCGGAAGCTGTGAGACTAGGATTTGAAACTCATTGAAGGATGAGACCATACTCTGGGTGTTAAAATGCATTATGCTAAGGTGTTTGGAGTGTTCTTTCAGAGTCTCGGAGATCAAATCGGGACGTCCAATTCATCTAACATATCAAAAGATGGGCAATTATGGAACGGGAGAAGAGAAATCAAACATTTGGGACAAGTCCATGTAGTGCCAATACATTTCACGTTCAGTTCAGTGCATTTTATATGATGTTGACCAAAACAAACGTCGCAGGTGACGCTTTTTTGGTTTTTCCTAATAGTCTTCTCACAGTTGTCACATTTGAGGGTTACCGGTGCCCTGTGTGTATTCCCAGTTGTTCGCTGGGCCGGGGTTTTGTGCAATATCACCGGACCGTAATAGTATTTGAAAAGATGTTGTTGAGTTTGAATAATATAACATTCTTCCTTTGGATCTTTTTGTCTTCCCGCATCTTTGAAAATTCCATCGAGAAGAGTGTAGGATGTGTGTTGAAAACAAGTTCACAATCCATGACGCTGAAGACAATTGTGCATTGTTATTGTGATTGTTTCCTTTGGTCCCTTTGTTCAGTAGAAATGCCGTCTCCCAAGGAATAGTCGGCCATGGGCTATCCAAATTGCTCCTTAAAGGCGAAACCAAGCCAACTTCCTGCAGAAAATCCTTTCTACAGGTCCAACCATCAATTAAAAACAGTCCTTCATTCTTAGAATTGCAAAAACAGTATAATACGGAGAGGCAAAAGTTTAAAATTAGGGAGCTTATGAACAAACGTCTGACCCTCATCATTATTCAAAATTATTTGTTGGTTTTTGGTTCCCCTGAAGCGTGTTCAATTAGTGAAAGATGACGAAAGATGCGGGGAAACTATGTGCATCGTGAGAACTTTAAAAGTGCTATGGCTGTCGATGAAGCTCATTTGTTACAAGACAACAGTAGGTTACGAATATATTCTTTGTTTCGTATTGAATGTCATTTTCCTATCTTAAGTGAATTGCTTACAGCAAATTTGACAAAACGGTGTTATATACCTCTGGAAACCAATGCCAAATTTTCTAACACATATGTAATAATTGATCGAGCATTGCGTGACTCCCCAATAACGGCTGCGAAGGAGAGTATTTATCAGGTAATTTATAGCAAGACTTCCCAAAAGCCTAAATTTTTTTCTTATGCACGTGTGCATTTTCATATTATAATACGGGTACACAAAAAAATTGCGAAAATGAGCGTTACGAGGATGTTACTAAAAGTAAGAACGGGGACCAAAAAACGGTGGGGAACCTGGGTCGGGGAACAGAAAGGTCAAGTATTGTACTTAAAGTGCCCCTAACCCCAAAATATTTTTTCGCTAAAATGAATCTTTGCACCTGTTGGAAACGCATTGCGACCATTTTTTTTCCTTTTTCTAACAAATCCTGTCTTTTTATGGGCTTCAAAACTTGCGAAAAACCAAGCATCCTTTGTTCACGACCGAGTCAGAAGGGGAGTGGGTCTATTCCTGAT
This sequence comes from Montipora capitata, assembly GCA_949126865.1. Taxonomy (NCBI): domain Eukaryota; kingdom Metazoa; phylum Cnidaria; class Anthozoa; order Scleractinia; family Acroporidae; genus Montipora; species Montipora capitata. The sequence goes on from OX421447.1 coordinate 33,969,682, forward strand.
TTGACGTCACAAACTACTTTGCATGCATGTTTACAAAGAGTTAATGCAATGTAAATCAGTTTGTGACATCAAATCAGGAATAGGCCCACTCCCCTTCTGACTCGGTCGTCAACAAAAGATGCTTGGTTTTTCGCAAGTTTTGAAGCCTATAAAATGGCAGAATTTGTTACAAAAAGGAAAAAAATGGTCGCAATGCGTTTCGAACAGGTGCAGAGATTCATTTTTGCGAAAAAATATTTTGAGGTTAGGGGCACTTTAAAAAAATAGAGAGTTTAAGCACGCGACGTTTTTGAGCCGCGGACGGCACCCGGAAGTAAGTTGTTTTCCATTTTAACTTGTCTTATCACTACCACCTTTATATTGCCGAGTAACTTTCCTACATTACAGATGATTAGGTTAAAAATCTGGGAGACACTATTGTCCTGGTATGCGAAATGTTCATTTCCGGTTACCGTCGCGGATCAAAGACGTCGCGTGCTTAAACTCCCTAATGTGGCAGATCAAAGGTTGGTTACAGAACAATGACAGAAGACATGTTGACAGCTAAATTACAAGCATTTTTTGGATTATAAATGTAGTGTTATCCCTGTTATCTGATGTTCACGAAATCTTATCGTTAAAATCACGCTTCACAGTAAATGTATAATTCATGAATCACGGCTATAGTTCATGGTCTGTTTTCCCGATTTACGCTATCTATTTCGGGCGTTTCACGGATCACGCGAAACCCCTTCCAGACCCTGTTTGGAGAACCTGTGGTTAATCTCTTCACACGTTGTTTTGCGGTTTTTGTATTGAGCCACTAAGTTTGAATAAAGGAGTTATGACTTAACAGCAAACTGAGACATAACAAGTGCTCAGTGAAGTAAAGGATGTCGATTTAAAGCAAACCTCAGATCTCTCTTTGCTGGGACTTCAACGAAAAACAAGATCCAGACGAATAAAAGACTTCAAAGAAAATCGAGGATTAAAAATATATGTGAACTTATTTTTGTCCAAGTTCCACGGAGAATGCAAGAATAGGCCTTTTGCAACTAACGATCACATGGTACAAAATCCGCCATGCTGGAGGGCAAGCTCATTATTACTCCCCCACTGGGACATTAAAACAAAGGCAAGTCAAGCTTGACTGGTCCAGGTCTCTTTGTTTTAATGTCCCAGTGGGGGAATAATAATGAGCTTGCCCTCCAGCATAGCGGATTTTGTACCATGTGATCGTTAGTTGCAAAAGGCCTATTCGAGTTGTAAAACACTTTCGAGTTTAGGTTCACTTTAAAGTTCCTTGAAGGAAGAGAGAGAAAAGAAAGAAGGGAAAAAACGAGAGAAGGAGAAAGATAAATAAATATATAAATAAGTAAATAAGTAAATAAAAATTCTGCTGAACCAAGCAAGAAATATAAATAACGTGACTGGATTGTTGTGCTTGATTAGCATTCTCTAACCAAACGAACGCCTGAACGAGGGTGAGCTGGTTTGGACAAATACTCAACTAAGGCACCAAATGAAAGGGTACCATAGAGGATGAAAAGCAAACCTAAGTAAAGTCTAAAAGCTAATAACGAACCAACCAAAAACGGAAGGAAGCAAGACAGTGATACAGTGATTACAAACTGGATCAGGTCGTCGCATGTTATGCAGATGAACATGAGGAAGGGGACACTCTTGCTGAAATCGGTTTTGGGAACGAAAGAGAAATGCGTGAAGAACACATGCATACATAATTAATTGACCACTCCTCGTAGGGGCTTTTCAGGGCCAGTGAACACAACCACGACAGAACAGAACATCAACTTTTAAGAATCCCAACTGGCCGGAGGCAAGCTAGTTGTCTATTTACAAGTAGCTGGGAAGATGAACCAAGGACAACGAGGATCAAATTCAACGAGTGGTTAGAGCGGGTCTTGAACCCGAGATCCCCGGATCTCAAGGCAAACTCCCTAACCATTCGACCACACTTGGAGGATGACAAAATTGGAAATCCTCGTAATCGTAGATAAGACCATTAACCAAATATTAAAAGAAGGAAGGCACGTTTGGCCGTTTTTTTTTGTGATGCGCAATTAAGAAAAACGTTAACATATAGTTCCGTTCTTTTACTGTATTTTCGAGTTAGGTTTAGGCAGAACAGTTCTTCTAGAACCCTTTTTGACGCGTCTTTGGCATATATTTCTGGTAAATAAGGGAAATGTGATTTCTTTGAGTAAATTGTCACGAGAAAAAGGCATTAAAGAGCGGTTTTCAATTGATTGTCGAAAGTAATTAGCGAATTGCTTTGGTTTGGCATTACTTCACTCAGTGATTGGTTCAAAGTTCTCGCGCCATTTTTTCAACCAATCAGGAGTGAAACAAAAACCAATCGTGGCTCGCGCGTGCACATTTTCCCGCGCTTTGTGTCGGCTACGTGTAATTACTTCGAGTTTTGATTGGTTTACTGTATTGTCTCCGTCCTTTTTGATTGGCCAAAGTAATTACGTTGGTTTTGGTTTTACAACACTCATTTGAAAACCGCTCTATTATTTATTACATCCATTTAGAAATCACTGCTGATCCTTGCAATCTGATTGGCTCTCAGCAGTGCGATTTATTTCCAAATCGCACTATTTTTTGCTCTAAATCGCACCATTTCCCCAGTCAATGAGAAAAGAACACTAAAACACAACAGCCAATCCGATTTCAAGGCTTGTTTAAGGTAACCAATCAAATTGCAGGAAAATGAAAGACAAAGAAAACAATAGTATGGCGAATTTTCCACCTTTTGTTCCCAACTGGATCAATAAAATGTTGGCACTGACTATAATCCTGCATTTTAGCTATAAATAACGATTGCATGATTTCTAAATGGATGTAATAAAGTGGTAATTGAAATTCGTGTCGTGCAATTTTTCTGAAATCATACTTGTGATTTTAAATCGAACTCGCGCTGCGCGCTCGTTCTATTTTGAAATCACAAGTATGATTTCAGACCAAATTGCACTCCACTCAGTTAAATTACCATTATAAAGTTTGTGTATTTGAAACACACAAAAAAGTTTGTTTTGGAGCCTTACAGTAACCAGGAGCCTATTATGGGCTTTTGAGTAACACCATACAGAATTCGAACTAGAAGTTTTGTTCCTCATAATAATTTTGTTGGAAAAAGAAACTGGTTAGTCAAGCCAAGGGCGTCGCTGCCTTCCAGCCACTAAGCCCAAGCTTTACAAAAACATGACTGGAAAGGCTGCAAGTGGTTTCTTCTGTTCTCACAACTCATCTTCGTATTCGTCTGGCTTGTCTTGTCTATAAAAACAACGTTCTTCTCTATTCTGGTAGGGCAGGTGGATACAAAGTGGAAAGCGGAGTGCACTTATCTTTTGGAAATATGAGGTCCGTTTCATCATCTCTGCAAAGACAGATATAAAAAGAAAAGACGAATTTATAACTTATCGGCACGGTTTTCTGTTTTAAGACTCTCTTTAGGTAAAATAGGATATAATCTTTGATCATGCATAATTCCTTGTCTACAGAATAGATAAAAAAATAAAACAAAAAAACCAAAGTTATATCTAAACGATCACAGGCCGCTCATTTTTTCTGTTTCTTGGAATCTCTCCACAAAAAACCAAGTCTGTCTTTTAACTTTACAAGATTGACTCGCTGATCCTCTAAAGGTCAAAATTATGTTAGGAATGAAGGACCGGGTTAGTTTCTAAAGAACGGTAACTTTCCAATTTCCCAGGCCCAAAAAGCCAACTGTGAAACTACGATCCGCCTATTTTAAAAAGAGATCCGAACGAACAACACATTTGCAAAGTTTCATGCCTCGAGACCGCCTTGGTTTGAAAATACAAACCGATTTATGGTCTCGACAACGTACGGAGAGTTTCGGAACTTCCGAGGAACGGGCCCCTGGAAACTATCCACAGCTCATTTAGGGGGTATTAGTTTTACTGTTTCGCTCAAAACCAGGTAAAACGCGTAATTTTACACCTCAAGAATATCGTACATGGGACCATCCACATAAACGTCTTGGCAACTGATGGCAAACAACGCTTCCCGATTAAAAAATAAGCCAAAGACAGAATATGTATGATTCATGCCTTTACTGGAATTCGGTTCTTGACAATGAAATTATGAAACATAATTCATTTCAAACAAGATTTTGTCCAGTGTTCTGTCGAAGATTTTAAATGAAAAATACCATTACAACGCTCTTGTAAATTGTCTCGGTAATTTTCGGATTTTCCGCTCTCAGGAGCGCATGAGTAGGAGCTTGCCTCTCCCATACAAGTCCTATGAGTCAACCTTTGCTCGTATCTTTCTATTTTTAGAACGCCACGAGTTCTTCGGCTCTGCACACACTGTTTAGAATGGCCAATCAGAATAAAGTTATTGTGGAAAAAAGACAAAAATGGCAAAAACAATGTACGCAAATTGTGCAAATTGATGTAAATTGTTGTAAATGTGACTCTCCTGCTGAAGGATTAGTTCTAAAAATAGAAAGATACGCGCAAAGGTTGACTCAAGGATATAATGCATTGGGAGGCTCCTAGTCATGGGCTCCTGTCGCTCATTATTACAGCGATTTATTCCCAAATCGCACTATTTTTTGCTCTAAATCACACCATTTCCCCAACCAATGAGAAAGGAACACTAAAACACAACAACCAATCATATTTCAAGGCTTGTTAAGGCAACCAATCAAATTGCAGGAAAATTAAAGACAAAGAAAACCATTATGTGGCGAATTTTCCAACTTTTGTTCCCAACTGGATCAATAAAACACTGATACTGGCTAAAATCCTGTATTTTAGCGATTAAAATAATTATTATAGTGGTAATTGAACTTAGTCGTGTAATTTTGGCCTGAAATCATACTTGTGATTTTGAAATCACATGTATGATTTCAGATCAAATTGCACTCCACTCAGTTCAATTACCATTATTTATTGGGCGTAATATTTGAGCCATGAAAGCGTTAATGGTAATGGTAATAAATTTATATAGTGCATTTTCTATTTACATATTCAAATGCGCTTTACAAGCAATCAATCTGTGGGTGAGATTGGACATCAGCTGCTGGTGGCAGCCGCTATCAATCCATTAGCGATCTCAACCAACCCAAGAATGAATGAAACGAGGCCTGTCCACAACAACCAGAACTCCATGCTCTACTCCCACAGAATTAATCAAAAAGTGTTGTGAGACGGGTAGAAAGGAAAAAGGTAAAATCGCATGCAAGCCAGCTAGGGCCCATACGGCCGGAGCTTATCTCGATTTCCGTAGCATGAAGCAACTAGGAGAATTATTACTACCCCCTGAATGGGATGCTAGTCCACCGCAGGGTTACCCCCCGGGTATTGCCGATACCCATTTATACACCTAGGTAGGATGGACCCCTGACCCAGGTGAACACAGAGAGTGTGGAGTAAAGTCTCTTGTCTAAGGAAACAACACGATGGCAAAGCAAGGCCTCCAACCAGCGACCCTTGGAATCGAGTAACCGGCGCGCCAACCACTATGCAACCGTGCCTTCTCCTTTTTGTGAGACGGGGCCTACGGTTTATCGCCCTTATCCGAGAAGAATAGATAGTCTCACCCTTTGCAGAATATCATCACAAAGGCAAGCACTTTCTACTCAGTTATTATTTTAAAAAATCCTGAGTATTGGTCCGGCCGGAGTTGAACCCACCACCTCCCGCACAGAAGTCCGATGCTCAACCAACTCAGCCAAAAGGTCAGCGGTAGCAACTATGATGTTAATCAGATACTAAAACAAAATTTGGCGTATTGCAGCTTAGCTTTTACAGCAACCCCCAAAATACAGAATTGCATATAGGACGTAGGTACGGTGGGGCCCTACGTTACGTGGAACAGAGCCCAACGTTCGCAGCTAGTTCTACGAGGGCGCGCTGGATATGAAGTAATAGATAACCAACGAGGCGCGTAGCGCCGAGTTGGTTACAATCATTTTATATCCCAGCAAGCCCGAGTAGAATAATTGTTTTATTGAAAACTCCATGGTGTTCCCTGGGGGTAGTATTGTTGACCACAGCATCGGTTTCTGCCTCGGTCAATTCCGGTCCAAAACGGCTTTTGTCGGCCATTTTCTCTCAGAGCTACAAAAATGTTTTCAGCTCGCTTTATTGCTGACGCGTTCCTTGACCATATTAGGTACAGCAGGTATATGAACTCATAGTCTTTGTCCGGCGAGCCAATGAAAATGCTGGAAATCTGATATCCGTAGTTCAGTTTTTAAGAAACAGTGATATTCAAATTTGTCGACCGCCGAACAAAACCAGGCGTTTTTCTAACATCTAATAACCCTCTGGTTACCTCATTGAATTTGAAAATTTCGAGCAGCGTTTTGGGATTACAAATGGAAAAAGTTGTCTTTCCTTCAGTCGTTCTTGTGGTTACCAACTTGGCTACCTACAGCTTTAAATTGGGTGTTGGTGCACACCCTGTTTCTACCAACTCAGCTGAAAATGAACGCTAATCAGAGTATCAAAGAACTCTTGTTTCAACCTTAGATTACACCCGACGAAAACACTACAGCAGTGTGAAACTTTCGGTCCTGAATCGTAACTTTTTCAGTTACATGAACTATTCCCCACACCAGAGGAGCATCAAACCATGTCTAATAGTAAGTACTGTAACAAAAACAAATAGATGATCTTTTCCTCTCTTATCGCCGAGTGCAAAATTAATAATAAGCCACAATTATTCCATAGTTCATGGCACTTTGTTTGTGTGTGAATGTTATGTATATACCTTGCAACGAGCCGTAACATCAGGACAACCTTCTTGGAAGGATCCACTTGAATCGGTTCAGCAGGGACAAAGTCCTGTGTACTGTGGCCTTGTAATGTTGTCGCTCCCGCCTTCCATAACTGGTCAGCTTCAGGCAGAAAACGTCGGCTCTGCTCACGTCGACTATGAACTAAAAAGGAAGACAAGAGATAAGATGCCAAATAGCTGAATGAGATCTTCCTGACATGAGATGGAGACGAGATAAATAATTTTTTCCGAATATAGAGGATATTACATGGCCGCGCGCTGATACGAATTCTATCTTCGAGTGCTGATAGCATCTGTCACGAGTGAGCGCAGGGAACGAGTGAGAGATACTATCGGCACAAGAAGGTAGAATTCGTATCCCTAGGCGACCATGTAATGTTCTGTTTATTATATAGATATGGATGAATTGTCCAGATTAACTTGTTTGATTAATTTTCGAAATGGGGAAAAAGTGGTCACCAACCGCTAAAAACACGCATATTGTGTAATGTGAAACAAGATATGAAAGTTGTGAAAAACAAATCATGATACTGTCAAATTGCTCAATAAAAATGTTAATGTAGTAAAGACGAGTTATATTACAGCACAAAAGTATCTTACAATGAAGGGGTAGCTCGCGTTTTATTGGCTAATCGTGTTAGTTACCATGACGACACCAACAATTGACGACACCTATATCCTCACCATTTTTTCTGGTAAGAAGGAAAATCCTAGCAAAATACATCAGTATCTATATAATAAAGTTGTTTTATCCGCAAGCAAAAGTACCTTTGGACAAAATTAAGCTGTGCATTAACTTAAAAAGCCGCTTACCTCAAATTTGATAGTCAAATCCTAACGACATACAAACTTAACACAAAAAGGACGATAAAAAAACACGCTTAGATCTTTCAGATTCCATAAGGTGCCTTTGCCGCACGATATGATATGCTGTTTCTTTCTAACACTAACCAAACAAGAAGGCTTTCCATACAATTCCGCAAGCTTCCAACACAATCAAAAATGACGTTCACACCTCAAGGTGCTTGAACACACCCGGCGCTTCTACAGATATTTAAGCTGCACACCCTTTTGTGGGGGTGCACCAGGGGAAGCAGGCTAACCACTTTGTGCTTGGAAAGAGTAGAGGGGTCTCGAAAAGACCTGCTGTGCTGTGGTTCATTCTTTCGATATAGCGAAACCCCTGGACTTCAAATAAAAATTTTCACTTGTTTTGTTCTAACATCAAGTCATGTACCAGTTCCTTAAGGTCTTGTCATAGGTTCGATAAAAGGAAATTTCTGAAAATCGATTTTCAAAAGTCCATCCAATTTTCGAAAAGCCCCTAAAAAGCACATTTGCAGGGTTGCGGCAACATCGTTCCTTGAGTATAAATTATTTTTTTTCGGCTTTAGAATGTTGGCGAAGAGTCGATCTTTAATTACGGAGGTACAACTCAAACAACTTTTGGCGGATTCAACGCAAATTTTTAGGACTATTTTAACAGAGTTCGATGTACAAAACCATACCATATTTTAAATTCCCGGTCAAAGACACCCTTTTCAACTTTGATGGAAGATAAGAAATGCAAAGCGCAATATATCAAAAATCTCTGACACCGTTTCGGCTTCACAATTTACCTCAAAATCGATTATATTGCTTCAAAAAAATTTAAAATCCCTTGTTGGACCACCTGTGTTCGGTTTTGGACCTAACATAGATTAAATAACGTTTAAACAAAATAATGCTTTCTTGGATTAAAAACCACATTCAAGGAGCATTAAGATCAGTGATGTTTATTTCGTTCTCGTAGCATAAATACTGGCGAAATAAGAACGTTTTAAGAAACTGACACCTCAAACCTATAACGAGACCTTAAAACAAGCGAGTAAGTTGGCTGCAACATAATAACGATAACAAATTAGAATTCGCTATGACAGGACAATTTTTCGCAAGTATTACTGATACAAAGGACGTTAGCCCTATTACGAAAATGGACCCGTACAAAGAAAAAGAAGACAAAGATTAGTTCCCCTATTTTGCAAGTTGCCGAGACTTCTTATTGTGTGGGAATGAACTAATGCTCTCAAGGTACTAATTTACACCTCTTTTGAGCCAGCTATGACGTAAGGCGAGATAGCGGTTTGTAATCAAAACCGAAGAAACTACTTTGATAGAACAGACGCATAGAAGGATGTACCATTATTGCTTGCGAAAATTTAGTTAGTATTCAGTAACTAAGCCTGACAGTACAACGCCAAAAGAGCTTTCTGACCGCAGTCAATGAAACTACCTGCCCGAGCAGTCTTGAAGCCTGAAAAAATCCAGTCTTGAATGGGACTCATTCATTGTGGTCAGAACGTTGTTTTGACACTGTACTGTCACGCTTGGTAACCATCTGGTAAGAAACAAGTCACAACCTTCTTGCGTTGCAGAGGACGCTTTAAACTTTGCGAATTTACCACTGGGGCTACCTGACCCTCTCGTTTTGATAGCTCTACAAACAAAAAAAATTTCAAATCAAACAGGCTTAAAAACAAACGAATAAACAACAGCAAAGGAGTACTCGCAGAGAGTTTGTCTTACAACGCACTATATGGCAAAGCTTCCAGAAAGCGATGGCACACAAACAAACAAACAAAACACCGCTCATAAAACAAGAGAGATTCTTTGTTGCTGTTGCTTTAAATTGAGGCAGAAACCAAAAATAACAACAGGGCGAAATAACAAATCAATATCACGAAAAGAAGAGGGTGATGATAAGATGGTACAACATTTTGTACATTTGATTAGAGATCTTTTGGCGAGGTTAATGTTCGATTACTAGTCTCTGTTGGTCTGAAATTTAACGAGGCATTATCCTTTACAGAATATGTTAGCGCCATTATGTAAAAAAAATGTTTAAAAGAAACCTCATGGTCAGCAAAGGAGGCTGGATGCTGATTCCTTGTAATGTTGTTCCTCCAGCTTTCCACGAATGACTAGGATACGGCGGAACAGAACTACGATCCACTTCAGAGCCAAAAAAAAAAAAAGCAAAACAAAAAAACGAAATGCAAACGTCGGACAATGAATAGAGTAACAAAGAAGTAATCTATTGGACACTACTGCGAACCAGCAGAACTAAATGTGAGTTTCTTTACCATTTATACCTTTGTCATATTTGCTAAAAAATGTCCCTTGTCCTCTTGGGAAAACTGGTCTGTTTGACTTTCTTGTCACTCAGCTCGCTTAGCTTTTGCTATTTCTGAGTGGCTGTGCTCTTTTACTTTCACAATTACTGTTTCTTTCTAATGATTCTACGCTTTTGTATTAGTACATTTACGATTGTTGTTCTCGTTGTTGTCTGTGTTTTTTTTTATCAGTTTGCTTCGAAATGGATTCGATGTAACATTATTCTTTGCAAGAGCCCATGGTTTCTCCGGTCAGCAACAACAATGATGATATCTTGCCAAACCAAAACTGCGCAGTCGCACTGAAGGCCCATTTCTGCAATGATTGGCAGCGAGTTCTTTGTTGCGCAGGTCAGATCCAGCCAGAGGATATGATTACCAGTGCTCACCGAAATGGTCTCGGTCTCCTAGGCTGAGAATTATTACGTAAACTTAAGATCAACAAAAATCCGAGGGTAAATAAAGATATATGATATATATGATATGAACCAAAAGAAGATGATCCATGCGTATGGCACGCTCAATGGACCTAATTTCGACTCGAAAAAAAAAAAACACCGGAGTTTAGCAAGCACATCTAGTTCGGATACAAGTATCATTTTGCAACTACCTTATCCTAATTTAAAATCAATTTTACCCCTAAAAAATGACACAGGGCATTAAACTGCTGATCGCTTAGCTCTTGAATTTTTTCGTCGTCTATGTTCTTGACAACCACAGAAATGAAACCTTGTAACTCTGCATGCGCGACTCAAGTTTTCTTTCGAGGACGCCATGTTATTGTGCGGACTCACTGAACACCAGCGGAATTACTGTAAAGGAATATGCAGGGCACAGCGGGCTCAAGTCACAGTCAGCAAACATATCATGGGGCATGAGGTTTGAGGAGTGTCATCCAAGGTTGTGGACAGTGGTTGGATCAAAATGAGTTTCGACCAATGACAAGAGGTCTCTTCTCCCGTACTCGTCAACCCAGCGAAAGCAAAAAGAAAAGAGACCTCTGCTCACAGGGAAGATATCCGTTTGTCATCAAAACCAAAGAAACTGCTTTGATAGAACGGACGCATAGAAGCATGTACCCTGATTGCTTGCGAAAATTGAGTCAGTAATCAGTTACTAAGCGTGACAGTACAACGCCAAAACAGCTTTCTGACCGCAGTCAATGAAACTACCTGCCCGAGCAGTCTTGAAGCCTGAAAAAATCCAGTCTTGAATGGGACTCATTCATTGTGGTCAGAACGTTGTTTTGACGCTGTACTGTCACGCTTGGTAACCATCTGGTAAGAAACAAGTCACAACCTTCTTGCCTTGCAGAGGACGCTTTAAACTTTGCGAATTTACCACGGGGGCTACCTGACCCTCTCCTTTTGGTAGCACTATAAACAAAAAAAAATGTTAATCAAACAGGCTGAAAAACAAACGAATAAACAACAGCAAAGGAGTACTCGCAGAGAGTTTGTCTTACAACGCACTATATGGCAAAGCTTCCAGAAAGCGATGGCACACAAACAAACAAAACACCTGTCATAAAACAAGAGAGATTCTTTGTTGCTGTTGCTTTTAAATTGAGGCAGAGACCTAAAAAAACAACAGGGCGAAATAACAAATCAATGATCAGGAAAAGAAGAGGGTGATAAGAAGATGGTACAACATCTTGTACATTCGGATTAGAGATCTTTTGGCGAGGTTAATGTTCGATTACTAGTCTCTGTTGGTCTGAAATCTAACGAGGCATTATCCGTTACAGAATATGTTAGCGCCATTATGTAAAAAAATGTTAAAAAAAAAAACCTTGCGGCCAACAAAGAAGGCTGGATGCTGATTCCTTGTAAGGTTGTTCCTCCAGCTTTCCACGAATGATTAGGATACGACGGAACAGAACTACGATCCCCTTCAGAGACAAAAAAAAAAGCAAAACAAAAAAACGAAATGCAATGAATAGAGTAACAAAGAAGTAATCTAGTGGACACTGCTGCAAACCAGCAGAACTAAATGTGAGTTTTTTTACCATTTATAACTGTATTTGTCAGCTTACAGGCAACAGGTTTGTCAGATTTGCTAAAAAAATGTCCCTTGTCCTGTCGGGAAAAGTGGTCTGTTTGACCGTCTTGTCACTCAGATCGATTAGCTTTTGTTATTTCTGAGTGGCGGTGCTCTTTTTCTTTCACAATTATTTCTTTCTAATGATTCTACACTTTTGTATTAAAGGACATGTTGTTGTCTCTGTTTTTTTATGAGTTTGCTTCGAAAGGGATGCGATGTAACGTTATTCAATGCAAGAGCCCACGATTTCTCCGGTCAGCAACAACTGTGATGAAATCTTGCCTGTTCCAAAACTGAGCAGTCGCACTGAAGGCCCATTTCTGCAATGATTGGCAACGAGTTCTTTGTTGTGCAGGTCGAAACCAGCCAGAGGATATGATTACCAGTGCTGACCGAAATGGTCTCGGTCTCCTGGGACGAGAATCATAACGTAAAGTTAAGATCAACCAAAAGAAGATGATCCATGCGTATGGCACGCTCAATGGACCGAATTCGACTCCACTAAAAAACACCAGAGTTTAGCAAGCACATCTAGTTTGGATACAAGTACCATTTTGCCACTACCCTATCCTAATTCAAAATAAGTTTTTGATGAAGAGTGCTTTATTTTCCTTGTGACATCTGACTCTGCTCTTAAGAAAAGAGAAGCACGATCTCTAGAATTTCGTTATTTTGGTGAAAATGATTAATCCAAGGTTCTATTAAAACTAGATGATTACCTCTAAGGCTTGTGAGCTCTTCCGGCGCAGGAATACATGTCGATTTTTCCTCAAGCCTAAATTCAGACTCATTGTCTGGGGAAAGAGAAAAAAACTCAGTTAACCCATTGACTCGCAGGGGTTCCGCATTGACGAGTAAAATCGTCTGGCGTTAGACAGAATAAAAGTCTCGCCGGTTTAGGCCGGTTTGGACGTCAAAGGGTTAAAAGGACTGGGATTTCATGCCACTAACGATGAAAACCGAGAGAAATGATCTAATTTAAAATTAAACTGATCAAGCGAAAGGAAGGGTTACGTTTTTGCAAACGTTGGTCGTGCAGCACTATCTTGAGGGTGATGTGAAATGTTATATTCTACCCATGGGTAGAATATAGCACTTTACATTACTCTCAAAATAGTTAATTCTGATCAAGCGTCCATTAGAAGGGCTAACGCTCACATGGTTTACATGGGTAGAATATAGCACTTTACATTACTCTCAAAATAGTTAATTCTGATCAAGCGAAAACCTACGAGCATCATTTCAAAAACGTCTTTGACAAAACGTCTGGGATCTTGCCTTCGGCTACGAGCTCATCGCTCACAACAAAGAATTGACATTAGGTTACTCAAAAACACCCACTAGATTGGTCATTTCAAGTCGCACGTGCGTTTCTTTCACATAACATCTATCAACTTGCATTCGGACAACAGCTTATCTGTTACAACAAAGAATTGACGTAACGTTACTCAAGAAGCCCAAACCCAATAGATTTCCTTTCTGGTAAGAGGAATACCATGACTCATTGAAGTTAAAGAGCAAGTTAAGCTAATTGTCATGGTATGAACGACCATGCACGCTCATGCATAACTTGGTTTAACTTCAGGCGGCGCTGGAGGGCTAGTAGGGAAAGGTTTGGTGTCATTAACGATGAAAAACGAGAGAAATTTAATTGATCAAGCGAAATACAAAAGTTTCATTTCAAAAAATTCTTAAACAAAAGGTCTGTCAAATTGTATTTGAACGAGAGGTGAGCTGTCGCAACGAAGACTTCACCTACTGCTCTAATCCAGTGAAGCCGGTAATACAGCCACACTTGGAAAAACGTCCAAATGTTTCCAAGTTGAGATTCTTATCTAAAATAATGACAAGAACCGTTACCTCTTTGCCTCCTGCCAAAAAACTTGCCAAGCCTTTTTCGAAGTGAAGTCTTGCCTGCACTGTAAACCGTTACAGTACCTATCAATATGTAATACATATACAATATGAAAGGCAGATTTGTATCACATTTACCAATTCGAGGCGAAGCATTTAAGTGTTAATGTATACTGGCTGTTTTTGGTGAATCAAGAAATTTTAGCAGGGAAAATCGAAAGAACCGTTTATAGAAATGAAGAGAAATCTGTATCAGATATACAGATATTGATTAATGAAACATTTCTTTTGTTTCCCCATTATGAATTATTAATGACTTTTATGAGAGTTGCTAAAGGCCCATTTCCACCCTTGATGCAGCGCGATCGGTTGTTATTGTTTTGAAAATCGCGCTGTTATTGAAAAGCGTATTCCGTTTAGCCAACTATTTTTGTCGCGCCAGTGCGTGCTACTTCTAAAACGAGCATCATCGCAATTAGCCTGATCGTCGTGGCAAATTTCCGTTTCGTCAACGGTTGTTGCCATTTGGATGTCACTTAATTTTCACTGTTAAAATACTTAATCTACGTCTAGATTAGCAGTGTATGTCACTTAGAATTTTGAAAAAAGTTGGATGATATCGATCTCGGTTCAATGGCTGAAGAGCTAATGCCCTTAACCACTACACTACCGAGATAACCACCCCAAATATCGCAATTTTAGAGTATTTAAATGAAGCTAACCCAAACAATTCATTGAAAGCTAATCGAATAAAGAAGGCTACCGTTTACGAAACGGAAATTAGCATCGTTGTGTGGCATCCCAGGTGGTTTTAACAGGTGGAAACGCTAAAATTACCTTTTACCTTTATGGAGTCCAGTGATTTAGGTACTGGAGAATATCCACCTGCGACCGTTAATTTCTTTTTGCGCTGAAATGCATGGCTTTTATTTTTAAATACAAACTTACTTTTCCTTTGTCAATTTCGATTTATTAGAATACCTGGGATGCAGAAGTAAAATGCTCTTGCAAAGATGCGTGTCTTTGTAAAGCGACAGGCAAAACGTGTTCGCTGCTGCAAGCCATTATGTTGTTCGATACTATTCGACTTCAAATCGAAATATTTTAAACAAATATAGACACAAAATACTAAGATAAGATTATGAAATGATAAACAGAGAATGCTTTCGTCGGGACCTGAAAGATTGTTTAAAAGACTGCTTTTGATGAAGACGATTCTGCGAGGCCTTCGGAGATTTCTCGATTTTTTGTAATTTCGTGATACACGAAATTCATGCGCGCCGCGCAAAGCATTCAGGGTGGAAATAGGCATTTTAAGTGCTTTTTCGGTTGACCAAACATAAGAGGGCATACTTGCCATTTAAACAGCTCGACCAACTTCCCTAAAACACTCCTTAAGTCCAAAAAAAAACTAGAAACTAAGTAACGGAACATGGAAAAATTATGTTTCTGAGGTTTTTCATAAAAAGGATACCAAAAACGGTTTCAAAATCTGTTGAAAATCTTATACTCGTATGCACAACTCTAAAATTTAATGATTACCTCAACGACAACAACAAACCAAACTTACGTTTTCCTTTCTTTTCTTCAAGGTTTGGGCTCGGCGCCCTTTTCTCTCTGAATAAGTAAGATATAAAGCAAATTGTCAGTTATTTAACTTTCTATCAGGGATGCTAAATAAAGCGTGTTCCAAAATTATGTTCATGAGCCTGCGATCTAATCGAAACCGAGTACCTGGTCAGTGGTCAACTAGAAAACAGCTGACCTCGATGAGCTCTAAACTTGAGCTGTGATATGGTCACGTGATACTGGTCAGCGGATACCTTGTTTTGACAGGTGTCAATTGACCATAACGTACAAATATTTTCTGAACTTGAGCCCGCGATATGGTCAGGTGATACTAGTCGCCTTGGCATACATGGAGGTGTGGACGGTCGTTCGTTCAAGACTTTGTATGGGAAATAAAATACCGTCGACTATGAAGCCTAAAAAATGCTCAATTTAACTTTCATTCAATAAAATTAATAAAAATGACTCACCTCTGGTGTATTCTTGTGCCTGTTTCGTAGTCAAAACTCTCCACGCACTTGGCTGGAAATGAGCATTTTCTGCTTCGATTCCACGATAGCTGATGAATTTAACAGCAACTGATAACCGGACAGGACACGGAGCTTGGGTCCGAGGTCAAATTAACTCCACCCGATGAGGTACAGTCATTTCATGTACAACACTTACCCCATCCCCACAGCGTCACTCGTAACCATGGTGTTCGAGAAGCCGCTGTGGGGATGGGGTAAGTGTTGTAAATGAAATGACTGTACCTCATCGGGTGGAGTTAATTTAACCTCGGACCCAAGCTCCGTGTCCTGTGCGGTTATCAGTTGCTGTTAAATTCATCAGCTATCGTGGAATCGAAGCAGAAAATGCTCATTTCCAGCCAAGTGCGTAGGGAGTTTTGACTACGAAACATTCACGGAGGTTCGCAAATGATGTGGCTTTAGCTTTGCGTGAAAAAATCTTGGCTGGGATGGATTTTCGAGTCGCAAACCGCCTCTGAGCTGACAACGGTCGAAATCTTAGTGTGCAGCCTTGACTTCGTCTTAGAACATTGAAAACACGGGCTTCCCGAAACTGTAAAATAAACTCCAAAAGGCACAAGAATACACCAGAGGTGAGTCATTTTTATTAATTTTATTGAATGAAAGTTAAATTGAGCATTTTTTAGGCTTCATAATCGACGGTATTTTATTTCCCATACAAAGTCTTATAACGCGTTTAAATTCTCAACGGCTGTCTGTAGTGACGCGAGCTTGGGCTGCCTATGGTTTGACAAGTAAGCAGCACAAAAAAGAAAACAGTTGCTTCTTTTCGTTGTTTGTTGCGCTGGACGCTGATAGATATGAGAGACTAATTAACAGCAAAAGAGGCAAGGTAAGAGGCAAGGAAAAAACACATGTTCTTAGGCAATTTTAGCTGAACAGGAACCAATAAGTTGAACTGTTTATTTAATAACAAGAATTTAAAAGACGATTTTAGATCATATGTAATTTTAACCTCTTTAACTCCAACTTGGAACCTGAGCGAACACCAAGGCTGACCAAGGTTCGTTTCTCCTTGGAAGGACACAGTTCCTGTCCATTAACAAAGAACGAGACCTCGTTTTCTGGCATGTACCCGAACGATTGCATTTCCCTCAACAGGTCTTGGAGGGTCGCTGCTTCATCAACCTTGACAGTACATTTATCACCGCAACTCAGATCTTCAATCGTTATATCAATGTAAGTGGGGAGAGACACACGAACAGTTGGTTCTGAACTGCAGATGAGTTTGTGAGGAAGACTTCTCTGCGGTGCATCTGACAGTTTGGTTAATCTATGGTACAGCCTTTGGTGTTTGATGGGAACACCAAGCTTTTCTTCAATGTGCTCCATCAAATCGTGAATTGTTGCTTTGCCTGGATGGACTTTAACGGTGAGGGTCTTACTGGCAGAGGTCTTGATGGTGATTTCCAGCTCCCCGCCAATCAATCTCAGTTCACCAGAATATTTACGCACAATGCTGTTAACAAAAGGGAAACAAATATAAGCTTACAGATACATGTACAAGCAGGAATGTATATTGTAATTCACACTGTAAATTCACCTACTAAGGAACACATCAAAATAACCTCGTAGTAACCTAACAACAAAGTATAGAATTTAGTACACATTCATTGTTCTCGGCAGTCAGCAGCGGAACGGTTCTTGCCCAGTTTTTTTCTGTGGCAATCATTCCCCTTCCCAGAAGCAGAGATACTCTCAGTCTATCTCAAGAATAACTACGAGGCTTGTTCACAAAGTCTCTTCCTCCTCCCTGTAAAAGCAGCAGCAACAACTAACAAGAAATCGTGTAACGCCTACAGAACCAGCATCAAATGCTTCCGAAGGAGCAGGTTATAACGTCCGTTTGCTGTAGTATGTTCTTAGTGACAATGACATGTGACATGATAGTTACAAGTTATCGAAATGACTGATTTTTTTTACTGTTTAATTACAGAATTGATGAATGGATGGATGCATTGCACGCAAGATAATTTCTAAAAGTTTTTTTGGACGAAATTTGGTCGGCTCTCAGTTTGGTGTTCCGAAGGTTTAGCTGGACAACCTATGCGTTGGAATGGTAATGATAAACACACACCTCAAATGATCACAATTAGACAGCACTACATCATTTCGAGCAATGACCTCATCAAGGTCTCGTGAAAGTTCTTGTTTTAAGTCACCAATTGTTGCATCAGGAGCAACGTTCACCAGCTGCTTGACACCATCAACAATAACTGGTACATCCAGAAAGGCTTCCGGTGTAAACACGCACTTCACTAAGCCGTTTTCATCCCGTCCTGACTCAATGCCTGCTCCCTTGGGTGCTTTTGTTACACGATAAAAAGTGAATTTCTTGGCTTCAAAAGCAGGTCTTTCTATCCGCATTTCCCGTCCTCCATTGAGAACCCAGCCTCCAACGTCATAACCGTCAATGGAAATGTTCAAATTACAGCCTGTGGCATAAAGCACAGTTGTCTTCAGCTGAGTTGCAAACACACGTTAACGCACAAACAATTGTTACTTATCAAATAATTACTAAAGTGGAGGTAAATGCTCGCGTCTTTTACGGACACCATAAGAAATAATCGATATCGTTGTTTCGTAGGTGATTTGAGTTTGACTCAAACCAGGAAACGAAACTTCAGTAAAATGCACCTTGAAAGAACAACAAGAAAACAAACGGCTGTACAACTCTTGTAATCCGATAGGTCAGATTCCTGCTTAACTGCACGGTGCAACTGCCCAAAAAGGCCAGAAACCTCGTAGTAATCTCCAAAGTGTTCGCCACAGTTAAACATTTTTTGGAAATTATTGCTAGTTTGAGCCTGTTTACATCTTATTTTCAGTGAAAGTTATCTTCATTTCATCGGCATATGTCCTTGAAGAGGCATCCCCGAGGCAATAAGTCAGATTGCTAAGATACATTAGAAAAAGCAACATCAAATCTGACCAGACAACAATTTGACGTAATTCAAGATCATTGCTTGCAAACTATAAATAGGTTGGCGATTTAAATATTGCCTCCACTGGCAAAACCTGTCCATCGAGGATCAAGCTCAAAAAGGACTGAAAGCAGTCGAGGAAGCGAAGAACCGCAACAATAACAGCTATTAGAGTTACTCCAATGGTTTGACGGATCATTTGCGAAGCGACTTGGGTAGAGAACAGTTACATTCGTTTTATTTTGTTTATCAATAAACGGAATTGGAAAACCTTATGCCCTGACGATACATCCCCTTTCAAAATCACCTATTGTCACAAATACTAATATACTCTTCTCCATGCGTGCTCTGAATTGTATTCTTACCATAAGAACGCAAATTTTTCACGTGTATTTTATATTGCGTACCACTCCTGATTTCCACAAATTCACCAACTGGTGTTTTGAAGTGGGCCCCGCCGATGATCTCCACATAGTAGCCTTCTAAAGCCACATAGTTCACATATTGAGCATGTGCTGTTTCCACCGATGGATCAACTTGAAAACGACTGCATTGTCCACCACTCGCTTCTGAAATGCAACAAAACATGCATTTACATTTTGCAAGAGGCCAACAGAGGCCTATAATTAATGTTCTTGGCCACTTGGGTTTTCACTCCAAGGAGGAAAAAGGCTGTTACCATCTGTTAACTGATTGACCCATGCGTAAAAACTATATCAATCGATGGCACTTGTAAAATTAAGTGTCTGAATGAGCTCTTTTGCAGAGGGTTGTTAATTCAATTTAGGCTACAAAATAATTGCTACTCTAAATGAAGTAAAGACTACTTCTGGTACTCCAATTCGTACACGCAGCACTCGTTTGCTGGGCATTTGGTGGGGTCCATCAAGACGTGTCTGGGGGCATGCTAGTCCCGCCGAAACGTTTTGAAAAGGAGAGTAGTTTGCATTTCCAGCAATTTAGGACATGATTCCAGACAAATTCTCATACGTTATTGGGGCTTAATTCACCAGGAAATTCAATTTAAAACTTCGGTTTGTTCTATGAAAAAGAATTGGCATGTGCTGTTAAAAACTATGTTTAAAAAAGTTCAGTTATTGAATTGCTCTTTATCTGTGTTTGGTAAGTGATTCATTACCTTGATCAATATTCGTTTGTTTTCAACGTTTTTTTTTCTTTTTCTTCGTCTTCAAAGTATACCATAAGAAATTTTTAAGACCCACGCCCTTTGGCCCTCTTTCTACCTGTCATGGTTTTGACAGTTGGAATGGAGAGTTAAGATTACTACAGTTCGAATTTACTTTATACATCACGCTTTGATTGGTGAAAAGCGAAATGACGTTATCATAGGGTGTCTGGGGGCTTCGGGGGTCTTGAATCAATAAGTTGATGGAGACGAACAAGATGGTTCGTGAAGGTGAAAGGGGTGGAAATCGACGATGAATCGTTTTGCAAAAGCCGATTTCTTCACGTTTGGAACCAAGACGAGTGGCTCGGGAGTGATGCTCGAGCGAGAGAATCTTCTCTCCTTGAATTCGTCTGTGTACAGAGCAGGGTGGGGAAAATGCAAAGTGAAAGGCAAATGGGCCCAGTGTCTCATGATACGTAGCAAGAATTTGTTCGTTTTCTTTCAATGACGGGATTACCACCAGAGTTGTTTGTGGGATGCATCCTGGAACACATGATGATGGGCCTGCTGGACAGTAGAGCCTTGCGTGGGGACGTGGGTTATTACCAATTTACCTCAATTTGGGGTGGTGAGCATTTGTGAAGCCATTGATGAATAAGAGTACTCTGAATGGGGACAGTGAGAGCAAAGATTGGCTGCTGTATAATCTTCTCTTGGGTCCTGTTGAATTCTGTAGAAACCCAGTGACCAGGGCCACACGCTGTTCTTGTTTAACAATATACTCAATGGCAATGCAGACACATCCTTTCATTGTAAATCCTAACCAGCGGGCACGTTGCAGACTCCAAAGGGCCTAGACGATCTAATGAGTGACATAGGCGTTTAAGACCATACCTGTGTCGAATCTGTTTGTATCCGACGGCCATCACGACAAAAATAGAATACGACCACAAAAAAAGCGAAAAACACCTAATAACATGAACGAAATGGTTAGAGAACAATTAAGGTATTCATGAGCCATGTCTTTCTTTCTAAGTTTTGTTTGTTAACATGTTCTTCTATAGAAAAAACTGTTTCTGTGCCAGTTACTGTGAATTTTGGCCCTCACTGAGTCTTTTTCAAAACAATACCTGAAGGAGGATACACACGAGACTGAAGCTGGTCATCAGTACTTTTTGTTGCTGTTGGATGATCCTTTAAGTCATTGTCAACTCCATCAGTGACATCGGTGTTTGGATGAAACTCCTTTTCATCTGCATCTGCAGTTATACAAATTATTTGAATGAGCGAAAACTCAATATTGTCAGTCACTTATGAGGCAGTGTGGCCCAGTGGTTAGGGCGCTTGCCTTGAGATCCGGGGATCCCGGGTTCAAGACCCGCTCTGACCACTCGTTGAATTTGATCCTGGTGGTCCCTGGTTCAACTTCCTAGCTGCACTTGTAAATAGCCAACTGGTTTGCCTCCGGCTAGTTGGGATTCTTAACAGTTGTTGTTGTTGTGTTTCATTGGCCCTGAAAAGCCCCTATGGGGAGCGGTCAATTAAGTATGTACTGTACTGTACTGTTATGAAAAACCTTTGTAGAATGGCGCGGCTCTGCTAGTCACTCACCTTAAAGATACCATTCTCTTTGCATATGGATAGAAAGAGCCCATACCCCACATAAGATGTTTCAATGAAGATATTGAGAGCCCCAGCACAAAACAACACACCCTCCTTTAATACTGGTTGCAAAAGGATATACAAAGTGCAGACCGCTTCTCAGCCTGAAGTCATGTGTTGAACTGGGACTACTCCATACCACCAATGCAACACATCCCCCACCCAGCATATCAGCTGAACACACAAACACCTCTACCCCAGACTCAGTTTTGTTAGAAATTGACGTCAGAATATGCGATCGCGTTCCCATGAGGACTGGGAAAACACAGCCTCGTCCTGAGTGGTAAGCTGAGAATAAATTACAGTGTTCAATGTATTGCGCACAAGTAGAGCCGAATCCCGTACAACGTAGCCAAGGAGGCAGAAGGAAGAACAGTTAAAAAAGCTTGGGATAATAAAAGCCGTTCTAGATGACCAACCCTTTAGTTGGTGTACCAACCAAGTTATAGCCCCTAATCCGCACAATCCTAAGTGCATGCGCTCTTAATTACGCATGAGAGTTCCTAATACTATTATTTTCCAACCAGCAACTGAACACGAACAGTGGAAGACATTAACTTTAAGCTAGAGGTTCTATAGCATCTTTACTGAGCTCCATAAGAATAAATCCGAATCCGAATAGTCAATTTGCTATTAGCAATTATCATTTATATAGAAATGACCGTGTCAAGGGTGGAGGAGGCTTGATGGCATATTCTTCATCTGTACTTCCATCAAAGCGCTTAAAGGAACCAAAGGTCTTCAAAACAATTGAAGTTCTACCAATTCAATCTAATTTCGGCGGTAATGATGAGTTTTACTAATGTGCGAGCCAGCGAGCCATGCGAGCCAAGAAGCGAGCCATGCGAGTCATGGCTGCGAGCCATGCGAGCCATGACTGCGAGTCAGCATGCGAGTCACACAGTTATTGAAAGCTAACCGTTTTAAAATGGGTGCTTAGACTTAATAACTGTTTATCAGCGCTATTTCAAATGGGTGCTTAGACTTAAATGCGAAATTCGCATGGCTCGCATGGCTCGCTGGCTCGCAGATTGTCATTACCCGGTAATGATGGGCATCTAAAGATCTCCGAAAGTGAATGGGAAGAACTACTATGAAACTCTGGAGAAGGAATAACATGAAATCTGTTCCTGCATGGATAACCCTTCAGAGACAGTTCATTATTATTATGGGAGATCTTAATCTCAATAAGCTCAGACCAGGAGAAAAGGAAGGAAAGATTTTGTGTGATCTAGAGGAAGTGTATGACCTGGAATGTCTGATTAAGGAACCTACGAGGATCACAGAGAACAGTTCCACTCTGCTAGATGTTATTCTAACAAACCAACCGGATTTCTTTAGAGGAAGCTATGTATACAACCCAGAAATTAGTGATCATCATATGGTCTATGCGTTGCTAAAGGAGAGAGCAGTGCAACACACGACTAGAATTCTGAAGGTGCGTAGCTATAAGAACTTTAATGAGAAGAATTTCAAAGAAGATCTTGGCATGTGGGTTACAGTTTCGAATCTCAGTTAATGACCAATACGAGTATTGGGAAGCACTGCTAAATAAGATTGTTGGTGATCATCCACCTACCAGGGACATAAGCGTGAGAGCACATAATGTACCATATATGACGAGAGAGTGGAAGAATGCGATTAAAGCTAAAAGACGTTTCTCAACAAAGTTCAGTAAAAATCCCACACCAGAGAATTGTGAAGTTAAAAGGAAGTGGCGCAATGAGGTCAATGAAGAAAGAAGACAAGCAATCAGCCAGTATTGGAAAAGAAGTATCAGATAATATTAAGTTTGATCCAAGAAAGTTCTACAGAACTTTCAGACCTTTCACTGACTTTAAGAACAAGCAGGGAAGCAGAGGTAATATCTGACTGAAAGTTAATGATGTGTTGGAGGGGGATCAAACCACAGTAGCTAACCATTTTGTTAAAAATTTCTCCACAATGGCTGATGGAATTGGAGTGGACTACGTAAATGACTGTGTGGAGAGTGATTTCAGGAATCACAACTCTCTTCTCAATATATCGACAAATCTTAGCAAGGGAGATCAACATGAAAACCGCTTTTAATTTAACGAAATTACTTGTCAAGAAGTTGAAAAGTAATGAACGACCTGAACGCAAATAAGTCTAGTGGATATGACAGAATGGATCCTAAGATCCTTAAAGTAGGCGACACTGAGTTAGCTCCATCTCCTCAAGTGCTGTGATTTTTAACCAAGGGATTAGGAATGAAGAATGGATAGCAAAGCTTAAGCGTGGAGAATGGATACCAGTACATAAGAAGGATGACAAACAAAGGGAAATGAACTATAGATCAATCACGGTGTTACCATGCGTGAATAAAGTTTATGAAGTATTGCTGGGCCAACAAGTTAGTTAGTTTATGGATGACAGACTTAGTGATGCTATCACTGCCTATCGTGCGAAGAATAGCCGCGAGACCACGCTGATAAGGCTCACTGAAACACAATGGACAGCAAGAAAATTGTCGGTGTATTGTCATCGGATATGAGCAAGACTTTTGACTCTATTAGCCCTAAATTGCTCATAAATATAAACTGCAGGCCTACAAATTTTCTGATACAGCCATACAGCTCATAAGATCATATTTCCAGGGAAGAGAGAATAGAGTGAGGATAGGTTCTGTGACAAGTGACTGGGTTGTGGTGAAGAGAGCATGTCCTCAGGGAAGTACGTTTGGACCACTTAAGGGGAACATTTTCCAGAATGATATACCTAACATAATATCGGATGCCAACGTTTCGATGTATGCTGATGACCATCAGGTCTTTGTAGCAAAGGAAACAACGAAAAGCATGGAGAAGATACTGGTGGACAAAAAGTGGAGAGAGGACGACTAAAAATGGTATCAGGATAATCTTTTCAAAGTCAATTGCGACAAATATCAAGCTATGGTTTTGGGAAACCCACAAGGAGAAAGAAACGTTGATCTGGATATATGTGGCGAAAAAGTTGAACAGACACAATCCATTAAGATCCTAGATGAAAACCTAAACTTTAGAGATCACGCACGTGGTGTGTGTAAGAAAGTTGGCGGGATGATCGAAATATTAAGAAGGCTTAAAAATCTTATCCCAGTCAATGCTAAGTTACTTTAATTTGTATAAAATTGGCGATTTTGCCACACCTTACCTATTGCCACTTAGTGTGACATTTTTGCACGGCATCCGATACTCGTAAATTGGAACGTTTACAAGAAAGAGCCTTATAGATTTAGTGGATATTAGCACTAATGGCTGTTATTACACGTTGCTGAAGAGAGCTAAATTAACAACTTTGCAGAATAGGAGGTTGCAGGACATAGTCATTTTAATGTTTAAAGTTAAAAACAATTTAACAACGAACTATATTGCGGACATTTTCAAAATTAACGAGGAGAATATTAATAGTAAGAGATATAACCTAAGAACTGCAGATTTTGTCTAATCTCGATTCAAAACTGTTACTTAAGGAAAACATTTTCTCAGATTTCTCGGACCACAGTTGTGGTCAAAATTAGGTAAAGGGGAGAGAAATATTAGAACTTTGGCAGCTTTTAGGACAATGATACGTAAAAAGGATATAACATAAATTCTTGAAGGATGTGGGAGGGAATGCCGCTTATGCTCAGGTTAACTGGACGTACGCATATTTACTTATTTATTTTAGCGTCCGAGCTCATATTTGCATTTACTTTTACATTTTAATATACAATTGGTTTTATTGTGTAAAAATGTATTTAGCTTGAATAGTGTTAATTTCCGGTTTTTTATATGTTTTATAGTAGTAATTTGTCTAATTTTAAGATGTAATTAGTTTTAAAGGTGTCCCCAATTAGTGCCTTGTGGCACTAGAACGATTAGACACGTTTTAACGTGTAAAAATAAAGGTTATGTATGTGTGATACTATGCATAATTTCTCGTCAAAAGCAGCTGAAATCGGACAACCTTCTGTGGAAGGTAACAAATGAGATACATTAAATGAGAATGTAACTAGATAAGAAGATGAAGATCTTAGCACGGGATATCTTTGATAAGGAAAGGGATGACACCATTGCAGGGTTAAGTGGTGTGCTCTACATGAAAGATAACTTACATTGTGTCTGAAAAGAACGACAAAGACTAAGACAAGGCTGTCAAAGATCTGTTAGAGCATAGAAGCCCCCAATGCCAGGGAAACCGTTCACCAGCCTCTATTACTGCTTTTCAGCAACCTGCAGCAGTTTGACAACCAACTAGTCCATGGTCTTGGCAAAGAGATTGCTGCTGATTACCTTTCCAGACACACACTGTGATACATTAAGGTTGTAAGATAATGGAATTGTTTTATTGAAATTATGGGAGACATCATACAACTTGCCAGAACCACTCAACTGTCACAGTATAAATTAATTGCCTACGGCTATAAATGATATGCAGACCACACCAAAACAGTTACACATGTAGCCTGCTGGTTTAAGTATGAACACAGCTTACAGCAGCATAATAGTCATCGACACATGCTCCACCAAGGGAGTACACTAAAGTGCATCTAGAATGCACATCGTTCACAGTATCATTGCAGACAACACCTATAGACACCCCCCCCCCCCCCCCCCCCAAGATGGAGCAAGATCCCCAGAAAAGCATTCGTTTTCACAACAGCAACCACCATCCTTGCAAATAAGAACCCCAGTTTTTCAAGACAGCCAATGTATTACAAGAGCTCAGTCACGGCGAAGGCAAGTCTGCAAGTAATCAGCCATAGACTTCAAGAACCTGGCAGGTGGTGTCATGAACACTTTCAATGAAGGCCCATTTGGATTCACAAAAATGAAGAAGCAGGTTTCAAGAGTGAAAGTAACATCTACTGGAATCAACAAACAAGTTGAGAAGAACATTTCTAGCTGTATACCTTGCCAAGCAAGTACAAACAGTCATTTACCGTGAAATGCTTATAATGACCTTACAAGCATTGGCATATAGTTGTGGCTAACCCCCGTCAGGAGAATTTGTCTTAGCAGTGTTAGAAGACTATTCAAAATATCACAAGATACAAGAGGTCCTGAAAACAGACAATGGAACCCCTCATAAGCTAACAGCCATGTGGGAGCCATGATGAAAAACCTGCGAAAGGTCACTAGAACCTCCCACCATGAAAGAGACAGTTGGAAGAGAGAACCCTTTATCCTTTTAGCCAGCTACAGAAGTGTGGCACATTCAAGTTTTGGAAAAAGACACATACATGTACCAGGTATGCATAAATAAAACTGTGAGAGTTAAACTTCCCACTGTCACTCTAGCTTCCCTTTTTACATCAATGTTGTGCAAAAAGACCAGCTCCCAAAGGCCAAAAATGAAGGCACACACTGACGTCAGGCAACACACCAAACCTCCCATTCTCAATGCTGGAGATCTCAATAAGATTTTAATATAACACTTGATGGAAGCCCACGTTTGCATGCACAAGTACCACTTGATTTTGAAGTACAAGAGGAACTTACCAAACCAGGTAGAGAAACAGGAAAGGATAATAATTATTACATCACTTACCATATCACCTCCTGCCCAGACTCAAACCGGTAAAATAAAGAGCTGAAATTCAAGGCGTCTCACAAGCAGGCTGTGAAGACCTTATTTAAAGCATTTTCAGGCACATACCATCATCAAAGTTTTTTATTTCCTTACGGAGAACAAAACATAAACATATATATCCCGCGCCATCCAAGATGGATATTACCGGTGATCTAGCATCAAACTGGGAGTTCTTCAAAGACAGCTGGAAGAATTACGACACGACTATGAAACTGGACAAGAACATCATTGCTGCTACGATGTAACGATGTTATCATTTGTTACCTGTGTGTAGCTGGAAACTGCCTAGCCTGTGGTCAAAATTGAACCAAGTGCAAGATGAAAAATCATCTAGCCAAAGTTTGTCAGTCTACATCCAAGCAAACTGAAAAGAAACCCAATTCTGTAGAAAGAAAATCTAAACAAGCTCGTCACCATGTGAATCTCATGGAAGAAGATAATCTCACAGACGATCTAAGCAGCTATGACGGCATCTACACTTTTCAGGCACACAGAGACAAGAAGTCATATGCCGTGGAAATTCATTGATCAGCCATTAAATTAGAAGCCGCCACTCCTGCAAATCTTCAAGTAGACATGGGAGCATCTTACAGTACAAACAATTATAACACTTCAAGTGTACAAGAAAGTTACTGATAATTTAAAACACCTCAGCCCACCAACATCAAACTGAAACTGCAGCTGTATGACCATGCAGTCAGTGATATATCCCACTGGCAGTACTACACTTTGCTGCACAGCGAATGGAGTATCAAGGTTGTGCCTTGATACTATGCATTTAAACAAAGGCGTCATCTGCAATCATTACCAACTAATACCACGGAGGACATCGTCCCAAGCTTAGGAAAGCGAAAGTTTTCTATGTAGTTGATGCCAATGATGGCTTCATGCTAGTAATTACTTCGTTGACAACATTTTGGACATCCTTGGGCCAACACCGATGACTCTGTGTGCCCTTTGGAATCAAGTCAGCACCACAAGAATTTCAGAAATGATTTGATACAGGGTCTCGAAAACATCACAGTGATCCATGATGATGTAATAATATTTGGTTCTTGTGACGTCATAGATGAGGCTACTGCTTTTCATGATGTCGCATTTAAAAAAGTTGCAGAAGAAGAACCCATGCTTCAAGCTCAGTAAAGTGGCATTTACACACGGGCCACATCCTGGGAGAAGATGGTCTACAAGCTGACCCTGACAAGGTCATCATAGCATCACCGAACTGGAACTGCTTTTGATTCTTGTGAAAAAGGTAGTCTAAAGATAGATCAGTCAGTAAAAATGCCATGCTTAGTATGGGAGTTGTCTGCTCCTAGTCATGGGCTCCTGCTTAAATTGTCCAGATAACTGCAAAGATTACTTCTCTCTTTAATACATCTAAAGATTTTTCTGCTTGTAAAATGAATGTCAATTTACAAAATGAGGGATGGTCCACAGAGGTATTAGTCCATGGACCAGGTCCATGAAGGAGTCCATGGACCTGGGGTCCATGTTTTGTATATGTCCTGGAAACCCTGATGAAACACGATGCACAAGTTTGGAAATAGCTTCTAAATTGCACCTTGGTCATAAAGAAAAAATGGAAATATTCAAGAATTCTTCACATCTTGTTGGTAAGTTTCTTCTTACAAAAGAATTGTATTGTTATGGTAATTTGCCTTTTCAGCAGAAAGGGTGTTAATTATGATTCAAATTAAGAAATGAGTTCACTAGTAGAGTTTGATGCTTTAATTTAATCAAGCACAAGGGTAATTGATATTGCATGAAACTCATGGATATCGCCTCTTTCCATTGTTTCACCAGGGTTTAAAACCACATACACGTGAAGAAATTGGTGTGAGGACCATTGAATGAAATGATAGTACAGTATACTATTGTTGTTTTACATGAACCTTTACATAGTCATGGACACTACATCCAGGTATTATTCTCTTATACTTTCAAATTTATATTAAAGTGCACATAACCTCATAGTATTGTCTTTTGCAAAAGTGGAATGTCTATTTTACTTTTGCTTCCCTTGATTTTTAACTTTTATTATTTAATAGGCGTAATGAGGTATGAGAGAGTAATTTGTCAAATGGTCGAGCTAGTGAGAGGTATGGGTCTATTCCATCAATAAGGTCACAAGCTAATTTAGATTGCCAAAGTTCTTTCAAGCCTATGATGCAAATTAAAGTATTTTATGATGTAATTGAAGGAATAGACCTATGCTTCTCACTGCCTCGGCAAGCTAGGGAACAAATGATTGCTAGCATCTTTCTTTTACATACCTTATGAGGCACATTAGAAAGTAAAATCTATTGAAGCAAAGGTAAATATATGTTTGATATTTAACTTTTGCTAAAGTAGAAAGTTTGAGGTTAGGTGCACTTTAATATAAAATGTCTTTCAACGTCTTGCTGAACTAACATACCAAGTGGCTGATACATAGGAGAGTGCTGCACATCATCACTTTTCTTTACTGTTACAACATTGTTTCTTTCCTCAACAGCTCCATCAGTGACATTGATGTCTTGATGATACTCCTTTTTATCTGCATGTGCAGGTTATCATACAAATACAAATACAAATACATTTTATAAAAGGTGCATTTCCAGGGTTGGTTGGTGGGAGTGGGTGTCCCTCTGAAGATGTTATACCCCATGGATGTAACATATAAGTTGCATTTGTAAACATTCCTGTGATTTCATTTGAAAATAAATAAAGGGTACCCAACCTGAAGTCACCCAACTCATAACTGGCCTTAATCCCCACAGACCCTTCGATTCACAGATCCACTTCTTACACAAAAAACAATAGAAAATAGAAAAAATTAAAAAAAGAACTAAAAAACAAACCAGAAAAAAGAACAAACTGTCGTATCCTAGGATGCCATTACACACAGAGAAATACACAGATTTAACGCAAACTTAATATTGACGAACGTCCCACACACTCTTAAGCGTAGGGTCTGGGTACTAGTTGATGCGAGTCATCTGGCGACCACCTGTCTTGACGGTCTTCCTGTGTACATGCCAGGAAATTTGATGTCATTCTGCGGATCCTCCAGCGAGACAAAAATGGCGTCCACAGTGGAGAGGAAGAAAAAAATGAATTTTAGTCGAAATCACAGAAAAATTACAGTGAGAGTTTCATTAGAGCCTAGCGAAGGCATCTGGATGGTTTTTATGGCAAAACATGGCAATCGCAAATGATATTCATGAGAAAAACTATAAACTTTAAGGTAGCTTCTGATCGGTTCCGTATAAACATCGTACAAACTTTTTGCGTAGAATAACCTTTTAGAATGATGCTCTGGTTTCTGAGATGATACTTTTTTGATTGGGAGGCATATTGTCAGGTGTATTGTGACAAAAAATGCATCACTTTTGGGGACGCGGAGGTTACTTGATTGCTTTTGCCTGCATTCCTTTCATCTCGTCAAAAAAAACAATTGTTAAAAAGTGGAGATTGGAGACTTTGCTATCAATAAAAATCCCAGTGTTTTGCTAGAGAATAATATGCGACTTTTGTTTAATTTCGTGAGTGATGTAATGTTTATCTTTCTTATGCAAATTTTGACAGAGGGAATACAATTTCTACTGAAAGAACGTTAAATCTTTATTTTGAGCATTTATTTGTCATGAAGATAAAAGATGCAACACTTAGCGGGAAATAATATTTCAAGTGAATACTCTGAAAAACAAATTCGCGAAAGGGTTTATAATTCAGGTATAAGATATCTTTTATGCAGTTGACTTAATAAAAATTAAATACAACTGCCAGCTTTAAAAGTATTAAAGCTGTGCAAATATTACTCTGTATCAATACTTCCACATCTCACTCGCAGCACTTCATTTGCAAATGCAACAACTAGTAAACTAAAAAATAACAGTGAAGCTAAAATGATTCCCTGAAAACATTACTAAAGTAATTCCCATATGACTCGCACAGCTTCCGTGACGCTGTTGTGTTGTGTTTTCGAAGTCAAAAGATCACTCTTTCAAAATAATATTTAACAATTATTCGCCGAATTCACGGCGAAGTGATTATCGGTGAATATTCACCGATAATCACTGAGCCTGAGGCGAATAATAATTGTTAATTAGTATAAATACACAGGTGATTATTTCAAAAAAGAGAAAAAAAAAACATTTCAACGCGAAAATCATCTTCACTTACAGTGGCAAAACGAGTAGTGGCAGCCATTTTGTCCGTCGAGGTGATTATCGGCTGATAATCCGAGATAGCGAGCCAATGAGAGCGCGCGATTTTGTATAGAGCGGTTTTCAATTGAGTGTCGAAAGTAATTAGTGAATTACTTTGGTTTATGATTACTTCACTCAGTGATTGGTTCAAAGTTTTTGCAACATTTTTTCAACCAATCAGAAGTGAAATCAAAACCAATGTTGGCTTGCGCGTGCACATTTTCCCGCGCTTTGTGTCGGCTACGTGTAATTACTTCAAGTTTTGAGTGGTTTACTGGATTGTCTCCGACCTTTTTGATTGGCCAAAGTAATTACTTTGGTTTTGGTTTTACGACACTCAATTGAAAACTGCTCTAATCGCCTGTGTATTTATACTTAAAGCAGATAATAAGTTTCACGAATTTTCTTTCGAACCCAAAAATTTTTTTGAGATTTTTGAGAAACAGCCTCCACTGGCTAGATTATTCCAAAGCCGATTAACTTAATCCAGGATTAGCGTAAACTTTGGTTTCATATTTTCAACTTTTTAGTGAAAGTTTCTTTCGCTTATTTTTGCTTTTCAAAATCGACTTCTTCTGACGTAAAGTTTTGCCTAATATCAGCGTTGAACAGCATTTGGGAGTGGAGAAATGGTCAGAAATAAACTCCTTGGTTAATTTTTCATCTGGGAATATAGCGTTATAGCTTTTGAACACGCGGGCCCAGGTCAGGGAGAAATCATCTGGACCTGCTCAAGCAGTTTTCTCGATTAGCTTCAATTGTCGTTTTTGTGTTGCCTGCATATGTGAGAGGCATTGTTTTTTAATCGGAATGAACTTTCGTAGAATAAGTATCCCGAAAGGTTTGGCTTGTTATGATAAAACACTTATTGACGTCCAACGTCCTCGCGCACTTCCTAATAGTTGCATTTCCGATTCCTTAAGGAAAAATTACTACATTGAGAGTTTCATTAGAGCCTAGCGAAGGCATCTGGATGGTTTTTATGGCAAAACATGGCAATCGCAAACGATATTCATGAGAAAAACTATAAACTTTAAGGTAGCTTCTGATCGGTTGCGTATAAACATCATTAGTATTCCTGTTTTCCACTCTCACAATTCCGTACTTTTTGTGTAGAATAACCTTTTAGAATGATGCTCTGGTTTCTGAGATGATACTTTTTTGATTGGGAGGCATATTGTCAGGTGTATTGTGTTAATTTTTCATCTGGGAATATAGCGTTATAGCTTTTGAACACGCGGGCCCAGGTCAGGAAGAAATCATCTGGACCGGCTCAAGCAGTTTTCTCGATTAGCTTCAATTGTCGTTTTTGTGTTGCCTGCATATGTGAGAGGCATTGTTTTTTAATCGGAATGAACTTTCGTAGAATAAGTATCCCGAAAGGTTTGGCTTGTTATGATAAAACACTTATTGACGTCCAACGTCCTCGCGCACTTCCTAATAGTTGCATTTCCGATTCCTTAAGTTTTCTTCCGTTCGAATTTATTCGGACTCGGGCCATCAAAAGGGTTGGTTTTCGAGTTGAAATAACAAGGAGATGCAACCTTACCGATAAAGCTAAATTAGCAGTAGGTATTTATAATCATAAATGATTTGAAAGTTATTTAGGAGCTTTTTTCAGCTTACCAAAAGAACCTTCCTTGTTGCTAACACAATTAATCTTCACTTGTCTGCTGGCGCTGCTGTGAAAGTGACCCATTGCCAACGTTGTAGTCGAAAAATTCTTTATTTTCCAAGCTAGGTCAACCCTTCCAATTGTTTCCAACATATCTTCTAGGAGTGATAAATTTTCAGGAGTGATTTTTCCGCATTTCTCCAGGTGATCGAAAATCATGAATCCGCTGCAAACCGTCTCCAATAATCCACAAGGGGCAATGTCTTTCGAAGCGAACTTTATCTTCTCCAAGTCATTCTTTGACAGATCCGATGATAAGTCAAGGAGTATTTTTCTGTAAGGGCTCAAAGCATTTTCTCCTGGCTCAAAAGCCATTGCTGTTTAATCGACGATGATCAAGACAACTTTTACGACTTCCGGCTTCAGGGGAAGTCCCTCCTATCGACCCTCCTATCTGAATGACGACATGGCGTAGATAAAATCATTTTGTGCATTTTGCCTGTCAGCGGCCTTCATCTATCTTTGCAAGCGCAAATATGGCGGACAAAAGTAGAGTACGGAATTTTGAGGTAACTCTTTACATCAATCATCTCATTGCGAAATCGAATAATCTTAAAGAAATATGTCAGACATAGGTTTCGACGATGCGATATCGGAAAGGCTGGAAGGTACGCACTCCTTTGTAGGAGGTTTGATATTAAAAGGAAATAGCAAGAAATCGAGCCAGACAACAAGTGAAAGCGTCTTGGGACTCAAAAAGCTTGCCGAAGAGAAGAGAAAACGAAAACGAGATGAACATGGAGAGAATGCAAAAAGAGTTAAAGATCTTTCTGCAGACAGAGGAGCAGACGACATTGATTGGGAGAAAGGCCACAGTGAGAAAGGACTTGCAAGACTTAGTTCTGGAAATAAGGACTTCAAGTCTAGATCTCGACATTATAGGTCTGCATTAGTGGAAACACCTTCCCACACGGGCGGTGTAAACGAGGAAATAAGGGAGAAGCAATTAAGAAGACTCGAACGAGACCGCGAAACCAGAAAAGGTGGGGTGTATGCAGAATCAAGGCTAAGAGACAGAGATGACAAGTATTCTAGAAGAGATAGAGAGCGTTATAAAGACGATGATCGGGAGAAGAGGAAGTATGACAAGAGTAAGCAAACTAGTTCGAGATCGCATGACTATAATATTTATCGAGGTGACAAAGACGATAGTTTCAAAGAACCTAGGACAAGCCGAAGTGAATGGGAGGAGACACCCTATCGAAAAAGTCGATCATCAAGAGACGAAGGTTACTCTACACCAAGGCACAAAACAAAAGGTATATTGTCTGATCTTCAAGATAAATGGATGTGTCTAAAAGGCATTGGATTGATAAAGTTAAAAAAATACATGATGTATTTGAACACTTACATTGTACTTCCCTTTCGATAGTGGGTATTGCTGCATACATGTACATGTATGCCATTGCCGAAACTACAGAACACAAGGCCACTTACATGTATTTCCATATCGTCTGACATTGTTATATGCTTTGTTCTTCAGATCTTAAATTCTCACTACTTTTCATGTGGTAGCCCTGTGAGGCACTGTCAATTCTGTTTATGCTCCAAGTCATTATTTAAACAAAACCACCACAAGGAGATAAAAGTGGATGGGTACTCTAAAAGTTACTCCCCTCTTCTAACAATTCACGCCATATAACTGGCTGGGTTTTGAAAATCTCGCAATTGCTATTTGCAAATATAAACTAATTTATTAATCATGGTAAATTATTATTATTTTCATGAGTTTAAGTTCATCAAAAAACTGGGATGATCTTTATTTAAACTGCGGTATATAATACTGCTTGGAGGCACAGTAATAGGGCATCAAGCCAAATTAAAACCTTTGCAATGAACTTATCTGAGTACTTACAGTACCATGCAAAAGTAAGTTGACAGTCTTGACTCGATCCTAGTGAGAATCGAGGATCAAGAATTGAGTCGAGGGTTGAGACTCAATTCACTCGAAATCAAACTCGATCCTCGACACTTGATTCTCGCAAAATCACCGAAGTGAAACCTTGTCAATTATTCATACTCGGTTTAACTTTCATGAAAGCGTTACTCCTTGATTAAATAACAACAGGAACTGTTTAATGAGAAAATGAGGTAGCGACTATCATTCCTGTGAGTCCTCTCTTCAAAACTACAATCTTATGTCATGGATTAAGAGCAAAGCACTAAGCTTTACCTCGCGATAGATTTGATCGTGAATTGAATGTCAATTTCCAATGTAAACATTGAGAAATATTTGCGTACCGTGCACCCAACCAAGTATTACAATGTTTCATGTATTTTTACATCTCTTCTTAAATGCAATGATCTCAAGGAAAACTATAGTAATGGTCGATTCGGTCGTAATACATCTTGGTGCTAAACTTATTCACCAGGATCAGGTTTCTTTCTTAGAAAACAACAAGCGCTACAAGCGAACCGAGAACAGCATCATCGCGGGACGAAGAATAAGTAGCAAAAGCTGTTCCATCCAACTTTTGATACCTTGAGTTGGGAG
>OX421447.1:34007760-34010260 GCA_949126865.1 Montipora capitata
CAATCTTCTCAACTCACAATTGACACCAGGAATTGAAGCCAAGAAGCATTGGTTGGTGGAAGATGTTCCAGACCTGCTTCCTAATTTTATCATTTTGTTGCTCCTGCATTCTTGATATGACTGAATTACTGTGACTGCCTAGTCTTCAAGTGGACAGTGGAATAAGGTTGTTGTGTCTTTTAGATCACATCGAAGAGTAGATGATACCCCTCTGTTTACTCCAACACATAAGTACAATGTGTGGGAAGATGATCGCCGCAGCACAGGTGTCACACCCAGATTTTCTAAAGGAAAACGTAAGTAGCTATCGTATGTTCAACAGTGAACAGTTTGTATTGCAATACAATGGTCTGCACCTACAAGCTTTCAGTTCTTGACAAATGCAATAAGAAAGTTACCTCCAAATCCAATGTCTAAATTTGTGATGCCTATAGGCCATTCTGGAATTGCGCAGGAAACAGCTGGGGCGAGTTTCAAATTTGAACCAATCGATAAATTGACACCATATGAAAGATAACATTGAGATTGGCCATCTGTCCAAGTTTGATGCTCTTAGGTCAAAAAGAGACCAAGTTACGGACTTTAGAACAATCATAGTTAAAAATCCATACAAACGTCTTTAGTAATTTTGAGGATGTGTCCCCCAAAACCATAAAAACTCTGTAAAAATTGTATCAGATTTGGGACAACTGGAAAATCCTGTCATGGACCAACTTTTTGGAAATTAAGTTGAGGTGAAAATCACTTTGTTTGGCTATTTTTATGAATACTACAGAAATCGTAAAAAATTTTAAGAGTTTATATGGTTTGGGGGGACACAGCCTCAAAATTAGAGACGTTTGTGTGGATTTTTAAGTACGTTTTAAAGTCCGTAACCTGGTCTCTTTTCGACCTAAAAGCATCAAACTTGGACAGATGGCCAATCTTAACGTTATCTTTCATGTGATGGTGTCAATTTATCAATTGGTTCAAATGTGAAACTTGCCCCAGTTCCCTGCGCAATCCCGGAATGGCCTATGGAGCTAGTGTTATTGCAAGACTATATTCTCAGTAACTTGCATACATGTAACACTTGTGCTGTTTATTGCTCCAATTTAAATCAACTAACCAAGAAAACATCTTAACCAGTTGTCATCCCTGAGAGTGAGACTTGATAGATTTTACTAGATGTCTAACGTCAGACGATTTTACTTGTCAATGGGGGCGGTCAAGGAGGATTCAGTTGTCAATGGGTTAAAGTGTTTTAACAGTTGTGAGGCCCTATTAGGGGTTATCGGGATACGGGATATTTGGGTAAAAAATTATAGGGATACGGGATATTTGGGCGGAAAATTAAAGGGATACGGGATATTTTTAAAAAGATTCTGGGATATCGAAGTTATTATTTTTTAAAAGAATCAAATAAGAATTAACGGGATACGGGATATTTTGGCCAAAAATTAATGGGATACGGGATACTCAGACCCCCCCTAATGGGGCCTCAGTTGTGCATTACTGTCCTTCCTCAATAATTTATTGTTCTTACAACCTGTGAATGCACAGCTTTTGTTGCATTCTTCATGCAAGTGAGCTTTGTTGAATTAATTTTATTAGTTAACCACTATGCAAACTACATGTACATGTAACTTGTAAAATCTTATTGGTATTAAAGCTGGGGGAACGTCTTGCAGGTGGACTGTTTGGATTACGCCACTTCTGTTGGTTTTCTTAATGAATCCCATTTGATATCTTGATTCATTTAAACTATTAAATTGAAGCAGTTACACACCAATCCCCTTTTTCTTTAAATTTCATTTGTAGCTTTTGTTTTTTCTTATTACTCAGACAACATCATCGTCCTATCTATATGCACTGTAGGAACAT
Organism: Montipora capitata; assembly: GCA_949126865.1. Taxonomy (NCBI): domain Eukaryota; kingdom Metazoa; phylum Cnidaria; class Anthozoa; order Scleractinia; family Acroporidae; genus Montipora; species Montipora capitata. Next base: position 34,009,624 of record OX421447.1, read on the forward strand.
TTAGCGCATTCTTGATGCATACCAAAAGATGATGATGGTAATGCATTTGTAATTTGGTTTCAGGATCTGATAATGGTAGGAATGAGACAGGATTTTCATCTGATGTTGACAAAGAGGAGTGGGAAGAAGAACAAAAGGTGCTACAGTTAAATTATTCCGTTTGTTAGTAAACAGCTTAAGGGTGCAACAAGGATTTTTTAATTCTTATTTTTAAAAATCATTGAGTGACCCTTTTTTTCATTCGCTCTGTAAGATCAGATATTGTAATTTTTTCCCATGTTCATCCAGCAACATTTTTTATGAGCTTGCCTTATCAGAACAACTGTGGTGACATCCACTTAAGTACTGGACTTGCTGAACTAGTGCAAACTTTATGTGAAATATTTCCACTTACGCATAGCTATAGCTTGTGCTGAAAGTACGGATTAAGCAACCATTTGAATTTGCAGAGGCTAGACCGAGCATGGTATGACATGGACTCTGGTTATGATGAAACTCAAAATCCTTTTGCTGATGTAAGTGAAGAATATACTAAAAAGAAGGAAGAGAACATGGCCAAGAAAGCAGTAAAAAGAATGTCTGCACAGCAACGACAGATCAACAAGGTAAATACACTGAGCAGTTATTTGATGACCAG
>OX421447.1:34015260-34040260 GCA_949126865.1 Montipora capitata
TGAATGTGAATTGGACATGCTATCTTACCTCCTATCATAACCATGAGAACAGGAATGCTATCTTACCTCCTATCATAACCATGAGAACAGGAATCTTTTAGCTTAAGTTTTGCAAATTCTCCTTGTATTCCTGCCTCTTTTCTCTTTGGTTTTTGTACACCTGTTTTAAACTCTTCTGTTGAAGTTAAAGGCCTTTCTTGATCAAGTTGTTCATCGGTTTTATTTCTGTTTATCGTTGTAGCTTCTGAACATAGTCAGAGATAACCAGGTTGTCATTGTGGTTGGTGAAACAGGATCCGGAAAAACAACTCAACTCACACAGGTTTGTCTCTTAAGTATTTCGTTTCAAGCTGACAATGAAGCTTTGTGTTAACTACGGAAAATAACAAACGAGTTCACTCAAAGGACATCGTGGAAGAACTGTTCAGACCCATAGCCTGGAACACACTTACGTGTCCAACGCTTTAGATACATATTTTTATATGTGGCTAAAGGTATTTAGGCTAAGTTAAACTCGACACAATGCTGGCCAGCAGTTTTATCCTGGGTTGGTGTGTGTCGTGGCCAGGGGTTGCGGACATACGTGTAGGTTTCTCGCTCGCTTACAGCTCGGATTCGGATGTCAAGTCATTCTGCGTTTGTATCCCGCTAGTGGCAGTTCTCGCCAATTTTATACCCGGCCCACCCTTCCCTCCTGTGGTAAATATCTTCCACTGTTGTTCAATGTGACGGGACCTGGTGGTTGCCGCTCACAGGTTTGTCATGGTTTCCCTACGCTTGGTTTGTCTTGTGGCTTCACCTTCAGGGACCAGTCCCTAAGCTCATCTATTGTTGATGGGTTTAAACAATTGATATAATGCGGGGGCTGAATTATTTAAATTGCGAAGGACGTGGTAAATACGTGGTAAATACGTCGGGTCTTTATCGAACTAACGCATTTCTTTAATAGTGTGGCATTTTCAAAAAAGTGCCAAGGCTTAAGCAGTGTCAGTCAGCTAATTTACTTTGTGACATTCTGCATTCAACGTAGTGACAGGATTCTTGGTATTTCAAATGTAGAGGCATTGAGATTTTGTTGTGCTTTGAGATCTTGAAGCGCGCTTTGTAAAAAATGTTACATTATTATTATTATTATTATTATTGATGTGGACGTTGAACTTGCCAGATCTAATATTAAATGACTTTTCTATTTTTATTTTATTTTTTTATTTATTTACTTATTTATTTGGAAGTTTTAAAACAGTTTTAAACAGAGAAATATCTATATTGCTCGTAAATTTATAGTTCTTACCTTTTGGAGATATTTTAATTTTTGTAAATATTTTTATTATGCAAATAAAGTGATTATTTTATTATTATTATTATTGTTATCATTATTGTTATTATTATTATTATTATCATTATCATTATTATTATTATTATTATTATTATTATTATTATTATTATTATTATTATAGATTTCTTTGAGCATGAAACTGTAAAAACGAACGATAAAAAGGTTTGTGACCGGCAGCAGCTTTTATCACCATCTACAGAGACAGATGACACGGTTCGATTAATTTTACCATTTAAATATCAAATCTCAGCAGATATTGTGAAGAAACAACTTGAGGATCTGAGCCTAAAAGCACACACCACCGACCATCCAGCCTGTGTTTGTGATCCGGAAAATTGAACGAGAGTTAAATGTAAAAGAAACAAAGCCACCAATTGTAAATCAGCAGTGCGTTTTTTTTATAGTTTTCAATGTGACCTGTGTGATGCAGGTTGTGAAGGTTACACACGCGGATATTTACGTAATCGTGTGAAAGGACATAAAGAACAATCCTCCGGCATTGCCAAACACTACAAGAACGTGCACGACACGATGCCTTAGGACCTGCTAAAGCGTTTCGACGTGCTTAAGAAAGGCAGAAACAAATTTGACTGTTTAGTACACGAAATGCTTTTCGTAAGAGCTTTGAAAGCCAAATCTCAACGTGCAATCAGGCTCCATTAGTGTGAAAGTATTTTAAATTATAATCCTTGCACCTTTGTTATTTCTTCGCGCCAAAAATCGCTTTAAATACTGTAATTTGCATTATGTGATATAATTTTTCCTTGATAATGGACTCCTGAGTTTTTTTTCGTTCGTTTTTTACAGTATTATCATCATCATCATCATCATCATCATCATCATCATTATTATTACTATTATTGTTTTCAGCAACAGAAGACTAGACTTGGTCTCAGGAAAGCAAAAAATCGACACGCGCTAATATGCGTGGCTAACGATGATTGTTTGTGAGTCAGCTGTGGACACATACAGATATCTGTGATAATTTGGGTGGAAACAAAAGCCCCCAGCGGTAGTCATTTAAATGGCCGTATGACCATCTTTTAAGAGTTAAATCTCTGTGGTTTTCCGGCTGAGTGTAGTTCACCATCTGGGATTCCATTTCGTCGTCGTAATAAAGTAAACAGACTGCTTTTTTTTTTTATTCTTGAATGTTTTTTTTTTAAATTACGTCATGAAATATGATGGTGAAAATTGAACTACGTAAAACGCTGACTTTTGGCCGTTATCTCGAACAAACAAACTGAATGGCCAATGACTGTCGCTGTGTTATGAGAAAAAAATAATCGAATGTACGTGATAGCTTGCATGAGACATTCTAGATACTGTACCAATCTTATTTAACAGTATATGCATGAAGACGGATACACAAACTACGGAATGATCGGTTGTACCCAACCTCGCAGAGTGGCCGCTATGTCTGTGGCTAAACGTGTCAGTGAGGAGTTTGGTTGCAAACTTGGAGAAGAAGTGGGTTACGCTATTCGATTTGAGGATGTTACTTCTGAGGTAAGAAAGTTGTCATTCCGCTTTTCCAGGGAAGTTTTCAAAGGGACTTGTTGCTGAAGAAGCTATTTTTCAACCTTTGGAAATGCTTAGGTGGGAGAATCTTCGAAGCAGCGTTTTTAATGGATGACATACCTTTTTTAACTGACCAATCTTCAGGTTTCGCCTGCACAACTAGAACCATTTCCTTGAAGCGCATTTCATTAAAAAAACGAATAAAAGCCTGACGAAAAAAACACCGAGAGTATGTTTTCATTTAACCGTATAGACATTCATGTTTAGGCTGGTCCTACCCTTTGCTTAACAAACAGAGACACTGCTGCAGTAGCACTGTTGGGTATTTAAACAGAGTTCAGCAGGGTGTTGTCGAAACAAATGCTGAAGGAGGGAGAAACACAGAAGCAAAGTAGTTAATCACTTGAAGAAACCACGTGAATTATACCAAATGTGTTCATTTGAGTCAGCGGAAGAAATGGTCAATCGAAAACACGTGGTAAAAAAGGACAATCATTGGATTAAAAGAGCCTAAAAAAGGCAATGTCTATAGTTTTCCATGGCAACGCTTTTGTAGTTAAGGATCTCCCCCTAAACCGAACTGTTCTTTGGAGAGAAGTGAACATCCTTCTTTTTGGTTGCGGCTGGTGATTTAGGAAACTATAATAAAGTACATGACGGATGGTATTCTTCTGCGAGAATCTCTTCGTGAGTCGGACCTTGATCATTACAGCGTCGTCATAATGGATGAAGCTCATGAGAGGTCACTCAACACTGATGTGCTCTTTGGACTTCTCAGAGAGGTATGTGATGTGCTTGGCAAGTACACTGCCTTTGTATTTCTGTGTTGTTGTTGTCATCGTGACCGTGCATCATCATCGTCATCACCATCGCAACCATCGTCACCATGATGATCAATATCGTTTTCATCTTTCAGTAATAATAGTTATAATTGTAATAATCATAATCTATAATAGCTCATTTCCGAACTGCAACTTGTTGGTTTCAAAGCGAGACTTATTGTGAAACTATTGAAATGAAAACGACTTTGTTTGTACACAGCAAACTTGTTTTCGTTTTAATGGTTCCGCATCAAGACTCGCTTTGAAGAAGAGGCAAACAGCAACCTTGAAATGGCCTATATTGTACATTCAAGTCGTTAAGGCTCCCGTGTCTACTCTGACGGAAAGTCAAGATCTCTTTTTAGTCAAGATAGACAAGCGAGGTTGTTCTCTTAGCTTTGATGTGTCACCCTGGAACCAAATGTTGCACTGAAGCAAACTTCCTTTGTAGGTAATATCTCGTCGAAGAGACATGAAACTTATCGTAACATCAGCAACAATGGATGCTCGAAAATTTGCTGACTTCTTTGGTAATGTCCCTACCTTCCAGGTGAGTGCAATGGGCATGTCGTTCTCACCAATATAATTATGTGAAAGTGTTGGGACAAACGTTTTTTTCTATTTTTTCTGTGGTTTGGGAACATTTGGACATCCCCTCCCCCTCCCCCTCCCCCTCCCCCTCCCCCACTTACACTCCTCAATCACTCCCTCTGGTTATGAGGTAGCTAGAGACTGCCTTGTGAAGTGAATATTAAAAGAGAGGACCTCCCGAATGTCAGTTAGATGCTCTGTCTACTGAGCTAACACCAGTCGGCATAAATGAGATAAATCGTGTGCATGAAAAATGTTATTTTTCTTCGAGGTTAACCAACGACTTAATGACGAGGATTATACGTTTTGGTTCATGATGCCTTTAAAATTCTATAAATCCAAGTTCGTTGTGCGGGACTTATCTTTTGGAATATTTTTCTTAATAGCACACAAATCGTTAACGACCTTGTTTGCCAGGATTTCTTGAAACTCAGTGAGTGGAAATCCTATCAATGTTAGGAGGTCGAAGGTTCCATTTCTGCAAAGGAATCAAAACCTCTTTTTAGCTGTCCCTTTACCTGTTGCCAAGCAAGATACGACGACTGCGACGGCAAAAACAACGCCACAAAACAATGATATCATTGGTTAAAATAGGACGTGCACGTGCAGCGCGGATTTTAACACACGTTTTTGCGGTACTATGCATAACCGACGACGTGAAATTTGAAGTTTTAAAGATAACATAAGCATGCAACAGAGAAACATTCATTCTATATTTTTACTCTGAAAACCGCTGGTACCAATTTATGTTTTAGATATTTCGCCCACATTGTAGGACGTGAACGAGATGGAATAATCGCCAAAGACTTATATTTTGAGGAGATCTTTTCGTCAACGTTGCCGTCATAGATCTTAAGGTCTCGTATTATCTTGCTCGTGGGCAAATTACACCATCACCACCGCCAACAGTCGCCTTGAAAGACAGATGTTATTGATAAAATTAATTTATCGTTACATGATACCGTGTTACTTCATTTAAACTATTTACATGGTTGACTAAATTTGTTGTTGTTGCTGTTGTTGTTGCAGATTCCAGGCCGTACGTTTCCCGTTGATATATTTTTCAGCAAGAATGTAGTTGAGGATTACGTGGATGGTGCTGTGAAGCAGGCTTTACAAATCCATCTTACTCCAGCTAAAGGTACTCTTGATACATGTGAAATTTAATGTATTTTTTGGTTGTAGGAATTGTCTGTGACGGCAGAAGTAGAGTGGACCCATGCCTTAGGTGCTCAGTCATGAAACAAACAACTTCTAGTCTTCCATCACACGAGCATTTTGCATCTTACGAAAACTGCGTTTTGTGTTAAGTACATATAGCATATTATATTTCTCGTGTGAGTGGCCCTATAATTACAACTTTCTGCCAATGTTTTACAGTCTCTTTTTTATCCAGTGTAAATTAAAACAACCATCTTCGAAAACTTTAAAATCGTCTAACTTGATCTTGTAAGCTGGAGGCAGTGCGGCCAAGTGATTGGGACGCTTGCCTTGAGATCCGGAGTTCCCGGATTTAAGACTGGTTCTGACCACTCCTTGAATTTGTTCCTGGTAGTCCCTGGTTCAACTTCCCGGCCGCACTTGTAAATAGTCAACTGGTTTGCCTCCGGCCTGTTGAGTTTATTAACAGTTGTTGTTGTTGTTGTTGTTGTGTTCTTTTGTTTCGTTGATTGATTGTGCTTCATTGGCCCTGAAAAGCATTGCATTGCATTGTAGTGTAGTGTTTTGATTATGTGATCAGCATAAGCCAAGAGAACTTCGAATAACTGTTTCTTCTTTCTTCTCATCCTTTGAAGGTGATATTTTGATCTTCATGCCCGGCCAAGAAGATATCGAAGTCACTTGCGATCTCATTACTGGTAAGTATGACACATTTACTGACGACAAATTAAAATATTTAATCTTTGTTTTGGTGTGTTTAAGGAAATCACTGACTTAGCGTTGAAGACTTTTTTCCTCAGCCTTTTCCTTACGGAGATGTTTGTTTACCTTTTTGCGAATCAAGATATGAAGTTTATCAAACCAACGGAAACGAAACAACTGTAGTTAAGCTATCAATGGATCATCCGTTTTACCAAGAGCCTATGACATGGAGTCATTTGCTGATTCGGGAAACGGCGAATAGCGGGCATCTGCTTGTCGTGATAAATTTCTCGACATCTGATGCTAACCGGGCAGAAACTAATTAGAGCATATTCGTATTCTCAGTTATTGGACTGGAACTAGCTTGCAATGGAGTTTAATACGGTTGAATGTATTAAAAAGTACTTCCATTTGAAAAGATTTTCCCGCATTAACCCCCATTGCAAGCTAGTTCCAGTCCAATGCTGAGAATGGGAATATGGTCTATTAAAACCAAACCGCCTGACGTTTGTGGTGGACGCGATGGTAAATCTCTCAATTTTTAGATTGATTTCAAAACCGAACCGTTTTATTCAGTGGCAAGTCTTTCACATTTAATTGTTACCCCTGTGATTGAGAATTCTCACTCTTGCGATCCGAAAGGAACTTAAAACTCTGTCTAAAGATAATTTGGCCGCTGAAAAATGTTGTGACGTAGAGTTACTATGGGAGTTGTCGCGAGTGCTTCTGACTTACTCGTAATTTAAGTGGGGATCTGAATTTCTCTTAGGATTTATCAGGTTTTTTCCAAAAATAACTGGCTATCGTTTTTCTCTATAAGCAAGTTTAGGGTTATTGGTTCCTTTGTTCATTTATTCAAATTAATCAATCATTTCTTCGTTCGTTCATTCATTCATTCAGTCAGTCAGTCGCTCACTCACTCACTCACTCACTCACTCACTCACTCACTCACTCACTCACTCATTCATCCGTTTATTCGATCATTCATTCATTTATACATGCATCAATTCGTCCAGTTATTTATTCTTTCGTTTATTAGATTCAGTAGTTATTTATTTTTATTTGTCATTATTTTACTTTTTTTACAGAGCGCCTGGATGAGGTAGACGAAGCGCCACCGTTGGCCGTTTTGCCAATTTATTCACAATTACCATCAGACTTACAAGCGAAGATATTTCAGAAAGCGCCCGATGGCGTACGCAAGTGCATTGTAGCAACCAACATCGCGGAAACTTCGCTTACCGGTGTGTATTGCATAAACGCGAATTGCAGGCGGTCCCACCAAATGTATTCTGACCTTATATAAAGGCTAACCTTTCCTGAACAAAGTCTGTATCACTAAAATCAGTGCTTAGAGCTAATCATTATGATGAGTGCTAATTAAGACGTAATCATTAGAATGAGTACTTCGAACGAATCTAATTGGGGCGGATTGATTCGGTTTCCTTTTAAAGCAACAAAATTTACCTTCTTTATGTCAGAAAAATCCTAAGACATTACACCGACTTCGTGCAATTCTTTACTAAAGAACTGAAACACACGATTGCTTGTTGTTTGCATTTTCAGTGGATGGAATCATGTTCGTGGTGGATGCTGGATATTGCAAATTAAAAGTATTTAACCCCAAAATTGGTATGGACGCCTTGCAAGTCTACCCCATCAGCCAGGTATTGTACTGGCCTCACTAGTGAGGGATAGGGATAGTGAAATCACTATCCATTGGACAGCGCAATTGGTTTCGCTATGACTTAACCAACTGAGGCCTTGTTAATACAAGAACCACTCTGCCAGTTTCGTGTTGTCACGGTTAGACTGGGTCAAGCATGGAAATGGAGGCTTATGCAAATTCAAAGTGTCCATTGTATGCTGATCCCAGTGACGTGAGAGTACATAAATGGTCGACTGTCTGAAGCTGCTCGTTTATGATTATGTGCTGTCTGTGACTTGAACCCTCACCGCATGATGTCAACCATCTTTCGTTAGCGTCGTCAGCTGACGGCACACCTCATAGTTTGGTGATTTGATGTCAGACTCATTGGATAAAGAATCCACAATTTCATTTTACATTACAATATTACAATACAATACTCAATTGACCACTCCCCATTGGGCCTTTCAGGGCCAATGAAACACAGTTAACGAAACGACGGAACAGAACAACAACAACAACAACTGTTAAGAATCCCAACTGGCCGGAGGCAAACCAGTTGGCTATTTACATGTGCAGCTGGGAAGTTGAACCAGGGACTACCAGGAACAAATTCAACGAATGGTCAGAGCGGGTCTTGAACCCGGGATCCCCGGATCTCAAGGCAAGCGTCCTAACCACTGGGCCACACTGAGATTCTCCTCTTATGAAGAAACGATTGTCCCATCACGTATTCCGTTTAATCAAATTCATTTTACATTTGAAAGAGAGTAGTGATCCTCGCACACATCTGGCAATTTATAGACACCTGAAATTTTCGGGGGCCCTCAACGGGATTGTAACCCATGACGAATTCATTTAACCGCTCCCAACTGTGCGGCTTTATAGCTCAGTTGGTAGATCAGCATTGCACTGGCATCGCAGAGGGTCATGGGTTCGAATCCCGTTGATGGCCGCCTAAATTTCTGAGGTGTCTATATAAGAGATAATTGCTTAAACTCTCCAGATAAGTGCGAGGATGACTTCCCTCTTTCATCTGTGACCCGAACTCCAAATATATACTTTAATATCATGGGTGACAAATTACTCCTTAATTTTGGCGCGAAATTTCAGCGTTAATTTATAATTTCACATGTGAAATTACATTGTTGCCATGGCAACTTTTCATATAGTGCTAAATGGCGTCCAGGTTTGAAAATTAAGGAGTAATTTGTCACCATGTTATTAATAGCTAATCAAATGGTATACCCGTGAAATTAGGGAATAATTTCACTTGCGTTTTGTCCAAAATCAAGTAATTTCCCTCGCCTAAAGGCTCAGGAAATTATTTGAATTTGGACAAAACGGAATAATTTCACGCGTCACCATTTGATTACCCATACTAATTTCATTCATTTTACATTTGTTTACGGATACAAGGGGTCAAACGTTAAAACCTGTCCAATCATTAACCTATTTTTAACTTTAAATGAGTTTTTGTGCATTGAAATATTGCATTAACTTCTTATCTTCCTCCTTTTTCATTTCACTGTCGTCATTTTTTTAACTTTCCTCACAGGCAAATGCAAATCAACGGTCCGGCCGCGCAGGAAGAACAGGACCTGGGTATGTTTGTTTTCCATTTAACGGCGACATGCGTCTTAACACGAATTCAAAAGTCGGGAGTCTTGATAATGCAATTGGTTATTATCTATGCAATAAGGAAAACTACGTACCATTTTGATTTTTTTTATATGAAGTCGATTTAAAGAAGAAGGTGAAGTCAACTCGGTAGTAGCTCACACATTTAACACCTTGAACATTCTTCTTTTCTTGTTTTTCAGTCAGTGCTTTAGACTTTTCACTGAAAGCTCCTACAAAAACGAGCTGCTGGTCTCCACGGTGCCTGAGATTCAACGCACCAACCTAGCCAATGTTGTTCTCCTTCTCAAGTCTCTTGGAGTCCAGAATTTACTTGAATTTCATTTTATGGATCCTCCACCTCAGGTAGATATAGTTAAAGTTGAAAATGCGGTTAACCGTTACCTCCTTCTATTGGGCAGCATTTTCGATCAACTATGAACGTTTACTGGTTTTGAATCGTATTCGTGCTCTACCATATTTCAGTAAGCACCTCTATCAGTCTGAACTGCCTGTCACCTTCACCACCAGTCGCCTCAACCATCAGTCTCCTCTGCTACAACATAACTCTCTTCACTCGTCCCTCAACTAATTCTTTAAGAAAACCGTGAATCGCTATCTAATTGGTTTTTCAGGGAGGGGGATGGGTTCAATACTGGGTTGACATCATAGCTGCGACGCTGTTTTCAAAGAAGTGTGAATTCCTTGCGATGTGAATTGCTCGATTTTTAAGATCCTTCAAAACACATAGACTTTGACAAAAAAAGTATATCTAGCAGTCAAATATACCAGGTATATCCAGAAGGTCACTATTTTTATTTCTGGACATGAGCAAAGTATACATGAGACAAGTGCGGAGAATTTGTTTTTTTCTACAGTACAGTACAGTACAGTACAGTACAGTACAGTACAATACATACTTAATTGACCACTCCCCATACGGGCTTTTCAGGGCCAATGAAACACAATCACAACAGAACAGAACATTCAGCAGCAACTGTTAAAGTGTATATGACAGTTTTTTTTTTTTTTTTATTTGCTCGATAAAATCTCCACAATGTACTGATAAGTATGGAAAAAAGTTATTCGATAGCGATTTTTGTTCCCCGTGTTTTGATGTACCAAAGACTTCTTCATGATCTTCGTCAAGCTCTGTTTCTCACATTTGCGCGCGAGATCCGATTGATTCCACGTCTTAATGTTCGATATCGCTGACAAAACTCATTGTTTTCGTTTTCAATCGTTTAAATTCAAGCTTTCGCAGCTTTTCATCTATTTATGCTGTTTTTATCCAAAAAGGTTGAGGAAAACTCCAACGATTCTCCACACACTGCCACACAAATAAGAAAATGACTGAGAAGTCTGTTTTCCGCGAAACTAAGGGCGCGTTCGATTGACCCTATTCCGGAATAAGAATACGTGGAGTGATGATTAAAACGGTATGTTTGGCGCATTTCGAAGCTGCAAGGTTGATAAAAATATGTTTAAAATAGCATTTTAGCAAATGTTTGACAATTTTTATGTGAATCTCCGCAAAAACGAAGGATTTCCAACTTGTATTCCATGTATTCCTATTCCGGAATACGGTCAATCGAACGCACCCTAAATGCCCAGAAATTATTTCACAATCATTCCCAGTCTCCTGTTTCGGTGTCGCGGTTTTGTACCCCACCGGAAGTGAAATTTCACGTTTTTGGAACATCAAAACACGGGGAAGAAAAATCGCTATCGAATATTTTTTTCCATACTTATCAGTACATTGTGGGGATTTTATCGAGCAAATAACAAAATCTGTCCGTCATATCTGTCAGAATCCCAATTGGCCGGAGGCAAGCTAGTTGGCTATTTGCAAGTGCAGCTGAGAAGTTGAACCAGGGATTACCAGGATCAAATTTAACCAGTGGTCAGAACGAGTCTTGAAACCGGCGATCCCCGGATCTCAAGGCAAAGCGCCCTAACCACTAGGCCACACTGCCTTTTCTTTGTGCGTTTCCATCTACTAGTTATTGTGACGACAATAATGTTGTTGTTGTTTGCTTAATTTTTAAACAAGTGCTATATGTGATTCTCTTTTGCTTCTACTTTAGAGGTTTCTTTAAAAAAGTGATTTTCCAGTTAAACTTTGTTCTTTGTAATTTTTAGCACCGAAACGTTAATTTTGTTCCTTTTTCTAGGACAACATCTTAAATTCGATGTACCAGTTATGGATTCTTGGAGCGCTAGACAACACAGGCAGTCTGAATCCGTTGGGCCGACAGATGGTCGAGTTCCCATTAGACCCCGCCCTGTCGAAAATGTTAATAATAGCTGTGGACATGGAGTGCAGTGACGAGACACTGGTAAGTTAGTATGTGCAAAGAAAAAGTAAATCAAGGGAAGAAACAAAGGGCTTAGTGATGTTGAGCATTTGATATCCAGAACACATTAGACATTATAATAGTATTTTTGTCAGCAGAGGGACAAACTTACGTTCTAGTTACTTCAGGAGCAAGGGTGGCACAGTCGGTTAGTGCGCGGCCTTTGTGCATAAGGTCCCCAGTTCGATCCCCGGATCTCTCATCCTTGTTTCGACTTCTTTCCTTTCAGTGTAACGTAAGTAGCTTTAAATACCCTTAAAACGGAGCACTGATGGAAAAGAGGGGGGTAAAATGAGTGCACCGTCGGCTTCCTGGGAGAATACTGTCTAGAAAGTAAAGGAACTTCCGACGTTAAATAACGAGTACCTTTACCTTTACCTTCACGGCATGCCAAGTAACTTTCCTGCAAAGGAATTTTCATTACAGGTTTCGCTGTCTTCATGACCTGTTATGGCGCCGTACGAAATTCTCTTCAACTTTTGCCTCTTATGTCTCAAATGCGTTTTTTGAAGTGTACCCGTCTTAAGCTCCTATGAGAACATTTTCGTATCGCGGTTACCCTGACTTAAAACTCTTAAAGCATGTTAATCCATTGATCCCTGGGAGTGAGACTTGGCAGATTTTACTCTGTTTAACGCTGTGGTCGTCCTAGGGCGCCCGATAAGTGAATGCCCAGGGTTAACACCAGTAAATGATTCCCCAATTTAAATTGGAGACCGTCGCCTTGTGACTCTGTTTATAGTCTGCGCTTTTTACCTTGCTACAGTAAAAACGCTCCAGTCCAGTGTTTTAATTTATTTATTGTCGGTGTTATTGGGCGTTGAAGTGCGAACTATAAGCCAAAACGCATCAAAAGGTATTCTTCACGCTGGTCACATCAGTGAAACTCGAGAGACGGTTAAAACAAAAAAAAAAAAGACAATTTAGGGATTACTCTTCGCTGACCCTTTTGGAGTCCAAAATAAAGGCTCAAACACTCCCTACTATCTCAATTATTTCGTTTCTTTTAGACAATAGTTTCCATGCTGTCAGTGCCAGCCATATTTTTTCGTCCAAAAGGACGAGAAGAGGAAAGCGATGCCGCCAGGGAGAAATTTTCTGTACCAGAAAGCGACCACCTAACTTACCTTAACGTTTACTTACAATGGAAAAGCAACAAGTGAGTGCAAGCTTTTTTCTGGGTTTGCTTTGCTCCTTGTCCTGATTTCAGCCTCATAATTGAACAGGATATTCAAGCAATAAAACAACCGATTTCTGTAGTTTTAAGGCTGATAAACTGGGAGGAATGTTGAAAGAACAAGAGAATATGGTTATGAACTAGACAAGTTCCTTTGTTTGATGTTTTTGTCCGTATTTTTGGCCTGGACCTTGCACAAAACACACCTTTTTTCGATACGATAACCAATCAAATCCTTCCATTAAATTATGCGCGACTAATTTGGGACCCCATGCGAGACCAAAACAAAAGATTGTGCAGGGTCACGGTTAATTCAACATCGATTGAACGTTTTAAGGTTTCGTAACCAGTCCCTCGATTAACTATGGTGTGAATGGGGTATTGGTTTACTACTAGTTTATTTTTTGGTAGAAAAACTGCACTTCTGGAAAAGAAATTATGATGAGGTTTTTCAATTTGTAGACTCCATCAATCTAGTTTGTCGTAAAACAAAAATAGAAAAACACATATCAGTAATGACAAATTCGCGAATATACTTTGCTTGCAAATACATTTGTTCGATTTTTTTTTTCAGGAAAAGGTTTGGTGTGAACGGGGCATAAGATTTTGTCTATTTGGTGATTAAACTGCTTCTTTCTTTATCATTAGTTATTCAGGTCAATGGTGTAGCGAGCACTTTATTCACATCAAAGCCATGCGAAAGGTAAGGTTCATTGGCTTGACATTTATTTGTCATATTATGCCGTCTCGAAAACTTAATTCGATTACATTTTGCGTTATCTTTTAGGTTCGTGAGGTCCGTGGGCAGCTTAAAGATATCATGATTCAACAGAAAATGTCGCTAAAATCGTGTGGCAATGATTGGGATGTCATCAGAAAGTGCATTTGCTCGTCTTACTTCCATCAAGCCGCCAGGCTCAAGGTAAGTCACCTCTGCAGCGAGACTTTAATTTGTCTTTTAAATATACTAAGAGAGCTTTATGTTGGTCGGACTTTATAATCACAGTGCAAGTAACCTACAAATGCCTTCAACAATACACGAGATTCCCAGCCACACCCTTAAGGTTGCGCTTCATTCAGGTGACAACAAATGCTGAAGAATGGCGCCTGATCCTTCAAGAATACTCCAGAAATAGTAAAGCCCCAATGAATTCCCTATTGCGACCTTGTATTCAATAATAGTTTACTTTGAAGCATTTAACGCATCCCCGCCAGAAGGCTTCTCTGTTGCATGTGGGTCTGCGAGGAAGGTTTTGAAATAAGTGAAACAAGAAATAAAAGATGGACTTGCAAAGAGTCTTAGAAGCTTGATTGTAGTGACAAGGACGCCATTTACAAAGGACCTTGTATTCAGATCGTGCTCTTGTGAACCTCATTGAACGACAGATGTCCCCTTCAACTTATCTTAACTGCAGGGTATTGGAGAATACGTCAACATGCGG
This sequence comes from Montipora capitata, assembly GCA_949126865.1. Taxonomy (NCBI): domain Eukaryota; kingdom Metazoa; phylum Cnidaria; class Anthozoa; order Scleractinia; family Acroporidae; genus Montipora; species Montipora capitata. The sequence continues at coordinate 34,029,637 of OX421447.1, forward strand.
ACTGGAATGCCCTGTCATCTACACCCGACCAGTGCACTGTTTGGTATGGGGTATACACCGGACTATATTGTCTACCACGAATTAGTCATGACATCCAAGGTAAGAAATCCCTTTACTTTATTTGCGTTCTTTCGCAGAGACCTAGAGCGAAATTTTGAGAAATTTCGAAGAAGAACGACTGAAATAGTTCAATAGTTCCTATAAAGGCTTTTTTTGGAGGGGGGGGGAGGTGATTCGTTATTGCCCACGGTTGTTTGTGAAAACGATGTTTTTAAATATGAAAAATATTCCAATAATTTGTTATATATATTTGGGTTCAGTCGTGTAACAAATTCGATCGGCCAGGATATGTGCGAAGCCACGAAGATTCGACAAACACGTTTGAAATAGTTTCCAGTTATCCTGTGCATGAAAACATCTTAAATGGACTGTTATTTCCCAAGCATCATTCACAATGGCACGGACATAACCCAAGTAGTTGCTGTCGGTCAATCCACTCAACTTCTCAGCAAGTATTTTCCTTCGCTGTCGTGCAAACAGCCTTTCTAGATTTTGCTTGCGTGTCGTCGTTGTTGTTGTTTTGTTGTTCTTATTTGTGGAGTTGGGCTGTCTGCTTGCAATTTGTCCCACATTTGTCCGTTGGGCAATCGTCCGAAATTGTTTCAACCTCAGCGTTTTAAAGGTTTAAAAAGCACTGCACATGACAAGTTCATGAAGCTCATTACTGCACATTTTATCTCGTTCAACAGGAATACATGCAATGTGTTACAGCTGTGGATGGTTACTGGCTGGCAGAGCTCGGACCCATGTTTTACACTGTTAAGGAATCCACAAAGACCAGACTGGTACATTGTTCTTGTTTGAAGGACGTTTGATGATTTTGGTTTAAATCGCAAATGAAAAGATTCAAAAGTGGCAGTGCCGTCGAGGAGTGCTCTCATTGGAATATACTAAAACACTTTCAATCACTGACCTTTTACAGTTGTTACTGAATACTATAGATCCGGTGCAAAAATGGCAGCTACTATATTATTCTTTTATCTTTGTGCTAATTAGTCTAACTAACTAACTAACTAACTAATAATAATAATTTACTAGCCGGCATTCTTGCATTCGGTCTATGTTGTCGTGGAAAGCATTAATGGAAATCGTAAATTACAATTTGAATGCTAGACGTTCTCTGTAAGTAGTGTACCTCTGGCCGGACCGTAACTCTCGCGAAATACTTAGAAGTTGCAATGTTAAACGACGTACACTTGAACTTGCATATCAATTATATTCTCGTAAGGCTAATAAAGTTGTCGGTCGCTTTGGATGTAATCTATATCTTTTAGACAAAGGTACGAAGCAGTCCGTTGTATGTCCCATTTCCAAGTTTTGCAAATCTGGCAATGAACATATAAAAAAGCAAAGACTTGTTGCAAGATTTGTATCTTGAAATAGGCCATTTCCGAGTTCATGTCTGCCTCCTCTTCAAAGTGAGTCTAAGTGCGAAGTTTTTGTGATAATTGGTTCTACTTTACATATGAAAAAAAACTAATTATCATAAGAAAAACTTCGCACTTAGACTCGCTTTAAAGAGGAGGCAGACATGAACTCGGAAATGGCCTATTACACTAATAACTCAGTCTGCAGGAGCCATCTTGACAAGGCTTTTAGATCAGCTACATTGAGAACCATTTTGTTCCCACTTTTTTCTTTCGCCATTCCATTTCAAACCTAAGATTTTTTGCAGAATTTATTCATCTTTTGGTTTGCTTTCATATTTTAGTTAAATCTTTGTTCATTTATTTCTTTGGTTATTTTTGTGACTGAATCGCGCAGGAAAAACGAAAACGTGCAAAAGAAGACATGACGGCGATGGAAGAAGAGATGGCTGCTGCCAGCGAGCAGATGAAAGCTCGGGAGGAGGAAATTCTGGCCAAGCAAACTCCTTCAGTAAAGTTAGTAAATATGGTGCATTGGAAGATCTGTGAGTTGTCGATCTCACAAAAAATGACTTGTTGAAAAAAAAAAAAAAAAGATTGAGATAATCAAATCTCTTCGACTGCATTTGAGAGAAGCCAGGTTGTGGAATTAACAGCAAGCAAAATACTAATTGTTTGTTGTTTTTCTTTAACTGCAGGTCGCAAATTGCTACTCCAGGACGCAAGCCCCCAGCCACTCCACGCCGTTCTCCCTATAGATTTGGACTGTGAGATAATCGCGAATAGTTGACGAAATATCTTTCTTTTTTTTCTGGATTAACGATCGCGCCACATGGGTGACCATTGATTTATCCCTCCATCTTTGTATGACGCTGCTGTATTTGACAGCGGCAGGATAGTATTGTCGTTACAATACAATACAATACAATACTTTATTCAAGAGATAAAAAATTAAACTTATAAAATATCTCTCGAAAGGGGTTATCTAGAGGTCATCCCTATATAAAAGATTCCCCAAAATAAAAGATGAAAAGGTAAAATATAGAATATACATATAGTTAAAACTGCTTACAATCGTATTAATCAATATTCACATATATCCTTAATCTGTTGCGAAATAAAGTCAGCGATTCTGCGTGTACAACATCTTTAGGCAAATTATTCCACATATTAACGATCCGTACAAAGAAAAAATGTTTGTAGTAATTTAGGATAGCAACTTTTACATAGAGCTTATAATCGTGATTGGCTCTAGTTCTGTTACATTTAGTTCCTTGTCGGTTGTTGTTTTGTGCACGTAGAAGTATACGTGTAAACGCGCAATACTCATGCAACCCAGGAGCTTTGTATTCTGAAATGGTGTTTTTCCCAGTTTTTACTGCTTCGTGTGGTTGCAATCCGTTTACTTTGTATCAGTATTTTGTTTTTAGAAATTACTTATTGCTTTGCTTGTTTCCATTTTGTTATTTTGGTGTACAGTATATACTTTGGCAATGACCAGAACCTCAGTTCTTTTTACCCGAAAATGCGTTGCTCTACGGGCGTTAAATCCTATGGCAATAAATATGTATTTTGTTGACTTGTAAATAAAGTGTACAGTTGGTCGTTCTTACATGCTTTTTGTTTGTTTGTTTATTTTTTTACAGTTTGCTATATATTAACCGAGCCGGATGGATGCACTTGCTTTCGTAGTAAATGTAAAATATCTGATACAATCAAATGTTTGTATCTCTTGTGCTACAGAAATAATCAGTGCAAATGAACCCTAAAATTAATGCTTACGTTGAGTTGGCAGAGATACTTAAAACTGAAAAAAACTGAAAGGTCCGGAAAATAAGACAAGTAAGGTGCTGTGGGAGCATATACATGGGCATTCTAGAGGGTACGGGTCTTGAATCGAATCGTGAGTTTGATAATAGCGAATTTCAAAGAGCGGATTGCATTTTATAGACGAAAGATAGAAATGATTACATTTTACATTTTAAGCAATTGTTTCTTATGGATACATGAAAAATTAAGATGGCTTCAAAGGGAATCGAACCCATGAACTCTCTGATGTCGGTGTCATGCTCTACCAATGCTCTGTTTCATTCGACAGTCATTTCACGGGAACATATATGTCCAACGAATTGACCTGTTCCCAGCTCCGTGGCTTCATAGCTCATTCGGTAGAGCATTTCAACGGGATCGCAGAGATCATGGGTTCGAATCCCGTTGAAGTGGCCTGGCTTTCTCAGGTGTCAAGAAGAGACAATTTGCTTAAATTGTCCAGATAAGTGCTAGGATTACTTCTATCTTTCGTTTGGAGTACAGTTTGTTGTTTGGTTACACCCAGAGTTTATAGCATTTAAAAAGTGCTGAGAACGGCTACGAAATTCCAGAGGCAGTAATTGTTGCTTCGACTCGGAATTCCTGTATGTGACCACTTTATCTGCGAATGGCGCCAAACTTTTGTTCGCAAGAGGGTGTAGACCACAGACAACATTATCGGCAAATCATAAATATGGATTCGAAAGTAACCTTTATTTCAGTCAGCCAGTGTAGCAGGTGGACGCAGAAATCTTCCATAGACGACAATGATAAATGGCGGCCAAATAATTATTCCTTTGTCCTTTTGCTAATTGGACCCACTAGCCTCGTTTGCATGGACAAAATACAACAGAAAGGTTGGCTTAGAATGAGGCTAGTTGATCTAATTAGCATATAGGCAAAAAAATTATGTATGGGCCGCTGTCGAAAGCTGAACTTATTGGACATTCACTACTTGCACATATCCTATAATACACCTCTTTTACCCTCCCCCCCCCCCCCCCCAAAAAAAAAAATAAAAAATCTGCGTGAGCGTTGTTTTCGACTTCTCTTGGGACATTTTATGTTCCCAGGAGAAATTGCAAACAATGGTTATGCAAAAGTTTTGGGGGGTAATAGAAGTGCATTATGGGATTGTGCAAGTAGTGAATTTAAGATTTAGAAACTTTCGTTTACCTAGTTTCGTAGCCGTCTTTTAGCCTGTTTAAGTACGGACGTTTGTAGGAACGTGCGTGACAATATTGTTATTCCATGTTTTGCGAATGCTCTCACAGATGATGTAATGTTCAGTAAGTACGCTCTGAATTCTGGAAACGAAGGACACGTGCGAAGAAAGAATAACTGAACGAAGGACTAGTGGGTTGTAATGTTCCTGTGATGGGAAAGACGAATAAAACGAGGCATGGAGAAGAGTCAGATAGTACTTCAGCTGGTACTTTATTGGTTTTGGGAAAACAAACTGCCTCCAATTACGACGTGCTATTAGTAGCATGAGTGTAAGGGGCACCGAATGCTCCCTTCAAATTTTCAAGTGCTTCGTCGATGATTTTACTAAAAAGCCTGCGAATACAGCCGCCTCTCGTATGCCAAATCAGCTGGGAGCGATAAGAGGCGGCTGCATTCGCAGGCTAAAGCTTTGTGTTGTTGATTGATGGCTGATGAATAACACTGCGCAGCAATGCCGAGGCATACATTATCCGATAAAACAATACAAAAACCCAAGGGAGCGGGCCCCGGCCACCCTTTTGTCCATTATTCCTTTGTAAACGTGTGTCGGGTGGTACTTAGAGCTTTGTTGCTTAAGGACGTCCGCGCCCAAAATGTTCCCACGTACTGATTTTTTTTAAACTTGCCACGCAGAAAGGTAATGATCTACTTTTGCCAAAAAGGCCAAAAAAAAAAAAAAAAATGGGGGGTCACCGTGCTCGTTTTCGAGATCATGAGTTGCACTTTTAGAAGATTGCGTTACTTTAAGACGATCTTAGCTTACAACTGTCACCAATAAAAAAGCTGCATTAGTAAAATTTAGATCAGGTAAACGTACTCAATTCAACATAACTAATATAACTAAATTAATCTTTGCAGCTGATGTCTTTTTCTGAGGTGAAATAGACCTTGAAAACAATACATATTAGTCTAAGAAAGGAAACTTCGGTCGCTCGAGACCATAAAAGGCGAAATATTTGTAACTTCTCACGCACAGATTTTTTTTTTTTTTGTTTTTTGTTAAAATGGACAAAATCAGAAAAGGAAGTGATCTAAGGAAAGAAAAATAGGGGTCATCGAGAGCATTCCAGAGAGTAAAACCGCTGCGAATTTTTCAAAGCGATGGTATATTCGCACTGTCACGTCATTGGGTGACATTTCCGAGAAGACCTGGGTCCACAGCTATCCCATGATGCCACACGCTTTCACGTTCCATTCTTGTGGAAAATGTTTGCGCCTTTAGCATCGTGTTTACCTTCGTGGTCTGCGATGCATGACGTGTGCGTGACATGCGCGAAAAAATATGCAGTAGCAATGGAGTAGCAATGGGTTAAGCAATGGACGCGAACGTCCTTAAATAGACGACCCATTTTATTCAGTAAAAAGACGAGGGAGGTTGGATACGAATGACTGTTCTACATACAGTTGTACAAGTGAGGGTAGGCTTTGAAAAGGAATAGAGAAAGGAAAGCAGTAGTTGCCGAAAGAACGATCCCATTGACACTCTGTTTCCTCATGTGTTTCTGTTCCATGAAGAAAGAGAGACTCGTAAGGACAGCACAAAACTTCTACTTTAGCATATTTATTCTAAACTGTAAACGCTAGCGAACTTCCAAGAGAAAAACTCGAAGACAGGAAAAAACCACACATATTCTTGAATATATATCAGTGCATGCCATGAATTAATTATTCTAGAAATGTTCACGAGTTCACACGTCCAACATAACAATTTAAGCTAATTAACTGCCACGATGTACGATGTAATGTCGTATTACAACATCCCCCTTTCTTAAAAAATTACGGCATCAATGCCAAAAAGAAAAGAAAGATAAAAAGTTTTCATAATTTTTCCCCTTTTCTTTTTATATTTTAAAAAAGAGTAAAATAAGTAAAAAAAAACAAAACAAGCCTACTCTTGTACACTTTACTTAAACTAAGTGAAGCCTTAAATTTTCTAGTGTCTCTACATTTCTTCAACCAGTTTCGAAGGTGGTCTAATGTTACGTCGTGGCCGAGACATAGCGATGCCGACCGGGCCCTGATCTGGAGCGCACTGCTTCGGCAATGACGTCAGGGACGGCTGAGTGACATTAGCCGGCGCGGAACTGGGATGCTTCACTGGTCCAGGTCTAGGTAACACCGGCTCTGGTTCTGGGATGTCTAGTGCCTGATTAACGCCTTATGGTTGGTCCTGGATCGCCGGACGGATATGGCGACGATTTCTGAAAACCTGGCACCAGTTGGCCAGTTGAATTTTTCTAAAGTGCTCGCACCTCGGAAGACAAATTCGGTCATTGCACGTGTTCGCGAAATAAAACAGCGCTCGCATGCTCGCGAATGCTCGCAAAGACCATTCGTTATCCCTTTTGCACTTTTCTGATGGTTGATACAATCGTCCATGGCTTCCTAGCTTTTGGTGATGCCTGTTTCAGTTTCTGCATCAAAAGTCAAGTTTCCAGATCCTCAGGATAATAATGTATGAAGTCGCTCGGAGAATGTTCGTCTTCTTTATCCATCTTTGAATTTCTCGGTCAACTTTCGATCCTTTTAACTTTTTCTGGTTCTTTCGCTGTGAAGAATGACAATATTCGCATTTTTTTCGCAGTTGTGGTTGCAAATTTTGAATTTGCCGGCTGCTCCAAAATAAAAATACGCGACCCGTACTGCAAAACCCGACCGAGAAAGAACCAATCAGAGAGCTCGGATTTCCCTGAGACTACAATCCGGGTCAAAACACTTCGGGACACTTGTCAAATTTTGGGCGAAAAGTAGAGAATTTAATGTACATGTTTCCATCGTTATATGAGCAACGTTTGTTCTTCTTTCGCTGCCTTTTTTGCGCCCCCCTTCCCCCCAGACAATGTTGAAACATGCCAGGGATCGATGAACGGATCTTGATTCTGGAGACCGTGAAAAATCAACATTGTAATGGGGGGAGGGGGAAAAGCAGGAATTGTCCCGACAGTTTTGACCAGGATTGTAGCTTTGCGATATAATAAATATATATTAGACTTTTCCTACTGCATGAATCCTTTACAACATATTACACTTTGTTTTTATTAATTACTAACTTTTGCCGAAAGAAAATCATGTTTTGTCTAAAAAAAAAAGAAGAAATTTTACCATGCAAAATTTGAGGTTTGGCAAACATTCAACGTCTTTTTGAGTGTGTGTGTGCGTGTGCGTGTGCGTGCGCGTGCGCGTGCGCGTATGCGTGCGCGTGCGCGTATGCGTGCGTGTGCGCGTGTGCGTGTGTGTGTGGTTAAAATGAATCTTCTTTCTTTCGTAGAGTGGGTGCTCGTTTCTGAAAACTGTGAAAAAAGTTTTTATAAGCACTGAGTTATCCGTGGTCCGCTTATTCTAAAGCAGAAGCGTGTGTTAGTTTAAAATTTCCACGATAAGAAATAAGAAAGTAACCTAAAGACTTCGTTTCTAGAAACTTTTCGTCACTTTATCGCACCTGGAAAATAACAAAAGCTCAACAATGGTATGACGTAATACAATAAAAACTAATACATACAGGTTGAAAATCGAGCTGAATGGCTATTACAGAAAAGTCTTTTAAGGTATCAGTATAACCCAAAATTGATAATTTTGCCAAATTTTAGTTTTTGATATTCCGCGAAAAAAGGTTTCTTTTAGACAAAATTATAAAGGAAAACGATTCTATGAATAAATTATCTCCAATTGGAAGCTGTCAACAAGTTGTCATTATCAATTAAACTGCCATTAAAAGTCACGTGATAGAGGCGCAGCATGATTTGCTTTGAATCGCGCGATTATTCTGCCACGCGAAATCGATTTGTTTCTTGTGGAAGATGTATTCAAAAAAGAAACGCAAAAGATAGTGTCCTTTTTCAAGTACGAAGAAGGCACTCAAACGGAAAACCTCAAAAGTATTTAATAAGGAATGGACCAAAGCGCTCGCCGCTAGGTGATAAAGGTTGAGCAACTTAGAACTGGACGGTCTGGACGAAGAAGAAGACGAAGTGGTTCCCGTTTTCGGTGCAAGCCGTTTGAAACTTGAAGGAAAGCGTAACGAGGAACAGTATTGTTTTGGGCGCTTTGCAGATACACGGCCGATTGTCCGTCCGAGGTTACAGACGTACTTCGCTGACATTCTGAATAGCCAACTTATGTATACAGTAATACTACTACTAAACATGTAAAAAAAAGAGTTCTTATCCTGATACTCTCATTTCCGAAAGCATAGTTTCTTTCGCGGATTCACCCTTCGAATTCCCGTTGCTTCCTTCATCTCTCGCTTTTTAGATACCTTAGTTTTGGTTATCGGCATCGTAAAGTTATTGCATCCAGTGCGTCCAAAACTCAATCTGAGCAAGTGGAGCGACGGAACAGAAAGCTTTGTTGGTATTTCCCGCCAGAAACAGCATTTTAGACCGCTTTGCGAGCCGATTTGTAAATGCGAGCCCTCACTTTATGACTTTATTTTTCACAAGTTTTGAGATCTAGTCTCCCTACTCCCGAAAAACGCCCTAAATTGTATATTTTGCTTTATTTCTCAAAACTAAAATTTCATCGAATGAGGTGCACGTTTCCAGTTCGTTTACGGCGAGTTTTCATCCTTTTTCGCTGAACTTTTACAAGAATGTTGCCCGATAATGTGGCAAAAAAAAAACCGTGTCGGGGATGTTTTATTTTTTCCCTGCTTCGAAAGTAATGAGTATTTCTGAAGCAAAGCTAATGCATGTATTATAAAAACTTAAAGTTTAACAGCCCGTAACAACCAGACAGTTAATCAAAATTCCCCGACTCGGTTTTTTAGATCAAGGTGTGAAGAAAACGTAGCGATGTCGATCGCTTTCTCCGGTTAAATTCTGACCGGAAACGAACTCAGTTTGTGAAACTACACTGAAACTACATACTTTTGGAAAATGATCGCTCTTTTAGGAAAAGTTTTTATTTGTTGCCTTAAATCAACTTATCATCGGATTCTACAATTCCTAACCTTTCAGGAAATATATATACTTTATTGCGGTTTTTATGAAACGTGTGACCGTGAAGCAGCGACAACGCGAGGTTGTCATTTGGGGTACACTTATACCTCAATTAAGGTTGAAAATTGCAGGGGGCAATAGAAATTACACGGTAGGAGTTAGTGACAATACAGCGATGATTCATATATATTTTAACTTTTCCTACTGCATGAAGCCTTGACAACAAATAATACTTGTTTCCTAAGATATTTTGTCTTTGTTCCGCTGTTCCCTGTATCAAATAAGCTGTGTTCCCTTATTCCCCAAAACCCCGGGATAGGCCTTAGAAGTGCATAATCTTTGCTAGAGATTAGACAACCGAACGTTGGAAGAGATAGGACGCTGCTCACAAAGTGTAGCGACCATTAGTAAATCACACCTTACATCAACTTGAGTAATTTTTTAAAGCCCAAGAAAATCAAGTATGAATATAAAGCCGAGAATGCTTTTCCTACTCACGTTTTGCCATGTTTGCATTATATCTAGTTTATTGAGAGCTTTTGAGCAGGTGCATTTTAAATTTATAGACCATTCCACTGTTAATGACGCCATCTTGGTTGGGGGGGCAAACACGGCTAAAATTACAGTAAATGTGTGGGATTTTGGCCGACTTACAACCGCTGGACATTTCTACTGAGATTATTTTCATGAAATATGAAGAAGAGATTCAGGCTTCAACGACACCAAACGAATTTTTAACATTTTATTAAAATCCTGCTAATCAAAATCATGCAAATTGCCGCGAAATTAGAAGCAACATGAGAAGATTTATTATTCGAATTTACGGACGTCCTTTTCAGCGGCGCTACAGGGGTTCAGAGTCGGCCAAAATCCCATAGATTTACTATAAATTTAGCCGTGTTTGTCCCCCAGCCAGGATGGCATCAAAAATAGTGGGAAGGTCTATTTATACTCAAATTAGGAAAGGAAGCTATTATTCCAGAATACTTAATCCTTTCGAAGCACTTTCTTCGTCCAATCAAAGGCGGGTTGATCCCAGGAAGTTATGACATTGTCGAAATATATTAAAATTAACACGACATATACGTCTGAAGAGTTAAGAATCGTTCAAAATTCAGGCAACCACACCTCGGGAGATTCTAGCAGGGAGATTTTTTGTGCAATCGACGTTTTGACAACACAGAATGGCCAGTGTTCTGCAATCCAGGAACGTTTTCATAGTTG
>OX421447.1:34047760-34052760 GCA_949126865.1 Montipora capitata
AAATAATCTGTCACGTGGAAATTCAATATTTCCGGAAGTATGACTTTTGGGTATGAGGTTTTTAGGTGGCTGGCCTGCTTATTGGACCAGCTGCTTTCGAAATCAGTTTTTCGCTTGAAACCATCCACCTTTAGAGATCTAGGCTGAATTGTATTAAACTCATTTCCGGTCCCCACTCTCGCTCGGGGTCCAAATGGACCTATAAACAAAAAGCGTCACGAAAAAATTGAGTTACTTCCGGTTTTCACCAAACTTGGTGTGTGTAATTGTGAACATAATAAGCCAATCATCTACCAAGTCTTAGCCTGGAATCTTGAGTAGGTCATATACGACAGCCTTCACAAGTAGTAAGAAAATGGCCTTCGATCTTGTAGATGCTTGGAGGGTCTTAAATCCGAATAGTCATTTATTCCTTTGGCGTCGAAAAAAATACTGAAATTTTTCATGTCGACTAGATTTTTTCCTCATAAACCAAAGTCTCATGTGCAATCCTAAGAGTGCTAGTATTTCTGCCGACGTCGGCTACCAAACAGATCATTCACTAATGGACATCAAAATAGCTTTACATTCCATTCCAAGAGGTCCGAGTTTCTAGAAACTTAACACCTGGTTTCTAAATGAAAATGATTATATTATAAGCCAAATTCGAGCTGTTACTAAAGAAACTCACGAGGAATATCGACATGATAATACCCTGAACGACGCTTTGTTGTGGGAGATAAAAAGTTTAAGTTAGAGAGCATTCAATAAAGTATGCTACTACTAAAAAAGCCAAAACCGTACGACGCGAGGAAGAACTCGAGAAGGAATTAACACGTTGCAACATCTAATGGACTCTCAGAATGAAAACAACGAAATTGACAATGTTGATACTTTCCATAATTTAGAGACTAAAAAAAAGGGAATTGGAAGAAATAGTTGAGTTCCGGACAAGAGGTTCAATTTTGAAGCCAGATTTTGCAGGTGGTTTAATGAAGGTGAAAAGAGCACCAAATATTTTTTTAAATTTAGAAAAAAAGGCATCATAAGCAAGGATTCATCTCTCAACTAAAGCAAGCAGATGAGAGTTTTGTAACAACAGATAAAGAAATATTAAATCAATGTGAAACTTTTTACAGGGAACTATACCGCTCTAAAATTTGTAACTGTGATGATAAATATGATCAGATCAGATCGCGCGATTAGTCTGTCACGGCGTAATCGATTTGTTTGTTGTGGAAGACGTCTTCAAAAAAGAAACGCAAACGATCGTGTCGTTTTTCAAGTACGAAGAAGGCACCCAAATTAACGGAAAACCTCAAAAGTATTTAGATCAAGGTGTGAAGAAAACGTAACTATAGCGAAGTCGCTCGCTTTCTCCGGTTAAATTCTGACCGGAAACGAACTCAGTTTGTGAAACTATATACATTTGGAAAAAGATCGCTCTTTTAGGAAAGGTTTTTATTTGTTGCCTTAAATCAACTAATTATCAGAATCTACAATTCCTAACATTTCAGGAAATATATATACTTTATTGGGGTTTTCTTTGAAACGTGTGACCGTGAAGCAGCGACAACTTGAGGTTGCCATTTGGGATACACTTATACCTCAATTAAGGTTGAAAATTGCAGGGGGGCAATAGAAATTACACAGTAGGAGTTAGTGACAATACAGCGATGATTCGTATATATTTTAACTTTTCCTACTGCATGAAGTCTTGACAACAAATAATACTTGTTCCCTAAGATATTTTGTCTTTGTTCCGCTGTTCCCTGGATCAAATAAGCTGTGTTCCCTTATTCCCCAAAAACACGGGATAGGCCTTAGAAGTGCATAATCTTTGCTAGAGGTTAGACAACCGAACGCTGGAAGAGATAGGACGCTGCTCACAAAGTGTAGCGACCATTAGTAAATCACACCTTACATCAACTTGAGTAATTTTTTAAAGCCCAAGAAAATCAAGTATGAATATAAAGCCGAGAATGTTTTTCCTACTCACGTTTTGCCATGTTTGCATTATATCTAGTTTATTGAGAGCTTTTGAGCAGGTGCATTTTAAATTTATAGACCATTCCACTGTTAATGACGCCATCTTGGTTGGGGGGGCAAACACGGCTAAAATTACAGTAAATGTGTGGGATTTTGGCCGACTTACAACCGCTGGACATTTCTACTGAGATTATTTTCATGAAATATGAAGAAGAGATTCAGGCTTCAACGACACCAAACGAATTTTTAACATTTTATTAAAATCCTTCTAATCAAAATCATGCAAATTGCCGCGAAATTAGAAGCAACATGAGAAGATTTATTATTCGAATTTACGGACGTCTTTTTCAGCGGCGCTACAGGGGTTCAGAGTCGGCCAAAATCCCATAGATTTACTATAAATTTAGCCGTGTTTGTCCCCAAGCCAGGATGGCATCAAAAATAGTGGAAAGGTCTATTTGTACCCAAATTAGGAAAGGAAGCTATTATTCCAGAATACTTAATCCTTTCGAAACACTTTCTTCGTCCAATCAAAGGTGGGTTGATCCCAGGAAGTTATGACATTGTCGAAATATATAAAATTAACACGATATATACATCTGTTAAAAGAGTTAAGAATCGTTCAAAATTCAGGCAACCACACCTCGGGAGATTCTAGCAGGGAGATTTTTTGTGCGATCGACGTTTTGACAACACAGAATGGCCAGTGTTCTGCAATCCAGGAACGTTTTCATAGTTGTCGTAGAAGTCAGCGCGTTAATTGTCTTGGATCTTCTGTCCCTTATGGGAAACACCTTGGTTTGTATGTCCGTATACAGAAACACACGATTGCGAACAACAACGAATCTTTACATCATCGCGCTGGCAATAAGCGATTTATTATCGGCTGTATTTGTAATGCCGTTTGTGACATCTGTTCTTGTTAGCGGCCACTGGATTTTTGGTGAAGTTATTTGTAATGTTCTTGCTTTCTTCAGTGCGTTTGTCATCTACGTTTCACCAGTAACAATGGGACTGACTGCCCTCAATCGTTATGTGCGAATGTGCAGACCAGACCGGGAATATCAGAGGTTCTTTTCAACGAAAAAGTCATTGACACTTCTAGTGTCTGTTTGGGTGATTGTCGCCTGTTACAGTGGCCTCCCAAACATAGTTGGTCTTCGAAAGAACACGTTTTTCCCGAATATTGCCTCATGTGCCATTGATCATCTCAGCGAAAGTGGCAGACTCATACACTATGGTATCGTTGTCTCTTTGTTCTTGTTAACGCCTTTAACCATTACCATCTTTAGCTACGTGAAAGTTGCGAAAAAAATCCAGCACCACAAAACTGAAATTTCATTCTTGCGACAAAACTCGCCGATCATCAGTGCCCGAGAGATAAGAATTAGTAAATCTCTTTTTGTAGTTGTTTTCGCTTTCATGATCTGTTGGATTCCCTTTTGGATCATTGTCCTTTTAATGCGCTTTCATTTGGTTCAAAAGCTGCCACGAAATGTGAAGCTCCTATGTTTCTTTTTCCTTTACTTATCCAATACGATCAATCCATTAATTTACGCTGGTATGAACCGTTGTTTCAGAAGAGAATTCCGCAAAATTATTTGTGAGTGTAAGAAGAAAGTTCGGGATCGCATAACTAATGAAACTCCTCAGATAAATGCGAATAATGTTCCACAAGAACTTGAGGAAGTGCATCTTGGTAATCTCACCATGCTTTAAGTGCTGATCACGATAAAAAAGAATGAGGATTACATTTGGCTGATGTGTCAAGTTTTTCATTGAAACTGTTTATTGTGAAGATTTTGGGTCGCATTATCGCTAATGATTCATTTCTCGGCAACACGCGCAACTTGCCACGATTATCTCTCCGCTAACTGAGCTTTTAGATCAATTATTATAGGTTTTGTAACCCTTTTGAAGTTTAGACTAATATAACATATGTAATAGAAATAACGGAATAGAAGAATATATAAAAGAATATACAAAACGAAGTTTAGAAGGTCCTTTATTCACATTAAATCATTTTAAATTATAGTTTGTCTTGCAGTTTGAGCGGCAGGTGATGATAAATGGGATTTTATTTACTCTCGCCGTTGGCGATTTCCTCACTTCAGTTATTTAAGCCTTCAAAATTTGTACTTTCTATTCATCCGATAATTGTAAATTTGACAAGAATAATGAGAATATTCCAAAGTATAAGGGTATCTTGTGGGGCATTTTACTTACCGTTCTTAAATGGTTCAATATTTTGGGAAACTGCCTATCATTTCAAAGTTGCATCTGTTTAAAATCAATTATATAACAACTCTAAGCAACAAAGTTTTTGATTTTAAATAAAAGACTTTGTCAAAATTAATTAAAATTAATATTGTCAAATACAAAGTTTTTCGATTAAATAGATATTAATGTAGTTCCAATTGTTCTGGTGAATACCACAGCTATCCCAAGCTCCTAGCGCAAAATATAAGACTTTGCACCGTAATATTAATGTAATGATCATATATAACAGTTCAAAAGATGGAGAATAAATTTAATTTAAACGACTTTCATTAGCTCAATTGTGTGTTACTTGTGTTTCCTTTGCGTTTGGTGCTATTTCGTGGTGATTCCCGCGAGCTCATATTTAGGTCCCCATCCTCTATCCAATATATTAGGAAACTCGAGTTCCAACTGCCACCGGATCCATTGCAGAAAATCGGCCATAAATTCTGAAAGAAGGCTCCGGTAACTCAGAATTCCATAAGGCCCTTGACATATGGCCACAAAACAAATACTTTCCTAGGGTGCATTCTTTTGGGAGTATCTTGACTATTCTCATTCCGGATTAGGAATAACACAATACACGGAATATCAAGTTGCAAAATAACACATATTCGGAAAACGGAATACTATTAGCGAAGGTGACCTGGGAACTATTGTATCTGCGCATGCGCCAATTGCGTTGAGTGGGAAAGGTTTTCCGAATGTTTGGAACATGAAATGTTGAAATATGGCCATACGTACCATTTTTTTGGCGGTTTTCTCAATTTTTC
>OX421447.1:34057760-34075260 GCA_949126865.1 Montipora capitata
CGCCCCAGGCTTCTCGATCTCTCAGTCCTGAACAAAATGGCGGAAGAACTTAGTTTCGAAGCCTCCGATCAACAGCGAAGGAAAAGGCAACACCTGACTGAGCCTTAGTCTGATTTGCGGAGCGTAATGGCTAGATGTCACCAGCAAGACTGGTCTATCCAGACAACCGGTATAAACAAATTTTCAGTTGTTATTTATTTTTAATTCTGTGTTTTTTGGGGTGGTCCGTAGAGGGGTCCGTAGAGATAGTCCGTGGACAGGTCGTAAGGCAGTCCATGGACCCGGTCCGTAGGAGGGTCCATGGACCGGGGGTCAGTGTTTTCGGGTCACCCGTCCAAAAATGGTTGATTGTCTTCAAGAACTTACTTATCATGTTAGAAATATTAACTGGTGATGTTAGAAAGACAAAGACAAGGAGTCAGTTCAGCTGCTTGTTCCAGTGCTTGTTTGCTTTTTTGTCAATTTTCTCCCGGAACCGTCAGTAGTGTAGCAGCTCTCGTAACGCTCGCCTTAATGGAAGCTGGGTGCCCTGGGTATCTAGGAACTTCCACTGTGACCACTCAGCCCATGGCTGGAAAATCTTGAGCCCTCATTCACACTAATTAGCTCAGTAGAATGAAAAACAGAGGGTAGAGTGGGGCTGGAGAACACTTGAAAACAACCGCCTCAAACGGTGCAGAATACTGAGACACAACCGCTAAAACTTGTACACCTCATTCCAAAATGGCCACGATTTTAACATTCTTTTGTTTGTTTGCAAATTAGCCCTGTTACCTCGTTCGAGGTTGTAATCGTTTGAATTTTCAGCTTAAGAACGAGGCCAACAAGGTCTAAGTTGCCAGCAAACTATAGAATACTAAAATGACGGCCATTTTGGAATAAGGTGTATGCTCAAGTACAGAAAGATCCCGCCACAGGTGATCTTCGTGTGAGAACTAGTGACAGTGACTACTGACCGGAAACGCCCACTAAGTTCGTTGTGGCCAACCTTGTAAAATGACATTTTGCTCCAACAGTAAAGTGTTTAGAGCAGCTATTCAATATGAAGAAAACACACCATAATCCTCTTTTTATTCTGCAAAATGCTGACTTCAGAAATACCAGACAAGCACAGGCTTCAGGGATGGCGCAGTGGTGAGAGCACTCGCCTCCCACCAATATGGCCCGGGTTCGATTGCCAGATCCGTCGTCATATGTGGGTTGAGTTTGTTGGTTCTCTACTCTGCACCGAGAGGTTTTCTCCGGGTACTCCGGTTTCCCCTCTCCTCAAAAACCAAAATTTGATTTCATTTGCGTTAACTTGTTAATTTCAATTTACAGTGTCCCCGATTAGTGCTCTACGGCGCTAGAAGATTAGACACTTAAATAAAGTTCCTTTCCTTTCCTTTCCATTTGGATTGTTTTGGAAATTTTGTCTCACTTCGTGGTGGCATCATGATGATTTTCGATATGATCGAATACACAGCGTTTGCACTTTTTTTTGAACGCGTTTAAAATGTTCTGTCAATTTATGTACCAACTGTTAAGGACGACGTGGGAGGTTTCAGAAAATTGAAAATTAATGTGTGAGCGCTTCCGTTATCCACATGACCCCAACCATTTGTGGCGATTCGACACAAACATAACCTACGGTCATCGCGTCGATGTTTATATAAAATCTGCATGGTGCCATGTTAAATTTACTAGTTTTCCTTTACAATTTGCACAAGAGGAAAGAGTAAGTGAACTTGAGAATCACCTATTTTTTATTTTTTCGCAAAAAACAATTAAGCCACTTCCCAGCCCAGGTGGAAGAACTTCTGACTTGTTCAGAATTTGTTGTTAATAGCGTTACTGCTATCCTCATTAGAGTCGGTACGAAACAACTCAGGACCAGCAATGGGGCTTTTGCTTATGAATGGCATTGCGTCAAACTTAATCCCACAAACTTTGGGCAGCGGGTAACGATGGGAAAAAAAAAACTTGTATTCCTCACGCCCACCCCCCCCCCCCCCCCACCTCTCCCCGGCACTGCCATAAGTTAACAACCCAACGCAGCACGGGAAATAAACACTGTGGAAAAATAAGGGCTAAAAACGCTCCTCAAACACGCATTTTCCGTCACACAACCACAATGCTATGGTTATGTTAGGACACAAACGCGGGAAATTACGGTTAAGAATATCGTCCCTGAAATGGCATTGACAAGTGCTCTCGCTGCTTTGCTATTCCTACTCCCTTCACGAGAGTGTGTTGGTGATCAATACATGTAGCTACACTACAACAAATAAACCATTCTTTGAAACAAAACATTTATTGAGTAACAATAACATAATCAAAGCTTGCTTTCTTTGCGCAATTTCTTCACCTCAGCTCGGATCATTCGATTTTTCTGTTGAAACAAAAGTAAAAATACTTTGTCAACTCCTTGAGATACTTATAACACTATTTTTAAAAGGTGAAGCGTGTCTTTGCGTTTGGGAAGAAATCTAAAACTTGCATTCTGTAAACTGGTACCAGAAAAAGTTTTTACAAGTTTTAAAGAAACTGTAATACCCTAGAATATTCTGAAAAGCTCTCCTGTGAACTCATGCATAAAATTAGCTGTATGAAAAAGATTGATCTAGGTCTTGAAGCTTCCTTAATGTCTGTAAGAATGTCTTGGAATTTGGTCATCGTTATTTAGGGAAAGAACATTTAGGACTGCATGATGTCATAGGCTATAATTTATTTAAGACCTCACGCAATAGACCTTTTCGGCTTGTACATTTTATTTTCCCAATACAGATCATGTGATAATACTCAGGAGGCCTGGTCCTTTGTTTCGTTCATTAAAAAGAGTGCATGCAGGCATATTCATGCTTGCATGCCCTCATTTTAATGAACAAAACAAAAGACCAAACCTCCCGAGTATTATCACATGATCTGTATTGGGAAAACAAAATGTACAAGCCAAAAAGGTCTATTCATTCACAGGCAGAGTTGGTTAAAAGGCTCCAATGAAAAATACTTCCCACTTAGAATGCACACCTTTTGCTTTGCAACCTTGAGCTTGAAGCGATCAAAATCAGTGAGGGATGCTCGCTTCTTCCTTGAGGCAAGCTTCTTGGCCCAGGCAGTCTTTTCCCACTTTTCAAGAATCTCTCCCTTCTCAAATGCCCTTTTGACAGGACCACTCCCAGCTGATGGTCCAATCTTCACCTTGAAATCAGTGAGTGACAGATACCTGAAGTTCAGGGCCTTGCGGCAAACATTGGTGCATGGTCCATCAATCAGGGCCTGTTTAAAGAGGGCAATTTGCATCAGTTTGGAGGATTCAAGTGATGAAATCACACAGATCACTCAAATGGAGTACTCTATAATTATTATGCTCACCATTTACAACAAAAAAAGGATTAAAGCAAAACAACATCAACAAGTCAGCAATCATGAAACATGGTTTATTCATACAATAACATCTACTATATACTGAAAAAGTGGCAAGGGTGTCGCAAAATACAAGCTTGGATTGTGGTCAACAAACTCCCACCAGAAGTTACTACAAAAAATAAGCATTTTGTTTCCAAAAATGTTCTATACCACAGGTTGTCTCTGGAGCATTTTGTTTGAGGAAAAACAGAAAAAAGGGGAAAAACTGGAACACTACAGAAGGCAAGCAAAAATATAAAATCTTAGATCAAGAAAAATTGATAAAATTATTTTTTTGTGACTGTCAACAGTCAAGTTTGGTAGCTGACAAAGATCAGACTTGCTGAAATTGCCAGATTTTATCAAAAATGATCACTTTCTATACAAATACAGGTATTAATACAAGAAACAGGTATTCAGAGACTACAAAAAGTAAATACAGAATTCAGGGGTTTCAATGAGAGATTTGTTACTACCACCTCTTTAGCCTGCAGTGAGCAGGCTTTCACGTGTCATCGTGCCCTGCAATCACAGCCACATTCACTATAACCTGCGATCAGGCATACTTTTCTTTAGACATGGTGTGAAAAGGTATGCCTGATACAATTTCTTAACGAGACGTCTGCCCGTAGTCCAGAATCTGGACTTTACTCTGATTGGCTGAAAAACAATAGAGCTCTTGGAGCCTCACTCCGATTGGTTACAGAAATGCAAAGCATACTTCTTGTGAATCGGTTAACAGCTGATGAAATTATGGCTGAGAAGGATTTGAACAAGAGTGATGTTTAGGCTCTGTTTACAGCTTCTGTTGCTTCGACTTCAGACTTTTTTTCAAAAACCTTTAAAGGAAGAGCGGAGAGAATGCATCCGAAGAATGGTTTGAGTTAAATTAGACATTACAGTTGTACTTCCTATGGGATTTAGCAATGGTGTTATTAATACGGGCCCGAACATTCTAGAAGAAAATGCATCGTTCTTCTTCCACCAACTCGAAAACGTTTGTAGTTGTGACAAGTCCTTTGGAATATATTTGGAAGCAACAAGTTGCGAATCAAAAAAGAACCGAAAAGAACTTTAGGGCTGCCACATTCAGGGAACCAGCCGAGCTTGACAAAGAAATTTGGCACTGTTTAGGGAATCGCTGAACAATCTGAACACACTTCTAACAAAATGATAGCTGAGTAGCTGCTGCTGAAAAACTACAATTTTCCTCATCTATAGCGTGGGAGGCACGGTGGCCTCATGGTTAGTGCGCTCGACTCCGGATCGAGTGGTCCGGGTTCGGGGCCTGGCCGGGGACATTGTGTTGTGTTCTTGGGCAAGACACTTTACTCTCACGGTGCTTCTCTCCACCCAGGTGTATAAATGGGTACCGGCGTAATGCTGGAGGTAACCCTGCGATGGACTAGCATCCCATCCAGGGGGAGAATAAATACTCCTAGTCGCTTCATGCTACGGAAACCGGAGATAAGCGCCGGCCTTAATGGGCCTTCAGGCTCGTAACAGAGACTTTACCTATTTCTATAGCATCTTTTATTGGCATCTCAAATATTCGAGTTTAATTAAGTTTATTGTACTGTTGATTGCGCCTGATGATGACATGAAGAATTCAGGCTTTTTCTGCTATTTTATCTTGAAATTATTTGTTCCTTGATGGTTTGAACAGAGAAACCGCACCAACTGTCAAGCAGGATTTCCAGAAATAGCTTTGATTGCAGACATCAAAGCCAGAGTACTATTTTGTTTTTGTCGTGTCTTTACTTCAATCGCAGCGTGCAGGTAATTTCCGGTAAAATCTGATTGGCTCACATTTATAGCATGACACATGATAACATCACTCTTGACAAGTGGGCGGCAGATGACTCATTAAGAAATTGTATCAGGGGTACTTTTCAGCGCCCTGTCTCAAGAAAAGTACGCTTGATCGCAGGTTACATTCACTAGTGAGATGAACATAACACCATTTTCACCAATAAATTAGGAAGACACTTTTCTATTATTTCCAATGTTAACTCTTTCCCTCCAAAGAAGGACACCTACAGATTTTACTGTAAGGCTATACCATTTTACATGTCAATGGGAACTTCTCAATGGCAAAAGGGTTAAAGTCAGGGAATAAGAAAAATTAAAGTAAGCTCCATTTCTGTTGACAGCATTGATTTGTGGAATTCAACTTTAACAAAAGGAAAGCATGTTAATGTTGTTATTTGTGGTGGCATTGAACAGGCTTGTCTCAATAATTTTGCCCTGTATGTGATAAACATGTAATCGCATTGTGCCCTTGGGCAATTAAGGATTCATTTCACTTACATTTTCAAAGTTTTCCAAATTGCCCTCATTGTGAAAACTTTGAAAATACGCGTGAAATTAATCCTTAATACCCCTTGGACCAATGCGATTACATATACAAAGTGCTACAATGATCAAAAAATCACTTCCTTTTTTTCTTTAGATTTTGAAAGTGTGTTTGCTTAACACCTAGCAAAATTCTGAGCTTTGATTTTTATCCAAAGGGTGATCACTTTTAGTGTAAGTTTTGGATTGCGTGGTCTGCCATTGCTCACATTCAAACCTCTGAGGGTTGGATCTACATGTAGGGAATAAATGACATCATTTACTCACTAGCTTAAAATCTCAGTGTGTAAATGCAGCATTTTGCATATGAATAAAACAAGTAAGCCCAAAACTCCCATGCTGCACATTATGTCAGCCATGTACATATGCATTGCATCTTCGATGTCATTTTCTCCTCAATCCAGCTCTCTCAAGATTTTGAGTTTGCTAACGGCGGACCATTAAATAGGAAAATGCCAGTTAAAATAAACAGGTGTCTTTTTTAAATCAAGGCTTACAGTGTATATTACAACTGGTTAATTTAACCGAAATAATAAAGAATTGATTTTTTGGTCATAGTAGCACTTTAAGAAGTAAAAGAACAATATTGACCTTATCGCAGACCCCGTTATCAACTGGCAAACCTCAAAAGAAAGCACTGAAACGAAAAATTCATTTGGCAAAAATATAAGCTTACAATGTACATCTGTACATGACACCTCTGGTTAAAGATGGGTGAGAATTCATACTGGTTTTAACATTTTATAGGTTTCGATACTAAAAGATCATTCTGTAATTGCACCCAACTTTGGCATATACGATACATGTAAAAGTTTCGATAATCATTCTGTCAGATGTAAGAAGCATTTAAAAGGCAAAACACCGAGATACTCACTCGATTTTGGTCGACCACATCGACAATAACGCAAAGTTTTCCTTCGTCAGGTCCTGAGTTGATCAAGGCCACACGGCCGATTTCTACTAAACGCTTGTACACCTGAGGTATTCGCCCGAAAAAAATGAGTGCAGTTAGACATAGAAAAGAGTAGAAAATTGTTTAAAACTTAAGTAATTTTCACACGTGGACTCACCATTTTGGAATTAGGCAAGAAAGAGAGAATTAGATTTAAAGGTCCCGTATGTTAAGAGCGCCGCAAAGCCTTCAGGGTGTTTCGCAAATAAGCCGCTGGCTTCAAGTATTATGAACGATGTATGCAAATATGCTTTGCGACTCTTGGCGATGTCTTCGTTTTTTGACCAAATTCTGCAAGAACTCCCACGCACGGCATGGGAGCTAAACTGATTCAACTTTGGTATAATTTCTTCACACATAATCCCGACAATTACTGCCGTAAATTTATAAGAGTCGGCGTTCTTTTCTTCAGAAAAAATTGAAGTTTATTTTAGAGTCTTAGTGCAGCACACAACTTCATGGGGGCAGGCGTAGCCCCTTATTCTTCAGATTTCGTTTGTTGAGGAAGCAAATGATTGAAGTGTTGAGTTTTAAGCGAGTTGTTGATACATGATTATCCTTCATAAAATAGGACTGCGTTCAGTCGAACCCGCTCCACTAACGGCTACCTCTCCAAAGCGGTCGCTCTTTTTAGTCCCTGCGGAAGATCCATATATTCACTCTTATTTTAACCTCTCTACAGCTCTCCACAACGGCAACGGCCAGTAAAGCTCGTCCCAACTGCCCAAACAACCTCTCAATAATGGCCAGTTGAATCAACGACTTATGAATGCAGGGGCGGATCCAGGAATTTTTGATGGGGGGGGGGGGGGGGGTGGGGGTCCAAACCTTGACTCAGAAAAACACTACAGAAACTTTTTTTCAGATTAGTGGCAAAATAGAATGGCTCTCCATCAAAAAACAAGTCAACCAGTTGAGTAATAATAGGCGATCCTGCAGATAGGAGAATTTTAGACTCAAACAAGTAGTAAAAAAATTCGGTTAGGGAAGGGGCGTCCGGACCCACGCTTCAATTCCATTGTTGCCCTCGTCAACATTTGCCATGTGAACCTGACGTTTTGTTATATATTTTATTATCGCATTAATAAATGTTGTTGCTTTTTTATACTGCAATATGCTTCAATACATGCAGCGAATATTGTGTACCTTGATCGTTTGGTTTTTTCTTGACATTTTGCCTTTAGAAACAAAGTTACATTTGATTGCTATATTTGTATGGTACAGTAAGCATGAACATACCACAAAAGGAGTCAAGGTGTTTGTAGCCTGACAAAAAAAAAAAAAAACGGGTGTCATCTGACATCCCCACCTCCACACAACGTCCATCTCTTTACAACAGCCATTTTCTTCTGTCCCTGAAGTGGCCGTCACAATGTATTTCCACCCAAAAAGGGTGGAGTCTTACTTTCTGATTTAACAGGGACGGACCTGGCAGGGACGGACCTGGCATTGTCAGTTTTCAATAGCTGAGGACGAATTGCTTTTAGTTGGATAACGAGTTCTTCCGGTCAATACAATGAGGTTATATAGTAGAACAGGACATTCCTGCGTGGTTCTTCTTTGGTCATTTTATTCAATAACGTCCAATTATTCCTCAATTAATTTTAATCTGTATAATGAGGGTCGCTTACATTACAATAATGTCAACACCCGTAGCTTTATTTTCATTGTTAATTTCAGCGGAGAAAACCAACTGCAGCTCAGTCTGATGAAGCCTTAAGTTTATCAAAAAACTGAATTATGCTGAGCTCAAAATCGTCGAAAATACCATCGCGTCAAGTCATCCTTTTGTCTTCTCATTTCTGTGGATTCGCCTGGGTTGGATGTTGGATAACAGTTAAGATTTGATAACATTTGCTGTTTGCCAAAACTCAACGGTATCTCTTTCATTACGGTTGTCTTGCCTGCATTTAAGTTATGAAGCAAGTATACTAAAAACAAGGAAGTAAGAAGGCCGCGATTTTTTCGGTCAGCAAGACTGAAAAATAACGACCTCTGGCTGGTTCCGAAATACGCGCAGTCTCTGTGGGGATGTATGACAGCTACTGGTTGTTTCGAATTTGTGAGATTGCGCAGGCGAGCCAGAGGTCCGTGATTCGCGGACTTCCTGGTTCTGAACCAGCCAGAGGTCGTTATTTTTGGTGCTGACCGAAAGAATCGCGGCCCCTCAGGACGAGAAATAATGCATTGGTTAGTGCAATGACCACGCATGCGTCATGGTTGCATGGTCGTTGCAAATTTCAATGCCCGGGGGAGATCTTAAATAAATTTCCAAGGGATCACTGTCAGTGCTTCTTTCCTGTTAAAGAATTAAATTATAAGCCTGGTTCATAAGACAATTAATGATGGTACTTTCAGTTACACTCCTTAATTTTCACCTAGTTTTCATAAACACGTTCGTACGTTAGGCTGCAGAAGAACAACTCAGTTTGTAGTCGAACTTAGCCGATACCACACAACTTAAAAAAAAAAAAAAACTTCAGGGTCAGCCCCCCAAATTAAAAATGAGACGTCTTATAAAAAAAGAGTGTAATGGTTCGGTCATTTGAAAGGCGTGTTAAGATCCGTTGGGATAAGGAAGTCTTTATGTGAAATACAAAATGTCCATAACATAGGAGATCACAAACGACCTTTTCCGTAAATCATCGAATCTCTCTGGTAGCTCCTTCTGTGTATTGTGTTGAGAAAATTGATTCTTTATATCGGCTTAACTTGAAGAGAAAGCCGGATCTTCTTAGAGAGAAACTGACCATCCTGGTAAGAGTATTATATCAAAACGAGCTGATACCGAAAATCTCAGTTTTACTCACAAATCGAATCCTGAGATAAAAACGTTTTATACAGGAGTTTCCGGAGATTTAAAAGAAAAATCGCGACAGATTTCTTGATATATTATTCACATGTCAGTAGGACTAATTGAGACAGATCACTTAAATTAAGGCATGAGCAAATGGTTTCCGCGACTTCCTTATGAGTGTGTTTTGTGCACTTACCGGAATAATAACATATTTTAGTCAAATCTTTGCTTGTTTGCCTTAATCAAAATTTGTAAACTGTCGAACTATTTTTGCAATTTGAGGGAATGTCAACTACGTTTATGCTAGCATTTAGCCGGAAAAAATAGAATTTCTCAACAACAATTACTGGTGACATGACATTTAATACTAACAGCTATGCACACTGAATGAGATTAAAAGAACGCTTCCGCGACTAGACACGCGCATGATGGATTTGCACTTAAAAAAATAAGCCCATTGTATTTACTACTTTTGTTAGACTCACCCGAAAACTTCTCAAAGGCTCATTTGCATTTGATAAAAATTCTCAAGAGTCTAGAGCATGTGACAGATGTTAGGTCTGAAAGGGAACGTAAATCAAATCGCTTTGGTCGGCGAAACCAAACAGACGGCGTTCGTTCATGGTTACAGAAACGATACCAATATACATGTAAATTATTACGTACATTAGGCAAAACGAAACGTAAGTATACATGATGTTGTTTCTGCGAACATGATGTTTTGTATGTTGTATTGGTTTTTTCAAGAAAGATGCCATTTAAATTTGCCGGATGAACGTTGATAGTCAGACAGTTCATCGAGAATTTATTCATTCTTGAAATTGGACGCTACGATTACTGACAATGATAGCAAAACTTCGAATGTACCTAAATGTTTGCTAGAGCTTCTCCCTCGATCTTAAAATGTTGCTTTGTGATGTCCCTTGTATGTTTCACACCAGCAAATATTTTTTTCCTTTATGATATTTTTTTATACTTTTTTACGTGCTTGGCCCTAGAAGATGCTTCAAAAATTCTCTCAACATACCATGCCAGGGATTATACAGTTTTCGCTACAATCATAATATTTTCTATTGAGCCAGTGCGATGAGTGTATGTGTTATTATACAAAAGACTAAAGGTTGTTTGCACTCAACTGAAACAATATCAAGATATCATTTTGCCCGTTTAAAAATCATTGCTGTTAAGAGGATTTTACTAACTCTATTCCAATATTTAAGCGACGCCTTTAAATCCGACGCAAAACCCAGGCGAAAGGCGACGCATCTACCTATCTTTATTCGTAGCTCTCACAGAACACTCAATTAATTTGGCCAAGGACTTCGTCTACATTAAAATTGAAACTGTAGATGACTTGTTTGTTCCTCTGTTAACAGAAAAGCTCATTTGTCGCGGAAGAGATTCGAGTTACTTGGAATTGTCGTGTGAAAGCCGTGTAGTGTGACAGGTGAAATGATGAAAAATGTGTCGCGAGCGATAAACGACGCCGGTTGTGGAGATTGCACAAGAAAAAAGAAAAACAGAACAAAAGACTTCAACAGCGACCTGAATACAACAATGGGAGCGTGTTTGGACTTGCACAGCAGAGCCCCCATGAAAATTCTGCTTGTTCCATGCGAGTCACAGCCGTGTTCCTCAACAAGGTACTGGATTCTTGACAAAAGGCGAGATAAAATTCCGTTCCTTGGATCAAGCAGATGCACGATTGTTCAGCATATGGGAAACAGAGTCAGCGAGCCTTTCCACGGACATGTGTTTTCGAGAGAAGGGAGAACTATTATTAAAGGCATTTTAACAGATGGTGCAAGCGAAGGAAAATATTTCGAGCTTGTTTTGTTTGCATCTTCGCAAGAACTAAGCGGAAAAATTAAGACCTGTGGCAACACCACAGAATTATGTGGATTCCTTCGACGAAGTTCCGACGAAAAGTTGGGAAATTACGAGGAAACGCACGATGCATTTTTGCACACTGGAACAGAAACTTGCCATGCTGGTACAGCTAATCTAGGGAGCAAAAACTACTAAAGAAAAATATCAGCGGGAGAGAAAAAGCTATGCTAATGATTTACTGCGCCTTTGAGCTGTCAAGGACCTTCAGTTTTTTGCACTTAAAACTAAAGGACACCGTTTGGTTTTTCTTCGTATTGAAGCAATATTTATCTAGTTATATTGTGCCTTAATTATCTCTGGTTTTCAGCTTTACTTTCTTTAAAGTGAAGTTGAACCCAAAATTTACTAGAATCAAATAAGGGAAATTTCTTTAAAAAAAAATAATAATGAAAGGGAGATGTTTTAACAAGAAAAAACGTATATTCAAGAACAGCTGTTTATTTATGGAAAACAAAAAACCTAAGGCATTCGATAGTCGTTTATTTCACTGAATTGTAAGGCCATTAAAATATAATAATAAATCTGAAATGCACGAATTTTGACTTCTTCTGAGCGCAATATCTATATCATTGTTTCTTGTGATAGATGAATGAACTCGGGCAAAGTTTCCAATTTTTTTTGTTTGTTTTTTAATACCCAAAAGCAAGCACAAGCTTGAGCAAAATTTAAAAGCCAGGAACGAAATCACGATGATTTATCACCTTATCCCGTTATTTGCAGCGAAGGAACTAGCCTGAAACAAATCGAGGCATTACCATGGAATTCTCTAATGGCCCAACCCCGACATCTTTCGGGTACATCTGCGAGTGCATCGTATGCAGTCTTAGAGTTGTACGGTTTCGGTTATATCATAGTAGAGGGGACTAACTATGGTTCAAGATACGGCATGGTTTACTTTAAATGAATAGTAAGGTGATTAAAAGATAATAAGCAATCTTAAATGCACGAGTTTTGACTTCCTTTGAGTTAACTATCTTTACTCGTTATTGTTTAATTCATTAGTTTTCCTTGATACTTGGATAGTAAATAAACTTCTTTCGATCGTTGAAGGCAGGCCCATATGTAGGCCCCGTTTGCACAAAAGGTGAATTGCATTATTTACTGGATAAATTTGACTTTCCAGCGGTGGACTCCAGTCGATGCGGCACTGAAGGATTCCAAGGACAACTTAGTGGGTTTCTATCAGAGCTATCAATCGTGGCCTCGGTTCATAAAGGACTTACCATGCATTTATATTTATTACTGGTAACAATCTTGAATTCGAAATAATTTTAATTTTAGAATTAGTTGTGTGAGGCCTGAAGATTCATACTTTATTGGCTTAACTGTACCTCCTTATCATTAAAATTCATCTTGACGTTTTAGAATAGAATTCTATTAAAATTTATACGGCAGTAAATTTTCATCCTGCACGCTGATTTCGATGTGAACTTGAACTTGCCTCAAAATCGGGTCACAGCTAATTAGACTCTGGTTGTGGTGCTGCTATCCGACTTGAGACCTGGACCGTAAAATGGTTGCCAGACGAGGGGCCTGATGTATGCTTTCGGCCCGATGTCATGAGCTGCTGCGTTAAAAATTCATTTCCCAAGACTGCAAGAATCGAGCAAGAAAGCAAAGCCATCTATTCTATTCTACTTTGTTGGCCTGAATTTGACGGATATAACCTGCAAAGCACACTAGCTTGATCAGGGAAACAGCTCTTTTCAGCTAGAGAATCAAATTATGAATGAACGAGAGAAGTGAGTCCTCGCATGATGATCTTGACAATTGAAGCAAATTGTCTTTTTTTTAAACTCTGGTGGTTTTAATAATAGGATTCGAACCCTTGACCTCTGTGATGCCCGTGCGATGCTCTACCAACTGAACTACGAAGCCAATCAGTTGGGAACCGTGGGTCAATTTGTTGGACACGTGTTCAAGAAGGATTCGATGAATAAAAGAAATGTATATATTTGAGCTGAGGTGCGGGTTATAGACTAATATATACTTTTCTTGCACCCATTTTTTCCCAATCAGATTATCTAACCGACTGTGAATTCAACAAGATGCCGAAAGCTCGTAAATTGGTTTTCCGTTCTGAAAACAGAACTAAAAAGGCATTGTCGATCGGCAAAGAAAATATTTGCGTTACATGTATTACGTTAGGAGGTGTCGCCAGTATTAATTGTGACGCATGTTAACATGTTTTACGATTTCCCCGAAATGATCAGGGTTTTCGAATCCTCCCGATTCAATGATATCGAAATGTTTTTTAGCGGTATCCATCACAGTGGTAATTATGAAAGTACACAAAGCTCGCAATTATTTATTTTATTTTGTCATTTTCCAGGGGGCTCTGCCACAGGATGTTAATCGGAATTAAAGAATTTTCTTGGTACATAAGTTGATTCTTGAAAGAAATGCAACGTTATATATCCTGGAAATCTCGCTTTTATGCAACATAGGAGCCAATAGCTCTTGGTTAGTTTGTCTAATTTCTATACTGAGTAGGCGGGTCTTTCGCGGAAAGACAAAAGTAAAATAATGTGTATATTTATCTACCGGAATAATTTAAAGAACTGGCATCAGCAATATCATCAAAACATGTTTTTCTCGCGCTTACAGTGCATTTATGTCACCTACATAGCATAGCACTAGCAGTTTCTCTCGCGTAGTCACTGCGCTGTCAGGCAGCTCTCGTTCCTACTTCCTTTTTTATCGCTGATCGAAAGTTTCCACATGACATGAAAAGGTTTTCTATGTCGGCACTCCAAAGAAAAGGTCTAAATTGGTTCCGCAAAAGGCTGCGTTAGTAATATTGCGTATTTCAACTCAGTTAGAAAATCTTGAGATACACAGGGCTTTGCGGACGTGGAAATAAACATATCAAAGGTAAACGCCTTATGATTAATATTTCGGGGGTAGAAGCTGAATAATTGGACCTCGATTATTCATTATTCTTTGTGTGTTTTGTTCGAATTATTCATTATTCTTTCTAAATTTTTGTAGGTTATTCATTATTCATTGTTGTTATTCATTATTCATTTTTTATTTATACTCGTTATTCATTATTCATTAGTCAGCTTCCACCCCCGATAATATTCCACCTATTTGTCGCATTACGTACTTAATTTAAGGGCAATCGAAATGACTTATCTAGAAAACGCGTCGTATTTTCTACCTTCCATACATGGGCAATTTCTGAATGCCTTGGAATAGTGAGAAAGAAGAAGAAGATTCTAAGTTAGATGTTTGTAATGTCATTTAATTAAATAACTTTTGACTCAAAAGGCAAGAAGAACTATTGTTCATAAAGAAACCCAACCTCGTTCCCAGGGGTCGTTCCTCCTCGTGGACGAGTGGGAGAGAACCCTGGGACGAGGTTAAAAGAAACCTACGATTCATCGGCTTCGAGTTTCAGTTTTTTTTCAATTATTTTTAAACAAGTTTCAACTTGTTAGAAAAGTAAAATTTTCTGTCTTAATTTTTTTGAATTAGGCATCAAAAGTTAGATAATTTCGTCGAATGAATGCCTTTTTCAATTTTTCCGAAAATAGGACGCATTGCGTGCTTGTAAAAAAAACGTCTGCGATTGCTCTCGGACTGAAGCAGCGGTTTCGCACGCCACGTCAAATTCAACATGGCGAACAACAAGGATAAATACTCAATTTTGTTACCAACATATAATGAAAGAGAAAATCTCCCATTAATCGTTTGGTTGATTGTAAAAGCTTTCTCAGAGAGGTAAGAAATAGTGGTTTAATTATGCACACCGATTTGTTTGTTTTTAGCTTGTTTCTGAGGGCCTGATTGTGAACACTTTGTTTTTGGTGTTCGATACACGTACTGTCTCAGTGGGCATGATTACGAGATTATCATTATCGATGATGGAAGTCCAGACGGTACACAAGAAGCAGCCAAACAACTTGAGGATATCTACGGGACTGAAGTTATTGTAAGTATTTCGGGGGATGATTGCTTGGATTTCTTCTCAATGTTCTTTTGAAGCAGGATGTCCAGGATTGACCCTAATTAGATGCACACCCAATTTTGATAGCCAACACGAAGTGTCCTTTAAGGAATCTCGAAATAGTTTCTCCTTTTTTCAAACAAATCAACATATTCTGTCCTTAGATACAGTTAAGATAATCACATCAAGACGAAATTGGCCAGGATATTAAGTACTCATCGAAGATTTCTCACATTATATTTTCCTCCAAAATAACGTTACCATGGCAACGATATTAGGCATTTCTTTGAGCCTTATAATCAACATATATTGTCTTTTTTGAAGAAATGGGACGGTGAAATCTTCCCATTCAGCCTTACCAGATAATTTTAGAAATCTGTAAAATATTGAACCCTTTGACGTCCAAACCAGCCTAAACCGGCCAGACTTAGTATTTTACTCTGTCTAACGCCAGACAATTTTACTTGTCAATGGGGAACCCCTGGGAGTCAATGGGTTGAAATTCAACAAAATCTGTAGGGCAGTTTTTTTTTAATTTGAAAGACAAGTTTTTTAAAGTAATCTAAGCTAACTTGCAAAAAATGAAAAAAATTCCCCTTTCGGAAGCAGAGATATGAACGAGTAAAGTTGAAAAATCAGGAAAAATGAGAGGGTTACAAGATCAGCATTTACGCATGCGTCACCCGCTCATTCGAGTCTGCACGCGAGTGGAGCTAAAGGCCAGCACAAACAGATTTAAGCGACCACGTTTAGAATTTTCGTAGTTTTCGTGAATAGGAGTTGTCTATTTATATTCATATGTATAGGAATTAGGAGAAAGGTGAGCGAAATTAGCGATATTTGTTTATTTCTGGTGACCCATTTGAATCATGAGCTGATGCGAGCAGCTTACGAATTGCGTGTGTGGCTTACGGGTGCGCGCTCTTTTCAACAATAAGGTTTAAGGGTAAAGGTATAGCGTTAGTTTTTAGCTTTGGGTAAATGCAGCTGTTAATCTTTACTTAAAGGGGTTAGGTCACGCAATTTTAGGCAATTTCAGCACTGATCGAATGGTCATAGAATTAACTAAAATATCAAAATAACTGTTCAAAACTATAGAAGAACTCTAACAAAACACAGGGAAGCCAAGAAGGGACATGGATGGACAAAACTGGAGAGGATTGGAATAGATTGAATTTGGGTAAATTTGAAAAACGTCAGCCCACCTTTTTTCAAATTTATATCAGTCTATATCAAAATGTCATTTACAAAGCTGGAAAATCATTCTCAGTTGTTATGTGGCCATGATTTTGCAAATGAAAGACTCTTCCTTTGCCAATTTGACGTTTAGAGCTCATAATTAACAAAGTTAAACAAAATTACCTAAAATAGCGTGACCTAGCCCCTTAAAGGAGCAGCATTTGGCGGACGCTTTGTGGCGTTAATTGCCTGTAATTCGAGACATGGATAATATTGAAGTTGGCGAGAAGAGCAAGAGGAAACGCTTATTGAAATTCGTGTGCATCTAATTAGGGTCCATCCTGAACATATCTTATTTTTTCATGGCATAAATCTGTTGGTCCCGCACACTCACAGCCGTGAAGTAAGTGGAATTCAGCAAGTACATGTATGTATAACTATAGCGATATTGCTTGTTTACAAACATTGACGTCACATTTCTTTTGATATTCAAATTTGTCAACAAGACAAAAGAACTCGTTGTTTCAACAGCCAATTAGGTTCTGGTAGGCATAATAATATTATTAATAACAATTTGTGACATCACGAGAAACATTGCTATTGCTCCCGCAATCACGTAGACGAAAGCTAAGTGGAATTCAGGGGATGTATAACGGTTCCTCCCATAGTCCCACGATTCTGTAGTCGAAAGTTAAGTGGAATTCAGGGGGTGCATTACTGTTGCTCACGCATTCCCATAGTCGAAAGCTTACTGGAATTCAGGGAATGTATAACTGTTGCTCCTGCAGTTCTGCACTCCTAGTCGAAAGCTAAGTGGAAGTCAGGGGGTGTAGAACTTTTGCTCCCGCAGTCCTGCACTCCCCTAGTCAAAGGCTAAGTGGAATTTAGTGGGTGTATAGCTAATGCTCCCACAGTCCCACAATCGTGAACTAAGTGAAATTCAGGGATTGTATAACTAGTGTTCCCACAGTCCCTTTGTTCATTTGGG
>OX421447.1:34080260-34085260 GCA_949126865.1 Montipora capitata
CACCGTGAGAGTAAAGTGTCTTGCCCAAGAACACAACACAATGTCCCCTGCCAGGCCCCGAACCCGGACCACTCGATCCGGAGTCGAGCGCACTAACCATGAGGCCACCGTGCCTCCCACAACTTCTTTCTATTAGATTATATAAAAAACATGTTCTGCAGCATTTGGTGGATGTGTGTGTATCAAAAGGGTTTATTTTCCAAATGGAGATGATCATCCGAGCAAGACAGTTTGGCTACACCATCGGGGAGGTGAGTTATATACACTTAAGGGCGCGTTTCCGTTCGAAAGTCCCCCTACTTTCCGGGCATTTTTCGGGTGCACAAGTCCCTCTGTATCTCAAGAACGGAGAGATTTTAAGTTATCAAACTCAGCAATCACTTTTCTTTTCGTCATCTTGAAATATTATTTTAAAAGACCAGCACATCAAAAAAAACTGATGGCCGTTTCGAAGATAGCTTTTCGGGCCCGAAAATGAGAAAACGGTCCCTTTCGGTGACCCACAAGGAACATGCTGCAAATTAAATACACTGTAAAGTTGCTACAAATTAGATACCGTTGCCATGCCCAAATGAATTACGGTTCACTACGATTTAGCGGGGCCTCGAATTATCAGAAGGCGAATGTAATTTTTAGAAATAGATCGAACTTTGAATCAAAAGGAAAAATCCCGACTTACTGAAGTGTCATATCAGGTACGAGTTGACCGACAATTGAGTACCAATCGAGTACTCGACATTAAATTTTCAATACCTCACCGCCCTTACCGATTTTATTCGTACAATGTTGATACACACTTCTCAGGCCTACTAACTTGGATTGTTATATAGCGCTCTCATTGGTTACTTCGAGGTCACATGACATCTAACAATAAAACTGTTTCCCGCCAAAAGTCTCTGAGCGGGCAACAGTGCAAAATCTATGACGTCAGAGGGTAACAGTGCACTGTTATCCGCGAATAGGGAGCTTACGAAACGAGGACGACGACGGCTACGAGGACTTCATTTAAAAAATTCGAGTTCGCGTTATTTATATCACTGCGAAGCTATTTCATGTCGTTTCGCGTTGAAAATGTGTAGTAACTGGTGAGGAATTAAACTGGTATGAGTGGGTTGGAAGCGTAGAGAGAGAACTGAAAATTCATCGTCACGTGCTAACGTCCTCCACAGAACCTTGAATTTGGTCATTTCACGTCGTCATTTAGGAGATGACGGCAAATAAATGAACCAAAATGTGAGACGCACGTGCAGAGTCATTGTTTTTGCTCACTAAACCTATTGTTTTGTAGCGTCGTCGTTGCCGTCGGCGTCGTCGTTTCGTAAGCTCCCTATTGTTGACCGACGACCGCCGTTGCTGTTGACGTTGCACGTTTTTCTTTTTGTGCGATATAACAAATCACTTAATGAATGGTCCCTCGGGAAACAGTTCATTTTGTTTCCCCCAAATCTCAATGTTTCCCTCGGCTGCACCTCGGGGAAACATTGAGATTTTCGAGAAACGAAATGTTTCCCTCGGGACCAGTCATTAAGTGTGTATTATTAAGTTTTCATCTTGGGGTATTACGTTTCTAGCTATCTGATTGGTTCACTCAATCTCGGTTATCAAAGCATACACCGTATGACCTAACATGGAAGCTGATTGTGAATTTTTGCCAACTTCAAGCTGAAAATTTGTGCGGGAAGCGAAATTTCCGGGACACAACATCTCACACGTTCAGAATTTTATGAAAATTTAATAAAACAATTATTCCATTCGCCCTTGTTGGATATGGGACTGGTTATATCCAACTCGCGCTAATGGAATAATTGTTAATTTACCCGCACGGTCAGAATGTATAGATTTCAATTAATCTTATACCAATAGAAATTTAATGACATTTGCAGAAATTGAACCTTTTAAGTGAACACGATGACAACTGAAGGCTTGCAACATTGTTGTGGCATAATTTTCAAAAAGAATCCACTTGCATTGTCGCTGGAAAAACCAAAACTAAAACACCTCCAAAAGTACAAAAACTTGGCTCGATGTTTTCAGAGTGGAAGGTGCAGCGTAACGAAGCGAGAAAGTTGGAAGATATCCCTTGTCATGAGCTAGATACAGTTCTTTGCGAAATGATAGTAATGACGTAAAATTCTATTTCTTAGATAAGTTTGGGTAGCCATTGTCGTGGTAGCGGTCCTTCAAGCTCCCTGGCATCCCTGATGTATTTTATTCTTCTTTTCAGGTCCCAATAACTTTTGTTGATCGTGTGTATGGTGAATCGAAACTTGGCGGTAGTGAAGTTGTTTCGTTTGCCAAGGGACTCCTTTATTTGTTTGCAACTACGTAACCATAGGCCATATTGTAGTACACATAATTATTACCTCGTCGGTTAATAGATTTCGATTATTTGGATTACTAGTAGGTGCTTTGAATTCTCAAGTTAGTATGACACTGGTCATTTGTATACGGGTTGTTTTAGATCGTGAAAAGTCAGCGAGAAGTAGAGGGAAGGGACATAATCGTTAAGGAGCAGTTACTCAAAAGATTATTTGGGAGCCGGAGAAACTACTCAAAGTGATGGTAAAAAAATGATTTGTTATTACTGAGAAAGGAACGCTTCAATTTCTACTAGTATGCTGCGTAGTTGCTGAACTTGCAACGGAAATTAGGGAGACAGTTGTTATTCTTATTATTATTATTCTTATTATTCTTCTTCTTATTATTATTATTGTTATTGTTATTGTTATTGTTATTCTTCTTCTTCTTATTATTATTATTATTATTATTATTATACTTGTTTTCTTAATAATTTTGGTTTTTAAAAGGTTTACCTTAAAAAGTTTCCTTTCCAAAAACTGAAATTGCTT
The DNA here is from genome assembly GCA_949126865.1 of Montipora capitata. Taxonomy (NCBI): domain Eukaryota; kingdom Metazoa; phylum Cnidaria; class Anthozoa; order Scleractinia; family Acroporidae; genus Montipora; species Montipora capitata. Next base: position 34,083,110 of record OX421447.1, read on the forward strand.
TTTTTCGTTAATCCGTTTACGGTAAATTCTGTTAATTGAAAGATAAAACGTCCAATATCTTGCTATTAAAAGAAAAACTTGGTGAACCAGTCTCTCCCGGAAGCAAATCGAGTCGAGGGGGAGCAAATGAATGTAAAACAAACTTCAGAGGTGCACGACAAAAGAATATTACAATTGTATAAATGTATTGAATGAAGGTTTGGATTAAAGTACAAGAGAACTAACAATTGAAAAAAGGACAATTTTATGACAGTTTTCCTCTCTCCTCAGCATAGCGTTCTTTCATAGCAAACATACCGTAAAATTCCGAGAATAAGCCCCTCCAAGTATAACCCCCCCCCCCAAACTCGTAACACAAAAACCTTTCCGTTAAATCGCCCCTCCGAATATAAGCCCCCGGGAGCTTATACTTGGAAATGGCCCTCAAATACAAAAGTATAGGGTTTCCTTTGAACCGAGTATTGCGTTTTCAATAAAGTAATTTGAGGTTGTGCTTGAAGTTTGCATGGCTGAGTTTTAGAAAGATCTACGCCCTCACGACGCGTTTCAGTAAAAACTTCGAGCAAATTACTGACATAAATTTCCTTCTTACTATAAGCTAGCCCCATCCATTTTGTAACGCAAATTTCCCTCCGTATACAAAACCCCTCCGAATGTAAGCCCCTCCACAAATACGCCCCTCAAAAAAGGCCTTTGAAAAATGCATGCCCCGTGGCTTATTTTCGGAAGTTACACATACACGGTTCACACACCCTTTGAAAGGGCGATGACATAACAAAAGAAACCAAAGAGAAAAGAAAATTTTAAACAATACCACGAGCTAACAAAGAAAAAACAACGTTTTACAGGTTTCTAGTCCATTAAGAGACTCGGTACACCTTGAGTATATTACGGCACACCTCCATTTCACCTATAGGTAATCACATGAATTCGAGTGAAATTTGGAATAATTTTTTTCAAAGACAACAAAATTGCTGGAGCCCGAATTTGTAGTCTAGAATTTTACGAGTGCTTATTTATTCCAAATTGTACCTTAGGCGGGTCCAAGCTCGCGTTACGCGCGAGACGTGGCTGTGAAAAGCGTCACGTCGGCAAAAACACTGTTCTAGGCAATTTGTTTTTGTTTTTTTGAGTTGGTTTCACGACAAAGGAGAAAAGAAGCGAAATGCTATCAATGAATGAACGAAATAAAGTAACTTAACTCAACTTCCTGAGACGAAGTCTTACGAAGATTACGACAGCGTATAAAACAACGTCCCAAAACAGTCAAAAGGCTTGAAAAGGCTAAACAAAATAAACAAGGTGAGTTAACTTACTTTATTTCGTTCATGCATTGGTAACATTTCGCTTCTTTGCTCATTTGTCGTGAAACCAACTCAAAAAACAAAAACAAATTGCCTTGAACAGTGTTCTTGCTGACGTGTCGGTTTTCACAGCCACGTCTCGCGCGTAACGCGAGCTTGGACCCGCCTATGATTGTACGAGAATAATCATAAAAATTACAATTTCCTCTATTGTGATTGGCTTAACAAAACTCCTATTTTCCACTAATTCACTTTCCAAGTTGTTATCAGACAGTCCAACAAGCCAGTGGCATTTAAAGTCGTAGGCCAGAGGCCTAAGGTGATTCCCTGGTTTTGCATTGCGCAACCCAACTGCGCATAATTTCTTGCGTCATTGGCGCACTTTGGCTCACATACATTGATAAAATGGCAGATTTTCACTGACGCCGAGCTTAATCTGTCAAGGAATGGCTATTTTCTTCTGAACCAGCAAGGTGACCCCCACTTTCGTGTAATAGGTACACGGAAAACATATTTTAAGGAGAAAAAAGTTGGATAGTAGAAGTTGTAGAATTTATGTATAAATGACGTGAAATCAAGTTTCGAACGCTTCTCGCGTAATTCGGAAAAAAAAAAAAACACTTACAGTAAAGGGCATGCAGCGCGAAAACAAGCACGGTGACCCTATCTTTTTACTGCATTTTTTTAATGTCCTGTGCATGAATATCAGTTGTGCCAAGTTTGACAAAAATCTGGATAGTACGTCATTTTCGAAGGAATTACTTTAAAAAAGAGAAGTAAGCAATAAAAATTTTGTCACCGTCATCTTCTCCTATTTTGTGACAATTACGATTAATTGATAATAGGA
>OX421447.1:34090260-34125260 GCA_949126865.1 Montipora capitata
AAAGCCTAGAGAAAAAAATAAGCAAACCAGAAGTTAGGTAAAAGGAAAGGGAAAACGAAGGGCCAGTAAGCACTTAACAAAAGAAGGATGGAAGAATACGTCGAACGGATGAATGAACATGTTTAATAAACAAACAAACAAACAAACAAACAGAATGCTATTCACATTACTAACAAGAGAAGCTCTTACTCTTTTAAAACTGCGGTCCTTCGTTTGAGGGCAGTCCTTTCCAAACAGTATATTAGTTACTTTAGCGATTGGCACTGTGAAATGAAACAAGTTGATCCATCAATCTTCTGAATCGTACCAGGTTTGAACTAAACCAATAAGGGATCAGCAGTTTCGCGCAGACAAGGGTATCTAGGGTAGATACGACTCGACCACCTCCTGGAATTTCTTTAATGTCTTTTTGTTGACGTAGAGTTCACTTAACGACAGTGATTTGAGATTGGTTTAAACAAAGTTATCGCTTTTAAAACTCTGAGTTTTTTAATATTAAAAAACCCTCATCAACTTACAAATAAGCATATTGACCCGTGCCCCGGGGATAAATGCTTTATTTCCATAGGGTGCAGGGCAGTGAGAATAAAGGGCATACCTCCACGCCCCACGTCAATAACCCTCACTTAAAGAGTAAATACTCACATTTGTTAGGAAGGTTTTCTAAGGGCGGTGCCTGGCCCTCTTGGCAGTCACCGTAATGAAGAAATTTTAAATTTGGGGATAACCGACAATACCAGTATTTCTCTGAAAGAAAAGAAGAAAAACCACAGTAAGAACACCAGCAACAACAGCAGCAGCAGCAACAACAACAACAACAACAACAACAACAAGAGTTTACAATCCGCGCTCCGAGGGTAATCAGACAACAGACACTGACATCCCGTCCAAACAAACGCGTTTTCGTTTGAAAACGTCGCATACGTTACAGTCGTTTTCGCCTTCTGTCCACAATCGAAAACGGAGGTTTTCGAAAAAGCTCTCTAAGGTGAAGGATAACTGGGCGTGGACGGAGAAAAAGGATGTTTTCGAAAACGCTGAAGTCCCTGCATTTGCATGCCAAAGTTTCAACGCTACGTAAAACGCATACATAGTTGATCCAGTATGGCGGGAGATCTTTGTGTTACGTTTGAACCTTAATTGCCTGCTTTGAGCTGAATACTGCTCTTACTAATTTAGATACATTAATTTTGCTTTTAGCATCGAACCGTGAACTCAGTTCAAGCATGCGTGGCATGAAGAAAGTAAGGTCGAACAAAGCTTTGCGGAGATCTAGAGTGGACGCTCGGAAACGCTGTGAAAACGCGTGAGTCAAGGTAAAAGGCGTCATGAGTTTTTACGAAACTAAAATCGCATTAGTGTGAACAGGGCCTGAACGTCTACAAGAGAGCAATCCTTTGTAACACATAAAGGTAGTACATGAAATAAATGCGTATATTTGAAGTGTAAGTCTTGCCGATGCGAGGATCCCTTCCACCTTTCATCTATATCCGCACTTCAAATATACATATTTATTTCATTCGTCGAGAGCTTTCACGGGAACACATGAGCCCAACAAACTGACCTACTCCCAACTGTGTGGCTACATTATCATAGTTCAGTTGTTAGAGCATTGCACCGGAATCACAGAGGCCATGGGTTCCAATCCAGTTGTAGCCCCCTGAATTTTTCAAATGTCTATAAGGGCCGATTTACACGGTACGACAGGCCTACGATTCGACTTACGATTGTCGCAGCGTTTTAAAGCATGTTTTAAAATGCTACGACATTTTTTCTGACGTACACAACGATCGTAAATCATGTCGTGGGCCTGTCGTAAGCCGTTGTCGCATGCGACAAAAATCGTATCGTGTAAATCGGCCCTAAGAGACAGTTGTTTTGATTGTCGAGATAAGTGCGAGGGTCACTTCTCCATTTTAGAGCTTCATCTGGGACAGTAAAGACAGAAAGGGATAAAGAACAACAGGAAAAATTGGATCTAATCTTCCCTGGGTCTTCGAGGATGCAGGAGACCAAAATTTATTCTTCCATAGGAAATAAATCAATGACAAATGCCAAGAAACGATTTTTTATGTTGACTTCTATGTTGACTTACGAATTATTACCATGTCGTTCACGGTGTATAATTCATTTAAACACCATGATAATTATGGCATTTTCATCATTTTCCTATTATTTGTTTACCTTTCTTTTTTTTTACTTATGGTTGCACTGTAAAGTGCAAACTTAATGTTCTGATGGTAATTTTCGAGAGCGGCATGATCAGTTCAAGTCACAGACCAACCAACTTATATTGCTTCGAAGGCGTACGTACCTCTGGCACGCGCTTTTCCAGGGGCTTTGTCAAAAAGAGTTCCTTGGATAAGCTGGTCCAATCTCTGATAAACAAAAAAAAATAATCGAAGGAAAAATTAAATAGAGAACTAAACTAATAAATCATAAACGGCAACTTTTGACTTGACAGGTGCCAACCGAGACCTGCATCCATCAAGGGACATGGTTGTAGGCCACTAATTCTCACAGAGGGTCATCAAATGTGAAAGGAGGAGAACGCAATTCAAAATAGGCACGCATTGCGTACGTGTGGTAGTACAATAACACAGCGCTTTATTCCGTAACTGGCAACTGATCTGCGTTTTGTTTTCCAGGAGATTAAAGGTGTCTGCGTAATAGTAATAGTAATAGTAATAGTAGCTCTTTCTTATACTACTAGGAATGCCCAGGCCTACCGTCTGCCCTATTGTTGAACGACCATTAGGAAGTTTTCATTTTTTTCCAAGGACCCAAGTTTTTTAATTCGCTTGAAAAGTAGGTCACCAACTCTAGATCCCTTTCCTCTTTGCCACTTCTTACTTGAAACAACTGTAGCTCGTAGTTCGAGGAGGCCTAATTCTCATAAGCTTCTATAGTGTCTTTTAGATCTCCTAGCCACTCCTCTTTTTTTCTACACGTGTTATGTTTTCTTTTGTATTTTTGTTTTGTGCGGCACACAAATAAATAAAATAAATAAATATACTGTAATATTGTTTTGGTACCGTATATCATTATAGTGCCACCGTAGATGTCTTAGGCAAATAGCCCCCTGAGAAGACATGTGTTTACTAGTAAAATACTAAACCCAGAAAGATTGAAGAAAATAAAGGGACTGGAGAAACATTGGCTTTGAGGCTGACATGCTATTCTCAAATTCCCTTGCAACTTCTTTATCACCGCAAGCGTCTGATAGCTTTCCACGACAAAATTTCACTGAAGTCAAGCCCTGTCCGGCGAGGTTAGTATTTGGATGGGTAACCTCAAACTATACGACTTTCTGTCAGAAACAAATGACGAAAATTCTATTTTAACGCTCAAAAAATGCGAACTAAGCAAGGTGCAGTTTTTGTTAGCCTGCTTTATGCTGAACAAATATTGATGCAAAAGTAAATAAATACAGTTTTCATGAAGAGCAAAAGGAAGTTTTCAGAAACTGTCGATCGACAATAAAATATTTTGCCATCAGCAACAAAATTTGTGACATGAAAACAACATAATTTCTGAACCACGAATATAAAAAGTTACCATCAGCGAAAAACAAATTGGGAGATTTTTGCGACGTTCATTTTTTCTATTGTACTTCTGGCTGCACAAGTAAATCGCAAAATCGATTTCAGCGGCCGCCATGATCAAGTTACCTTGCGTGTTTACTAAAAACTCGCGGAAAAAAGGATACATCTGCATGTGTCAAAATGATGGTAAGACACCGGGTTTTTGTTTTTGTTAGTTTGCTTTTTTTCTTTCATGTGTTATAAAGTTAGACAAGAAATGTGCAAATTCAACACAATGATCACAATCGCCAACTTATGAGGTTGACCATTGTTTCTGCAAAGTCAAAAATTCACTCTCCTAGACGCGGTAATTTATCACCAGTTAATTCTATCGTTTTGGAAAAAGCAGCTGCTTTATTATTCATCAGCGTCACAAACTCTTGCCGGTTTTGGGGCTCATTTGTTGAAACTCGAGCACGCTTTCAACAGACCTGTTTATTTTAATGAGATATGCATGCGCTGCGGGCCTATTGTTACCACGGACTTACACTCTTAAAACCCGGTGACACAGTGTGTAGTACAGTGTACTACCACAAAAATGTGAAGATCTGACGATTCCGTAACTCAGTGAGCAGTGATCTTTGTTTTGCAAGGAAAACGCATCAAATATACACCCCTCACTTATAGATCACGCAGCCTTTCATTAAACTGCTGTTGGCGATCATCCTGAATCGCCCGGGTCAGACAAAACGAAAATGACGCACCAAAAATATTACAGAAGCGGAGATCATTTTAAGCGGGAACCTGCTGTCTAACCAACGATTTAGTGTCATGCATGGAGATGTTTTCGGAAAATAAGTATTCGCGCTATGCTTAGGTGATCAACAAGTGGATCGAGACAACCATTGTGGTCTTACCTGTTGCTTAACAATTTCCTTTAGTTCTGGAAGTACTTGTTCTCTAAGTTCTCTGTAAGAGAAAACAATAAAAGCAGCGCTGGCGATGATAACTCTGAATCTGTTTGCTTTTTACAAGCGATCAATTCAGACAATACACCGTTGTCACCTTAAGCCCCGGTTAAACGTAACGTACAAGGAGCCAACGAAAAACGAAGACAAAGACTACAAGAACGTCATCTGACCATTTCGCGATTACCCCAAGTCATTTGGCAAGGAACGAGTATGCTAATTTTCCAGGAATGTAATTGGTGTGAACGATCAGGTTGTTTGCCAAGAGCGAAAAATAAGAATTCATCGTCGGGTGCCGACGTCCTCTTTATGACCTCAAAATATGGTCATTTCACGACGTTGTCAGGACAAGAATGGCACAGAAATGCCAAACAATGGGGATTTTAAAAGCCAGAACAGCGTAGTTGTAATTAATATTGAACTGGTTGCGTCGGTGTAGTTTACTCTGTTTTCGGTTTGCAACTTAGGTGTGAATAAATAACAAGAAAGCTTAGATTGGTTGCTTTTTTTGAAAGAAAATAGAAACATGGGTGTTCGTGCACGGTCAGTTTTCGTGGCGAGCATGTACTGGTGGACGTAATCATTGGTTAAGCTCCCCATTGTCGGCCAACAATGGCTCATGATGTCGGACGCGATGCTTAACCTATCACCAGTGTTGATCAATATTCAGTGAACACAAAAATGGTGGATTTACTTAATCCAACACAAGGATCAGAATCAAATTCTCTCGATTCCAAATCTGACTTCGTTCCTTACACCTCTCTCAAAGACAAAATACCTCTAAACCACAGGAACTAAAATTCGTATTTTCCCCATCGAAAATTGGAAAGTCAAATGAGCGATTCTAAAATTCACGTTTTTCTCATACAACCTTTTTTATTCCAAATCTGGGTGCAGACACTATTTCGTACGTTTTAAAGTTTTCCTTTAGTAAGAATGCAGGTCCCTTTAAGATCATATTTAGCAAACAGAAGCGTATCTAATCTCTAAGTACGCGAGAAAGCATAGCAATCCAGTTTTAACCGACTCAGTTCATCCGTGAGAATACAAAAACAGGTAAATCACTGAAAAACCTTAAATATCGTACTCACACAACAGGTCTGGCTCTTAATTCCATGATGTTTCTTTCATGAATCTCTTCTTGAAGAATTTTAAGAATTTGTGAAAATCCTAAACTAAATACGTTCGTCTGCAAAATAACATTTCAACAAGTGTCATCGAAAACTGAGCATTGCTATTATAGTGGTGACGGTGGTGCGTGGGAGAAGTGCATTCTACCTGAATATTGGATAGGGTGCACGAGGGTCACCACAGTTAGAGGGTAAGGCCTGGTAACGACTTTGTGAGAAAAGGGAACATAGTTTTAAAGGGAAAGTACGGCCTGGAAAAAAGTTTCACTGAATCGAAAGTTCTTTGCCTGTATTGTCATACTTGACCACTCATTTGGACTTAATGTGTTTAAATAGCCAACAAGAACGCTATAAAAATTGGCAATTTTAAATTAAAATCCGCCATCTTTGTTTTTGTGTATGCAAACGAGGGTACGACTTAGCAATAGTCAAGGATTTACGTACTAGATGTAAACAAAGAAAACACAGGCGAGGAGAGCCATACTCTGTAGACTTGAATCTTAATCCAGAGGGTAAATTGCATTGATATTGGCTCCGCCATCAGAACAGATTTACCTCGTGGTCGTTAAACAGGGTTTTAAATGCGAGTTATATGCGAAAGGGAGTTTGGATTGCTATCCCGCGCTCATTGCTGTGAAATAAACGCCTGGAAATCAAGTTTAATCTGTCTACCGTGGCTCTCTACGAGCCCCATGTTACAACTTCAAAACAAAAGATCGATTTATATTTCCATGCATCGAATGGTAAGAGTAAATCGTTACAGTAGTTTCTATAAAGCGAACAAAATTTAACTACATTTCAAGTTCAGTTTATTTTACTGCCTGGAAAAGCGCACAACTGTGAAAGTCGTCTATAAAATGATTGCTTGATTGCTTGATTTAGTTTTCTCGCTCCAATATAATGATATTTTGGACTGGTTGACTGAAATTTCAGTATGAAGCGAATGTCACCGAGACCAATATTCATATACCCGAAGTTCCCGCTTGAAGTGCTCCTTGGTAAAATGACAGATCCGAACTGACAATATAGCAGTCAGGTTTTCAGGTTTGAGGAATCCATCCACGTTTTATTTTGGCTGGCCAACTTTTCTTTAAATTTCATTTTCCCGAGGAAGCTTTAAGTGTTCTCAAGTCTACAAATGTGTCTATTATTAGTAAAATTAAATCTGTTCAATCTGTATGCTCCACTTTGTTAAACTCGGTTGTAAGTTTAGATTTAATTCAGCAGTAGAGAGATTAAGCATCATGTTTTATGAAACGGTGATGATTGCCCGTGATACGAATGCTAATGTATACGATCTTTCCTAATAAGCATAAAAAACACTTTCCGTCAAGCTAAAAACGGCAAAATGAGATAATGGTCACGTGGTCATCATTGCCGTATAAATGAAGCTTGAACTCTTTTGTCATTACAATAATAACTTCAAGTGTTTTCAGTCGTACGTCTTTTCAGACTTTTCACTAAAACTGCAATGGTTTAGGATATACTTCTGTTATTGCAGAGCATAAATCTTTCGAACCAGGAAACCGTTCCGTGAAGGAAGTTGACACTCCGCGGAAGTTGTGCCCGAAATTTCTCTTTCCGCAAGAAAGAACTTCTCCTCTTTCCCTTCTCACAAAAAAGAGGCATACGACCAATTATACCATGTACGTCGCGAACAGCGATGTCGGTGTTGTCCGACAGTTTCGAAAATCAGAGTATAATTCTAGCCTATGCGCTACAGCATAAACTTTTCTAGACCGTACTTTTCCTTTAATTATGTGCACTGATTTTGCTACCAAATGTGTCGTCTGAGAGCACAGCAACTTTACACCCGAAGTCACTGACTGTAAGGGAGGTTTCCATTCTCTTCATCTTCCCTTCCCATCCAACTTCCCATTTTGGTTTTGACTGCATGCACTTTCTTTTAAAGTTCTGGGTCGTTATGCACAACTTTGTGAAGTGACTCAGCACAGAACGGTCTTGGCAAAAGGGGCCGCGGAGTACGTTTTAATTGGGGGGGTGGGGGGCAATAGCCCCGCTCCCACCCTTTTCCCCCTTCCCTAGCCCCTACCTCTCCGCGGCCCCTGGGCAGTAAGCAGTGAGTTGCAATTAAGCGACAGCAGCAATGATCTGAATTGGTTCATCGCTGAAAGCAGAGTTGAATAAGTTAATGATTCAAGCAGTGAAAAAACAACAACGAGAAACGATAGAGGAAGAACTGGTTGCTGTGGGTCATGAAGCAATCTCGTTAATATTAATAGCAACCTAAAAATTGAACTTCCGTTTGCAATTTTGACGTCCAGGAGCCGGTTGCTCGAAGCCTGGTTTAGCGCTAACCATTAGTTTAGAGGTACCAAAACCTATAGGTTTCCATGGTATTTAACGCTGGTTAGCACTAAACATGCTTCGAACAACCCGGGCCAGAAAGTAAAGTTGAACAGAGTTCGCAGCAGAGCTATGGCCTAGCAACTATGTGTCCCAGGCTCGATTCTCAGACCCTGGTCATACGCGAGTTGAGTTGTCTGATTCTTTATACTTGCTGCGACAGGTTTTTATCCGAGAATTCCGCTTTTCCGCTCTGCGATCCAACGCGTGTTGAATTTGACATTTCCGCTGACTGAAATGCGTGGCGACTGTCGGCTGCGCCCTCATGCGATATATTGTGAAAACTTGGCTTTACAAATCTGCGCTGTTTCGTTATACAAACCTTAAACATTTCCATCGATTGATGCTTTTCTCGTAACGCTCGGCAAATTTGATCCTTGACAACTTGCATAACGCGATTGAAGTCGCCTGAAGTTGCTCGCATTTCTTTCCAAGTTTTATTCAGCAGCTGAATACAGATGCAAAAGAATTCCTCAAACGCGAAGTCCATAGTGAAGAAAATCGGATAGTAGTCTTTCCCAGACTCAGATGCTAAAAATTTGAGAAAAGAGAAATTGAATGAAGCGTCCTCAGTGATCATAGCTGCCACATTACATTGCATGTAATGTGGCAGCTTTTAAAAGCAACTAAATTCTGCTGCTGTGTCGATGAATTTAAGCGAAGATCTTACTGACTTACAAGTGAATCAGCCTTTCTACAGAAATTGCTATGCAAACGATTCAGTCGTTGCAAAGCCCTTTGTCTGAACCAACCGAATTTGAGACTAACTATGAATAGCTCAAAGATGTTGCTATACTCGGATAATTGGCCCGTTTGCATAACATTTACTTACGCGGTTCTCCATTGATTTCCAGTACTTCACACAACATTTTTACCAGAGCAATACTGGCGCGAGCGAACGGGCACTCGTAGTCTTCTCCCCTACTTAGGTTTTCTAATACAACCTTAAAAAGTAAAGAAAGTTATCTCAATTGCTATGTCAAATGACCTAACCGTCAAATACGCTGCAACAACCAAATACTATGGAATAATATCACATAGCGTATTAACGTTGTACCTTAACATATTGCTCCTGGTGTTTTCGTGCAAAGTACACCATTGTGTGAAGTGGGAGTAGGCCAGGTGGTATTTCATGGAAGTCATTCGCTGGAGAATCGATATCCTGTAAGAGAACAAGATTTTACTTTGCTTTGTTTTGTTTAGTTTTACTTTCTTTCTTCGAAACCGAGAAGACAGGTTTTGGCGATTTACGATCATGGTTAGCATTATTAACGGTAGCGTTTATATATGGTACAACGGACAATGTATATGGCATTCCTGGTTTCAATTTTTAGATGAGTGTCTTCAGCTTCAATCTTTGTTGTCCCAGCTTATTTAAGGCAGTGAATCAGTGTAAGAGAATGAGGAATAAAAGTGCATTGGTTTTAAAGAAATTGCAACAAAGAAAATATTTAAACCATCGCATATTCACTTCATCTAGGCTAACGCCGAGTGACTCACCATAAAACCAAGTCTTTTAAAGTCCTTGGGCAGGACTCCAGCTTGGGAGATGGGTCGAGCTGAACTAGCACCTACAAGCGCCGACTCAAACACCACCTTTCTTAAGATATCAAGACTTTCGAACAGGTTCTGTGGAAAAAAATGACAAGACGAATTCAGATTTCACGATGCAACCGTAATTAACAATTATTCCATGAGCGCGCGTTGGATATGAGATGATAGATAGCCAACGAGGCGCGTAGCGCCGAGTTGGCTATAATCATCTCATATCCAACAAGAGCGAGTGGAATAATTGTTTTATTAAAAACGCCCCACAAATATAGAAAACTTAACTACAATAAAAATAAAAAGGCCCAAAAAATCACGCATATGCTTGCCGTGTTTGTAGATCATGGTATAATGGCTCATAACCCATGATGGCTTAGCCAATCAAAACTCTCGAATTGCACTATCCAATGATCCAGTTTTTAATAATTACCATTATTCCATGAACACACGTTGGACATGAGATGGTAAATAGCCGAGTTGGCTATAACCAGTCTCATATCCATCAAGCGCGAATGGAATAATTGTCTTATTAAATTTTCATTAAATTCTGAACGCTTGGACACTCGGAAATTTAAGCCAATCAGTTTCCAGCTTAGCAACACTCGACGTCATCACTTTCCATATTAGGTAATACGGTATGTGAGCTGAGAACCGAGATCGACTGAACCAATCAGAAAGCTCGAAACGCAATATTCGAGGTTGAAAATTTAATAACTTATTGTTAACGGTGCACCGCGCCCATGGGAAGGATGGTAAACCAGACGCTTGGCAACGGACGAGGAGACAACGGAAAAACCAGGGTCCTCGGCAGGATTCGTACCTACGACTTCCGAACCCGCAGACCAGCGGGACACTTTGTCGATTCAGAACCTACGTAAACGGTCTAGCTTCGAAGGAGTTCTTATATATAGCTCAATGGTTAGAGCATCCGACAGGTGAAGTTACGGAGGTCTTGAGATCGAATCATGGTAGGATTTTTCAGTTGTACTCTCGTCCGTCACGGACGATAAATGATAAATTAGTTGCGTGGCAACCGTTGCCACGCAACTAGTTTATCGTATTCAGATTTACCTGACGTTGTTTTCGCAATGACAACAGCAAACGGGACAGAAGACTTGTCATACCGTCCGAACCTGTTACTGTAGGTAGCGGGTTAATTTGTACACCTCTAGGTATGATACTGTAGCCAAGTGGGAATTGGCCGGGCAGTTATTGACGAGTTCTGATAAACAACTAATTGAACGTTTTCTTACGAGAAAGTACTACTCAGCACTATTTGCACTAGTAAGGCAAAGGAGGTTTTTTCATTATAAGATCAATTACTGAGTTGCTATCATTTCATGGCCAGACAATTTATCACTACAGAGCAAAAAACAGTAAAAAGGACTTTAACTTACTGGTTGTTTATCGTTTGCGTGGAGAAATAAACAATTGCTCAAAATAATTATTTTTCAATGCGCAGGCTAGGCTGACCACTCTTCCAAAACATAACTTTTTTCATTTATTTATCTATTTATTTCATTGCATTTCACATGCATCCCAAGACATATACTAAAAAATGGCGATTTTTTGTTTCAAAGAGAAAACTGCTAAGGCGACAACAAACAGTGGGGTTAATTTGAAAATCGCGAGTTCATTTCTTGTTGAAAACGTATCAATTCTTGCCTCCATTTCGGATTACTTTTTGCCATAGTTTTCGCTCAGTTCGTCACGGGGAACAAAGGCATCATCACGTAGATTAAAAACAGAGAAACACAATGAAAACAGTAGATTTTCCCTCTAAATATACACAAACCTCAGGTCATTCGATCAGCAGAAGCGTACCATAAATTGTGGAAAATTTGGCAGGTCCCTTAAATTGCGTAATGTTTCTTGCAGATGCTGCCTGAGTCAGTTGATCAAACCAACAAAAATGAAAGGCAAGAGACCTTATTCATAAATGACACCTGTTTTATTTTTCTTTTGCTAAAGTGCAAATTAGCCCAGCAAGCCTCATTTTAGAGCAAGAATTCTCTTCAGTTCACTGTATGGTATCGAGACTTGGTGGGCTAATTTGCACTTGGACAAAGAATTACAAATTGACCGCCACTTATGAGTAAGGTCTATGGCCACTTTAAATAATTTTTGAACTTAATTGTTAATTTCCAGTTTCAAAAAGGCAAATTCTGCATCTTACCTGATTGCTAGCATTTCCTCTTGTGTTCACCATGTCTTCAAGTAAGCTGAATAGGAGCGACTGATAAACGTACAGTTGGTGTGCCATTTCCTCTTTTATAAAACTTGTATCTCGGATTATATTCTAAAGGAAAAATAGAGATTGATTGTGGCTTAACTCACACATTTTTTTTTGTGTCTGTTCGTGTAGATAAAAAGCGGTATAAAGTAGTTCTTCAAACACCAAAGAATTGCCAAAAATAGCCGTTTTCACTTCTGCTGTGAGGAGTTACAAAAAGGTCAAAAAGGAGAAGGGGGGTGCATGCCATGAAGTCCATTGCTCAATAACGTGCTGCACCAAGTTGCGACTTAAAGGGGCTAAGTCAAGCAAAATTACGATAATTTCAGGACACCCATAATTCCCAAAAAGTAGAATGAAACATTGCAATAACCACTTAAAACCGTTGAACAACATGAAAGAAATACAACAAAACGAAAGAGAAGCATGGATGGACACAAATGGACATTACATTTGGGTACATTTTTCAAGTTTATGGCAAATCGCTTGGATAAAGGCCGTTTTTGCTCAGAATGCTCTTGATCGTGATGTAACGATTATTTTATTAGTAGAGGAATTCCACATTGTCATTTTCGAGTTTTAAACTCGAGATAAACTAAATATTTCCCCAAAACACCCTAAAATTATGTGACATAGCCCCCTTTAAGGTGGCTTACTACAGTTTTAATGGATTATAACAGCCCAACTTCTAACTCTTTTGAATAATGTCCCAAGATGTTTTTCATTCTCTATTTACTGTTTGCTTAAGCCTCTTTTGCCATTCTATGTGAAAATTAAACAATTAAACGTAAACAAATGGCCAAAATGAACGACCGAGTATCTAAGGAGAGACTGGGCGCTAGTAGTTTAAATCACGTTTTTCTCAAAATCTACCCGTATGAACCCCCCTCAAAATTTCAGGAATAAGAAATTGGCTCTGATTCAGCATTCATGCAAAGTAAAATAAAAATCTGTAAGGTAGATTTTGAGCTAATTTTGATTTCACATTTTCTTAGTTTGCGAAAAATGTTTCTTACAGATTTCTATTTTACTTTGCATGAATGCTGTATCAGAGCCAATTTCTTATTCCTGAAATTTTGAGGGGGGCTCATACGGGTAGATTTTGAGAAAAACGTGATTTAAACTACTTGCGCCCACTCTCTCCTTAGGTACTCGGTCGTTCATTTTGGCCATTTGTTTACGTTTAATTGTTCAATTTTCACATAGAATGGCAAAAGACTTAAGCAAACAGTAAATAGAGAATGAAAAACATCTTGGGACATTATTCAAAAGAGTTAGAAGTTGGGCTGTTATAATCCATTAAAACTGTAGTAAGCCACCTTAACTACAGGAAGCCGCCAGCAACTAATGCGGAGTAAATCGATCAGTAATCCTCGGTCATGACAGCACAAAATCGGAATCCATATCGATGCCCTGACGAACCCTTTGGAAAAAGAGCTCTATTCTTCGGGAAACGTTTCCATTTGTTTTGGTTATTAACCATGATCGCTTATCATATGACTGAAAACCACGCCACACTAACCTGGCATAGTTTGACTGTTTAATGAGGCAACCAGATTAAATTTCCATTTTTGTAAATTATTTTTGATTACTTGTTTTCCACTTTCGACCTTTCAACTAATAAACGTCTATCAATTCCCGCATAAGAAGGCTTCGGGGCAATGCGACAAACAAATTCATAGGTTCGTGTAAAAACAAGCCAATGAAGCTTGAAAACAATTCGAAAAATAGATATTTCCCACGTTTCATGTGACCATTTATCCAACCGAATAAACTTTTGGCACGTGGAAATTTGCGCCATTTGTCACAAATTGAATTTGGACAGATTTGGTCACTCAAACGAGAAACGAAAAACTAAAAATTGCGGTTCAAATTCCAGTTGAGACTCAGATTTTTTCTACAAGGTTCCAGTTGGTTATTATATTTCACTGTCTCTATAATTTTTATGTACTTCTCGTAGCTTAAGGGGGGCTAAGACCACGTTTTAGTACTTTCAAGAAACTGCACTATTAGGGCCAAGTTGACAAAAAGTTGTCTATGACAAGAAATTGCGTGTGTGAATTACGTTATCAACCACAAAAAACGAAAAATCAAGCCGTCGACAACTAAAGAAGTTTTCGTTTTGAAAAGAAAAACCTTCTTTAGTTGTCGATAACAAACACGGCGGTTTGTTATCGACATCTCCTTTTCTCCCGTCTGTGAGCAAGTTCTCGATTACTGAAGTCTCTTTCACATTTTTAAAGTCAGTGGTTCTTCTTTACTTGTCATTATTTCCCCAAGGATTGACTCTATACCACTGTATCGCCAAGCCACGTTCTGGTACCATGTAAAACAGTGCTTTCATTTTAAATGCGCACAATAATGTGACGTAATAAGTTACCATTGCAACGGGCGATCCCTCTAAAATCACCTTATATGTTTAAAGAAAAACACGACACTCCTGAGTTTTACAACAGACATGTTTCGGCAGTTGCCTCTGCCATCTTCAGTGTGAAATGAACAATAAATTACAGTGAAATATAAATGCTAGAGAAATGACAATAATAATAATGACAATAATTAAGACTATGACAATAGTAATTCAAAATTAAACAGAAAGTTTTAAATTAACATGTTTGACCTGTGCGTTAAGTGTTGGTTTGTCCCAAAATATGTGCAGCGCCTGTCTTGAAATGCGTATATCTCCAAGACAAACTCGGTAACCCCATTTTTATCGCCGCCTAGAAGACAATTAGCTTTTTCAAGTTTAAAAAAAATTACCTGAAGCGGATTCAGAGCTTCCTTACAATCGGCATGTTTATGGTGGCTCTGAAACAGCTCTAGAGAATTTTTTCAAACTTCGTAAAGAGATTCATCTTGCCATGGTGATCTCTTTCTAGCAATAAAAGGCGGAGTTCACCCAGTTCGTTTTTGAGGTGAAAGCGTTCAGTTCCTGTTGCTATGGTGACCTATCTCGCCACAATAGTAGGTGGGTCTTGTAAGTAAAAATTGGTGTTTCGTGTGATATTGCAACATTGCCGTTATGTGAAAAAGTGTTGAAAAGGCCAATCCTGGAATGACACATGTAGTGTCTTGAATTGTTGAAAGTGGTTTGAGAAACCTTGAAAAAAGATAATGCCACAAAAGATTGTCACATAAAATTTGCCTTTGAGTACGAGGCATTAATTTTATTTCGTTTCGGTTCTAAGGAGAACACCTTTACACTTTGTTCAGTGCTATAGACTTTTTATCGATTGCAAAAATCATCGATCTGTCTGCGCCTGGGAAACCATGTGAAAAGTGACGCTTTGTCGGAAGCAAAACACCTTGAAATATCGAAATTGTAAGGCAAATACTGAGAAAACATCCCAATCACCCTAAGAAACGACTCAATTTAAGAGTTTTACTCCTTTTTAGCAAGTATTGAATCACAGAACGCTCTACCCTACGCGCCCTCCCGATCGGTAAAGGCCAACCTCGACAAAGAGACAAAAACCTTGCGTGACGTCTTAAATGGAAATTGCAAAAAAGAGCACTTGAACTGTTACATAAAATGAGGGTTGCTTTATCACTTACATTCATTATGTATCCTCGAACTCCTTTTTTGGATAGAGCTTCTGCAAATTGCTAAAGGGTAAATAAAAATCCAAAAAAGATTTGCATGAAAAAAAGAGATGCAGAAAGGGCCTCTACACCGTAAGAGTCATTCAGTTTTCCGAAGAAAAAGATCAAGATTTAAGGCAACAGGATGTCTCTTCTGAAGTGTTCGTCACTGCAATTGATGTAAAAGGTTATTTTACCTAACAAATAAATGCAAATCAGGGAAAAATGCTAAATATAGTGACCGAGCTCGTGGAGGGAGACTGGAAACTATACATTAAAAAGGCCCTTTTTCCTAAAAAACTAGCCGAGTGACCAGGGTCAAAATTTTGTGAATTAGTAAACAATATGAAGACGAAACAGTTTTCATTTTCTTAAAAAGATCTATCACACAGTTTTTCAGTTATTATCAACATAGACGAAAATCGACGTTTTTGCCATTTACGAAAAACCTGTCTGACAGATTTAACTATGCATTTCTATACATGATTATGTTTTCGTGCTATGGAAATCCTGAACTTTTAACCCTTTGATTCCCAGGCCGGCCTGAACCGGCCATACTTACCAGGTGATCTGGTGACGTAATTCGGAGGACTGGGGAGAAAAATTTTAACGCCGTATCCCACAACCGCACGCGGCTTTAGGTGTTGTTTCCAAGCTCCCAGCAGTATTGCCATCGCCAAAACTCAACAGATCATTACGTGTCTACCACATTTCCTGTTACTGAATGAACATTCAAGTAGACCCGAAGAGATCTAACCTCGCCTCTGCCATGTTGAATTCGAAAATAAGGCCGCGCGCGGTTGTGGGATACGGCGTTAAATTTTTTCTCCCCAGTCCTCCGAATTACGTCACCAGATCACCTGGTAGTACTTTATTCTATCTAACACCAGACGATTTTACTCATCCGTCAATGGGGAACCCTTGGGAGTCAATGGGTCAAGGTGGGGTCGTACGGCTAGTTTTTGAGAAAAAAAGCCTTTGAAATGTCAAGTTTCCAGTCCCCCCTCCCGGAGCTCGGTCACTATATATAGCATTTTCCCCCCGATTTGCCATTATTTTTAAAGGTAAAATTACATTTTTCATCAATTGTAGTGACTAACACTTCAGAAGAGCCATCCTGTTGCTTTAATTAAACGGATTTCAAAATTTTGATCTCTTTCTTAGGAAAACTGTAGTAAGCCAGCCAACTTAAAACCGGAGGTGCGGCTACGAGCAAACAAGCAAATACACATTTTTTCATTTTATTTTACGGGAATTCAATAGCATCTTAGGAACTCAAGTACATACTCACGAATAAATGTTCATTTCAATCTTCGGTTGGTTCAATTGCGCAATTTTCCATGCTAATACATCTTCGATAACATCATTGGAATGTCATATTCATTATTATAAAGTTAATTATGTGTTTGGAATAACATTAAAGTATAACAGAGAAGATACAGTGTAAGCGCAACGTACCTTCTTATTTGCTGTACGCATAAAGAGACTATTGATAAGGGCAATCCCATTCAACTGGATATCCGGATTGGGCCTGAAAGAATAACCGAGCGTATGCATCATTCGACATCTATGGTAATTCAGGTTCATTGAATCGACTAATAAATTATTAAGCATTGATATCCTTCCGTCTCGAAAGACTTCATTCCTGAAAGTCTGATACCATTACTACATGAATTTCATTGACAAATATTTGGTAACGAAGTATCCAATGTCGTTAACAGCAGTTTCCTTCGACTAATTTTTGCAAAGAGCGTTCAGTAGCCCACTTCAAGACGAAAAATACTAGTGCTGCACGTACGGCACGCATTTTTACACATATCTTGGCGGTTCTCTGCGTAAAAACGACGTGAAATCACCGATTTTGAGGATTTAACGGCGGATTACGTAAGCATGTAAATGCGAACCATTCATTCTGTATTTCTACTCTGAAACCGCTCCTACACAACAATTTATTCTTAGGATATTCGCTCACATTGTACGACGTGAACGATATGGAATAATCGGGAAAGACTTACGACAGTGCAAAGTTACATTTCGAGGAGACGTTTTCGTCGCCGTCGTAGATCTTAACTAATATCTCTAAACTATGCGGTGTGGGTTGCTAAACCCACACAGTGTTTGCAGGAAGCAGGAGATGTTATTAACGGTGAGAAAAAATCCGAGGGTACGAGTAATCTGAAGCCCCGGCTACACGTCGTAACATTGTTATAAGAACGCTTCTAACAATGTTAGATACGCATGTAACATTTGAATTTCCACCTACGCCATTTTTGATTGCTCATGGTTCTCAGATTGGAGACTAGACCCTTAACTCTGATAATGTGATTGGTCTTTGCAATACAACATTAGGGACCTTTAGATCAGAGGAAAAGGACGATTCAGAGTACGCGTTTTCCGTATTGAGCATGCGCATTAGGTTTGGAGACCGACATTTTTCGAAGTGCGCGTGCTCAGAACGGAAAACTCGTACTCGCAGCCGTCTTTGCCCTCCGATCTAAAGGTCCTTATTGTTGAAAGGGCGGCTAAACGCTTCAACATTTGTTGTGTTTCATCGAAACAACAAAAAATGTTGAACAAACGTCATCAAACATGGATGGTACACGTTCTAACATTGTTGATCCAACAAATGTTCTATAACAATGTTTGAACGTGTAGCCGGGGCTTAAGACATAGATACGCCGGATGTAATGGACGTCCCAAACTACGATGACTTCAAAACTCACTTTTGAAGATGCAGGACAAGGTTCTCAAACACTACTTCTTTCTCAACGACTGGGTAAAATGCTGGGCTGCAGGAGACAAAGAAAAACACTCCACTTTTTACCACATACCAAAGAAGTTGAAAGATTCCTGTTTATGACAGTACAGTACTGTTTACCATGGCCATGCATGTTTACATTCTGGTAAAAATGGACCCTGACCTGTTTCCACTCTTCTTCCATACATGTCCAATACACCGACATAATGAGATTGTAATGAGATTCCTGGTACGCCACAATAGACATCACAAAGTGTCACAAAGTGTCCCGCTCTTTATGTCTCGCAAAACTGTTAATATTTTTTAAGGATTAAGGTTGGGGGACACTTTGTGATGTCTCTTGTGAAGTGCCATGAATCTCATTATGTCGGTGTATTGGACAATCTTCGCATGTACTACCTATTTCTAGCAATAAGTTAAGTCTAAGCCTGGGGTGCTCCCAGAAAAATTGGATGGGGGAGTGCCGCCCACTTCCTGAAACCCTTACCATATCTCAGACCAAAATATGCGATTTCCCCCACACTACTTCAGACGTGACCAAAAATTTGATACCCTATTTCAGACCTATTTCAGCTGTTATACAGTTGGCTTAATAATTTGAGAAAGACATTGTTGATGGTCTTATCGCCTAGTGATGAAGAAGAAGCTTCTTCTGAAAAATACACCCAATTGAAGACTCGAGTGAATTCTTGAATTTTGAATAGCTAAATTGAATGTTTGAATTGCCGAATGCAGGTTTGACTTTTGACACTAAAAACGCACCATAACATTGCTATCACATTGCTGTAACAGTTAATGTGAGACCTGGTTCAGAGAATCGTCTTGACAAAGCTTATGCCAGTAGTTTGCAGAAAAATAGAGAGCTTTCTATTCTTTTGGCCTAAAAGCATATTTCTATTTTGTCTATTACTGCAGTCCTAACAATACCTGTTCGTTGACACAGCTTCTAATATTGAAAGGCACCTCTTGAGTACAGTTGCATCCACTGGGTTTTTCTTGTTAACAAAAACTGTTAGCTAAGTAAAACATGCAGAGTTTTCAGTTAGCTGAACACCTTTAATGTCTTTGGGCATTTCAGTGAAAAACAAACACATTATACGTGTACCACTCATTTAACGCAAGAAGGAGTATTTCTGTTGAAGCAAAATAATTTATCGATACATGTAATTACATTTTTGATAAATCCGTGAGTTAGAAGGTCCCATGAAACGTCTCCATGATCCATCAGTTCTTGAAACGATGTCAAGCAGTTTGCAAGGGTTTCATTGCTCCTGTGCATATTGTAATCAAGACAATAATTTTTACTAAGAAAATAAAGTTACGTTTATTAATAATAGTCTGCAAGAAACCGTGTGACATTGACAAGGGAAAGGTGGGGAGTGGGGAAAGGCGAACAAAGGAGCTGCCTGGCCTGGTCTTAGTCCCAGTCTTGGGTTACCTTAAAAACTCCCTTGGGTCGCCTACTGGGGAACCCGGGCTCACAACAGATTTACATACGGAATCAGATAGGGGTGTCCTAGCCTGCGCGCAGCCGGACATGTAACTCGAAACCAAGGTCAAAACCTAGATATAGTCCGTCTGCGCAACGGCTCCCAAAAGCTTGTTCTGATATCTCGCAGTTTTACAGGGATTTCTGTAACCCTGTCCGATTGGCTAGAAACTTACACTCTCTGTAATTGGACATTTACTCACTCAACAAATCACGCAATCCTTTTAATGAAAGTTTGGAAAGAGAGTTCAAAGCCCTAAAAGATCAGTTTTATATTGATTGTCTCCTATCTGAGCAGGAAAACTCGCCGCGGGAATTTCTTGTATACAGAAATATATTTGTTACTGTGAAAATCCGAAAACGGTGAAGAGTAGGAATATTTTCATGAAATGTTATTCATGTAAACAAAGCCAATCTAGCGAGAGAAAACTAAACCGCAACCAGTAACGGTAATAAGTTTGTGGTTTCATGTCGCTTCTGATTCGTTGCTGCGCGATGGGAAATGTTAAAACCAAATCAATGTGTTGACGGTTTTTTTGGATTCGCACGTGCTACGGCAGATCTTTGATTTCGATAGGTGGTTTGCAACCAATCTCAAGGGACAAAAATAACAATGCTGCAATGTACAATTGCTGGTGGACGAACAAAAGGAGCTAATGAGAGATCTTTTGTTTTCGTCAACCAAAATGGCGGCGATGACGTAACGTGAAAACCACCTATTTGTTTGCGATCCATAGCAAAGACAAATTCAAACGTTCAATTTTAGGCGAATGTGTCGAACTTTTCCCATCTCTTTGCACGTTACTAATACCCTTTCATGATTCCTTTCTAAAACGTGACGACATAAATTGCAATAAACAAAACAATATTAAACATCGCCTTTTCAGTTTTGACCTTTGGCAGTTGAAAATGCAAAGCACTTTTTCTCTCATGCAAATAACGGATGCGTGACTCTACGGTCAAGTGAGTGAACGCCGAATCACAACTAGCACGTAAGAATTTATCCCATCAGAAAAGGGATACAGAAATCCCTGTAAACTCTGAACAACCTTTTCGGATCCGGTGGTTTCGTCTGTCTGTGATGCAGGCTAGGGTGTCCTGGCCATCTGTTATTCAAAAGGTGGGGGCAAGCTTACACTAGGCAGTGGTTGTTCCAAATGAAGATAATGCAGGTCGCTGGATAAAACATAATCTGGTGGAAGACAGTGATTTTTCCAGCAGATAGAGCTATCAAATTCTCAAACAGCCAAGACCAAATAAATCATTGTCCGTTGAATTAGCACTATCCAAACCAGCCCAGTTATCCAATAATTACTGAGAGTGATTCCTCAAGCAAATAGCGCTGAACTGGGACCAGATTCCAGATTCCAGATTAGAAGATTCTTTGGGTCCTAGATGAAAATCTGGAAATTATGCATTTCCCTTAGCTCATTAACAGTTTTACTGGTCAACCAACAGTAAGGATCACTCACTCTGGCTTGTTTTCCACCATGCTAATGAGAAGGCTCAGTCCATTTCTTTTGATAAACTCACTCGCAAAAGTTGCATCCTGACAAAGATTGGAGAATGACAATAATTATCACTGTAAATAATAATTATCATAATGATTAAAACAAGACAATAATTTGTGATAGTAATAATAACAATAATATATGTAACATAAATTGTTACTATCATTACTATTACCATTATTTCAAGTCCTTTAAGTCTTGCCGTTTTTAACTTAAGGTGCCGAGTTCAATCCATGAGCCTAGGGCAGCCATAAGTCTGCTGGATTACTTGATGGATAGGGTCCTCCTAACTATATGAGCAGTTCCAAAGAGGACGGTCTTCTGTAGCTCTGTTATTCTGATATTGCCTGGGATCTTGCCGATGTAATTTTCGGTTCCCTTCTTGATAAGCCCAAAAGCTCCAATGATCACTGAGACAGTTGTTGTTTTCTCGATTTCAATCTCGAGATCTTTGTACTTTGTGAGTTTTTCCATTGTTTTCAAGAAGGCTTTCATTTCTGTGGGGATAGACATATCGATAAGCAGGCAGGTTCTTTCCTTCTTGTCTTTCACCACTATGTCTGGTCTGTTTGCTTTTTTCTCTTTGTCAGTTTGGATTGGCATGTCCCAGAGTATAGTCGCTGTTTGGTTTTCTGTCACAGTAGCTGGTTCACGTTCGTAGTGTTTATCTTGTACTTTGATGTTATACTGTTTGCAGATTGTCCAGTGGAGATATGCTGCAGCTTTATTGTGTCTTTGTATGTACTCTGTCTTTGCAAGTTCGGGGCATCCAGAGACAAGGTGGTCAATTGTTTCTTGAAATTGCCCACAGATTCTGCACTTTGGGTCGGTGCCATCTCTTAGGATCTTGTTTCGGTAGTAGTTGGTCTTGATGCATTGATGTTGGGTAGCAATAATAAACTTTCTGTTTCTGATTAGAGGCCAGGTGTACTCAGCCAATTGTGGGTTTTGTCTTGGTCTACATTCTTCTCTTTTGTTCTTTTTGGGTACTGACTGTGCAAAGGCTTTTCTTCCCATTTGCTCTTGAGTTGTTCTAAAGCTTGGTATTTGGCTTTTAGCTTGACCCTTCGGGGATAGCTCGCGGCTGGCTTATTCTCTACCACTTCAGCTTGTGGTAGGCTGAGGTCACACCCGTATTTTGCGGCTTGATGGTGTATGGACATTGTTTTCTTGCCACGGTCATGATCCCTTGCAATTTTGAGGAGGTAATCATCTTTGTAAGTGGGAGGCGCGGTGACCTCATGGTTAGAGTGCTCGACTCAGGAGCGAATGGTCCGGGTTCGGGTCCTGGCCGGGATCATTGTGTTGTGTTCTTGGGCAAGACACTTTACTCCCACGGTGCCTCTCTCCACCCTGGTGTATAAATGGGCACCGGCGAAATGCTGGGGGTAACCCTGCGATGGACTGGCATCCCATCCAGGGGGATGTAGAAATAATCCCAGTTGCTTCATGCCATGGAAACCGGGATAAGCTCCGGCCTGATGGGCCACTTGGCTCGTATGCAGACTTTACGTTTTTAATCATCTTTGTTGTTGAGATATGTGTTTAGGTCAATTGTGGTTGTTTTGTAGGTAATTTCCAGTTGTACAAGACCCCTTCCACCTGCCTTTCTAGGGCTATATAACCTGTCCACATCAGCTTTTGGGTGGTGCATTTTTGTCATTTTCAAGATTTTCCTTGTTTTTCTGTCTAGCTTCATAAGTTCTTCCATTTTCCAGTTTATGATGTTGAAACTAAAAGTAACGACTGGGACAGCAAAAGCGTTGATTGCATCGATTCTGCTGGCATTGAGCACTAGGCGAATTCTGCGGTAGTACTCTTTCCGAATTTTCTCTTTCATCTTTGCATGTTGGATCCCATGTCCTTCATTCACACCAAGGTATTTGTAAGTGCCTTCCTGCTCAAGGTCTTGTATGGTGGTGCCAACATCGAGTTCGATGTTCTCAGTCTTCGCCAGTTTGCCTCGCTTGAATGTAGCTCTAACCCTAACCCTAACCATTCTTCTATCATCACTGAAGCCTTTGACAATTTTAAGTAGGCCTTTCTGATCTTGGTTGACTTTGTTGGTTCTCTACTCTGCCCCGAGAGGATTTTATCCCAGTACTGCACAGTTTTCCCCTCTCCTCAATTGATTTGATTAGCACTAGAGACTAGACACTTAAATAAAGTAACCCTTTCCTTTCTTTGCTTTTTCCCCATTTTCATGTCTTCATCCCACTTCCTTTTGACTGCTTTAAGAAGCTTTTCCTTGCTTTGTTCAATGTAACCTAAGTCGCCTCAACCCTCTCACTTCATTGTCTGCTCTCAATGGTAAAATTAAGTTTTGTGTTCACAGCATAAAATGTGTTCAGCAATCATTGGGCTGAAGTTCAAATTTGTTCTTGCCCAAACGTTTTCAAGAAAGTACTAAAAAGCATTAAACATGCTAACAATGTAATGGTTTTATAGCAGCTTACATGTGATTGTCATTTGCAACTGATGGCAAATACAAAGCTTAGTTTTGCTAATAACTGCGAAGCAAGTACAAATCCAAACCTCTGCTATAATAGACAAAGTTGATAGAGCATTTCTTTTCTCATCTGGATTGGGTGCTTGCAGACGTTCAAAAGTTTCCTGGGCAAGCTTTGCCTGCAATTTAAAAAGAAGCATTCAAAGTATGGTGTTCAGTGCACTTCCCAAAATTTAACTGCTTTTTGAGACCTCTTACTGAAGGAGACAGATGGAACTCCGAAGGATGGTGGGGTGTGACAGTGAGAGCAGCCTGTCTGCCTAATGCTGATGGAATTCTTACATACATGTAACTTATAATTTTGACTTGTTTATCCCTTTCATTAATGTTTTTTGACGTTCCAAAATGCCAAAGGGAGTGGTCAACTAAGTATAAAAGTGTATTTACCATGGCAGTAATACAGCACTACTGTCAAAAAGGAATTTTCCTACTAACTTTTGTTAGGACAAAAGATACTACAGCTGTAATTAAAAACATATCAATTTGATGCAGTTGCCTACGTTGCTTGTGCTTATTGATACCCTGGTACACACAGGCAAACTTAAATGGTAATTTAAATGTTGTAAGAGACTATTCATCAGATTGACATCAATACGCATGCGAGAATCCACGCAAGGGTGCCCCTTTTGGCGAGACCACACAATCACCCAATGTGAACAAAATTAGGACACATTCTCTTTCGATCTAATGCAATTATTGTGCCCCTGTTGCAACTTGAGAGTTACTGTACCTGTGTATTTTAGCTATTTTGCATTTTGTATGGAATAAATCACTGGCAATTATAGACATAATTATGTACAGATTTTTCTGAAATTAAAAAAATATGAATCACTCACTGGAGAGAGGGTGAGCTTTAAAACTGTTCCATTCTTCAGACCCTTCCTGTTCTATATAGAGATGTGAAAATACCTTTACAATTAAACAAGTGCTGCATCAATTAAGCTCTTAGGAACTTTGTCCATAACATTCAGGAGTGGTACACTGAGTGTATATTCTTTTCATTTGACACCATTTCTGGTTCTGCCAAAATGAGAGAAGTGATGCTGATGCAAAAAAAACAAAGCGTAAAGAAAGATACCAAAAGGGCACTTTGTGCACATCAAAGTCTCAAAATTTTGTGATGCACTTTGAGCCCTGAAGACCCAAACGTCATGGTAAAACTAAATGTCATGTCACTCACATAAGACTGTTAGATGAAGATGACTGTTCCCACAAGCAGTGTTTGATCAGAAGATGATTTTAGTGTACTTTACTAACCCTCCCACGCTGCCCCCCCCCCCCTCCCCCAATCTCCTTCGCAGCCGTTATTAGGGTCGTCACGCAACTCTCCTCCCCACTAACGGCTGCTCACGAGAGAGACACATTCCTTAACCCTAAAATTGACCAGTAAGAAACAGGCTTCCATATTCTGGAAACCTGGTCCAAATCCCTCTCCATTACTTGAAAGCAAACATGGTGGATCTATCTCCTTCTTTTCCAAAAGTGCGTGAACAATTCAAGTTTAGCGAGTTACACAAGCATCAAAAAGAAGCGATTCTATCTGCAGTGCTGAAGAAAAAGGACCTATTTGTTAGTTTACCAACTGGCTTTGGAAAATCTGTCATTTTTCAAGCTCTACCTATGGTATTTGACGGCTTCAATGGCGAGTCTGGCCACATTGTGATTGTTGTTTCGCCTTTGCTTTCCCTGATCAAGGATCAAACCGAACGCTTACGACAGGTAGGAATATCCTGCGTAAGTCTGAGCGACGCGAGTACGCAAGGAGAAATAGATCTCGTTGAAGGAGGATTTTATTCGGTTGTTTACACGACGCCAGATTGGCGTAGCCGATAACAATAACGTGCATTCTATTGGTTCTCAAAAACAAAGGGAAAGGAATCTGTCTCTCTCGTGAGCAGCCGTTAGTTGGGAGGAGCGTTACGTGACGACCCTGATAACGGCTGCGAAGGAGACTACCCCCCCCCCCCCCCCAACCTCTATAACAAAGAATAACAATTATTAATTGTCTTACTTCTTCTGTAATATAACAGTTGTAGTCAGAATATTGAAATGCATATTGTTCTGGAATTGGTAGAGACCACCTAAAATGACACAAAATAAAAATCACTCCATTAAAGCTTCAAGATTAGCTGAGCAAAAAATGCTCCAGACATTGTGGAGACTGTCAATCAGTAATCAGATTAAACCAAGGGAGAACAAATCAAATGTTGGCTTTTTGATAAAAGGCGAAAACTGTAGTTTCCAAAGAAAAACTTCTTGGTGAGAACTGGGTAGAGAAACTCAATGACGTTAAGTCCTGGAATTGAGCTTCGGACACATTGATGCAAGGCAAAAAAATTAATTTTGTGCTCATCACTGTGCCAACCCAACTTACCTAAATAAACCCATTGACTCCTCAAACAACCTCTAGAGGATGCCCGCAGTTGATGAGTAAAATCGTTTGGTGTAAGAGGCCATTGGGTTCATGGAGGGGACTGCTTAAAAATATTATGCATGTACCCTACATGTACATTAAAGGATATGTTTCTTTATGTACAAACTACTCTCTTTCGTCCATCCTTAAACAAGCTTGATCACTATAACACAAGCTCTTTCTAATGGAGGGGACTGACTCCTCAGGTGCCCTTCTAAGAATGCCCCCAGTTGACGAAAAAAATCATTTGGCATTAGACAGAGTAAAATCTGTTGAGTCTCACTATCAGGAATCAATGGGTTATTAACCTATCGATTCCTGGGAGTGAGACAGCAATAATAGTGACTGTCGCCACCAAAAAGACTCTTTCAATTCTGGTAACATTCGCACAAGAGGCCAGTTCCAGTTACATGCACTTCCTCTGAGCAATGACATTCTCACATCACAAGAGATTTGACTGGAAAATGTTAGACTTAACAAAAGCATACAGCTGTACATGTGGGAATGGAAAATTACTCACTATTGTCTTGGGGGAGAGTAATTCTACTGGAATCTTCATAAAAGAGGGTATTTTTAGAACACAGGTCCATTTTATACAAGAGTGCGAGGGGAGTTAGCTTATGAAGGGGAAAGAGAACCGGTTAATTGTAGAGATTTATTTATTGATGATGACTTGGGGATACATGTACATGTACCTGGAAAAAATCCAAGTGCTCCTTTGCAGGAGTTGAACAGGTCTACGACCTTCAGATTGCTACATGTAGTTTGGATTCTCGACCACTTAGCTTTAGAAGAAACATGGGAGTCAGGTCATTAAACTATGTTCTCACGACAAAATTGTCATGCCATACTGCTTTTTGTCACATGAATCTAGTTCAATGGCCTGGCTTCCTCAGGGCTTGAAATTAACGAAAAAATCCAGTCGCAATTTTGTGACAAGATACGAAAATTTGCTTGCAATTTTGCAAATTTTAGTGGCCAAATCGTCATGCTGCATTGTAGTGTCAGCGGTTTAACAAAGCAAAATATGACCCCGCAATACTTGTGTGTAAAGAAACCGCTGAAAATGGCGAATGGTCGAAGAAATGGAGTTGTGCACGTAACATCGCAGAAAATTCACGGCGATAAACAAAATAATTTTGTCACTTCTTTCTTTATTTTAGCAAAAGGAGCAGAAAAAGTGGCAACTGCTAATCCTTTTGTTTCGAAGGAGCAAAGGCGAAAATAGGTCGCAAATTTGTGACTTTTCCAGATACTTTAGTCGCAAAGGGAGAAAATTCAGTTGCCATTTCAAGCCCTGTTCCTTACGTCTTCTATGGCTCAGTTGTAGAACATCCGAACTAGTAAATGGAAGGTCGTAGTTCAACTGCTGGAGAGGCAAACTCAGATTTTTTCTGAGTATCCCGAGTCATCATCGATAAATAAATTCCGTCATTTCATTCACTGGGGATATCAAATTATTAACATCTCTTTCAGAACAACCAGGCTAACAGTAATCAAGAATCATCAGATTATATGTTGTAAAGGGTAGTATGGATTTGGTTTGCCACCAACCACTGAGTGCACTTTCCATTAACCTAAACTTCTAGTTTTAAATTCTGGAAATATGCAACTTAGGTAGTCCCAAATAACAGAAAATAGGCCATTCTACTTGACTGAACTTCTCACAAATTTTAGATCAATGGAAAGTACCCTGAGGCATATATCCTTCCTCAAAGACGAAAAATGAAATGTGATTGGATCAAACATGCAGCAATCCAGTCATGTCTGGGCAAAAAATACAAACAAATGACCACAAATGCCAAGGGTTTAGAGGAAGAATGAAATGAATGCAGTGTCTGAGACACATTGCCTATACTGGCTCCATTACAATGCCCATCCACATACTTAATTTCCTTGATAATTGTGGGTGAAAGGAGATTGGAAGAAAAGTCAAGCCGGGCAGGACTAAAGACAAATTAATGCCAGGGGTATGGGAAGAGAGCAATGAATACGGTGTTTAAATTTAAACACATTCCATCAGTAGTTCTAATTACAATGTACACTTTTGCCCATCATTTCTCTAGATCTGTTGATAAACACGTTCAAATGAAAGCAAAACATCACTCATTCAAGATACTTTTTCAAACGTGTGTCGGTGAGCCTGAATTTAACAAGACATTACGCTTACTTTGAACAAACTTCCTTGATGATTTCATCCAAAGGAAGACTCTATTAACAAGATTAAAAAAGTTATTAGTTAACATTGCGTACTTTAACAATTGACCTATTATTAACACACATAAACCAACATACATAAACAGAAAAAAATGTTCCAAAATTGAATGTTCGAACACAAACAGTCTGAGCAATACGGTACGTACCTGGTCAAATGTTGTGAGCAGCGGAAGTTGGCCTTCTTTTTCGATAGCTAACTTAACCTGCCCAGGATCCACAACCGACATAGTCGACGAGACTTTCTTTCGTCTTCGAGGTCGATTCGGCGAAAGTTGCTTTCTCTTTCAGCGAAACAAATTAGCGGAAATCAAAGCCAGCAATTCGACACGATCCTCCAGCGCCGTAGACACCTCCAAATGCTTTCCAATTTTGAGTGCTTGAGGCAGTTTTTCACCAAATCCGCCACATAACTAAGCTCTTGAAATGAGGAAAGACTTAAAGTAACATCCACAAGAAGCTGATCGCTTTACAGTGCAATGAGTAAAGAAAAATTACCTCCTTCTGCGAGATCAAACATGCACAGGCTTCACAGCCTTTACTTCCGATGGAGATAGTGACTCCCACCAAGCGACAAAAGTATGACCGTCCCTCCCTAAGGTAGGAACTCAACAGTGAGTAACTTTTGTTATTTTGAGACAAATAAAAATTTTTAATCCAAACAAAGCTAGTGTATGTGCAATCTGACTAAATTCTTCGTACTTGTACGGAAGTTTGGATTTTTTTAAATCTTGAAAATGAAAAAAAAGCAAAGCTATTTCCTGCAGAGAGGGGGTGTTAAGAGTTTTCGTTTCCTTCCCATGATCCTCTTTCGCAACGATTGAAATATGGCGGCCGATACGAGTAACGCAACCAGCTATGCAGGTTGCTATAAATTTTGAAGATGTCCTGAAAAATGAGCGAGCGAAGCTTCAGAATCAAGTTGAATTGACTGTTAATTACTTAAACGCACCAAACTACCGCTAAATTGCAGGAGTGATGCATGTGGTGCGCCAAGGCAGAAACTGAAAAATATCATTGTGGGATCGAAAGCAGCGAGCAGATTTAACGAGAGGGTAAGAACCTTTCTAGTCTCCTATGCACCCGTTCTTTGTGTGGGGAAGGGTTACATTTTTGCAAACGTTGGCCGTGTGGCACTTATATTCCAACAGACTTAACTGATTAGAGTGTAATGTGAAGTGCCAGCTTTCTACCCCATATGAACCATGTGAGCCTTGGCCCTAAAGGACAGAGAAAAACCCCGACCAATTCCCACCCTGGTCGGGGTTTTTCTCTGTCCTTTAGGGCCAAGGCTCACATGGTTCATATGGGGTAGAAGGCTGGCGCTTCACATTACACTTTAATCAGTTGAGTCCGTTCTTTGTGTGGTCACGCAACACTCCTCCTGGGGTAGGAGTGTCCCCCAGGAGGAGTGTTGCGTGACCACACAAAGAACGGCTGCGAACAATGAGTATCAGAAACTTCCGTTTTTACGAAATTATATACTCTCTCAGTAAGGAAGTGCCGCCGCTGGGCGACATCAATTTGGATCGCCATCACTAAATTTTGTATTTTATTGTATCATTTCCGAGTAAATCTGCTCTAAAATGCGGATTCTTTCCAATTGTTCTTTGGTATCCATTTGGAGGTGCTGTCATACCAGTACAAGAGGGCGTGGAACAAGGCTTTCACCAAGTATCCAAATACACATGAGAAAATCCCCTTTCTAGGCCCCCCTCAGAGCCTTGTTCCAGGCCTTGTACTGATCTCTCAGCCCCTCCAAATGGGATGACAAAGAAGAGTTGGAACCCTAATGAACTGGAAAGCATCTGCATCACAGTTGCGACTAAGATTTACTCGGAAATGAAACAATAATACACAAATGATGGGGTCCCAACACAGGGTGCAGAGGAGTTTTGTTGGATCGAAACGACAAAATCTCACCTCGGTGATTCCAAAATGTGTTTACTTTGTACGATAAAGATTGCAAAAATGAAATCCTCCTGAATTGCGAACGTTTTCTGCTTTCATATCCTTCTATATCCCCCGATCTTGTCTCTCTCAAAGGCCTCTTGCTCGGTTCCCGCCGTATTTATTTGCATATACCGCAGACCAAAGTACTGGCAAGGTTATGAAAGGCTGACTTACAAAAATAAGAGGAAAGGGCGGAAACCGATTTTAAGGCGCTGTTACACTGAGAAATTTTTCGTGCAACTTGTGTCGCAACGCCATTTCTACAAACGTTCTCACTTTACGAAACAATTTGTTTTAGGGGTATTACGCTGAGCAACGTTTCATGCAATTTGTCTCCTTTCGATGATCACATGAGGTTAAAGAAACATTTTCATTGGCCGGTGCCGCAAACCGTTGCGACACAAATTGCAGGACAGATGTTACAATGCACATTGCTTAAAACATTCGTTGCAACCGTTGCGGAAAGTAGAATTCAATTCTACAGTACTTCAGGGTTGTATATAAGAGCCGGCAGCCGGCGAAGTTCGCCGGCTTCTCTGTCAGGTTTCGCCGGCTACTTTCATTGTTTGAAGAGTCAAGACATGTAGAGGAGATGATGTTTATGAGGTCTAAACTACTTGGGCTCAATAAAAATAAAAATTTGCAGTGCCTATCTTTTCTGAAAACACACAAAAGACTTCTGACTCAAGGGCAGTTTAAAAACGTTATGCTTGAGACTTTCGTTTTGAAAAAATCTGGCTGCGGTGGCGAGAAAGTAGGAACAATATGATTTGTTGTCCGCCATATTGGATTTCGATATCTTTAAACAGCCACCGATTGTATCTTACAGGAAGGAAAAATCACTCAAGGACGTTTTAGTCCGCGCAAAACTTCCTTTAATCGCGCCGTAATCATAAAAAACTTGTAAACAAAGAAGCACTTTCAAAAGGTTTGCTCTCAGACCAGAAGGAAATTTACATATGATGTTCTGCTAGCAACACGCTCAGCCTGCGTTCACGCATCTCTTACCACAACTCAACTGAGAAAACAAAACTAGCCCCTGATCATTCACTAACCGCTCCTTCGTTTTCACTTCGAACCTTTCAGTTGATCATTTATAGCGAACGTAGAAGCTGAGGACTCGTAGACTTTATTTAAAAACGTAACGCTCCTCGGAGTTAAATCCTACTTGCCCGCGTAAGTGCTCGTCCTCTCGAGGGCATCTCTACGCTTCAACATGACGGCGGATCTTTATCCAACGTCACTCTTGATCAACTCTCACTGCTTTCCAGAACTCCTAAACTCTTCGGAAAAAAAATACATCACTCTTAAACCGCTGGAGTGATTTTCAATTTTCGAAATTACTACAAGCAAGTTCCGCAAGCATATTTTCCCGCTAATTACACAATGGAACGAATGTGTGTCATCTACACACCTCAACAGGATCGAAACATCCTTTACGCCATTGGCCAATTAGTATCCTGCAATCAGCTTCTTTATTTAACAACCAATTAGAAGCCTTTGCTGGTCTAGTCCTTCAAGTATGTGCCATGTTTACAAGTTGTCAAGTGGCAATATTTGCCAGGCTTGTTAGCTCCAGCAAAACCACCAAAAAGATACAAAAAATATCACTCCACTTTTTGTTTATAGGGTTGTATTATTGAAATGTAGCTTCGTCTTTCTTTGAGTAACATGGTTTTCATAGTATAATTGCAGCTTGATTCATCCCTCTATGTCTGAGTTTCATGGCCCAAGATGCCAGGAAATGCATTTTCCGGCATTCAGTTTTAAAAAATTTTCCGGGAGAGCATCCCCCGGACCCCCCTTGAAGCGATGGGCTAAAGCCCATCGTGTGGGTCCTCCGGACCCACAACTGTCTACTTTGCAAAAAACTCCGGCTACTTAAAACCTTAAAGAAAACCCTGGTACTTTCCGCAACGGTTTCTGCAACTGGACTTACAACGTTTGTGGCCGTTGCAAGATATGTTGCACTGAGCAATGATTTGTGCAACTTGTCTCCCAATGGCGTTGCGAGATAAGTTGCACCAAAAAATGCACAGTGTAACAGCGCCTTTACAACTGAAGGCCCAATTTTCGATTCTTTGTAACTGACAAGACACCTTAATGAAAAAAGGCCAAGTTGTTCGTATATGATTTGGAATTTCCACTGTTTAACCAAATTAAGCAAGAAGTCCATTGAAAAGGTCGGAAAACTAACATTTTCGGCAAAGGAGATTTGCGGCGTTTTCGTTCAATGTGCACCCCAACATCTGGTGACGGAAATGACATAAGTCACTTAATCTGTGCACGACCGGAAGGTTTTCGATTGACATGGCCATAGAAATACATGCCAAGTAAATTACGTTTCCGGGAACCAGGATCAAATTCGCGAAATTTGCTATCGAAGGTAAACAGTGCTTAATTTCATACGTGATTTCGTTTTGATGTAGTCGCTTCAGTCTATTCTTCATGTGATTCTGTGTTGTGAACCTAGAGGAACCATTACTAATTTGAACCATTACAATGAACTGAATTCAAATTAGGAACAAATTAGTTGCAATGAACCGTTACTTACTAAGGGTTCATTGCTGTTCCGTTTCCGGTCATTGCGCACTTCCGTCACCAGTTATTGCGGTTCACATCAAACTAGTCACCTGATGCTTGTTTCCTCCCTTTCCTCTTCTTTTACTCGGCACTTTGTTCCTCGTTCTGAAAGCTTCCCTTTCCTTATGTTATCTGCCCCTCGCGATCGGTCAAAGATCATTGCGCCCGCGGTCAAACTCAGTTGACCGTAAAGTAAAGATGGCGGAACCGTGCAAGAGGCGTTTGAGAGAAACAAGATCGGGGTTATAGAAGGATATGGAAGCAGAAAACTTTCCCAATTCAGGAGGATTTCATTTTGCAATCTTTATTGTACAAAGTAAACACATTTTGGAATTAACGAGGTGAGATTTTGTCGTGTACAATCCAACAAAACTCCTCTGCACCACGTGGTCCCAAGTTGATGTCGACACGTGCACTCCTCACTGAGGATGCAATTTCGTAAAAAATGGATTTTCCTTTTATTTGTGACCTGGCGGAATAACGATTGGTTCAGGGCAAAATGTTAGGGAGCTCAAACAAGGATTAAGTCGACCTGCTATGTTAACGTTATCCTAAACTATAATCGATTACTTCCCCTTATCGCTATCATGTTGCCATTTAAGAGAGATTAAGCATCACGTTTAAACGGCAAACGGCAAACGTCGGACCAAAATTTGCGTTTTGCCAAAAAAGGAATAAACTGGTTTGATATGAGCTCATTTCTTGCGTGTTAGCGGCAGGTATCGAGTAACTTTTCAAAAGAGAGAGACAAGTTTATAGAATAACATATTTTTAATGCTTTTGCGACAGGCAGCAATTGACAGTACTACTGACCGTTTCGCGTTTGCCGTTTCAGGCAAACGCTATGCTTAATTAACAATTATTCCTCGAAGGCGAAGTGATTATCGGTGAATATTCACCGATAATCACTGAGCCTGAGGCGAATAATTGTTTTAGTATAAATACACAGGTGATTATTTCCAAAAAGTGGAAAAAAAAACATTTCAACGCGAAATCATCTTCACTGACAGTGGCAAAACGACTACTGGCAGCCATTTTGTCCGTCGAGGTGATTATCGGCTGCTAATCCGAGATAGCGAGGCAATGAGAGCGCGCGATTTTGTATAATCACCTGTGTAAATATACTAATCTCTATTATTCCTGATCGTTTTGCATGGAAAGCGGGTATCAATATTGCAAGAATCAAATTGGTCTGAACAGTATGGATTTGTGGAGAAAATTCTAAATTTATTGTCGGGTGCTCACGTCACCTGCGTATAACCCCAAATTTGGTCATATCATGTCGTTAGGTCGAGAACAGAAGAGAAATATAATTATGCCAAAATGTATTCCAACACGCATGCGGGGTGTAAAGAGCCATTGTTTTGTTCCGGAATTAATTAAGCCTGATTGTCGTAGTCCTTGCTAAACTGTTGCAAAATAGATTCCCAGAGCTTTGAGAATTTCCAAGAATTCCTTGT
Organism: Montipora capitata; assembly: GCA_949126865.1. Classification (NCBI taxonomy): domain Eukaryota; kingdom Metazoa; phylum Cnidaria; class Anthozoa; order Scleractinia; family Acroporidae; genus Montipora; species Montipora capitata. Next base: position 34,124,503 of record OX421447.1, read on the forward strand.
GGGAATTCCTAGGAAATTCCTCGATTCCATGAGCCAAGACTCAAGGAGCTTGGAATTCCTGGGAATTTCACGGAATGAATGATAAAAAGTCAAGACAGACCTGAGTTTCACACTCTGTCAATTACATGGACGGGGTGAATTTGAGGTCTTGAGAATTTTTGGGAATGGAAATTTTAAGGACTCACCATTTTAAGAATCCCATTGAACCACCAAATCTGCGTGGTTTCCGTTTGAGTGGACAACAAAATAATAAACGATACAGAGAAGAATGATCCTCATACTTATCTGGGAAATTTAGGCAATTTTCTCTTATTGACACCTGAAAAATTCAGGTGGCTCCAACGGGATTCGAACCCATGACCAACCTCGTCCAAGGAAGGGAAGAAGAGAGACCCTGGGGACGAGGTTGACCTATGACCTCTGCGTTGCCGGTGCAATGCTCTACCAACTGAGGTATGAAGCCACGCAGTTGGGAGCAGGTCAATAGACCAGTTTCGATGTATTAAATTTCAGTTCTTAACAAAAGGCATCATCGCCAGGCTCTGTGAAATAAGTATAAGGATTTGTAGGAGTTTATTCCCCAGGGTCTCTAGATGGTGCCTTTTGTTTGGAACTGGATTTGAATATATTGAAATTGGTCTATTTGTTGGACTCATGTGTTCCCGTGAAAGGACTTAAATATCTGCATTTCATTCAAAATCTAGTCAAGCTTTATGTGGTTCAATGAAAGAAAACTTCCGTTTTAAGGACTCACCATT
>OX421447.1:34135260-34140260 GCA_949126865.1 Montipora capitata
ATACTTCTTTTCAAGTCTTTCTATTAATTTTTCTTACTCAACAATACATTTTTCAGCAGCTATTAATTGTTGTGAATAATCCCCTTCCCCCCGCCCCACGTAAAGTTACAGTCATGTATGTAAACGTATGTGAGCATAGATTTCCATGCACTAATGTGACACGGAAAACAAGAAACGGAGGGCATTTTATACCTCATGCGCAGTAAGCGCATGAGTAACAAGCGTCTCTGGGCCAGCGAAGTCCAGTATATACGCAGACTGTCCATTTTATGAAATGCTCCCGAGGAAATGGCTATCTCTGTGGATCCAACTCATAACGGCTAAGTCTTTCAGAAATAATTGGAAAGGATTCACGGATTTCCTTTGATTACCTGCGCACTGACATCTTTTTCACTTTATTTTTTATGTTACTCAAGATCTTTGTTGTATTCTACATTAAGAATCTTTATGGCCCTGGAAAAAAGTCAGTTGCAATTGTATTACCAGTAGAGCTGACACAACTGCCGACTTCTGCTACTAAAATGTCATAACCATTAATAAAGATTGCAAAAATTGACTGAATGTAACAACAATTATTCTACGAGGGCACGCTGGATATGAAGTGATATGAAGTCCTAGTTGTTGCGAGGCCAGATAATGTTAACCAGTGGATAAGCCAAACTGTTGGCTAAGGTTTTCGTACAGGCCTTTACTTAGATGTGTTTAGAGTTTGCATATTCACGATTAAGTCAATGTCATGTTATTATTTATCCTCGGATTTTAGAGTAGCTTGATGTAGCTTTTATCTCCGAACATTTAGGCAGCGTTTACACGAACACGGTTTCATATCGACACGGTTTCATGACGTCGAAACCGCGTCAAAATCGATGCGGTTTGGAAGTGTTTACGCGGAACCGTTTTCGCCAGAAAATCCAAGTTGTGATGGTAGAACTGGTAGAAGCGAGCGCTCCTCAACATGCTAAATTCACCATTTTGAATTGAACAATGCAAATTTCGCGCCAAAATAGTAACGTGTTCATATCGATGCGGTTTCGCTGTTTACACGACAGATGAACCTGTATCCTTTTGAAAACGCTCCACTTTTGGCAGCGGTTTCAATCGACACGGTGTAACTGCATCGAAACCGATGCGGTTACAAATAAAACCGCGTTCGTGTAAACGCTGTCTTATCCTCCCAACCATGATACAGCACAAAGGAAAGACCACAACACCGGGAACTCTACGCCCTACTGCGGATAGTGTGTGTGAGTACTTTTGACCATTGAAGGGTTATGAGCCTACGGCTTATCGTCGATATCAGTCCGAGAAGACTAGAGAGTCTAACCATTTTCAGATGTCCTTACAAAGGCAGCACTTCCTCCTCAGTCATTGCTCAGTTATTTAAAGTTCATGAGTATTGGTCCGACCGGAGTCGAACCGGTGCGCGGTCAGTGTTTCCGTGAAAACAAATAATCAAATCTTTGCACAAACTGAAACTGTCAGATACTGACTTATCCACCGGATAAAACTATCCGAACTTTGCCAACAAATGGAACAGTTCCGCATTTGTTTAATATATACACATATTTATTATTCAACGCATTGTGACAATGTCCAAATAATGTCATAGCGCCATCAATATTCGTTGTGCGTACTCAACAGATATTCTGCGATATACGTAACTTTGTGTGTCGCGGAGAAAAATTGTAGTTTTTCCAGCTTTTTTTTTTACAATAAATGTAGAAAATTGTGCTTTGTTATCAATGTGTTGAATGATGAAACAATTATCCTGCTCAATCTTGCGGAATATCGCCTGGTTTTATTCAACTCGACCTACGGCCTCGTCGGCTAAGTATCAGGCGATATTCCGCGCGATTTCGTAGGATAATTGTTTTTTATTTAATTCTCAACCGCGGATAATGCAATTCTCGTGCTCTGATTGGTTCACTCAGTCTCGGTTATCAGCTCTTATACCTTAGTTTGACCTTATATGGTAAATGATTAATCTAAGCGTTGCCAAGCTAAAAGTTTTTTCGCCGGAAAGCGAAATTTCTCTCTGAATAAAGCAAAATAAAAGTTTTTCTGGACAGTTGGGTTAGAAGTACGCGAAAAGGTAAGAAATGTTTTTGTGATGAGCCTGCGTCTGTCTGACCACAAGGTGTTACACAACATCGCATCGGTTCTCGTCAAGTTTTTTCGATTTCGCTCGGATTTGCTCGGTTTTTTCGCTCGCATTTCGTACTTTCTAAACTTTTGGAGTTTAAAGGAATTTCATAAAACAATCATTCCATTCGCGCTTGTTGATATGAGAATGGTTATAGCCAACTCGGCGCTACGCACCTCGTTGGCTATTTACCATCTCAAATCCAACGCGCGCTCATGGAATAATTGTTAAATATACCGTAACCATATGTGCATACATACATACATACATGTATACTTTATTTATTTATATACGGTAAAATCTTCAGTATATATTACAATAAAAAGTTTCATTTTCGTTAAAACTACACTGTTTTACAAGATTGCCTTGTGGGAGTCCGACCGGCACCTACCATACAATGCTATATAGTTGGTAAATTTCCCTTTTAAAATATCCTAGGGAGTCTGATTTTCGCAAACTGATGGGCAAACTATTCCATAACAGTGCTCTGCTATAACAAAAAGCACGCTTGCCATAATTTGTGGGCGGCTAAGGCCACTCAAGTTTAGCCTTAACTTTCTTAAGTCGTATTGCGTACTGCGGGTACTGAATAAATTCTGGAGGTACGCTGGGGTGAGTCCATTGATTGTCTTAAACATTAGTATGGCTTTAAGCTTTTGTCGGCGTGTAATTAGATCATCCCAATTTAACAGATCTAAAAGGAAAGTGGCGCTTATTTCGTAATTGGACCTGGTAAATCGCCCTGGAAGCCCTGTTTTGAAGCTTTTGAAGTTTATCACTTAAGGTTAAGTTACAGTCGCCCCAAACGAAGCTACAAGAGTCAAAGTGGGGTAAGATCAACGCTTGATAGATTTGGGGGAAGTGCGCTCTGAGATGTATGGTCTTTACGTTTAAGGGCGCCAACAGCTGAAGATATCGTCTCGCTAAGTTCACCTAGTGATTAGACCATGAGAGGTGTTCGTCAATTATCACGCCTAGTGATTTAGCTTCTTTAACTTTAGTGATTAATTTAGCATCGATCTCAATGTTTATCTGATGGGTCAGAGAATGAATGTCAACGTTGGTTTAACCCAATAACCATAAATTCGGTCTTCGCGACATTCAAGCTCAGTTTGTTAGAAATAAGCCATAGATTAAGACTTCTTAACTCTGAGTTTAAACCATTCTCCAGATCTGTCAATGTGCTGGCAGCAAAGGTTATATTAGTATCATCAAACATCCTTGGGGAGGTCAACCTAAGGCAATTTGGCAGGTCGTTAATATAAACAAGGAATAAAAGTGGTCCAAGGTTGCTACCCTGTGGGTTGCCACAAGAAATAATATTTCCCCGGAGGGAAGGTACTTACCTGACGGGGAGATGTAGTTCTTCGAACTCCCTTGGAGACTGATACGAGCAATGCTTGTGCAGGGCGCGGCCGCGCGCGGTCTGGGTACCACAATTTCAAAAAGTTCAAGGCGTTCCTTGCTTCCTCTGAGAGCGTAGTGCGAAGGTCCCGAATGACAGTAACAGGGAGGGGAGGAACAGAAAACTAACAGTGGTAGGGGAACAGTATTGCTCGTATCAGTCTCCGACGGAGTTCGAAGAATTACATCTCCCCGTCAGGTAAGTACCTTCCCTCCGAGGAAATATAATTTCTTCTTCCCCCCTCTAACGACTGACACTCACAATACTTGTGCAGACTTTAAGGGTTACTGACATGAGAAACCATAATCCTCAACAGAAACCAGGCCAAGTAGACCTATATATTAACTGATACACGAAACTCTACATGCCTGAAAACCTACATAAGGCTATAGAACAGAAAACGTTCTAGGAAAGTCGTAGTCCTCAATTCATAGGACAGAAACCGGTCTACATGTGCTCAGACACCCGATAAAAAACAACACTGATAACTAAACTAAGGGCCCACAGAGAAAACGTGGGTCACCCACTGTAATTGTATCTGATAAGGTAAAACATGTTCCATGGTGCCGGTTACTCAGGTACAACAGTAAGTACTGCCCTTGCAAACTCCCCTTTGTCTGGTGATCTCAGGTAAAAGCGCTTGAATGTCTGTGACGAGGATCAATCCGCTGCTACCAGAATAGTATCCCAAGGGACACCCGCTCGTGCAGCTGCAGACCGAGAGGGACTCCTAGTGGAGTGACCAGTAAAGTGGCAAGCAATCCTTGCTAGCTGCATAGTTTTCCTCAGCCATCTGGACATAGTCTGACTTGAGATGGGTTTAAACGGTCTGACAAATGAAATCAGGAGACGAGAAGATTGTCGCCTGGTCGCCGTCCTGGATCAATACTCCTGTAAGGTTTTGACTACGCAAATCTTCGGATTGTCTGGAAAGGCAGGCAGATAAATTTTTCTAGCCGGGTGACCAGGTCTTGACATCTTTGTATGTTCAGCCAAAGAGAATTCCTAGGAATCGCTCTTGATGGAGACCAAGTCCAGAAATCAATTCATATGCACGAGCAGAAGAAGTCAAGGCCAGTCATGCTGCTAATTTCAGGGATAGCATTTGTAGTGTAAGACCAGCAAGTGGATCCAGGATTACGAGAAACTCGAGCAAGCGCTTAACATCCCAGGTTGAGCTCAATCGAGGAGTTGGTGACTTCAGGTGAAACATTCCTTTCAGGGTCAAGGTCTCCAAGCTTAGTATGACCCACAGGCAGATATCCCTGTGAAATAGCAGACTTATAGACTGCCAGAGTTCTGTATTCTAGGGACTAATTTGTCACTGTCTCTGTCAAGAAGGTCAACACATCTGTGACCGGTGCTGAGAAGAAGCAACGGCCTCTGGAAGAACACCAATTGGACCATGCCCCCCAAGGACCCTGATAACGTTTCTTGGTTGACTGGGACTAA
>OX421447.1:34147760-34177760 GCA_949126865.1 Montipora capitata
CACAGACCGTGGGAATTGAAGATGTCAAATTCACGGCAATGAATGTGTACAAGTACAAGTACAGTTTCCCTCTGTCCTTGTGTGGGCCCAATTCCATAAGTAGGGCTAACGCTCGCATGGTTTACATGGGTAGAAAACAGCACTTCACATTACCCTACAATAGTTAATTGTGTGAACAGATGAATAGTCTGCATGCCTTATAATAATAACATCAACACTACAAGTTTCAACGTAAGTGTTTTGAGTGTCAGTGAATCAACAGGATGAAGAGTAGCCAGGTAAGCTAATACCACTTAGACATCCCAAACCTCATTGTACTTGGGCTTGGGTGGCCGCGACTGGAAAATCCCTTTGAACAAGCGGCAAACCAGAGGGTTCTGTCCAACTTCAAAACCATCATCTAAAGACACAAGGCACTTCTAGCACAGTTGATAGCACTGTAAGTAAGTCCTTGGCCAAGTTCAGAAAGGGAATCCAAAACTGCTCCTACAGGTGGTTGAAGATGATTAACTTTTCTTTGGAGACAAAATGTCGTCCATTTTTTAAAAATACCCGGAATACTATTTCTTTGTACTTCCTCTCCAGGACACTATGAGCAATCCGACAGCTGACTTCGATACTCCTCTTGTTTCATAGTATTGCCTGACAGCAGACATGCCATCAGTCTCATTTGGTTTCGTAGTGGATGTAGAGTCCCTGATAGTGGTAGGGTGAGGAGATCCTTGTACTGTGGGGGCCGCGGTTAATGGTTTTCCCACAAGAAGGCGTAGTAACCGAGGCCACCAAACCTGCGTCGGCCACACAGGAGCTACCAACAGTACTAAAGCCTTATCGCTCTCCAATTTCCGCAGACATCCATTTAGCAGATAAAAAGGAGGGAAAATGTAAACAAACTTCCCACTTCAGGAGAAAGAGAAAGCATCTATGTGGCGGTCCCCAGTGTCAGGCTTCCAAGAAACATATTTTGGAAGCTGGTAGTTTAGTCTGCATGCAAATAGATCACTCTCAGGGTGCCCAGTATGTCAGTGATCTTACGAAATACTGCTGAATGAAGCTGCCACTCAGTTCTTTCATTAAACTGTCTGGAGCTTTTGTGTGCCTCGACATTGAGGGCACCAGGCAAATGGCATGCAGACAACCAAATACCATGTTTCATGCAGTACACCCAAATACTTTCAGACAGTTTGTTGAATAGAGGAGATTTAGTACCCCCATTGAATTTAGATAGCAGACAGTTGTAGAGTTGTCACTTTTTATGCACACATGCTTCCCTTTCAAAAGGAACAGAAAAGATAGATTTCAAGCCAAAATAAACCGCTAATAGTTCTAGTTCATTAATGTGCTTTTATCTTTCAAGTGGAGAACACATGCGTTGGGCACTCTGTCCATTGCACACTGCCCCCAGCCTAATCTTGATGTATCTGTTGTCAATTCTATGGCGGGGTTATCAATGGTGTTATTTTTGTATACTGTGGGTAGGCTAGTCACCCATCAAGAAAGATCATTGATAGATTCTGGGGAAAGTGTAATATGTAATTGCCATTATTTTGTTGCCAGGCTGAATTTTTGTCAATTTCAAGACTCCTATAGAACGGGGGTCCATACTGGACACCAGGCAAGCTGAAAACCAGGAGTCCAATGACTTAGGCAGCTTCTCTAATAGGAATTATACTTTTATTTAAAAGCTGCTGGCATGCCAGAATTAGTTTCTCGGTTTTTTCAGCTGTAAGAAATACTTTCATTGCAACAGAATCTAGAATAAAGATAAGAAATACCAATTTTTGACTTGGTTTAAGTACTGAATTTTCACCATTGATCAAGAATCCAAGAGACTCGAATAGATTAGGGTAGAAAGAATATTATTTTCGCAGTCTGTCACTGAGTCAAGTAGCCTAGGCTACGCAATGTGTTATATACTGGTTTTAATAATTTGTAAAATATTTTGATGCTGACGCTACACCATTAGGGACACGTGCTTGAAACATCCTGTTTCCCCAGAAAAACCTTAAATTTTTCTGTCTGACGTAATGCTCATCCACGTAGAGAGAAAATATTTAAGCCTGCCAGCAACTGGCAACTCTGTGTCCATCACCTCAAGATTTTCGTCATGACTCAGAGCTGGTTCTTCTGAACAGTCTTCTTCCCCTCCTCCGTCTTGTTGAAGAGGGGGCGGCGGTAGTTTTTTGACGGCTCCTAAATCTGCCATGGTACCGGTGGGACAGACCATCACTCTTACACCGTCTGAAAGCCTGCTTAGTCTCTCTACTAAGCTTGGAAGTGATACGTTTGGTATCGGTGATGTCCTTTACCGCTTTAGGTAAGTCATCTCCGAAAAGCTCAGCTTGGATTTGATGGCGCAGAAAGATGGCTGTAACTGGAGTGGAGCTCAGGTTTTAGAGCCTCCCTACGCCTCTGATTTAGCTCTATGTTGTTGTCAGTTATCAACAGAACTCATTGAGTCTGTTAACTGTCTGTCCCTTGGGTGGCAAATCTGGGTTGCTGATTAGGTCATTTACCACCTGTACCACTGCTGTTGTACCTTTAATAATGGACTTTTGCACCTTCTGGAGTTTGAGATCCGACGTACGTGCCTTCTCTGAGAGATTGTGCCAGATAGGTAGATTAACTTTTAGTTTCCGCCAGCTTTTCACAATTGTTTGGCCTGAGGTAACGTTTTATGATTTGATTAAGCCTGTCTTCCTCAGCTTTGCCTTTCAGTAAGTTTTGGACAATATAGTTTCCATACCATTTTGTTCAGAAACATTAAACTCCTTTTCGAGTTGGTCAAAGATGTCGCTAATGCCATGTACGTCTGACCCGCCACTATGCATATGATAATCGATCCGACTCGTTGTCGGAAATTGCAAAGTGTTATAATCGCATGTGGCGTCGTTTTTTACCTTGAGCAGTTCGCCTAAACTGCTAAACCCTTTGTTCATCTGTACAGCAAAGTCAGAAAACGCCTCTCTGAGGAGGGCAGCCACCTCTTTGTTTGAACTTTGGCCTGAGGGAGCAGACTGTTTTGAGCAGCTAGGTCACTCCTTTGGCGCGCTTTTCCTCTCGAAGAACGGCTGAGGTTTGCCCCTGTTTTTGTGACCTCCGCCTTCTTTGCAACTTCTGCGTCAATAGGCAGTGCTTTCGCACCCTTCTTTTCCAACTGGGCATCACGTTTGAGTGATTTAGTGGGATCTTTGGTCCCAGAAACGGGCTCTGTTGACCCTTTAGAGGGCGAGCCAACTTGCTTCTCTGCACGTGTTTGGCTGGATCCTCGATCAACGGCGACAAGCTCTTCGTTCCAGTCGGTCAAAACCATCCTAAATCGCTGAAAAGCACTGAATAAATTAAAGAAAAAATTCTAAACAGCAACCTGATGTGCGACAAACGTTGCACGGATTGGCGCATGAGTTTGCTGTCTCATGGATTCTCTCACAAAGGTTTCTGGTTTTGCTTAGTCCACTAAGGCTGCTCCATCCGCATTACGCACTACGCATTTCACTTATGAATAGTTTTTCGTTTTTAGTTCAGGGAAACTGATCCAATATTTGCCATATACCTTATAGTACCGTATTAGAGTTTTTTCCACGTTCCACTTGCTGTATTCCAGGAGACAATAGTTTGATGTTTCGCTGTAGTTTTGGCAATCAATCAATCCTCAAGTACAACAACAACAACAACAACAATTCTTTATTTCACCCCATAGTTACAATAAACTAATAACAATTATACAATAATTAATTATACAATAATAACAATAGTACAGCAGATAATAGGGGTGCTGGCTGCCCGAAATAACCTAAACGTTAAAAATGCCGGGCAGCCAGTTAAAAGAAACGATGTTAAAATGTTCAGGTCATGGACACAAGAACAAACAAACATAGATACACACAAAAATAGAGATAAATAGAGTTAAGTAAATTACCAGTATATTAAAGCGACTAAAATTCTTACATTTCAAGAGTATTTTTTATTTCTTATCTTAAAATTACAAAATCGATGTATAGATTCCTAGTAATCTTTGATAAATTGCTGTTTCATTTTCTTTTTAAACGAAGACAATGGAGATGATTTTAAAATATCTTCGTCAATGGAATTCCAAACTGATGGGCCTTGGAATCTGATATTGAATATTACGTAATTTGGTCTTGCTTTTGGGAGATAATAAGACTGTTTTGCAGCAAGCCTTGTATTATAGTTATGGATCTGTGTTATTTTAGTGAAAAAAGAAATTAAGACAGGTGGTAGTAATTGGTTATGATATCGAAACATAAAGATTGCTAAATAAAAAGTTACTAGGTCCAAACATTTTATAATTTCGAGAGATTTAAACAAGGGACTAGAGTGCTCATCGAATCTAGAGAAAGTAATTATTCGCATTGCTTTTTTTTGTAGAATGAAATGGAAATGGAAATGGCTGAAGAGTGGTCTTGGTCAAAAATTGGTCAAAAAAGGATATATAAGGGCATAATATAAGCTTAATAAAATATCTAGGTCAACATAATACCGGAGTTTAGAAAGGATACCAATGATTCTTCTACTTTTCTTGACAATACCTTCAACCTGGTCCTTCCAGTTTAAGTTTGAATCAATTAGAATGCCCAGATACCTTATACAGAACTCACGCTTAAGTTGCTTATTATTTGTAGCCAGACTGAAATTATGAGATTGTAACCTCTTTTGAGGTGGATGGAAAATCACAAAATTTGACTTTTCTATATTGAGTGAAAGCTTATTAGCACAGAGCCATATGTGAACATCATTTATATATAATAAAAACAACAATGGACCAAGTACTGATCCCTGTGGGATTCCACGACTTACATTGCATTTAGAGGATGTTGCATTATTAAGAGTAACAACTTGTTGTCGGTCACTGAGGTAAGAGATAAACCAGTCTTTGGCAATAAAACGAATACCATAATACTCTAATTTATTAATCAAAATCTGATGATTGACGGTGTCAAATGCTTTAGTGAAGTCGAGGAATATACTACAGGAATAGCTTCGGTCATCAATTGCTTTCTGAATTTTATCAATTATGCAAAGAATTGCATGGTCTGTACTATGCTTAGCTCTGAAACCATATTGATTTTCAAATAGGATTTTGTTTTTTTCTAAGAATTTGATTAGTCTGTTATATCGGAGTTTTTCTAAGAGCTTACTGAAGACAAAAATGAGGGAGATTGGACGGTAATTACACAAGCAAAACTGTGATCCCCTTTTGAATACAGGTATGATGATTGCTAATTTGAAGTCACTGGGAAAAACATTAGTTGAAAGGGAAGCATTAAACACAATCTCCAGACGTTTTGATATATAGGTTTTTAGCATTTTTAGCATGCCAATTGGAATGCTAGATGGGCCTACAGACTTACCACTTTTTAGCTGAGATATTTCGGTTTCAATTTCACTACATGTGGTGTGGAAAATATAAAACTATTGCATATTGGACTATTTAAATATACTATTGGGCTATTGGGTGCACTTGGTATTTCATTTTCTAAATTTTTACCAATATTGGCAAAATAATTATTAAATGCATCAGCAACAAGTTTAGGTTCAGTTATTTCAGAGTTGTTATCAATAATCTTAATGAGCCTCTGGCTAGTTTGTGGCTTAAATTTTACTATTTGCTTAATGCCCTTCTAAATCCTTTTGCCATCCTTAATGTTTCCAAAAAAATATTTATTATAATACTGTTTTTTGCTTATTTTTAGAAGGTGGTTTAATTCATTCCTTTAAAGCTTAAATTTTGTGTGGTAATAGGTAGATTTTGTCTTAAGGCATTTCTTGTAATAATTATTTTTAATTTGAATAGACTTTCGTAGAGCATTAGATATCCATGGTTTTGATTTGAGCTTTATTTCCCTTCTAGATAGTTGTTTGACTGGTATATGTTTGTCTATTATTCTAGAAATCTTTGAGTAAAAAGATTTAAACATATTGCATGCACTGTCATTGGATACAAAAACAGTTTCCCAGTCAATTAATTGAATCTCATTGATTAAGACCTGCTCATTAAATTTTGAGCAATCTCTTTTGAATATTTTGACATTGCAAGGAAGTGTTGAAAATTTATTAAAAATTATAAAATTAGGAAGGTGGTCAATGATATACACTATGTTAGCACTAATTGTAAAGTACTCAATTGAATTGAAAAAAATATTGTCGATCAAAGCTGCTGAATGATCTGTGATTCTTGTTGGTTGCAATATATAGGGCTGAAAAAAGTGTGAACCCAGAGTATTAAGGAAACTATCGGTTCCTGAGTGAGATTCTAATTTTAAAAGATCTACACAAGTTTTGTTTTCTTGATTAATTCTATCAGCTGTGGAGCTCAAATATTCAATAAACCTTTCCAAGTCACCATTTGGATGCCTGTAAATGATTCCACACAATAAATTTGAATGACAATTATTACACACTTCAATCCACAAGGCTTCAAAATCATCAGTAGTGGTTGTAAATTCAGGTCTTACGTTAAAATTCAAGTTATTCTTTACGTAGAAAGCAACTCCCCCAGCATTAGAAAGGCTTGGCTGTGAAAAGAAACTGATATCCGTATAAATCAGTATTTGATATAGGAGATTGACCGATTTTCTGTTTGATTTCAGTAAGACCAATAAGTGAAAAAGGAAAATAATTAACTCTGATAACGTATTTGACAATTTCTCAAAATTAGCTGATAGGCTTCTAATATTACAATTTATCAAGAAAAAGATTGATCACTTAGTAGACACTCGGTGATGTCATAATTACTATGAAAATCATACGAACTATAGAAACCAAAGTTATTATCCATAGGCATATTTAGGTCAGCATCTAAGTCGGTGAGATGCGGAATGTTACTAGGAGAAGTGATACTCAAGGATGGAACTGAATTGGCCAAATCCCATGCCTTATCACTAGTATCTGCAACACAAGTGACAGTAGCACATTTTAAACAATTCATCAAATCGTCAAAAGGTCAGTATTTAGATACTTATCTAGATTGCATCTCTTGAAGAACCTCTTTGTTTTATTGAGGTGAAGTGGAGAACCTTTGTCTTTTCTCATGAAGATTTTTCCATTTAGAGTCCATATGAACTTGAACGCCATCTCCTTCTTTGCCTTTCAGCAATCTTTGAATAACATTCGATTCCTTTCTGTCAGGCTCTCTGCAAGATAGATCTTGTTTTTCTCGGAATATCCAAGATCTTCAGTTGTTAAATCTTTGAGCTGCTTCCTTGCACGGTAGAAGTTGTCTTTGACATCACGCCTCGTAAATTTGACTGTAATAGCCGGTGGTCTAGGCTTGCCTTTGTATTTTTGATTTTGAGGCATTCGATGACTAACTGATATGTCATTTTCAGTAATATCCACTCCCAGTAGTTTACCGAGATCCTTGACAATAAAATAAGTTTGCTCTTCTGATGGAGTAGCAGCAACAGGGATTCCTCGAATTTCCACGCACTCTCTACGAGTGTACTGCTCCAAATCATTGTTCGCTGTACGGTGTATTTGTGTTTACCTACCGCATTACATTAAATGTTACATTAAAGACAATAGATTTTATTGTTCAAGTGACATTATTGAAGGGGGCGCTACTTTCGAGGGGATCGTTACTTTCGGGATTTAACAAAAGCGTAAAAAAATTAACGTTACTTTCGGGGATCCGTTACTTTCGGAATTCTACGGTAAACGAAGATGGAAACATTTGAGAGAAAAGAGTAACGGACTGGACTGACATTTGGCAACCAACCAACCAAGAGAAGACAATCACATATTCTGCCGGAGGTAACGATTTTTTGTCTTTTTTTTTCTGTGTATGGTGGCTTCATTCTTTTCTGTATTTGTCTGAAAGCTATCCAACTTATTTTGGACTCCTTAAATAGAAAAAAAAAAAAAAAATGGGCAGAGTGCTTCTCAATCCAAGCTGCGTACTGAAATGATTTGCAAGCCATGCAAGGAGGCAGTGCTAGTAGAGTGTTATCCATTCCTAGAAACTAGAGACCCTGACAATTACCAACTTCTTCATAATTCTGATCTTGATCCAGACCTCAATATGCTGACTTCAAATTCAATGTCATTATCCCGCTGTAATTATATGAGCAGCAGACAGTATAATAATATTTTCCCTGACATTTCCAACTATAAAAGCTTCTCATTTTTCCGTTTGAATATACGCAGCTCCAAAAAGCACTTAGTTGACTTACAAGTCAGAATACTTATCCGCCCTCAATACATCCTTCTCAGTCACTGGTTTATCTGAAATTTGGCTGGGTCATAATTCTTAAGCCTTATATAATATTCCTGGCTACAGTTTCACTTCTAACCCCAGACCCACTGGATCTGGAGGTGGTGTAGGCATATTTATTTATGATGCCTATGAATTCAGGAGAAGATACGATCGAAACTTTTGATGGTGAAGTTAAGCAAGTACTCGAAAAAATTGGCTTTGAGAACAAATTATGCTTCCTTCTTGGGGACTTTAATATCGATATTCTCAGTGCAGACTCACATAACCCTACTAGTGAGTTCATTGACCTTATGAACTCTAACGATTTCTACCCCTTATCTTTAAACCTACCAGGATCACTTCTCATACTGCCAATTTAATGGACAACATTTTTTCCTTTGGTTGTCTATGGTCAGACATCTCATACCACTCACCTATATTTCAAATTGCCAACTCTCTCCTTAAAATTAGAACCAAACTTCTGCTTCTACCCAAGGGTCAAATAATTACTCGTTACATTGAAGTTGTCGTTCCCACCTTGCCTCTACCAACTGGAATTTCACACAATCTTCTTCACCAAATGAAGCATATAACTCTTTTATGGATTCTTTTTATTCTATCTTTGATAACTGCTTTCCAGCTACAACTGTTAAGGTAAAAAAAACGTTTATCAACTGCTAATTACTGGGTTGCCAAACCCAGTCGGAATCTCGGTTTCATTTCGTGGGTTTTTTTGTTATTTTCCGTGTCGGGAAAATTCTTGCCTGTCACTCCCCTGCTAAGTGGGGTCTTTGTGCATAGAGTCTTCTGCGCGTATTTTGTTAGGTTTGAGGGGGCTGGGGTAATGCGTCGATTTTCCTGGTGCACAAAGGAGAACGTTTAATTATTAAACCTGCAATGGCGTCGAAAGTCATTGTAACACGCGTGGCGTTTCAGTGCATATTTAAACAAAATATACCCTTACGGAGCGCAAGAATGGAACTTCAATTGGATAAACAAGACAAATTCATCTGGAATCTTAAAAGCGGCGAGTAAGCGCCCGTCAAAGTGAGCTGTATTTCTAATATATTTTACCAAGTGTGCTGTTATGTAAAACACTGAAACCAAATGGAAAATCCTCTGGTAACTTATGGGTAGCAAAGACAGAGAAGGAATTGAACAACTTGGATCTGCACAGTCTTCCGGTAACAATTCGAAATTTCACTAATTCTTTTAGTCAAAAATTATTTGAAGGATAGCTTGTTGCCCATTTTGGCTTGATAATTCAAGTAAAGGGTTTTTCAGTAAAGGATTTGATGCTGAACACTGGTGGGAATTTTTGACACGGAGTGTAATTTGACACGATTGAGTTTCTTGTCTTACGCACGTAATGAAATTGCCTCTAATAGCAAATATGTTGTTTGTTTCAAAAAATATTTCGTTGGAAAAGGTGGCCTTTATGAATTCATCATGTTGTGTAATATACGAGCTTAACTGGTTAGTTTTCATGGCATTAGTAAAGCATTTTCGTGTCAAAATGCGGTAAGCGTCTTTCTGTTACTTAATTAAATGTAAATATCAACCATGGCTTTACTCTTTCGATACTCTTGTCTACCGTAAACTTGATTTCCACTCTCAAAATTACCTCCAGAACCTACTTTTTGCGTAGAATAAGCTTTTAGAATGATGTTCTTGTCTTCTGTGGTGATACTTGACGATTCGGGAACATTTTGTGAAAAAATATTTATAACGTGTCACACGCTTAACTTGATCGCCCGAACTTGCCCGATTATGCATAACAACCACTTGGCCTTTTGACATCCCATTGAAAAAAACGTTCATTATTAAACCTGCAATGTCGTTGAAATTGTAACGCGAAGGGCGTTTTAGTGGACTATGGAGATCAAGAATGGAACGTCAACAGGCGGGGAAAATAAATATCTGGAATCTTAAAAGCGACGAGAAATGGTCTTCGACAACAATTGCGGTCGGATATGAGAAGTGTGCGTTGTTTCTAATCTTATTTTATGAACTGTGCTGTTATGTAGAACACTGACAGCAAGTGGGAAATTCAGTATGGGTGAAAAAAGAAACGAACGTCTTGATTGTATCACAGTGTTTACCGAAGTCACATCTCAGTTGTCTGAGATGAAGCAATTTGATTTATTTTGTAGTCAAGCTGTACAGTTTTCAGGTAAAAAAATAAATGAAAATGTGACTGTGAAGAATTAATGGAAAGAAAGCGTGTTGTCTATTTTGTGCTTTGGAAAAGGTTCTTCAGAAAAGAGTTACAATTACAACAAAACAACTAAAGTCTCCCAAAATGTTTTTCGCTGATGGTAACTTTTTATATTCGTGGTTCTAAATTAATGTTGTTTTCATGTCGTAAATTTTGTTACCGATGGCAAAATATTTTATTCTCGATCGACCGTCCTGAAACTTCCTTCTGCTCTTCTTAAAAACTGTGTATCCATATTTATTTACTTTTACATCAATAATTTTTTTGCATAAAGCAGGCTAACAAAATCTATATCTTGCTTGGTTCGCATTTGATAGCATTGAAATATAATTTTCGGTCCTATGCTTTGACACAGATACTTCACTGTGTGGCGAGTAAACTTGCCGCGGTAACTTCATCACGGCGCCCGCTGAATTCCGGCGATGTCACTTTCGATTTTGCCATTTATTTGTGCAGCCAAAACGTACAATAACAACATTGAACGTTGCAAAAATCCCCCAAAATGTTTGTCGCTGATCGTAACTGTTTATATTCTGTATTCACGGTTCAAAATAAATGTTGTTTTCATGTCGTAAATATGTTATTCTCGAGCAATCGTCCTGGAAACTTCCTTCTGCTCTTTCTAAAAACTTTGTATCAATATTTATTTACTTTTGCATCAATATTTGCTTTTGCATAAAGCAAGCTAACAAAATCTGTACCTTGCTGAGTTCGCATTTGTTAGCGTTAATAGTATTTTCGGTCCGATGCTTCTGTTTTAGGAGGGGTATATTATTTTGGTCTCCCATCCAAACACTAACCCCGCCCAACAGGGCTTAACTTCAGTGAACTTCGGTATTACAAAGCTGTCACATGGCTCAGAGGGCACGCTTAAACTTGTGGTGAAAAGAAGTTTATCAACATGTCATCCCAGAAACCAATGTTTCTCACTTCCCATTTATTTTCTTCAACCTTTCTGGGTTCAGTACTTTGCTAGTAACCACATTTCTTCTCAGACTATTTACCCAAGACTTCTACCATGGCACTACAATGATAGACAATAACAAAAGAATATCGTGCACTGTTAGAGCTACATATTACGCAAGGACAGATGTGTTTTGTCGTACGAACGTGTTAGGACCTGTGAGCCAAAGGGCCTCGTCTGGTATGACTTCTTAATGACCCCCCAACTTGAAAAAAATTAACCGTTGAAATTTAAAACAGCTATTTATATATAACAAAGCGGATGAGGGGACTGGAACCTAGATTAAGCAAATACTTAACAGTAAAATATATAATAATAATAATAAAACAGAAAAGATTAATAAAGCATCAGCTTTTCACTTCCGACGTTAACGTTGAAAGCTGGCTCAAGTTCTTGAATAAAGAAGGTCTCTTTTATTTTACAATGATAGTCTGTTTTGCCCTTCGCTAAAATATCAAAATGATCCCACTTGATGTTATGTCCAGTGGCCTTGACATGGTCCGCAATGGCTGAAGTATTGTCATTTTTAGCTAGGGCCTTAAAATGTTCGGTTTTTCTATCGTGAAGCCGCCGTTTGGTTTTACCGATGTAAAAACCATTACAATCCCAACAATTTGCTCTGTAAATAACTCTGGATTGTTGTGAACGATTAATACGGTCCTTGTAAGGAAAGAAAGATTTTATACATCGAGTGCTCTGAAAAACAATCTTAAGGTTAACACAAGAGTAGAATTTGTACACACAAGATTTCAGGCGTTTAGCGACTTGGTTGCTTTGCAAACCTAAGTAGGGAAGTAGGATAACAATATCTTTCTTAGGAACTGTAGACACTGGATTGCTATGCTGATGTTGTCTGTTTTTGTTCAACACATCGTTGATATCATAGTTGATTATGCCTTGTGGGTAGCCGTTCTGAAGAAGGAGTTTTCGAAGATCATTGAGGGCAGATTGTAGCAAGGAGCCAGATGAACAAAGACGGTAGTAGCGATAAGTGAGGGAGCGGATGAGGGATGAGGTTTATTTTGTACTTTCGTGGAGTGAAGGAATCCCATTTCGTGTAGAGACCTGTGAAAGTTTTCTTTCGGTAGATGGATGTCGTGAAAGCGTTGTTTTGATTACGTGTGACAAGAATGTCCAAAAATGGAATTGCATTGTTATGTTCAAATTCAATGGTAAATTTAATATTGCGATGACAGCCGTTCAAATAGTGCAAAAAGTCATTTGCGCTGTCTTCGTTGTGGAACATGGTGAATGTGTCATCAACATAACGATTCCAAAATAAAGGACTAACTTTGGCGTTCAGCAACCACTTTTCTTCAAAAGCACACATAAAAATGTTGGCTAAGACAGGGCCCAATGGTGAACCCATGGCAACACCATCGATTTGGTCGTAGTATTTACCATCAAAAAGAAAGTGGCTCTTCTTGGTGGCAAATTCCAATAGCTTGCGTAAAACAACCCTGGGTAAAGCCGGAGGATCAGCAAGAGAATACAATTTGTCCAGACAAATGTTTAGAGCAAATTGTCCAGACAAATGTCCAGAGCAAATTGTTGGGATTGTAATGGTTTTTACATCGGTAAAACCAAACGGCGGCTTCACGATAGAAAAACCGAACATTTTAAGGCCCTAGCTAAAAATGACAATACTTCAGCCATTGCGGACCATGTCAAGGCCACTGGACATAACATCAAGTGGGATCATTTTGATATTTTAGCGAAGGGCAAAACAGACTATCATTGTAAAATAAAAGAGACCTTCTTTATTCAAGAACTTGAGCCAGCTTTCAACGTTAACGTCGGAAGTGAAAAGCTGATGCTTTATTAATCTTTTCTGTTTTATTATTATTATTATTATTATTATTATTATTATTATTATATATTTTACTGTTAAGTATTTGCTTAATCTAGGTTCCAGTCCCCTCATCCGCTTTGTTGTATATAAATAGCTGTTTTAAATTTCAACGGTTACTTTTGAAAATGTATGTAGAGCACATACGAAACGTCAAGGAATATTGAAAAAAATTGTCTGGAACGGTGCACCTACCACAGGCAACCCAGTGTACCCTCAGGGAGGGTCTAGTTCTTTACTAACATTGGTCCCTCCCTGGCCGCCAAAATTCCCCATGTGTCTGTTGACCACAAATCATATCTGAATGGTTCTTTTGTGGATATTTTCTTCACCTCACCCACTACTAGTGAGAAAAATAATTAATGTAGTGTCCTCTCTTAAAAGTAGTAACAGTGCGGCAGTAGACTGTATTAACACCAATGTTATTAAAGCATCTAAATAAATAAATGACTTATTGGCATCTCCCCTTTCTCAAATCTATAACATCTCCTTTTCTACTGGTATTGTGCCTGATAGACTCAAAATCAGAAAGGTAATTCCTACATTCAAAAGTCAAGACAGTTCACCAATTGTAGGCCCATCTCAATTCTACCTTGCTTTCCCAAAGTTCTTGATAGTACCATGTATCATCGCCTTATGAATTATCTTACTTGTCACAACATACTAAGTGATCATCGGTATGGTTTTAGAAAGAAACACTCTTCTTTCATGGCAGTTAACTGGCAATTAAGTTACTAAAAAAATGTTTGAATCGTTCGAAAAGAATGAACTCACCATATATAGATATCTTCATCGATCTCAAAAAGGCCTTTGGCACTGTTAATCATTCCATCCTCCTAAAGAAGTTAAAGTGCACCTAACCCCAAAATATTTTTTTCGCTAAAATAAATCTTTGCACCTGTTCGAAACGCATTGCGGCCATTTTTTCCTTTTTCTAACAAATCCTGCCATTTTATAGGCTTCGAAAGTTGCGAAAATCCAAGCACCTTTTGTTCACGACCGAGTCTGAAGGGGAGTGGGTCTGTTCCCGCTTTGACGTCACATACTGATTTACATTGCATTAACTCTTTGTAAAAATGCATGCAAAGTAGATTGTGACGTCAAAGCAGGAATAGACCCACTCCCCTTCTGACTCGGTCGTGAACAAAAGATGCTTGGATTTTCGCAACTTTCGAAGCCTATAAAATGGCAGGATTTGTTAGAAAAAGGAAAAAATGGCCGCAATGCGTTTCGAACAGGTGCAAAGATTTATTTTAGCGAGAAAAAAATTTTGGGGTTAGGTGCACTTTAAATTTCTATGGTATACGATGCACCCCTCTAAACTGGATGGATAGTTATCTCAACTCTCGCTTTCAATATGTTCAAACTGACTCCTTTAATCCCCACTGCTTCTTATTAAATGTGGTGCTCCCCAGGGTTCCGTATTTGGACTCTATTATTTCTTTTATACATTAATGACATATTTACATGTTAGAATTACCTGTCACTTACACTTTTTGCGGATGACACCAATATTTTCTTTCAGCACAAGAACATCTCGGAACTAATTAAAATCGTTAACTATTAACTTGCCCTATTGGCCACTTGGTGCAAAGCTAAGAAACTAACTCTGTATCCATCCTGATAAAATAAAGTTTATTTTATTTCACTCTCCGAGAAAGACAATTAATCTTGATGGTCTCTCTATCACCATCGATAACAATAAACTAAATAGACTAGAAAATACACGATTTTCAGGTGTTTATCCATCAAAACCTGTCATGGCAACCACACATATGCATCAAAGCGATTTCTTCCAAAGTTGATAAATCCATGGAGATCGTTACGAAATCTCTTCCGTTTTTTTTCCTTACAAATACTCTATGCACATCATATTATTCTCTAATACTCCCCTACCTACAGTGCTGTTCTATCGTTTGGGCCTCCACATATCCCTCTCATCCACAACCAATCTTTCGTCTCCAAAAGAAAGCCCTAAAAATCATGACTCACCCTCCGCCACGTGCACATCCCTACCCTATCCTCTCTTTAGCACATTAAACATTCGTTTTCTTCATGCCCATTCCTCTCTTGTCTCTCTTCAAACTTAATTCTGATTGTCATCAATATTTTGCAAGGCAGATAGATAACTTTCATCTCCATACTCACAAATACTCTTCTCCTTACGTAATACGTATACAGGGTCCCCGAATTTGGAATGATATTCCTCTCTCATTACGCAATTTTCCAAACCTTTCAAACTATAAACGTAAACTCAGAGATTATTTCCAGTCCTTCTAAACTATCATACAACCTTTTTTCTGTTTTCCATTTGGTAGTTCGCCTGATCTCCTGTATGATTTTTGCCATATAAGCCTCTGGCTTCGGAAATTATCTATGTAAACCTTAATCTGAGTTTCCTTTCTTGAATTTAATAAAAATTAAATAAATTAAAAAAGAAAAAAGCACAGGAATCTGAAGATGGTCGTTTTCACCAGTTTTAGATAGCCCTCGTACTAAGGTCAACACGCAATAAAGGTTCCCGATTTCTCAAGCGCATACAAACTACATCGCTCTCGGTAGCGTAAAGCCATCATGTTTTGACATTTGAGGAAGTTTAGCAGCGAGTTCGACTTAGCGAACGAGGTCTTAAAAACTGTTGTCCTCAAATTTGCTAGATAAACAGTGTTAGGATGAAAAATGTTATCTTAGAGTACTGGGGTAGAGACGCTTTAACAGTGACAGACAGCCATATATCGAATAGTAACTGCGAACAACGTCTCAAAATGGGATCTATTTAGATTTGGAAAACCAATAAAAGGAACATGAATTCAAGTTCAAGAAGGTTCGTATTATTTGATTACAGTTGAGAACGGCATAGCGCGAAGATACCAGATGGTGGCCTACAAACTAAAATCATTTAGGTGGTGAGGCCAAAGGCTGGTTTTTGTTTGTGTGAAGCCTGGAACAAAATCTGTTAATTACTACGTCATTTCACTTAAAGGATCTTTAATTACTTTACCTTAGGACTACGAACTAGAACGACAAGCACCTTTGAACAACTAGATCGTAACATATGACGGAAAACCTGTCTTCATAATAGGGAGAGAGAGAGAGACCTGAATATTACAACGAACATTTGTACTTTGTACGTGGAATAGTCGGCAGCGACTTTTGACATAAAATGAATAATTCCTTTAAAATACGAGCGATTGGTCATTGCGGAGTAGGTGATAATGAAACAGCGAACAGATTGAAAGAGCTAATGAACAAGAGGCAAAATGGTAAACGAAAATCAGTTCGTAGTCGATTATAACCTGTTTCGAAAAATGGGAAAACAAGACATGCTCAAGGCCCTTAACAAGTGCCCCTTACATTTCT
Organism: Montipora capitata; assembly: GCA_949126865.1. Lineage (NCBI taxonomy): Eukaryota > Metazoa > Cnidaria > Anthozoa > Scleractinia > Acroporidae > Montipora > Montipora capitata. The sequence continues at coordinate 34,164,367 of OX421447.1, forward strand.
CGCTCGAAGTATTGCACACCTCGAGGCACCTGTCCACAAAGCAGAGAAATATGAGTGAAAATTAGGGAAAATCTTATGTCAAGTTCTGTTTCTCAATAATCACTTTTAACAATTAAGTAGCCTGAAAATGAAAGAAGAAATCGCTTTAATGGGATTCCAGGTAGCGACTCAGGCCAAATCCGTTTTCGCACCCATTGACAATGCTAGTGAAGCAACGTCAGTCCACGTGTCTTGTAGGCTTTTAAAACACGTGAATTCTTTAGCTCGTGCTAAGTACGTGCTTCATTATGTTTCTGCACTTATCCGCTTGGTCAGAAAATAGTTCAAATTTTCACTATCAATATAAGGAACTTTCATTATCTATAATGTTGATATTATCATTTACATGATGGAAAAAATGAAGCTAGGATGGTCAACAACTCATAACGTCTTCAACAAGCTTTCAACACTCTTTTCACTTTTAATGATAATGAACGAACCTTTTCAAACGCTCCCGACATATAATTGTTCAAGAAATGTTCAACGAGTGAAAAAGCAGGTGTCAGAAATTTAAGATAAGTCTGTACCATTATTAAACTGGATTTTAAAGTGTGAAATTAATAGATTTGCATTTAGCTATTTCGGGTTTTTTGATTTCGCATCAGTAACCGATATCAGGTGGTTTTCACGTGACATCGTCGCTGCACTATTGGTGAAGACAAAACCAAAGGTGCACCATCACTGTCTCAAGAGATAAGAACTTGAAATAATTTGCAAACCCTCTATACTTACGCCTCTTCGGTTTAAATTTTAATGATTTTATCTTCTTATTTTCACAGTCGATTGATTTATAATAAACCCACAATGGACCTCAATATTGTCGTATCCATTATTTTGTAACTGAAAAGGCAACACACATTGAGCTGCAATTTTAAGCTTTTAAACAAATCCTAGATTCCCGGTTTGCTTCAGGTTGGTTTCCACTGGCACACATTAACACAATCAACGTATACATAGATTCATTAACACGTCATCATTAAAATCTCTTTACAAGACCTTAGTCCAACAAACGGTAAAATTATGACGACGCTGCTACTTTACGATTGTTGTTTGCTTTTGTATTGGCTCTCTGCGACACTAAATCAATTTCTATGCAAGTTCTAAACGCATTTCTATGCTTGAGGTACTCACAATCTATGCAAAGAAAGTCATCTACTTTTAATTTGGCGACTGCGGTTAATACTGACGTCAAAACCCAGTAAGGATTCTGCCTGTACCAGCGGACCTCATACCCTACAATGTTAATAAATGTTCCTTACAACAAATAAACTGCTAAGAAATGGCAAAGGTACCGTTATCTGGAGAGCCAAAAATTTTAAAAATCTGTTAAAGGAAAAGAAGGAGGTGAGACCTTTTAACGCACACCAAATGCCCGAAGGTATATACAGGTGCTTTCAAAATAATGAGCTCGAGCAGAGTTCACTCTCAAGTAAGCACAACCATGCTAGAATGCAGCGATATTAAAACAATTTTCTCAAGTTTCTAAAAATTGGTAATGTTTTCCGCCTTATAGGAATTGATGATCACACGGTTTCTGATACCCATCCCGGAATACAACTTGATAGAAGTTGAACAGTCGAAAGTGGCTTTTAAAGCCCGAAAGCCAATATTTTTGCATCCGAACGTGACATTTTACCGTAACTGATTCTTTAAAATAACATACTTAAAACATTCCACCCTTAAAGTTCATATATGAAGTTCTGTTGTGAAGTACTTTTACTCATGATTGACGGTTTTCGCAAAACAAAGTGAACCTCCAAATTAAAGGAAATGCAATAGGGGCCTGAAAAAATCCCGAGACTTCAATACTTGACAAGCCTGTGTTCATTGTTAAGGTCTCCTTCCCAAAGGTACGTTTTCCATGTCAATTTTTTTGACAAAATCTCTTGTGCAGAAACTCAGTGGCCTGCCAGAGAAATTTGTCAACGAAAGACGTCCAACTTGTCCTTGTGAATGCGGTGATTGTTGCGCTAGAAATTAAGTATCTGAATTGAAGTTCCAATTTTGGTGCAAGAAATGTTAGGAAATACAATGTGATCTATGCAGTGCGTCTTTGGGAAAACGAATAACGAGGCAATTAAATAGAGATTGTACGAACCCCAGAGGAGATTTTGGATTTTGAATCACGCTTTAGGCAAAGCATGTGTGTGGACTTAATGAAAGATTTTAACAGTAACAAGGAGTCAGACGGAACAATAAAATGCATGGGTTCGTGTTTTGTTTCGCCATCAGTTCAAATGATGCATGTCGACCTTATCATGACGTAGATGGATCAAAAAGTGCGCCTGATACTAGTAATTAAAATGCTTAAGTGATTGCACCGAAGGAACCGAGGTTTAATCACTTTGTGATGTTAAGATTCATCTGCCACCTGATCATATAAATCGCGTCTTGTCCAAAGTGCGCAACACCTTGTTAATCGCTTGGTGGACCACGATCTTTGAAGTCAAAATCAGTCGGACCTAGTTTTGACTTTGGGGTCTGTACTAGTGTTCCCTGGTTGGTCAAAACGCTAGGGGATTGTATTCAGACTTTGCTAATTGAGGTAAGTTTACAGCCTTCGAGCAGGCTCTCCAATTCAATTCGCGAGGAAGGAAAACACGTATAAGCAACCTGGAAGATATTTCAGTTTTTGGCGCTAAATTAGTGTTTTCGAGATCCAAGACAGTCTAAGTCCCCTTTTTGCTTAACGGAATGGCGCAAGTGTTTGTATATACATAAATACATATATTGGGACTATAAAGAGTCTCGCTTCACGCAAATACTGCTCGTTGATGAAACTGACATTCAAGGAGTTTGTTTTCCCCAACAGCCTATCAAGTAAATGAAGCGTTTTTTACATGAATATATTCAAATATTGAAGTCATAAAAAAAATACTGAATTTCTAGGTATTATTAAGCGGTTGATGAAGGTCAAGTATTGAAAGAAACGTTCATTCCGATTAAAAGCAAAACTTGAGGTAAAAAAAAGACTAGAATTGTGACAATAGATATAACTTTCTTCTTGAAATAAATAAATAAATAAGATATCGAGAACACAAGGCGGAATCACATTTGATTTTTTAACAAGATTTGAGGAGAATGTTTGGGAACCTCCGATTTAAAGCAATCGTGAGTACACCGTATAGGGGAGTCTTCGTTTACATTTTTTTTGCCTCATTAGAACAGGGATATCGTTTTCTAATCAGTCAGTCAAAAATAAAGTACTAAATATTGAAAGTGCATTGGATAATGAGCTATCTCTGAAAATTTGAACCAGTGCGATATACGAGATAATCACAATAAAATTTTATACAGAATGTATTGGATCATTAGCGCCATTGGTACCCAAGACGTTTTTAGCTCCTGATAGCTACTAAAAGGCATGCTATCAAAGCCAAAAGGCTTAAAATTAGAGACTTAGTTAACTTAGCTAAGTTCAACAAGTTCTTTTACGTTTGAAGTCAATTTGTGAATAGGATGATGCCTTCAACGAACAAACTTGGATGTTAATGAAATAAACTGTAAACAATGATGTCAGCAGATTCCCTTGTAACATGCAGATACTGTCCCGGTGCACATCGGCCGTGAAAATTTAACAGACTTGTCATCAGTTTGCTAAGGTTCTTGTATCGCGATAATTGTTTTCTTTCTGTAGTTTCAAGAGAGTGAAAGACAAAAAAACGAAAGACCTCGGAATTGCGAGCAAAATTCAACGCTTTCTCCGATGTGAAGAGAGGAAGGGAAATGAAACTCGGAAACACCTGCGAAATTATATTATGCAAAGCTATACAACATCCATCTGAACTTGTAAATATTTGCTTTCGAGAAAGTGATAATAAATATAAATGTAACTAATATTATTGTTGTCTGGTTGGTGAAGCCGAGTGCTTTTTGCATCGGCAACCGTAAACGAAGTCATCCGTTCAGCAAACAGATGTAAGACTTACATATTTGAGGAGCTGTATGAGGAGAAACGCAGTTCACATATAATTTTCCTATCGACCTATAAGCCATTTAAGTCTACTGAGATTTTCATCCGCTCTAAACACCCTTGGGTGTGCAGCAGGCCATATCGTATTCTCACCGTCAATTTGTGGACAATTAAAATTTTGAAATCACTCAGTTGTTACCCATCAATATAAGACGACTCTTTATTTCATTTTTGTGCAAATCTGAAAAGCAAATATTGTGAGAATACGTCAATAATCGCGTAACGAAACCAAGATCATATGGGCCCATTGTCAGAAATAATAATATGAATAATTTCCTCAAGTCCCGAATTATGTAACAGACTGTAGGAAAGAAAATAAAGGATCTGGAACGGAAGCTTCTAGGTGCCATACGAGTCGTTGAAAATCCGACAACAAATTTGTAAAAAAATCCTACATCCAAGTTGTTCAAAATCCGACATCCGAGTTATAAAAATCCAACATCCGACTTGTAAAAATCCGAAATCTGAGTGGTAAAAATCCGAAAAAAAAAGCGGGAACGGGGAGACCCGGCGAGCCTCTAGGCTCCGGCTGCAACCCGCCGAATGTTAGATTTTCAGATGTTCAAAGTCAAAAACTGCCCAGCGCCAGGCTATATCAAGGAAATAATTCACTCTGCCCTTAACTAGTGGCTATAACGTAAGAAATAAGGATTTTAATATCCCACGTTTTAACACAGTACGCTTTGGAAAACATTCCCTACATTACTTCAGACCCCACCTTTGAGGCAAACTAAGTCACAGTGACCAGGACAAGTAAACAATCAAGAGTTTCACGGACAGTATCAAGAAAAAAGATCTATCTCTGTTAATAGAAGGTGAATGCAAAAACTGTAATATATGTAACTGAGAACTTCTCTTACTTCCTAGCCGAGTTAGGTTTTAAATTAGAAATCACTTTAAATCGTCATAAACATGATTTCTTGGTATTTTTACAGTATCTGTTTTGCAGTATCTGTTTTATCTTTTCTTATTAACTTTGTCTGCATGATGTATGTATAGTTAAATGTATTAAGTTTTTAGCTAAATACCAGGATACAGTGCAGCCCTGTGGTTAGCGCGGTTGCTTTGAGATCCGGATATCCCGGCCGGGTTCAAGACATGTTCTGACCACTCGTTGATTTTGTTCCTGATAGTCTCTGATTCAGTTTCCTGGCTGCATTTGTAAATAGCCAACTGATTGCCTGCGGCCAGTTGGGATTCTTAAAGTTGTTCTGTTCAATGCTCGGAGATATTAGCTACTAACTACTCTAAAATTCCAAGGGTAAATAATGATACTTACTACCATAGATACTTAAAGTCATTCATTCACTCATATTTTCACAATTCGGATGTCGGATTTTTACAAGTCGGATGTCTGATTTTCAACAAGTTGGATGTCGGATTTTCAACAAGTCAGCAGATGTCGGATTTTTACATCTCGGTTGTCGGATTTTTACATCTCGGTTGCCGGATTTTTACAACTCGGATGTCGGATTATATTTTTGCAAGTCGGATGTCGGATTTTCAGCAAGTCAAATGTCGGATGTTTACAACTCGAATGTCGGATTTTTTCAAGTCGGATGTCAGATTTTGAACAACTCGGATGTCGCGTCTTTTACGACTTTGTTATCGGATTTTCAGCAACTCGGTTGGCACCTGCAAGCGTCCTTTTGCGGTTACAAATCGACAATTATGGAACCTTCAATTCACAGTTTTGCTTTAAAGATTGTGTGTCCTTTCACTTCATCGGGATCTTTAAACCGTTCATATTGTTGGTTTAACTTTGCTTTGTCTTAACATTATTTCCACAACTCGGATGTCGGATTTTTGCAAGTCGGATGTCGGATTTTTACAATTCGGATGTCGGATTTTTACAACTTGGATGTCGTATTTTCACAACTTTGTTGTCGGATTTTGAACAACTCGGATGGCGCACCTACAAGCCTCCGTTGGCGTAGGGAAAACCGACATAGAATCAAAGGTGAGACCATAGCCCTGCATGACAACAATATAATCAAACGGTGCAATTATAACTGCCAGCTTTGCACGCCCATAAGAAACTCTTTCAAATCGAACAGAGATGCGCAGTTAAAGCCAGAAAATTATGGAAAGAGACTCAGCGTTCCTTTTTAACTTTCCGAGACAGATTGATAGCTGCTGGCCATATATGACTTGATATTGAGCCGTCTTTAAGAAGAATGCTCGCAGGTCACTGAGTTATTTGGAATTGTAACGGTTCAATAGCTTCAAATTACCTTTGTTTTTGCTTTTTGAAACAGGTTTGCAGCATAACTCGGACTACAGACGACGAAAATGTACAGCATAGCAGCCACAATTAATGACTCAACAGTTGGGAAGAACTATTCTTCAACTGATTGCTACGCGATGACAATTCCGATTATAACTTCAACTCTTTTTGTGTTAGGCGTTGTGTCATTAATCGGGAATACGTTGATCGTTACGATTTTCATAAAGAAGACCAGCTTGCGAACAAGCACTAACTATTACATAGTCAGTATGGCGACATCAGACATTCTTGTCCAAGTATTTATCCTGACAGTCTACGCAAGCGAAGTGGAGATTATACCAATGAATCTTCGATTATGCCAAGTTGGGAATTATATTAGGGGAGTATCACAGAGTGTTTCTATTTCCTCGATGGTTTTGATTAGTTTGGATCGATTCATAGCCATCGTTTATCCCCTGAAAACTATATTTACGACTTTCAAATCGCGGTTCATTCCTTTGTGTCTATCGTGGTTGCTTCCCATTGGCTTTTGCTTGCCTTTGGCATTTTACACCCGTATAGTGATTGACGGCAACGAAGTATTCTGCTCTCTAGCCATGAGCAAGCGCGAAGAATCTAGTGTTTTCATCGGTGGTGGCTTTGTATTTCTTTTCATCCTGCCTCTGATAGCTATCATTATTCTGTACTCTTTGAGTATGAAAAAATTAAGACAGAAGCCAGAGCTAACTGATTTGCAAGCACAGCAAAACAACATTGTCTGTCGAGAACAGAATAGGAGGATTCTAAAGATGGTTATTATTATTGTCATCACATTCGTCATCTGCTGGGGACTGTTTTTCGTTGTGAAACTTCTACCAAGTATGGCTACTCAAGAAAGTTGTCATCTGCTAAGATGGCTTTCATCGTATACTTGTCCTTCCCTCAGCGCAGCAGTGAATCCACTAGTTCTTTTCGTGTTTAGCACGAAGTTTAAGCAAGCTTTGAAAAGTCTTTGTCCCCAGATTTTTTTCGCACTTTGCGAAGGTGGTTGCAAGCTGTGTCCATTGAAACAATCTCGAGAAACTGATGTTAAAGAAGACGTTACTTGGGATGAGACGAATACTAAATTGTAAGATTTTTTCTGCCAGTTTTCAGGGCCTCAACAAACATACTATGGTGAATGCATTCTTGTTAGTAGAGCGGTTTGTTTATTAGTCGAGTGGACGCAACTAAAACAAAGCAATTACTGTTCAGGCAATCACAGCAGGCAAGAGATTTCTTAGGGCCAATTATAACGCAAAGCAAATTTATCAATCAGCTGACTAAAGCAAAAGAAAACGATTATGTACGGTAAATGAAAGAAATGTGCGTTGGTCTATATATTACATGAAGTGCAGGTTATAGACGAAAGGTAAAAGTGATCTTCGCACTTATCTGGGAAATTTAAGCAATTGTCTCTTATTGACACCTGAAACATTCAGGGGGCTACAACGAGATTCGAACCCGTTTATACCTCTGTGATACCGGTGCAATGCTCTAACAACTGAGCCATGAAGCCACTTAATTGTCCATAAGAAGCAATCGATTAAATTGTTCAGAAAAATGCGAGAATCAATTATATATATCTTTCGTCTTTCGTTTTTTACCGGCCTCAACTTGAATTTCCCGGGAGTGCGAAAAAATACTGAAACGGACCGTGTTTCCATGGTAACGGTCCGTACTGCAAAATCCCCACCAAACACCAGCGAATCAGAGTGTTCCATTTAGCCTGAGCATTTTTTGTCATGTAATGAAAACGAGGTCAAATAGTTTTTCAGTAATACAGCATTATCGTGAAGTTGAAAACCCAAAGAGTTCATAAAACGAATCACTCGTTGAACATTAACAAAACGAAATATCAGTAAAACGAATACAGTAAAAGAAATACAATCAAAATAAAAAGTATAATTACATTGTATACTAACTGAACTACGAATTCAATATATTTGCGTGAACTACTTAAGCAATAATGACATTATATTAATCTTCTTTACATTTTAACGAAATCTACTGAGAAAATGGAGTTTCTGTGTTAATTAGTAGTAATGTTGTTTGTGATGTCAAGTTCCATGAATTATAGAATGAATCTGTTTTGTCGGTTTCATGATCATAGTGGTATTATGGGTAATTTGGGCAAAGCGAAATCACATACCATACATGGACCCAAGACCCAACGTTTCAGCAGCTAGGGGATACCCTACGCACCGCCCATGAAAGTAAGTACTGAGCTGACGATGCCGTGCTGGTCGGTCCTTTTTTCAATATTTCATTTCTCATATATTTTAAACTCCTACAATGAAGTCATCCTCAGCAGGGAAGTGGATGGACCAAAGCAGATTTCAACGCACCAGCAACCATCAAGCCGAATGAGTCACAACTTTTTGAAAGAGAAAAGAGTAGTTGTCGTCTAAAAATTTCTTGCAACCTGTTACTTGAAAAGCATACAATTTCAACTTATTGCCATTCTGATGGCTTCGTAGCAATGCTTATCATAACTATGTTTCCTGGGTGACGGTTACTGTTTGTTAAAAGCTGTGTTTTTGTCGGTAGGAGAAATCCCGCTCTCTATGAGTACAACAAACTTTCTCACTTCACCCAGATCAACCGAGAAGCGGCCACGATGCTGTCCCGTTGTGCAGGGCATGCGACTTATCTCTGCGAGTTCCGTGCTACATATTGAACCCTGAAAAACCCCTTTGAATCCTTTCAGCTGCCAGGAATCATTAAGGCTCTGTTTTTGATCTTTATAAGGATATTCAGTTGTTGTTTTGTGTGCTTGGTTGTTAGAACTATTGCCCCGACAAGAATAATCTGGAGCCTGCCTTTCATGTTGAAGTGTGTCGTATACGAAAGAGCCACGAGCGTCCGTGAGGCCTCCAACAGATCGTCTTCGACTGCAAAAAAATGGCAATGATAACATGACAGTAATTGCATCAACTGAAGTTTCTAAATGTAATATTTATATGTTACAAATTGGAATATATTTCGAGGGCAAGTCCATAACTTGTTTCCGTCAATCAATCTCTTGGCTCAATTGGTCGAGCATTCGAATACTGTGCGGGAAGTCGCGGGATCAGAATTGCGGCTGGACTAGTCCTGACTTTGTAATGACAATGATCTGTAATTCTTTAGACTCTCTAGTCTTCTGGGATAACGACGATAAACCGTAGGCCCCGTCTCACAACCCTTCAATAGGGAATTTAAGAACTACGACGGCGACGGTTGACGAAAACGTCACCTCAAAATATAACTTGGCTCTATCATAAGTCTTTCGCGATTATTCAGTCTCGTTCACGTCCTACAATGTGGGTGAAGTATCCTGAAAAGAAATTGGTACGAGTGGTTTAAGAGTGAATATAGAGAATGAAGGATTCTTTGTTGCATGCTTACGTTGTCGGCAAAATCTCAAATCTGGTGATTTCACGTCGTCGTTATGCAGAGGACCGCTAAGATACTTGCCGCAAAATCCGTGACGTGCAGCACGAATATTTATGCTCTTTTAACCAATGATATTACTGTTTTGTGGCAATGACGTAATCGTAGCCGTCGTCGTTTCGTAAAATCCCTAATGTTGGTAAGCCTGTGGGACGTTAAAGAATTAACCTGCAAACTATTCGCAAATTGTAATGTATGGAGTTCCCGGAGTTGTGATCCGTCCTCTGTGGTATATCATGGTTGGGAGAGTAAACGACCGGAAGTCGATCTGTGTGAGGGACTCCGTGTTGTTGAATCACCACCCGCATTGTCCCTTAATGCAGAAATAATAATTAAATAAATATATTAAATAAATAAATAATAATAATAACAATAATAATAATATAAATATTAATAATTATCATCATCATCATAATCATCATCATCATCATTATCATCATTAAATGCTGCCAATAGAGTGCACATATTAGTGGCATGGTGGCGAGGGAGTGTAATCGCCATTCATGCGCTTTTCACAAATTTGGTTTGGTTTCGATTTCGATTTATAGCTAATGCGATATTTGATATTGATTTTGCTCCAGCAGTCTTTCAGGTACGCAACTCAATGAAATTAATATTTGATTTTCCAGTTTGACCAGAAATAAAATACTGTAGTTGAAACTCTTTGAAGACGTCATTGTGTACTCCCATTCATTCCTTATTCACGTGTATTGAAAAAGGAAATAGTTGAAGAGAATTAAAAGAAAAAAAAAATGTATCTCTGTTAATGGAAGGCAACTGTAAAAGCTATTTCACACATAAATTTTTCTCAGTTAGTGAATATGTAATTATTTCACCTGTAACAGTTCTTCCTTTAGTTAATTCTCATCGGTATTTTAAGGTGACTGCCTATATTGTAATTATTTTTAAGGTGTCTTCAATTAACTAGTGGCTTAGCAAAATACGGCACGACCGTCCGCTCGCTCGCTCACTCTCTCACACATTCATTCATTCATTCATTCATTCGCACCCCCACTCGTTCATTTATTTTCATCCCGGTACTGCAGCTTAACATGCTGCAGTAATATTCGCGGGCGTGCATTGTTACTTACCGTTCCAGCTGTTTGTAGCGGGTGTTCTCGTAATATTGTTCAAACTCCAGGAAGATGTTCTTCAGATACGGGGGAATGTTCAGTGAGCCATCCGAAGCAATGTTGATGTAGCGAGGTCGATGGCATGAGATGGGAACATCGTCGTCATTATAAGGTGTCTCGTATCCATGGCTGTGAATGTCAACAATTCTGTCAAGCCAATCAGGTGACGAAACTGCGTAAGGTTTGACATCTCGATTTAAGCCTAAGAGAGACATACTGAAAAGGTTTCGTTTCATCGAGAGCAAAAAGCGGTATTTATCTCTGAATAAAAAAAAAACGTTTTGTGGAAAGTTTAGATCAATTCTGACGTTTAGAAATACGTGAAAAGGTCTCTCTGACCACCAGGTATTACATAACATCGCATCTTCATCAAGTTTTTTTCGGTTTTGCTCGGATTTTCTCTTTTTTTTTTCGCTCGTATTTCGTACTTCCAAACTTTTGGAGTTTAAGGAATTTAATAAAAAATTATTCCATTGGCGCTTGCTGGATATGAGACTGGTTATAGCCAACTTGGCGCTACGCATCTCCTTGGCTATTTACAATCTCATATCAAACGCGCGCCCATGGAAAAATTGTTAGTTATACTCTGGATAGTTAATTATCCTCTTGTGGATAACGTTGTCCGGTCTTTTAACATCTGGGGCCTGATACTGAAATACAGGCTCTAAATTGTACTAACTAGAGGCCGAAGTAATGTGAAGTACACATAGGGTTTCTTGCTAACATAAAACGATATTTGAAACCTGAATAAATTACCAGGACAAATCCAAAACCGAACCACCATAAAAAAATACTGCCTACTCGTGGCAAAGAAATTTATATCCTTTCGATTACTTCTATCTTCAGCGCGGGGTTACAAAGTACTCAATGATACCCTAAACTGTGCAAAAAAGCTACGTGACATTCACTGTTCCTTCTGTCCCTCTGAATCAGAATCACTGTACAATTTTCTTTGTCCTTATCTGTTTGAATTTTTGCCTCGAACCTACAATAAAAAAGACGTACAACTGGCCTTGCAAGGTATTATTGTGGTTGATCATTGGAAAGGCTATATGTAGCTCTGTTGAGCGAACTAAACACCTTGATTCGCGCTTACGTAGCGAAGCGTTACTTAAATTTGAAGGCTACAGTCGATGTATAGATAACCCGGCGCTTTATTTCTGCACTGGTTGCCAACGGGAAATGTCATCGGCAACAATGAAACTGCAAAGCAAATAAAAGATTTGCGTTTTAAATTAAAGACTGAAATATTCGCAGCAAAGTTCTACTTACAATTCTGTTGGGCAATCTATACTTCATAACACGGCTCTTTACATTGTGGGTGTGTCGATCGGTTGATTGCATGCAAGGCGAATATTTAAATACGTTACGTTTTTTTATATAAATAGACTAAATCGTCGCCAGGTCCTTTGCGACTTCATTTTGGCGCCCAAACGGAAGTTCTACTGCACTAGCGCAAATCACTCCGCCCGAGTGCGGAAATTAAGAGCTTAGCTCTAATTGAGCAACCATTTTAAGACTGAAATAATCATGCGAGTGTTCATTGTTCTTGAATTGATTTAAACTAGAGTAGTCCTGCATTGAGCTCTTCCTTTGTCGCAATCAAACACAGTTTGTGATTTGGTCTGTCGTACTCCCCATCTCTTGTCTTGATTCTCACTTTTCGAACAAGGCCGTCGTTTCCAGGATAGGTGCCTACAATACGCGCCATTTTCCATTCACATCTTTTGTGTTTGGGATCCAGCTCCAATACAAGATCACCGGTCTGGATGTTATCTCGCACGCGAAACCACTTGTTTCTTGGTAACAAGTTTGTGGCGGAATACTTCATCCAACTCCTCCAGAAATCAGCAACTCTGTTTTGGGTACTCCTGAGTAACTGTCGCAGATTGATTCTTCCTTGTGGTTCTGGTTGTGGCGGTGGATTGTATTGGCCTAGCAGTAGGTCGTTTGGAGTGATCGGTGGGGCCTCCCAGATATCGTCGGAACTGGGGTAGAGCGGTCGTCCGTTGACCATGTAGGTGATTTCTGACAAAAATGTTCTCCATTGTTCCTCGGAGTAGGCTTGGTTCTTGCAAGTGGCGTTAAGTGCTTGTCTGGCTGACTTAATTAGGGTCTCAACAATTCCGTTTTGGTGACTCGCATGTGGTGTATTCCACTCCCATCTGAACTCGCAGCCAAATTTATCACAGAGGATACTCTTTACCCCAGGAATATCCCAGTTCTGTGTGGTTTCCTTCAGGTAACCTTGGGCACCCACGAAGCTTGTTCCACGGTCTGACCAGCAAACATTAGGGTATCCGCGTAAGCAGGCAAATCGTCGAAAGGCCATTTAGAATGCGTCTGAGGTTTTATCAGTGACCAGCTCTAGGTGGATCGCACGTAATGTCATGCAAGTGAAGATGATCACTTGTGCCTCTTTCAGGGTTTTGCGACCGAGTTTAATCTGTACTGGTCCGAACATGTCCATAGCAGTGTTCGAGAATGCAGGGAAGCCAGCTGCTACTCTTAGGTTTGGTCTCTGTCCCAAGAGCTGGTTGAGGGGCCTTTTCCGTAGTTTTCTGCATGT
>OX421447.1:34185260-34192760 GCA_949126865.1 Montipora capitata
CTCCAAATATAGATGGCTTTCAAAATACGATTGTGGCGAAATATGAGACAGAATAACACATAAGATTACGAATGAACCGGCAGGTACAAAACACAGGTCAGTGGTCATCGATTTACCAATACAGTAAGAATCCTAAACATTCATTAAAGCTAACCTTAGGCCTGGCATTGGTAAAATAAACGGTTAGGGTTGTTTCTGCATTGGTAAAACAATGGACCTGTGACTTGTGTTTTGTACCTTCCCTGAATGAACTCACCATTTCTATCATTGTTCTCTCCTCGTTTTCTTTTGTTTCTGATTAAAAAAATAAATAACAAAACCGCTGCAAGGACTGTTATCCCAGACAAACTGGCAGCTATGACTGTACCTGCAATTGAAAGCAATTGCCATTCACCCTATTTTGAGTTGACAGTTAAAATGTTCGACGCTAATTGATTAATTTTGAAGAAGGACACAGTAATAACATACGCATGGCTTTTTTATGAAGTCAATTTTGTGTAACGACAAAATATAAAAGGAGTCGATTTCTCGTCTAATAACATAGAGGGCAAAATTACTGAATACTGATTGGTCAATGAAGAGGGCATTTTTTCTTAATTTGCTTGAGAAGAGGGCAAAATTACTCGCTCATGATTGGTCGAGCGCCAAAAATTCTCGCTCCTGATTGGCTGAACGTACCTCTTCCACATTCAGTTGGTTTCTTCTGTTTGAGAAAAACAACTTCGTCTTCATCGAAGTTTGTCTTTTAATTCGCGCGGCATTCGCCGAAAAGGCATAAAGATTAAGAACTAGCTTTAAAAGATGATCTGGAATTTGAATTTTCGAGTGGCAAGAAGAAGGGCAAAAGATTTTTTTCATGAAAAGCTTAAAACTTGGATCGAGTTACATGGCGCCCAGCGTAGCGGGATTGTGTGGTTGAAAAACAAAATGATTCCTTTCGTCAAGGGCTTTCAGTTTACCACGACATCTTGCAGCTCAACAAAAAAGGTCACAGAACAATTTGCCATTGACGGGAGGAACGAGTAGTTCAAATTTGGTGGATTTCTTTGGACAAACCGTTTGCTATGTTTACGGATGCGTATTTCCTAGTGGTAAAAACCTCTACAGCACAGGTGAATAAAATAAATTGAAGCTTAACATTTGGTTCAATCGTTGTTACTGTTGTTCAGGAATGAAACTCGTATTTTCCACTCGAGTGGATGCAAATAACAATCATCTATACTCGTTTTGGACGCAAAGAACAAGTTGACTTGCTTGTCTGTTTGTCAGTTGTTTTGCTTGCGAGCGAACGAGTGTTTTAACTCCGCTTAGCTGACTGTTTTTTGAGGTGCCTCAACAGTGTTAAGAAAATTTTGCCCTCTATGTTATTAACAAGTAATCGCAATGGGTCCTCGTAAAATTAAGGATTAATATCACTTGTCTTTTCAGAAGTTGCTGAAATTGCCCTCGTCGCTGCGCGACTCGGGCAATTTCAGCAACTTCTGAAAACACGCGTGATATTAATCCTTAATTTTACTCGGCCCCATGCGATTACCTATACAAAATCGAGTCCTTCATTGACAAAACACACTTTTCTTCAGTGGAGTCTGTCGTCCCAACCACGTGAATAAAAAACCGAAACCAATACCACGATACCCTTTAATTCTTTTCAATAAAGGCCTGTTTTGCAGACGATGGATCCTCGCGATCACGAACTTCAGCAATGGAAATCGAATCTTGATACTCATATGCAAAAACTAAGATCAATTTACCTGTTGCACCATTTGTCTTGGGGAACACGGTCGGCTGAGATGAATCTGGAAATTTATGCATATAATTTGTTATCTTCCTAGCAAACACAAAGACGACAACCCTCCAAAAACAAATAATAACATAGCTCATATACAATTTTTTATCATAACGTGCTTGGAAGATAGTCTGAACGTTGGGAGTCGACTTATCATATAATATAGTCTTATTCTTAAAAAAAAGAAAAAAAAAAAAACAAGAATTCTAAATCATTGCTTGATTTCACATATTTCCAATCTGGTCAAAGAACTGTGTACTTTTTTTTTCTCAGGCGTCTATAAAATACTTGTAAAAAACTCTGAAATTAATAATATACAAGGAAACATTTCTCCAATCTGATTGGCTAAGATTAACGCAGGTTTCAGGTAACACAGTGCAAAAGAGGTGACGATTTGTCAATTTTCAAAGAAACTCACACATAGCCAAACAAATGCGAGCCCTAGAGAGCTCAAAATCTGGATGAGTGAGATTCGTGACACGCAATACGCGTTTGTTGGTTCTGCATAATTGTTAGGGAAAGCACACTTACATTGTTAATAATATACACGTAAAACCTTCCCCTTTCTGATTGGCTGAGAAACAAATCCCGTTTCAAGGTAACACAGGACAGAAAAGAGGCAACTCAGTGCAAAAAAAATTAACAAATCAAACATTCTGTTTGGTCAATGATCAAAGAAAGTCTCGGATAATCAATCAAACGTGAACCCTAGATGGAACAATTTTTGCGTGATTCGCGTGCACTTCTTCCGATTAATTACGATAATCTCATCTCAAGTTGAAATTGTTTATGCATATTATTCATAAGTAATCACATGCTTTTTCCTGTGCAGTTTCGAATTAATACGAAGTACTCGTAACGTTTTTCAACGACTACAAATTGCCACCAAATTGCACTCGTGCAATTTGGAATTAATAAGCGCGCTTGTAAGTTTTTTTCAATGTCAACAGATCAGTTACTCGCCCAACGGGTTTGTGCAATTTTATTCACCTTTATCACTCGACGGCCATTGTGGAGTCCGTGGGGAATAAAGGCTTTGTCTTTGCATTGTCTTTGCACGTCTAGCCTCACACTGAATGAGAGGTTAGACGTGCAAAATCTTTTGTTTGGACATTGAGTGATATGGGTCTATTGGTCTTTAAAAAATTTACTCTTGCATATTGCTTCCAAATTGCATTTGAACTAATGCGATTACTTGTACTAGAGCGAGTTTCAATCGAGTGTCGTAAAACCAAAACCAAAGTAATTACTTTGACCAATCAAAGAGGACGGAGACAGTAAACCAATCAAAACTAGAAGTTATTAGACGTAGCGGACCCAAGCGCGGGAAACTGTGCACGCGCGAGCCACGATTGGTTTCATTTTCACTTCTGATTGCTTGACAAATTCACCAACGGAGAACGCATCCTCGTGTTTACAGGTACAAAATGAGCAAGCGCGAGCCACGATTGGTTTCGGTTTCACTTCTGATTGATTGACAAATTGGCGCGAGAACTTTGAACCAATCACTAAGTGAAATAACGCAAAGCCAAAGCAATTCGCTAATTACTTTCGATACTCAATTGAAAACCGCTCTAATATACAATTTCTTGCCTCGACACATTTCAATATGGCTAGCACGGACACTCAACACGCTCAGTTCACCAACGGAGAACGCATCCTCGTGTTTACAGGTACAAAAGCATAGACACCATGACTTGTACGTCCAGATTAGAAGCTCTAATCTAAAAGCTCTAAAAGCTCTAATCAGCAACTCGTATACAGTATATCAACGTGCGGAGACAATTTGCAGAATCAAAATGCTAGTTCGCTGCCAGATGCCTAATTTACAGCTAGCGACCTGTCCTTGTTAATTGATATTTTGAGATTAGGCGACTCGAAACGCGACGTTGACTCAGAACGATTCCCGTCTGACTTTCCCAACGGGGAAAGCACACTTGGCTATCTCTCAAACGGAGATTTCCCTGTTTTATTCAACTTTTACAACGTACACTCTACCTCAAAGAAACAAACATTTTAAACATGGAGAGAAGATTCAGAATACGCGACGCAAAGAGTCGACCCCTGATCGATGGCTTCTAATTAAAGTCTCGGGTATCCACTAGACTAACCGTAGAAAAGATGCAGAGGAATCAAATCTAACAGTATTAACAAAGTGGAACCCAGCAAAACAACTGAAAGCTAACTGTTTTCAATGTGGTTTTTTGTGGTTTTTAGGCCTGAATACTGTAGATCAGGGCGGATTAGCTCAGAAACCTATTTCTTGTCGAACTAAAGCTCTAATTCTGCCTGTTTTCATTTTCTTACAGCGGTCAGCTTGTAACATTAAGATGGTATATTGCGTTGTGTAATTGTTACGAACCCCCTTTTGAGGGATGGCTAAGCGTGCTTTCTAATCGGTCACGTGATCATAACACGCATGTCACGAGTAACCGTTTACAAACTTGCTGTGTTATCTCGCTTTTAATCTTCTCCCCAGAGCCCTCATAACCCAATCTAGCGGAAAAGGCAGATGTCTTGTGCTGACCGAAAGGGTCGCAGACGCTGGAAACTAGATTGTCTCGCGCTCAGTTTTAGTCAGCGGATCAGTAATTCTAACGGGCAATGCATGGAAAAAACATCACGAAAATCTCATTATAAAGCCGATTTGCAAGCCAGGAGTCTCCTCTCATCCCATCCCAAGGTATAAGAAAATTAACCTTTTTATTTGATTGAAAAATGTTTTCACCATCGTCATTTTACCTGCTCGAGTTTTCACGAAGTACTGGGCACTGATCTCTCCGTCGCCCTTCGCTGTGAACGCAAGTATTTGAAAGCTATAGTTCCTGTTGGGTCTTAGGCTTTCGATCTTTACGCTGGTTTCCGCTGGGGAATACACAGACTTGATTCCTCTCGATATGCTGTTCACGTCACTGAAGAATACTTTGTAACCAAGCACCTCCCCATGTTCTGGAGGGACTGCATGGTCTCCAATTAAGCTGTACTTCATCCACTCCCAGGCCAATTGCTGATATATTTGTTGGAGGGTGCTCTGGGACTTAGAAAAGAAGTTGCACAAAGAACTATTCACAGTTAAGCACTCAATTGCTCAAATGTGAATCTGAATAGATGGATCACACACTGCAAATCCATGTGATGAATTCTCTCGTGACTTATTCAAAGCACCACGGCCCGGAGCACACCCTCTCAAACAAACTAATTTTCGAAATCTATCGAAAAGATTATTTTCCTATTAAGGACGCATAACGTGTACCAAACAATTATCCACTCAGAGTAATAACAGTATATGACAGGAATATGTTAACGTCATCCTGAAGTCTTTATCAGTCGAGGAATCATTCTGAGAAATTAACTTCAGATTTCTTCGGAATTCTCCTTCTCTACGTCTTCCAGATGTTCATTCAGCAAAGCTTCAGCTTTCACCTTTTCATAAATCTTTTCATTTTATTTTCTCCTGTCCATCGGTCGGCCAGTTAGCCATTCAGTCATATCATTGATATGTTATGAGGCGAGTTTACCTATTTACTTACTGAATATTATTTTTTTTTAATTTTTGTCATTCAACATACCGTCTTCATCAGTTGTAATGACGAGTTTTTTACTCCATATACCGTTTCCAAAGTTGTTGTAAGCCCTTAGACAGCAACTATAATTTCTGTATTCTTCAAGTTCTATGAAGACACAGCTATGATTGCCGAGCGGCATATCCATGATTCCTCCCTAAGAGCAGTTGACAAGATGGCAAGCTACGTGAAACCCAAGGAGAATTCCTCTTATTGAGGACTTTGGAACATCTCCCCAAGTCACTTGAATGCTTGTGGAGCTTAAGTTGTGACCGCTAAAGTTAGAAGGTGGACTGGATGGCACTGATGGATCAAATGGAGGAAAGCGCATCGTTATTAATCAGATAAATCCAATTCATTTTAGGCAGGATATAGCCCAGGAGGAACATCGCCGTCCCTCAAGTAAAGCTTGCGTTGCCAGAGTTGCGTAACTATAACGGCACTTCCTTCATAGCTGAAAGCATTTGTTAATTCAGCAATGTTTGAACGTGTAACATGCGTGCAAATTAGATGACGTTTGCTTTCTGGTGTGTTGTATCAATTTCTTTTGCCTACGATCGGCACTAAATCACCCCACAGCACGAACTTCTTTAATTAAATAAAGTCTACTCACTCTCTTTTGCACATCTCGGGCACGCCACAGTACTCCCACTGCACGGTCTCATTTTTGGTGAAACACCATGGCCCATCCAAGGCAAGGCCCCCTGGATTACGACACAAATTGGTACTATTTTTGATTTCCTCATAAATCGATCCCGTGATGCCGTATCCACGACTGACACTTGTACCCGGACGCTGTGGTGCTCTTGTTCCCATGGTAACCTCGGCCGTCTCCATAGAAACACTCTAACAAGAATCAATGATCCTTATAATATCTGTCTAACAGAAACGTTAAGGAAAGAAGTCACGTGACGAACTGTCACAATAGTCCTTTTCACCGTTTTGTGACTACTGCGCATGTGCAGTAGTGTTTCGTGTCGTGTGAGTTTTTTTGAAAATTTGTTTGTAATAATAGAATACACTTCGGAGCCAATCCCCATACTCTGTAAACAGTACGATGATTTGCCGAGAGTTCACGAGGACGAACGAAATGCTCGGGTGCCCCGTGTTCGCAGATGATGATCTGTAAAGAATAAAGTTCTGTGATTTGAGGTAAGTTTTTAATTCTTACAACAGTTACTTCGCGCAGCTTTCATGTCTTGTTTCTAACCGACCAATTGAACCCATTTACGCGTTTAATGAAGCCGTTGAAAGAACGCAAAGCCTTTTGACAGCTTTGAGAGTAAACATTTGTTGGAATCAGTTTAGCTCGTTAACGAGATCATCGGCAAAGCTGAAGTAGCACGTGATGGTTTCACGGTGAGATCATCAAATTGGCAAGGTCTTCTGAATTTTTATCTCTAGGAGGTTGAAGATGACCTAGAAATAAATATTTTTTCAAGTTTCCAGTTCCGTGACGTCTTTCATTTCGAAAGTACAGCATTTTGAATTTCCTAAGTGTCACCTTAGGTGACTCCGTGATACCAAGCTGATTGAAAAAATGTCGACCCTTACGAATCTCCGCAGTTTGAACCTTTCACTGCAGAACATTAGGAGATGTATTCATGCACAAGTATTTATCTCATGTGCGAAATGTAAGCCCTTTCATGGCAAAGTGAAGTCCAGGCCGCAGTTTTTCAAACGATGGATAGCGCTATCCGCCGGATAAATCACTATCCACTCGATAAGTCAATTGGTTTTCCCAGTCTTTATCCGCTGGATATATAGTTTACGTCATAGAAAGTGCTTTGTACGGGGTTTTATCACTCGTTGTTTGTGTCAAAAACCCGAACGAGCGAGGAACGAGCGAGTGAGGGTTTTTGACACAAACACCACGTACAAAGCACTTTCTATGTCGTGAACTGTTTATTACCTATGCGCAGTAAGCGCATGAGGAAAAAATGCCCTTAGTTTCTTGTTTTCCGTGTGACATTAGTGCATGGAAATTTATGCTTGCATATATTTACATACATGACTGTAACTTTACGTGGGGCGGGGGGTAGGGGATTATTCAAAACAATTAATAGCTGCTGAAACATGTATTGTTGAGTCAGAAAAATTAATAGAAAGACTTGAAGAGAAGTATTAGAGTCGTAAAATGTATGTATGCTT
>OX421447.1:34200260-34207760 GCA_949126865.1 Montipora capitata
CAATATTGCGCATATTTCACACGATTGAGTTTCTTCTCTTCACGCACGTAATGAAATACAAGGGGTTTTTGCCTCTAATAGCAAATATTTTGTTTGTTTCAAAAAATTGTTCGCTGGAAAAGGTGGCCTTTATGAATTCATCATGTTTTATGATATGCGAGCTTAACTGGATAGTTTTTATGGCAATAGTAAAGCATTTTCTTGTCAAAATGAGGTTAGCGTCTTTCTGGTGTGTTAACTTAATTAAATCGTGAATTTGTATTTGCCGTCTGCCGCGTAACCTTGATTTCCACTCTCAAAATTACCTAGCTCCAGAACCTACTTTTTGCGTAGAATAAGCTTTTAGAATGATGTTCTTGTTTTGCATAAAGCAAGCTAACAAAATCTGTACCTTGCTGAGTTCGCATTTGTTAGCGTTTTTTCGGTCCGATGCTTCTGTTTTATGAGAGATTTATTGTTTTGGTCTCCCATCCAGACACTAACCCAATGTTTCTCGCTTCTCTTTTATTTGTCATTCTTCAGAGACTGGAATGCTGTAGTTCAATACCACACAATTCAGTGCCTTCTGATTTTCTGTAACACGTACCACAGGCAACCCAGTGTATGCTTCACGGAAGCATCTCGTTATTGTTTTAAAACAGTACTTGTTTCTTTGTAATGGTCTTATATCCTTGGTTCAACTAGCCGTATTAGCGATCGTGTTCATTGCCATCTCGTGTTTATAGTTCTATTCTAGTTTTACAAGATTTGATATCATCAGCGGAGACTGTGATCAGCTCTTTATAAAATAATTGTGATGTAGTTTGAAAGGCTGTACAGTTAATTGATTCTCAATGTTAATAAAGACTTGATTCCAAAGGATTTGCGTGTACATCGACATAGACGTGACCGAGAACCGAGCAGAATTACAGAGGAAAGGCTGAGACGTCTATTTTATAAAAAGCAGAAAAAGGAGGAAACTTGCTGGAACATATTTGGTTAACAATGTACCTAGGTCATCCAGGTTAAATTGGTGTTTGTAGACTTTATGCTTCGATGTATTGTGCACATAAACAAGTATCTGTTCTTTTCTTTAATGGTTAATATTCCTTGACAGGATTCTCACCGTTCAGAGAGTTTGCGTTCACGTTTCTATATTTATTTCTCGAGAGTTTCAATAGACGAAGCGAAATAAATATTACAGATCATGGACCGAGTGACCCACACTACAGTATTTCATCTCTTCTCGTGCCTTTACCATTCCGGAAACGGAACACTATTTTAAAAAAATATATAGTTTCTTTTTAAAAGTCTGGTCCACCGCTTGGCATATTGCTGGTAAGTTTAACCTTTGCAGGGACATAACCTAAAGAAACCCTGGTTCACATCCCATCAAGGGATCATCAAGGTGATGTTTTAATGTATGGATCAAATGCTGATAGTGAATGTGCAGCTGTGTCACTATGTGCTATTATGTATAATTATGACAGGAAATTAATTACTTCCCTAACAGACTTGGTAAATTATTATGAATGTAGGAAATGAACTCCACACTGCTTTATCAAGCTCATCGAGGCAAACATATTTAATTTTAACAGAATTACCTGCAGAAGTCGTAGCGTTCAACCCAACTTTTCAGATTCAATACAGCCCAAGTCATACTGGTAATGAACATGGAAATTGCACAATAGATTTTGCTTACTGTATGTCTTTGATAAGTGCTTTCCAAAATTTGTACCGGTATGAAATTTTTGCAGCCGTTTACATGAAACCGGGACGAAATTCTTGCTGCCTGGTTTCGGGATGAAATCATATCTTCTGTGTAATAAATATATCACTGACCCCGAAGCATATATAGTTTGACATTTTTGGACCCGGTCTTAGATATGTTGCTGACAAAATCTGCGGGCATGTTTACTAGTCTAAGAGTTTTTCGTCTCGGTACATCAACATACACGAATTCAGACCGGTCTGCCGTTCAATGTCATGCCGGTCGCATGTAATTAAACGCAAAAAAAGAAATGTATGATGGAGGCCGATACGATCGCCGTCCCCTGGTACGTTTCACATAATTCTCCCGGTATTGCTTAGAAAGAGTAAAAGATAATTTAAAAGATACCTTGAACATTGCAACCCGTGATGCGAACGATGGGCTAATCCTTGAACTTTAGAGTAACAGCCGGCTATGAAACTTTCGAAGAAGCAGAGGCAACCCCCACCCCTGTTTAGAATTTAAAAGGAAAAGTTCACTGCCGGGTTGACTAACCTGTTTCGCGAGAGTCAGCGGCCATACTGGTCCACTTGAGGTGTTACCAAGTGACTGATAATTTTATTGACAAACTCTACGGTCTGCATATGTTCCCATCCCATGGTGAGATGAAAAACTATGGGAAAGAGTCGGTTCTTACCATACTAACCTCGTATCTTATCCGTGTGGTAACAGCTGCTTGATTCATTCCGATATGGTAGAGTTGGACAGTCTATGATGTCGAAGCTAAAAGATGTCAACTTCACCTTGGCTAAATTCTATCTTCAAGCTTTTGAATCGAAGATTTCCCCTCGCTTATGTCAGCTTTAAAATCCTATCGTAGCTTGTCCAGGTCAGCGTGTAACTCTGCAAGGCCATCGGTAACCAAATTTTTTCAAACAGTCAATTGCGTCTTTCAGTTCTTAGTTTGAACAGTCGTCTCCTGCGACATCGTACTTGCTGTCATCGAATATCGAAGAACCTGACCCGCGTTTCGATCTTTTTCTTCCCATTTAAGTAGCTTCTCTTCCCAACAGTTCAAAAAGTCTAGCTAACAAGCTCCCGAATAACAACTATGAAGTGTATTAGGCGCAGAAAACCATATTTCTGTCGGAACGTTTTCAGAGGCGTCTTTCCGCCATGATGCTAAGACCAGTGATTTTTTAAAGGTAGCTCTGAATGCTCTCGACAGAATATTTATAAACTTTGCCGAACGTTTCATCGTGGCCTTCTAATCACTTTTCAGCAATAGAAAAGGAAGTCACCGAGTTCGTTTTTGAGATATGAGCAACTAAATCCAAAATATAGGGTGCTTTTGCTGGGCTTTCCCGTTGCCAAGGTAGCTTATTACAACACAATGATGATAACATCTTGTTTGGAAATAATCGGTGTTTCATATATATATATATATATATATATATTTCATATATATATATACAGTTAAAATTAGAATATAATAAAGACCACTGCGAACGCTGTGTTCAAGGCCTTTCTCCATAAAGATATCTTTTAATGTTTAATGTTTATTAAAATACTTGATTGGCAATTTACAATAGTAAAAATTGAAATTGAAAAACTCCATCATAGATCGAATACAGGTGATGTAGAAGGTTGTAAGGTCCTTTGGTTTTACTTTGGCTCGTTTAAGTTGACTCAGAAAGTATAAACGCTTGTTAACTTTCTTGATAACTTCGTCCACATGGTCATTCCACTTCAGATCGTTTGCTACGGTTATGCCAAGAATTTTGGCTTTACTAACACAGTCAATGTTCTTGTTATTGACCTTTATTGGCTCAAAATCCCTGTTGGATCGTGTAAAACTAATTCGCAGTTCTTTACATTTATCTTCGTTCAGCTGGAACTTGTCGGCAGACACTTGTTGGGATAGGTCATCAACATACTGCTGGATCTTGCTTGTAAGGTTCTTTAATACAGTTTCAGCTATGGTTGTGTCGTCAACATACTTCCATATTGGAACTCCGTTGATAGAAAGGTCGTTGATCACGATGGTGAACAGCCATGGACCCAATTTAGTCCCTTGGGGCACTCCTAATGGAATTACTCCCCATTCAGAGTAGCAATCTTGAGCGAGCTTGACGCGTTGTCTGCGGTCCGTTAGGAAATCTTTTATCCAGGTGACAATACCACTAGGAAGGCCAAAAGTCGAGAGGTTCTGCATCAAAATCGTGTGATCGATGAGGTCGAACGCCTTGCGAAAGTCAAATAAGACGACACGAACAGTAGCACCATTACCATCATTAGCGCTCAGCCATGCGTGAATCATACTAATGAGCGCGATGGTAGTATTGGACCCTGGAACCGTTCCATATTGGTGTTCATCGACCTTTGCAAGTATAGCTGGTTTGATATGATCCACTACGTATTCCTCAGCAATCATGGATAAAACGGGTGTGCGCAATATCGGGCGTAGGTGTTTATTAACGTCTTTAATTGGTTTCTGCTTCAGGATAGGAACAAAAAATGCCTCTTTCCAAGACTGGGGGAGTCTTTGTTCTTTAAAGGATTGGTTAATAATATCTGCTATTGGATCAGCGAATAGGTCAGGGTTTTCTTTGAGAAGCCATGCCGGAATACCGTCAGGTCCAGTGGCTTTAGATGGATTTAGAAATGATAGTTTTTTGAAGACAGACAATGCGGACACTTGAAAAGGGGGAGCTTCATTGGGTAATTTCTCAGCGGCGTTGGATTGAAGAGGATCAAAACAACTCATTACGGACAAAAAGGCAGAGTTTATAAAATTGGCGGCATCGTTCAACGGGTGCGGAAAAGTTGGTTGACCGCAATCAATGTGTTGGTACAAAGATGCCGGGTCCGAGTCCTTAGATGTTGACATTCCACATAATTTCTTGACCTCACTCCACCAGGTAGCTGGTTTACTCTCTTTCAAGTGTTCGACCTTTAACTCATAGAATTTGGCACGACAACACTTTTTTCTCGGTTCACCTGATTTCTGAGGGCGCGATATTTTGCATGGTCACCTTGAGCAAGTGCTTCCTGACGCTTACTAATAAGGTGCATCAACTTTCGGTTTACCCAGGCCGGCTCGTTAGGATGAATAGTCTTCTTCTTTAACGGGAGAAGAAAATTAATACCGGTGTTAACAATATTCTCTAGTATTTTGACTTTATCTTCACAAGTATGACTACTTTCGAACCATCATTTGATATTTACTTCCTCCAGATATGTGCGCATTGCCAATCGCTTTGTAGGTCGTAAATCTCTTGACATACTCATAATTGCTCATAATTGTTGGTTTGAATTGGGAAAACATAGAAATGTCAAAAATACGAAACTTGAATTCAGCTTTTGCTCTCTCAATCCATACTTACATATATTTGATTTTTTAAGAATTACATTTTAAATTTTGCTTTGTATGCCATTTTTAATTGGCAACTCTGCGTACTTTATTTGAAATTTAACAGTTCAAACTGTCCTACAGTAAAGGTGTGTTGTTTTCAGTGTTTATGAATAAGCTTAATTCTAATTCAGTTTGAACACAAATCAAGGCAAAATGGATTGGTTGATCTTCATCCAGTGTTCCAAAGAAATCTCATCTTAATATCCTGACATTTCTCGACAATCTTTAGATGACTGTTGTGCTGAGTGTTTCCATTGGGAAATTTAGTTGTATGAATTAATAGATACATTTTATTTCTCTTTTGTACAACAAGTAGCAGCTACAAAGTTACAGGGTCACCAGTCTGGTAAACTTTCACCACTTTCCAAATTTTACCAGTGATTTCTTCCCTCCAACTAAACCAGGCGGCGTGCTACGACTGGACTATTTGTGTGAACTGTTGGTGCTTCCCACGAAAATGCCCTTAGTCGTCTTGTTAACTGAAGAGTATCCGACCAACTATTTTGCATGTTCATGACGACTCTGTTGTCTCAATATAACCTGCGATCAGGCCCAATTTTAGCTTCGCCCGTATGTTCTCTTATGTCCTCGCTCGCTAAAATTGGGCCTGACCAAAAGTCTCTCAAGAATTCCGGACGGTCGGCCAAAGTTTGGCCGACCAAACGCGCGATCTGATTGGCTGTTGAAACGCCGGAAGTGAAAATGCCATCGTGATTGCGCGGAGCTCTCGCGAAGTCCTCGAGACTAATCCTCCATAAGTGTACGAAAAAATTTGTTCCCTTTTGTTCTTACAATGCCATGGACGGTGCAACTTGAATTTATTTGTAGAAATGGAGATATGCCATCTGAAACATCTCATAGCTTGTCCAGAATCGGATTTGAATCTCTGGAACGAGTGAAATTAACGATTCCGTTGTCGAGCTCTTTGGCCATCGGGTTGAAAGTACTTTGGCACAAACTTCCCTGATGTTTTGAAAGCTAAATAGCTGGTTCTTTCAAATGGCAATGAAAGCCGATGCATATTGGTTTCCTGGATGAGACAGGGGACACATATATCAACAGGAGGAGATGCTGATAAAATCGCAAGTTACGAATGCATGTTTTGAATATCTGTGTATCAAACGGCTTTATTTATTTACTGTACACCCGGGACTGTACATGACACGGTTTGTTTGCACACTTCATAATATTTCCAGTTGATTTAACTTAAAACTCGCACTCCAGAAACTAAAATGGCATGTTTCCAGAGAGATCAGTTGTACAACAATAAAAGAAACTTTGCGAGTCCATCTTACTGTTCGTACTCCATCAAAAAATTTACAGCCAAACTTATCATGATTTTACTGCGCGCAATTCTAGAAATACACTGCAACTGAAGATATTACCCGAAAAAATCACCAAAGAAACCTTCATGGGCAAACACGTTAAAGGAATAATGTATTTCCAAACCGTCCAACGACAAAATGCTAGGCTATCTCAATTACAAATTAAGATGTCAAGCTTAAAAGATTGCATATTCACCGGCCTTTGCCGCAATATAGTCGTCGAAAACATTCCCCATGCTTTAAATGTGTTTTTCTCAAATTAAAGCCCACGGTAACTTTCGAATTCGTTTATTGCCAACGAGGCGGCCGACCCCAGAGGGTCGGCCGTCGAGTTGGCAAATCATAGAGCCGTACGTGAGTACAGAAGAAAAATCTCATCTCAGCGTAAGGGACCCTTTTTTGACCATATTTGGGTGTAAGTAATACTCCATATTTGGGTAGTGACGTTACGTTTTTGCATGTGTCGCTTCCACCGTTTGTGTGTTGTTTCAGCGGACGATTCAACTAGTGAGATTGGAGGCGCTTGTAGTTGCCTTACGTGCTTGTAAATTGAATTGTAAGCAGCGGCTGATCAAGGAATAGGGTTATACTTACAAATTTCGGACAGAACGAGCGTGTTCGCTTGTCGATTTCGAGCCAGCGTGTTCGCTTGCGAACCAGCGTGTTCAATTGTCAATTTCGAACCAACGTGTTCGCTTGTCAATTTTAAACCAGTGCTTTCTTTCGTCGATTGACACGTTTTTAAAGACTTCAGATCAAAGAATTGAACAAATTACTGTAACACATCTTCTTATAGCACAAAGAATTGTCCTTGAACTCCAGCGTTGCGTAATTAAAACCACTCACAACTTGGACAAAGCGGGGGTAGACAATATTGCTTGATTAGTGCGTTCAATACATTCATTAACTGGTTAATCGCCGTTACAAGCCGACAACTAAATGTTGGGTTCTTTAGCTTAGCAGACATTGCTTTTCAGTGTTCATTCAATGTGAAATACAGTGCTGTTATTATTATTGTTATTATAACCTTCATCACCACGTGCGTGAAAGTTCGAGTTTTGCCGATGAAA
>OX421447.1:34222760-34252760 GCA_949126865.1 Montipora capitata
TCCACTCTTCCACATATCCACAGTCCGACAAATCCACATCTCACACAGGTCTAATATTCAATTCTCCTCAGGTTCACATGCCCACATGTCAACAGCATGTATTGTCCACATATCTGTAGGTCCACAGGGCCACATGTCCACACGTCACATGTACACATGCCAACGAATAGTTGCCCTGTCTACAGGCCCACACATCCCCATCTCCTCAGGTCCACATGCCTGCATGTCCACACTTCCTCAGGCCCTCATTCTCACATGTCTACACTTCCTCAGGTCCACAAACCCACATGTCCACACTTCCAAAGGTCCAAAGGTCCAAATGTCCACACTTCCTCAGGTCCACAAACCCACATGTCCACACTTCCAAAGGTCCACATTCCACATGTCTACACTTCCTCAGGTCCACAAAACCACTTGTCCACACTTCCAAAGGTCCACATTCCACATGTCTACACTTCCTCAGGTCCACAAACCCACATGTTCACATTTCCAAAGATCCAAATGTCCACACTTCCTCAGGTCCACAAACCCACATGTCCACACTTCCAAAGGTCCACATGTCCACACTTCCTCAGGTCCACATGCCCAAAGCTCCACATGTCCCATTGTCCACACCTCCAACACCTCATTAATGATAATGATAATGATAATGATAATGATAATGATAATAATAATGATAATGATAAAATATTATATAGCGCTATAATCCTTAAAGTTCAAAAGCGCGTAACAAGAGCATTACAATATATAAGACAAAAATAAAAATGGCGAAAGTTATAAAAATGTTTTTTTGTTAAGGAAAGTTATAAGTTTGTTTTTAAAAAATGGACACTGAGGAGTTGTTCTTAATGTCAAACGGCAGAGTATTCCAGAGTGTGAAGGGCTGCCACAGAGAAAGATCTTGCACCGTATGATCTCAAATTAAAACGCGGAATATAAAGAAGATTCTTTGATGATGAACCTAGCTGACGACATGGAATGTAAGGTATAAGTAGATCGCGAATGTACGGAGATGCCAGATTGTTAAGAGCCTTGTACGTGATGAGTAAAATTTTAAACATGATACGATAATGAATCTGAAGCCAGTGAAGATTTAACAAAATAGGCGTAATGAGTTCATGTTTTCTCGAAAGAGTAATGAGACGAGCAGCAGTGTTCTGGAAGTGCTGTAACTTTTTTATTTGGTAATTCGGAAGGCCATTGAGTAAAGAATTGCAATGATCCAATTTTGAAGATATAAATGCGTGAACAAGCGTTTCGGTAGTGGTTGACAGGTACTTTCTTATATAGCTGTGTGTTGTTACGGAGATGATAAAAGGATGATTTGCAAATACTTGCAACATGATCGTTGAAATGAAAGTGATTGTCAATAATGACACCAATAGTTCTAGCTTTCTGTACAGAGCGGATGGTCTCTCATTGACAACAGAGATTTCTTAAAGGACTGATCTAGGTAGATGTTAAGCAGAGATCACAAGTAGGTCAGTCTTATCCTTGTTCAGTTCAAGACGGTTAACCAGCATCCAGTGATCAATCTCGTACACAACGCTCAATGTTAGACACAGCTAAAGCCCTATCCCCAGGTATAGTTGGCTGAAAGGACAATTAAAGTTGAGAATCATCACATGACATAAAAATGGTATCTCAAGTTGAATTTCTTAACAATGTCGGAAAGCGGAGAAGTATAAAGAAGGTACAAAATGGGTCCCAAAACTTAACCTTGTGGAACACCACAATGAAGAGCATGTTTCAAGGAAGCCCCATCATCAACGGACACATGCTGCATGCGACTGAACAGAAAAGATTGAAACCATAATAACGGCTTGCCAGTGACTTCAAAGCGCTCTTGAAGACGAGAAAGAAGAATATCGTGATCAAGCGTATCGAAAGCTGCGAAGAGGTCCAGAAGTAATAAAATAACTGTTCTACGGTTATCAATGGCTGTGAGGATGTCGTTATGCACACGAATAAGAGCCGGTTCTGTGCTGTGATACGGTTTATAGGCAAACTGAAATGTGTCGCACAGATTATTATTGTTAATGTAGGAAATCAGTTGGTTAGCAACAGATTTCTCAATTGCTTTGCTGATAAAAGTAAGATTAGAAACAGGGTGTATGATCCAAGGAAGGCCTCTTAAGGAGAGGACATAACTTAGCAACTTTTAATTGAGAGGGCATTTGGCCAGATTGCAGCGAAGTATTAATAATTATGGAGATAAATGGTAGCAGTGTGTCCAGAGCGTTTCTTGTGACATAGCCAGGAAGAGGGTCAAGAGCGCACGATTTGGAAGATAATTTCACTACACATTTGTGGACTTCGTCAACGGTTACCGTATTAAACTCATCAAACGTATAAGGACAGACCCGGTTGACATCTTGAACTGGGTGGATAGGAGCTGCAGCATCTAGGTCCACCCGTATTTTAGTTATCTTATCGGAAAAGAAATCAACAAACTTATTTGCGAGTTCCGAAGGCGAGTTACAGGGCGGATATGGTATAAAACACTTTCTATGCAACAGATTGTCAATTGTCTTAAAAAGAAATTTATAATCCGATTGGTTATCATTGATTAGTGAAGTGTAATAAGATTTCTTTGACGAACAAATTAAGTTGTTGACAGTACGGCATTGATCAATGACGTCAATAAACAACTGGCGACCCACTGGAGGTTTGGTCCTTCGCCATCGCCGTTCCGATCTCCTGCGATGTTTTTTCAAGTTGTTAATTTCCATGGAATACCAAGGTGCAGCAGGACGCAGAGTAACAGTTTTTTTTTTAACAGGAGCATGGATGTCAAGAATAGAGCTTACTTACTACAATAGCCATTCTCTCCAAATTTACAGCTGAATTTATTCTGCTGCACCTTTGAGCGTATATCTTCTGTTTTGGAAAATAAAAAACCCAAAATTGCATATCATGAAAACTTTTCATCGTTTTGAACTTCCTAACAAAACTTTGAACTTCTCTCCATCTTGCCCTGATTACCCATGATGCACTCAAGAACGTGAACTCGTCTATATGCGCACACATGTCAACATATCCGCAGTTCTTTAGATCGTGAGCAGAGTACGGGAAAGTAAGTTGCTGTTGCGATTATTAGTTATTGCCCTTTCCTTTGTCGCAACACATTCTTCAAATCAGTGAAGAAAGAAAGTTACAACTATATACAGGAGGTTGTTAATGAGAACCATAACTTATGGGAACCAAGACAACAGTTTCTTTTGCCAACATTTTCTTGGCTAAAACTGAAACAGAAGTTCTAAGCGAAGCCGTCTCAAAACCTACAGTTTGGAAACGCTACATTGACGATGTCTTTTTCCTGTGGGACGTAAGTAAACCGGACATAGAGACTTCATTCGAACAAGCAAATTTACCGATGATCACCCAACGATTAAATTCAGAAATATTTGACACTGAAACTGTGTTTCTGGCTCTTTTTCTCCAGGGGGGCCTCAAACGGATACGATGGGGTATCATTTTTGGTAGGATTTGTTGAATGCCGCCATTTTCACCGATCGCTGTGAAATTTGGCGTGTTTACTGGGGAGATGTGGGGGAGATATAGCCCTAGTTTCCCCAACAGAGGTCAATTATTTCTAATGCGATCGCTTCCGTTGCCGTTAGCAACGGGTCGCAAATTTGACACTTTTACTGCATTATCATATTACGCATTGATCCTTAATCCGATTACTCCTAAAAATCCAAAAATATTCGTGCCTCATGGTCCAAGAAAGCTGATAAAATGAGGAACATTGTTGTTGGTCATTAAAAAATTCGTAATTGACGTTGAAATGGCCAAATTTGTGTGGAAAACTGATTTTAGACCATTTTAATGTTTTTTTTGTTGTTTTTTCTTTCGACTTTCTTTTTTATAAAATGCTGTAGTCCTATGTAAAGAAGTTATATGTTTTTGGAAAGCTTATCTTCGTAGCTTTAAAATGATGTATCTCTTTCCCCCTAACTGAAAATACCTTTTGAGAAAAAAAAAAAAACATTTTTTTGGTGATGGCTGACTTCGCGCGGCCATATTTGGAAAGTACCGTGTAGAAAAAGAGTAGACACAATAGTATACAAAGGCACAAGATCCAAGGATCAATTAATCCTTGATGTAAAAACACATTTTAAAACGGAAACCTTCCAATATACACATTAATTTCACCTCTTGTCACCCGCCAAGCGTTAACAACGGATTTGTCAAAAGTCAATCCCTACAAATATCCTTATAACAAACTCCTCAAAGACACTTTTGAGAAAAATAGTTTAAAATTTAATTAAAAGACATTTGTGGAACAGAGGGTAACCACGCAATTAGGTAGAAAAACTACTATCAGAAATCAAATTTACAAGGAAGGGCTCAGTGCTTAAAGGAAATACCAAAACTAAAAAAACGTATTTTAGTGCGGCACAATACCAGCCGTCAGTGTCAAACCTGGAAGAAGCTTTTCTCAGAAAATGACATTTAATACAAAATCAACCCCTGCTTCGCCAAATTTAAACCACCTATCATTTCATACAAAAAAGGAGAATACTATTAAGGATCTGCTCATTAGAGCAAAGCTATAAAAGGTTCTATACATGTGTTCACACAGGAAGGAAATCAGTGTGGTGTGTCACCCCTTGCATCTCTTTACAAGGTATCACACCAAATCACAAAACTGCACCGTGAAAACCACATTGACGACATGACCAAAAGATGGCTTTCCCAAACAACTTGCTCGCCAAGAATACCAGAGTTCTGCACTCTAACAAAAATTCACAAACCAACTCTTACAGGGAGACCAATCATCTCCGGTTGTGATAGACCAACAGAGAGAATTTCATCTTTTGTTGACACATTGCTTCAACTCAAAGTCACAAAAGTCATACCTTAAAGACACGAATGATTTATAAACTTTATTGGAAGCACAAAGGTCAAAAACTGCGCATTCCTTGTATCGATGGATGTCACAAGCCTCTACACAAATATACCACAAAACGAGGGTATTGACACAGTATGCAAAGCACACGACAATTTTTACAAAGACAGCCCTCCCGTACCGACACACTAACTTCGAGAAATGCTTAAGCTAATTCTCAAAGAAAATTCTTTCCGATTCAATGGAAAGCATTCTCTTCACATTCACAGGACGGCTATAGGAACGAAAATAGCTGTTTCTTTTGCTAACATATTCATGGCAAAGATTGAGACCGAAATCCTAAGCAAAACAGCCTTTAAACCTACAGTTTGGAAACACTACATTGACGACATCTTTTCCCTATGGGACCTAAGTGAGCCCGGCATTGAGACTTTCATCGAACAAGCAAATTCTCATCACTCAATTATAGAATTCAGGGCCGATATCTCTGACACTGAGACTGTGTTCCTGGATACGGTTATATACAAAGGCAACGGATTCAAGGAACAGTCGATCCTTGAAATCAAGACACATTTTAAGCCAACTTAAACCTTCCAGTACACACATTTTACCTCGTGTCTCCCACCAAGTGTTCAAAATGGATTCGTGAAGGGCAAATGCTTAACAACAAATTCCTCAGAGATTACTTTCAAAGAGGACATTTCAAATTTCAAGAAACACTTGCTGGACAGAGGCTACCCACGCAATCTAATAGAGAAAATCCTATCAGGAATATAATTTACAGGAAGGGCTACAGCGCTTAAACAGAACAACAAAAAATGAAAGAAATATTGCCTTTTGCAACACAATATCAACCATCAATATCTAACTTAAAAGAAGCCTTACTCAAAAAATGGCACCTAATACAAAATCAACCGTTACTTCGCCAGATATTCAAGCAACTACCTATCCTTTTATCTAAGAAAGGGAAATCGTTAAAGGATCTGCTCGTCAGAGCAAAAATATGCATGTAGGAGTTTTCGAAATATGTTTCACACCGAAAGGGACTGTGCGGCTTGTCACCCCTTGCATTTTCTGTATATAGTTGTAACTTTCTTTCTTCACTTAGATGGAGAATGCATTTGCTCAACAGCAACATTACTTCCCCGTACTTTGCTCACGATCAAAGGAACTGTGGATATGTGTACACGTGTGCGCATATTAACTTATGCACAAGGGACATGTGGACCTCCGGATGTGCACATGTAGACTGTAGACCTGTAGACCTGTGGACCTGTGGACCTGTGGACATACGGATGTGTGGACCAAATATGCTATGGACCTGTGAACCTTTGGAACTGTGGACATGTGGAAAAGTGGACCTTTGGAACAGTGAACATGTGGGCATGTGGACCTTTGGAAGTGTGGACATGAAGGCATGTGGACCTGTGGGTACCGGTATGTGGACCTGAGGAAGTGTGGGCATGTGAACCCGAGGACCTGAAGGAGTGTGGACATGTGGGCATGTGGACCTGAGGAGATGAGGATGTGTGGGCCTGTAGACAGGGGTACCTATTCGTTGGCATGTACACATATGCACATGTGACATGTGGACCTACAGATGTATGGACAATACATGTTGTGGATATGTAGGCATGTGGACCTGAGGAGATTTGGATGTTAGGAACTGTGTGAGGTGTGAATGTGTGGGCCTGTGTATATGTGGGCGTGTGGACATGTTGGAGTGTGGAACTGTAGACGTTTGAACCAGTTGACCTGTGAAAGGGTTTAGGTGAAACCATGATGGAAACATGATGGATATCTTAGTTGCTCTATTTGGGCTATACAGAAAATGTCAGATCGCTTTATGCGGCTGTGCAACAATGATGTTGTTAATTATTGTTAATTATGCAAGTGCACAGAATTAACGTAGGGATAATTTGATGACGTAAACTGTGATCCTTTACCCACAGAAGCAACCTGAGATCCACTTGGGGCAGTCATTTGAATTTATATAAAAATGGCTATTTTAGACTGGATGAAAAATCTACTTTCAGAGGAACACTGAAGGATGGCACACCAATAATTACTGACTGGCACTCCTAAGGTGTGAATGTCAATAATAGGAATCGAAAACCGTAGTTTCACGTCTTCTTGCGTACGGTTTTCTTTTGTCCAGCGGATACGTTTTACCCATTGTTATCCTTTTTCTCATCATAATATAGAACACTATTTCCGCCTATAGCAAAATGTGCACCCACATAACTTAGCTCTCTCCATAGATTACGGTCTTGGATAGCTCAGTTTAAATCATCTCACCATTTCAGTAGTGATGTTGTCGTACCGCCTTCTTAGCTGGGTTCCCTTGCCTCTTTTGCCAGCATTCATTCGTTTTCTCATGCTGGACAATAAATGCCTCATGCGGATCTGAATAACATGCCCGGCATGACAGTCGGTTTTTCTTCATTTAAGCTTAACCCAGTCTCCCTTCTTAAAATAAGACGGTGGCCACACGATAGGAGTTTTACAAGAAAGTGTGTACTAAGCTCCAAATAATGGCGCCATGATCACAACCTAGTTCCTGGGACCTTTCCTTTGCTTTAAAGTGGGGCCGGAAAAGTCCTGGGAACGAGGTTGAGATGATTCAGCGCTTGTTGAGCCAGGCTGGACGGAACTGCACGAATAGGCTTTGGAACTCGTCCGAACTCTTTCGAACTTCATCGGTCTTTTACCATGATCGGGTGTTTGCAAGATCGGTTCCCTATAAGTTGGCAGGTATAGTGAGAGTGAGAGCGTCCCCCTTCCACCAACTTGACCCCGTTTGGATTCCCAAGTTCGCGATGTTTCTTCCTTTCTCTGCTCCGATTTTCGACTGACAGATTATTAGGGTTGATGGTTGAGTGAGCTTCGCTTGTAAATGAGTAGCTTGTTCTAACCTAATTTGATCTAAAGAGTGCATCAGCTAGTTATTTTTATTTTCAATAAACGGTTTTTTTCTCTTTTCAGATGGCTGGCCACTGGCAGGGCGAATAGGAATGTTTGTGAAGCATATGACGTGCTATTTCCTGACGGTTACTGTGAGCACATCCTTGGTAACTCACCAGTGTTTGGAAAAACAATAGAAGATTTATGGAACAACGACATAAAAATGCGGCGTTATAACTTGCTGAAAGTTTATTTAGAATCTTCCCGGGAAATTGACGTGGGAGAAAGCTGTCTTGCAGCGGTCGATGATATATATTGTCATTACTACTTTCCACGATGTTACATTTCTTCCTCGCCTCAGCCAGTTTGCAGAGAAGCATGCGAGGAAAAGTTCTTAGAAGTGTGTGATCAAGAACTTAAAGTGGCGAAAACTTTTAATAGAGAAAATCTAGCGCTCGCATGGCCTTACTACTGGGATATCATAAACTGTACAACTCTACCATATCGGAATCAAACAAGCAACTGTTACTATCCTGATGTGATACAAGGTTAGTATGTTCCAAAGGTCTTTCTTTTTCTTTTTACATAATCCAGAAGAAGTAGAGTGGAGGAGATGAAGAACTGCCCTACTCCACAAGCGTATTTCTTGCTTTCGCTTGGGCAGACGTGATTTACCTCAACGCGTTTCGCCAGTAGGCAATGACTCGAAAGATGCACTTCGCTTATCTCGTTGAGGAATTGTCTTCTACGACCATTTATAATGAGGACAGCTTGTCTTACTAGGTATTCTCTTCTAAGCCAATAAATGTGCAATGAGCTCAATTACTTCAGAATACTAGTTGTTCTCTCCTAAAATAGAGACCAGACAGACTTCATTCAATGATCTTTGCCCAAGCCACTTGAAACTCCCCAGGGAGACAGACATATCCTTTTATGGACAACTCTCCGCTGGAACATTGTTTTCCTTTGATTTAGAGATTTCGTTACAATGAGAGTCGAAATTTTCTTTCTCTATTAACTTTGCGCACCAACTATCACAAGATGCTGTTGAGAATGTAACAAGTATTCTTTTTTCACTTACCACCACAATTATTATTTGATGGCTTTTATCTTTATGTCTTATTTAGAACAACTAAACATCCTAGAGAGTAAAGGTATGTCTGATTTCAATTGTATTCTCGTCTACTGCAAAACCTTACACCAAACCATAAATATTTCCAACTTACGAAACGAAATCTTCCCTCAAACGTGTTTACATGACCGTGACAAAAAATTGTAATTGTAATTGGTGATTGATTATTTGTTAGAATGTTTCTATGGAAATGGGCGTGGTTACCATGGAAACAAAAGCACAACAGTTTCCGGATACAAATGTCAGTCGTGGAATGCCACAACTCCTCGGGAACTCGATATCACGGGATTGATTTATGAGGAAATCACAAATTGCACCAATTTGTGCCGTAATCCAGGGGGGTTCGGCTTGCATGGGCCCTGGTGTTTCACCACGAATGAGACCGTGCAATGGGAGTACTGTGGCGTGCCTAGATGCGCCAAAGAAGGTTAGTACCTTTAGAAACTCATGATCATGACTTTAAAGTTACAGATCACATTTTCCTCCTCTAAATTCGTTTCCTCGCACCATTTATTTTAAGAATGACCCCTCTGGCAAAGATTTTTTACAAATTAGCCAATCAACGTATTCCCAATCCCGTCATAAGCAAACATATATCGATGACATGGTACAAAGAGGTTTCACATTTAAGTTAACTGGAAGCTAAGAGAATGGGTAGGAGGTATAAAAGTGTTCTTAGAAGTAAGGCATATGGGACCTGTTAGTGAAGACTTTGTTAGAATAACTGAAAAAGGAAAGTAGCATTCGCTCAACACGTACCAAGGGAAGGTCCAGTTTTATCAAACCAGTCACCATTCCTTTTCACAGGACTTTCGTAAATTGGATTGATATGTCTGTTATAGTAAAATGAGGCTTACAACACTAACAATGAACTCGAAATTTTCAATACCGCACTCGGTAACGCCTCGTGGGGTATTGAAATTTCTCGTTCATTGTTAGTGAACGTGTGCAGGTAAATCCCGACAATTCACTCGCTGAGTGCGTTAACCTGTAACTACACGATTATGGAAATGTCCACGTGTGTAATGTATATAACCCGCATCACACAAGTCACATTGAAAACTATAAACAACGCACT
The DNA here is from genome assembly GCA_949126865.1 of Montipora capitata. Lineage (NCBI taxonomy): Eukaryota > Metazoa > Cnidaria > Anthozoa > Scleractinia > Acroporidae > Montipora > Montipora capitata. The sequence continues at coordinate 34,232,730 of OX421447.1, forward strand.
GCTGATTTACAATTGGTGCTGTTTAGTGCACGAAACGCTTTTCATAAGAGCTTTAAAGCCAAATCTCAACATCCAATTAGACTCCATTCGTGCGAAAGTATTTTTATAATCTTCGTACATTTGTTAATTCTTGGCGCCAAAAATCGCTTTAAATACTGTAATTTGCGCATCTGATATAATTTTTGCCTTAATAATGGAGTCATAACTACTCCGAAACGTCGGATTTTATCTTTTTTTATCGTTCGTTTTTACAGTTTTAGGCTTAAAGAAATCTCTTTTAATACGAATAAAGCTATTGTTTTATTTATTAATTTATTCAACTTTCGTCGATCTTCTCATTTCATCAGCCCCATCATGTCCACCTTCTGACTTTCGCGGTCACAACTTGAGCTCAACAAGCATTCAGGTTAACTGGGAAGATGTTCCAAAGTCGTCAGTTAATGGAATACTCCTTGGGTTTCACGTAGCTTGCAATCTAGTCAACTGCTCAGAAGGACAAGTCATGGACTTGTCACGCGAGAATCATAGCTGTGTGTTCAGAGGGCTTGAAAAATACAAGAATTATAGCTGCTGTCTAAGGGCATATAACAACTTTGGAAACGGTTCGTGGAGTGAACAACTCGTCATTTCAACTGACGAAGACGGTATGATGAGTGGTTGATTGATGATGACTTGCTGATGCACTATAGCTAAATGACCGAGCGACGGACTTAAACTAACCAACTAGGCTGACTAGGGGTGCTCTTTTTTTTGGAAAATCCAGAAACGGATTTCTGATCTCGGATCAATGGATTCTTCAGCGTCAAAAAAAACGCAAAATCCGAAACAGGATTATTTTCCATGACAACGCAAACAAACAAACCCAGAGGAAACAAGACAAAATAGCATTTTTAAAACTTAAAAGTTTGTTTTGGAGAAATTCTTCAATGAAAATGCCACCAGAAAAGAAATACCTTAGCGATCGATAAAAAGAAATGACGGAAAAAATGTTTTTTTAAGCTGTAGGAAAGGTGCTAACAATTGCTGTCAAGAAACTTTTGTCTTCGATCGTACGGTAAACATGGCGCGAAAAAAAACATTTGGGCTAAACTGTCACGTAGGGTAGCTGTTGTGTATAATTTTTGCATGGAAAACCGCTTGCCAAAAGTACTTTTTTCAAATCCTTTCCCAAAAAAACGCTGAAGAGATGAATGGAAAAATCCGGATTTAGATTTAATCCGAAGTATCCTCCTCGAGTGTGGATACTTGGGATTCATGATCCCTTTTTGGATTTTGCCCAAAAAACGCAAAATCCGTTTTTGGATGCAAGAATCCGTTTTCGGATTTTCCCAAAAAACGCACCCTAGCTGACTGGTTGTCTGGGGGACTGACTCACTGACTGACTGACCGCGTAATCTTTACCGTATTCTATGGTTTATCAATTGAAACAAATGACGGTGCCTATCTGATTGACAAACAACGTTAAATTGGTTGATCTCTATTGGGGTCACTGATTTTAACATCAATTTTAGAAGCGTTTCAGTCAACACAGTTGCACAGAGCAAGCCTGCTTTTTTTCAGGCTGCTGCGTAAATGGTAAAGTTGCTCATTTATTGTTACAGTCCCTTGCTATTTTAAACATTCCGTAACCGCAGATCATCATCAATGGTGGAAATAAAGTAAAGATTAGGTTTACTTATGGTGATTCCCTAGAAATAGAACTTGTCATAGATTTCCATAAAACGTCGCACGTTGTAACATGGGAAGGAGATGATAAAAATGTAATAAAATAGGGAGTCAACGTGCCCGTTTCCATGTGACGAGGCTGACGAACACGGCTATTTAAGCCACTTTGAGAATTGCCGCGCGCATCCCCAATGTTGGATAAATTTAGCTCGATTTTATAAATGTAATCAATAATATAACGCAGAGCCTGGTGTAATTCTAAGGATAATTCACGTACGTACCTTAATAATGTATTTGAATGCCTTTGTGAGTACTTAACACTCCAAAAAGGCTAAGTTAACTTGAGTGAGGGCTGTTCGAGTCGTAATGGCTCCTTCCGCACAATTTTACGAAATTGCCAAAAAACTGGTCATGGATTTTTGCTGATTTTTTTACTACTCCACGAAGCCACCGTTCTCGGAAAAAGATATAAAATAACAATGGGGTCACCGCATCCGTTCAGGAGAAAATAGCCATTTCTTGACGGATTTAGCCCGCGAATGAAAATCCCCCGACGTGCACGAGCTGATGCGCATGTCAATGACGCAAGAAATTATGCGCAGTAGGTTTGCACAATGCAAAACCAGGGAATCACCTCAAGTCATCCTTCATGATCTGCGATTCCATCCTTCGGCAGTCGAGGCACTGAATACATACAATAAGCTGGTTATCAACATTATTTACTCTTGTCTTCTGTAGTCCCCGGTGCTCCACCTGAAAGTTTGAAGGCGTGGAATCAAAGCTCAACTAGTTTATATGCAGAGTGGAGCCCAATTCCTTTTGGCGAACGTAATGGAAGAATACTGGGCTACATAGTTGAAATAAAATCTGCAGAAGAGAAAGGAGGGAGAGGTGAGATGAAAAATTTCACAAGGTCGAGAAAGGTCATATTCACCAGGCTTAAGAAGTACCACAAGTATATGGTCAAAGTTCGCGGCTTGACTCAGCGTGGAGAGGGGCCAGTAAAAGATGTAACTGCTCAAACAGACGAAGATGGTAACTATGTGCACTTTGCTACTTTGAAAACGAAATATTACCTGTCCTTTTTTTCAGAGAGCCTTACCGCTAGTCATTGACGTGTAAGATGCCAACCTATATAGAGAGGATATTACACAGTGGAGAGAAGATATAATTTTTATGTTTGAGTGGCCAGAACAACATCTATCGCTGTGGTTACTCGTGAGATATTGTTCTTGCCACGAGAACATAAAATTCGTATCTTCGAGCTAACGTGTAATTTTCTTTTTATTACTGAATTGCCAGTATGGCAATCCCAGTCGGAAAATGAGTAATATTTCTCTGTTTTTTATCATCGCGCAGAATGCCTGGACATCATGAATAATTCATAATCACGGAAGCGGCAAATTCGAATGCGATCGCGCTCTGAAGAGACAAAAATTAGAGAAGAATGAGCCGAAACTAGGCATCTAGGGTTCACAAAATTCACTTTCCCGAGTCTCAGAAATTATAATTTCAAGTTTCACGCACAGCTTCTTGAAAGTCAAGGATTAGTCTACAATTTGCACTAAAAAAGAATGAAATTGAGAAAGTAGAAGTTTTACGTTTTTCCACTTGAATATACGGAAAATTTTGCAAATTTTCGTATAGACAGTAATTTTGGAGAGCAATTTTGGGAAAACTAACATACCTACTAGACTTTCACGCACGGCAAATGGCAGATGAGTATGTCCTTGAAAAGAATCCGTCTTAATTTCGAAAATTGGTCACGAGGAACGTTTACGTTATTCAGTTTGGAAATTATTAGTCGTAGTTTCATTTGAAAATGGCGCGTTTAGAGCTGGCGAGCTTTTGTTTTCAGCCCAAAAGCCTGTCACTTCCCTGCTAAGTGGTGTATTTGTGCATAGAGTCTTCTGTGCATATTTTGTTAGGTTTGAGAGGGCTGGGGTAATGCGTAGAGTTCTCTGGTGCACACAGGAAAACATTTAATTAACTTTCAAAGGCGTCGGAAGTCATTGTAAAGCGAATGGCGTTTTAGTGCATCTTTAAACAAAGTATACCCTTATGAAGCTCAAGAATGAAAAGTCAATTGGATAAACAAGACAGGCGATGAAAAATAAATGTCTAGAATCTAATATTTTGCCAAGTGTGGTGTTATGTACAACACTGAAACCAAATGGAAAATTCTCTGATAAGGTGTTCGATTTCTTCTCTGTCTTTGTTGAACCCATAAGTTAAGTGGATCTGTGATCTCTGTTGTCTGGCTATTTGTATTTATTTGTACTCAACCCTGCACAGTCTTCTGGTAACAATTGGAAATTTCACTAATTCTTGTTAACCTTCAATGACGTAGAAAGTCATTGTAACGCGAATGGCGTTTTAGTGGATCTTTAAAGAAATATACCCTCATGGAGCTCAAGAATGGAAAGTCAATTGGATGAACAAGACAGGCGGTGAAAAATAAATATCTGGATTCTTTAGAGCGACGAGTAATGGTCTTCGACAACAATTTCATTTTTCGCCGTTGGATATCAAGTGAGCTTTGTTTCTAGTATTTTACCAACTTGGTATTGTATACAACACTGAAATCAAATGGCAATGTTTTTTTATGAATTTAACAAACATTGAAGGAATCGAACGCTTTGAATGCATCACAGTCTTTACTGAAGTGGCATCTAAGTTGTCTGGCAATTTACATTTATTTTGTACTCAATTCTGCAAAGGCAAAAAAAATTGGACATGTGACAGTGAAGAATTATTTGAATGAAAGCTTGTTGTCTCTTTTGTGCTTCATTATTTACGGTCAATGTTCTTTCGAAAAGGGTTTGATGTGAACTGTCAGAAATTTATTTAATTGCATATGCTTTTTGACACGGATTGTGTCTTGTTTTTGCCTCTAATAGCAAATATGTTGTTTGTTTCAATAAATTATTCGCCGGAAAAGGTTTTTGTGAGATTTCCAGCATTTCTGAATTTATCATGTTGTGTAATTTTCGAGCTTAACAAAAGTGGCATACGTGAGTTGAAATGTGATACGCGAGGATTTATGTGGTAGTGCACTGTAAGCAGCGCGTACATAAGTCACGAAAATAAAAAGGTCTGTTGGAAGCGTGCTTGAGTTTCAACAAAATGAGCCCCAAAATCAGCAGAAAATTGTGACGCTGGTGAATAATAAAGTTGCTGCTATTTCTAAAACGATGGAACTACATGGTGATAAATAACCTCGTCTTGGAGAGTAAATTTTTGACTTTGCAGAAACACTGGTCAACCTCAAAGAGTTAGGCGATTGTGATCTTTGTGTTGAATTTCTTGTCAAACTTTATAACACTTGAAAGAAAAACAAAATTAACAAAAACAAAACCCTGTATCTTGCTTCACTGTTTCGCGAGTAAACACGCCGCGATAACTTGATCACGGCGATTTACTTGTGCAGCCAAAAGTACAATAAAAAAAATTGAACGTAGCAAAAATCTCCCAAAATGTTTTTCGCTGATGGTAACTTTTTATATTCGCGGTTCAAAATTAATGTTGTTTTCATGTCGTAAATTTTGTTGCTCATGGCAAAATATTTTATTCTCGATCGACCGTCCTGAAAACTTCCTTCTGTTCCTCCTAAAAACTGTGTATCAATATTTATTTACTTTTGCATCAATATTTTGTTTTGCATTAAGCAAGCTAAAAGAATCTGTGCCTTGCTTAGTTCGTTAAAATAGAATTTTTGGTCCTATGCTTCTGTTTCAAGGGTAGTATATTTTTTAGGTCACCCATCCAGATACTAACCCCGCCGGACAGGGAAACTTTAGTGAACATTGGTATTACAAAGCCGTTTTTCGTTTAAGTGATGTGAGCATGGTTTTTGTATTATTCAAGTGTACGCAAATACTTACTGCACGCCTATCCTTTCCGAAGTTCCAGACCACCCTCCATTAGACATATCAGCAACTACGATAGGATCTGCGGTACTACTCGAATGGAACCCAGTGCCCCCGGAACACACCAATGGGAAGGTGCTTGGTTATAAAGTGCTCTACGGTGACGTAAACGGCACAACACGTGGGAAAAGTACTGTTTCCACAGGGAAAACCTTTCAGAATATCGAAGGATTAACAGCCCACTCGAACTATAGTTTTCAAATACTTGCGTTCACTGCAAAGGGTGATGGCGCAACGAGTGCGCCATATTATGTGAAAATTCCCGCAGGTAAAGTAGGCTTTTATTTTAGCTAATTAGTGTTTTCCTTCCGTTCATACGGGCAACGAACCGCTGAAGTACGGTTTCCAGCGGCAGATTGGCATTTTGATAAAGAGCGAGTTTGCTCGGCATGGTGGCAGATGACACAGCATATGTGTTCCTGTCGCATGCCTGACACCAATAAAATCTTTTGATTATAAGAATGTATGACTCTCTCTTCGCGAAAAAGTGGAGAAATCTTTCGAGCGCCTAGTCGGGATTTCTCCGTTCTTGCATTCCATAGTAGTAATGATTATATTAAAGCTTGTCTTAACACAGGAATATTAGTTGTGGGCACAACACATTCAATTTTTGTAGTTTGCAATTGCTCCATGATTTCATAGGCCTGTCCCGATTGTGTTGGGCAATCTGAACATTTTTTCGATTTTGGCGCAAAATTTGAACATTTTTTACAGTTTGGGAAACTCTTTATTCTGGGCTAGTTCCGAGTAATATTTTGTCTTGAGAAACAATTTTCAGTAAACCGAAGTTCTTTAACTAGTGATCGTGAAATTGAGGAGCTTAGGAGCAGGGCTGGGGAACTGGTTAGAGCACTCGCCTTTCACCAATGTGACCTGGGTTCGATTCCCAGGCTTTTCGTCACTCGTGTGTCTCTACTCTGCTCCGAGAGGTTTTTCTCCGGGTACTCCGGCTTTCCCCACTCCTCGAAAACCAACCTATGATTTTATGTGATTTCTGTACGGTGCACCCAATTATAATTAGTGCGTCTGCGCTAAATACACTGAAACTTAAGGTGGTTTAGTACAGTCTTATCAAGAAAAAGATCAAGATTTTGAAATCTGTGAAATTAAAGCAACGGGATGTCTCTTCTGAAGTGTTTGTCACTGCAATTGACAGTTGAATTGCTGTACAATGTAATTTTACCTAACAAATAAATGCAAATCAGGGGGGACTGGAAACTATACATTTCAAAGGTCTTTTTTCTCAAAACCTAGCCGTACAACCAGGGTTAAAATTTTGGGAATTTGTAAACAATATGAAGACAAGACCTTCAATATTTTTTTAAAAAGATCTATCAGACAGTTTTTCAGTTATCACTAAAATAGACAAAAATCAACATTTTTGCCATTTGCAAGAAACCTGTCTGACAGATTAAACTATTTATTTCGTTTATTTCGTTAAGGAAAACCTGAAATTTTAAGGTGGAGTCGTACAGCTACAATTGTAGTTTTCGAGAAAAAGGCCTTTAAATGTCTGGTTTCCAGTCCCCCCTCCAGGAGCTCGGTCACTATATTTAGCATCTTCCCCTGATTTGCAGTTATTTGTTGGGTAAAATTAAATTTGACATCAATTGTAGTGAGTGACTAACACTTCAGAAGAGACATTCCGTTGCTTTAGTTTCACAGATTTCAAAATCTTGATCTTCTTCTTCGGATAACTGTAGTAAGCCACCTTAAATAAAGTTCCTTATCCCTTATGATCATTCAACACACAAAGACATACATGGTGGAAATGAGTCTAAAGTAAATAAATTTGAAACCACGTAAGTCTTCTACAGTTCGATAGCATTAATGTTTTATTTTTCTAAACATTTATAAACAACGGAAGACTAATTCTTTGGTAAAAAATAGCATACTGATAAAAATCTCGAAGGAGATCTTTCCATATTTAGCACCTGTTGAAAACTGTTTTAGCACTTCTTTTTGTTTGCTATTTTGCGGTTTCCATTATCCCGCGATTAAAACTTTTCCACCTATTATTTTTTCACACTTAAGTTATCCAAAGTACATTTCCTTTTTTCATCGTTGCGTGTTGATAGAAAAAATTGCAACTTGTATGATTTTATTATTAATTGGATTGCTGTGGTCCTTATTGTTTTACAATAAAAACTGGCATCTTTCTCTTCCAGGTTTAACGCCTCCACCGCCCAAAGAGATTTACAAAGATGCAACGGGTAAGAAATAATTATTCTGTATCAACTCGAAAACAAGCCCCCATTTCAGAGGTGATTGACCAAAAGTCCTTAACCCCCTCCTTCCAAAAAAAAACTGAGCTAACAGTTGCAAAATTAGCAGCGCAACAAGTATTATCAAAAAAGAGACAACATTTTCAAGTTTGCAAAACGTGTTTCGACATTCCGTTGTCTTCTTCAGTAGCAGTAATTAAGTTATATAGTTTGAATTTGAATTTGAACAAACCACCGTTAATTCAAATTGTTAAATGTACTCTCAAACGGAATTCTTTGACGTGTTTTTGTAACGCAAATATGTAACCTTACTTATTTTTGAACGATGGTTTGTTCAAATTCAAATTCAGACTGTATATTAACTTACTGCAACTGAAGATGATATGTCGAAACATTTTTTTGTAAAGTTGAAAATGTTTTGTCCTTTTTGAGAATCCTGATACTGAGCAAGTATTATCGTATTGTCGACCCCAAATTGGTTGAATAGCATTTCTTTTCAATTCTTCTTAGGAGCAATCACAGCTGCAGTGTTGTCCGGTATAGCGGTTCTCGCAGGTGTTTTCCTTACTATTTTGTACATCAGAAAAAAAAGGAGACAAGTTGAAAGAGAAAATAACGATGGAGATGGTGAGTCACATATAGCGGTTTTCAATTGAGTGTCGAAAGTAATAAGCGAATTTCTTTGATTTATGATTACTTCACTCATTGATTGGTTCAAAGTTCTCGCGTCACTTTTTCAAGCAATCAGAAGTGGGACCAAAACCAATCGTGGCTCGCGCATGCACATTTTCCCGCGTTTTGTGTGGGCTACGTGTAATTACTTCGACTTTTGATTGGTTTACTGGATTGCCTGCGTCCTTTTTGATTGGGATGGCCAAAGTAAATACTTTGGTTTTACGACACTCGATTGAAACTTAATCTAATGAGAGTGTTAATTCAATAAAACAATTTACCTTAAAGTGCTAGTATGATGAAAAAAAAAATCAGTTCCTTTTATCTTCACATTTTGAAAGTGCTTAAACCCTTACTGGCAAAATTTTGAGCTTTGATTTTCATCCGAAAGATGTTTACTTTGAGTGTAACTTTTGGATTTCACCTTCCGCCGTTACTCACGTCAGTTAAAAACTGACCGATTGGACCTCAAAGGGTTGAATCGAGGGAAAAGTTACTCACTGGCTTAAAATTCCAGCTTGTAAATATAGCTTATTAAATATGCAAAACACGAGTTAAAAAAAAAAAGCCCGAAACTCCCGTGATGTATATCAATTCAGCCGCGTACACACACATTCAGTTGTTTTCTTAAACTAGTGAGTCTGACGTCATTTAATCCTCGATTCAGCAATCCCAAGATTTTAAAAATAGTAAAGGCGTACTATTAGATAGGAAAATTCCAGTTAAAATAAACAGGTGTCTTTTGGAAATCAAGGCTTAAAACTTGGGTCACTTAGTGTTTAGTTAACATAGGTTGAAATCCAAGAAGAAGAATTTTTTTTTTTCCGTCACGGGACTTTGGGACTTTTTTCCTTCACGGGACTCAAGTGTTGTCACTTGGAAACAGTGGTGGTTCTTAAAACGAACTTGGGGTAGACTTTCATATACCGGACAAAAATGACAAAAGAACCATTGTTATTCCGTTTAGCCCTTGCTAATTAGGCATTGTCATGTTCGCTTTGTTCTTTTGTTTTAAGGACATTAATTATTTCGGATCCGGTATATGAAAGATCAGCCCGAACTTGACTTTATCGTCGTTTGCCTATTATCACAAAGGGTAGCGTCCTGTTTTGGGTTCTAAATCTCAAGCGGCCTTGAGTTTATCTGCATATTTCATTGGCGCTGTTTGAAAGCAGTTCCTAGACTACGCTTGCTTCGAGATTCTGTTCCTTGACCTCTCTTTACAATCACCAGAACGAACACAATACTTTCAGCCATGTTGGATCTCTTGCGCATCAAAACAAATTGCCAACTTTATCGAGTGATTTTCTTTTATTATTAGGTATTACGATTTTAAAAAAAGCAAAGGAAATTTCATTAAGATAATATTCCTTCAACACAGTAAATATTTTGTTGTTATTGAATTTTCGACCTTGGATATAAAGGATATTACACGGCCTCGCGGGGATAAGAAATTTCTCTTCCAATTTTAATTTTTTTTTTAACAATCGAAGAGAAATTTCGTATCCCCAAGCGGCCATGTAATATTCTATTTATTATATATTAAACACCAATGAAATAATAAATCACTTCACCAAAGGCATCGAAGGGCGCGATTTTCATATGTAACCATAGCAACAGTGATCTTTTCACGTGTGAAGATATCATGTTTTCACGTGAAAGCTCACTTGGTATTTCATTGGTGTTTATATAATAAATTGTGTTTCTTACTAGTTTTCTGATTAGTTCAGTCAATCTCGGTTATCAGCTCATATACCGTTTGACCTAATATGGTCATACGGTTATCGGTTATCGGTCGTCGATTATCGGTTTTCTCATCGATTATCGGTTGGTCCAAGGGCCCAAGCGTTCAGAATTTAAAGAAAAATTTTATAAAACAATTGTTCCATGCATTCGTCCTTGTTGGATACGACACTCGTTATGGCCAACTCGGCGCACCATCTCATATCCATCTACATCTACATTTATACGTTAGCAGGAACCGTTTTATGTAGTTATCACGCTAACTTTAAATAACACAAAAAAGTACTTAAATACCTAAATAACTAAAAAATTAAAAGAAAATACTTCAATAAATGAATAAATAATAATAATAATAATAATAATAATAATAATAATAATAATAATAATAATAATTCATTTGATGAAATAATTAAAATGAAATATAAAAAATTCCTAAATAAATTATTCATCATCTAATCAGTCTTAATCTCATAATTAGACAACTTCTGATGGAAGCCTGTTCCATTCTTTAACTGTTCTTGGAAAAAAGGAATATTTAAAGACATCATTACTTGCGCGCTCAATACAATAGTACGAGTTTCATTAGGTAATGTCAAATACTCAGATTTCAGTACATGAATAATTTCATTTGTAATTTTGTACATTGTACATAAACGAGCATGTTGACGGCGAAAAGTTAGAGATTCCCATTCCATGCCACAGTTGTTCAAACGATGGATAGCGCTATCCCCCGGATAAATCACTATCCGCTGTATAACTCAATTGGGCTTAGTGTTTATCCGCTGGATAGTTATTTATCCGCTGGATAGCGCTATCCATTGTTTGAACTGGGGCCAGTTCTCCAATAATTGAGGAAACAGTTGACGTATATCTGTAGTCGTTATCCAATGGGAGCTCATGGAATAATTGTTAACTAGAATAAAGAAAAAGATAAGACAGATAAGAGCGAATAGTACATTATCCCTTCCGCTGACTTAATTAGCATTGCATAAGTGATCTCTATCGAAAAACACGACAAGGGACCCCGAGAGTTAAATCCTTCAGAGAAAAGACGGGAGGGAGGGCCGATGCTTTGCATCGACTCCCTTTGCGAAGTGATCACCTTGCATAATTACATCCGCTTAAATAATGCCTAATACGACATTGGGGGGGATAATGAATATTGCATGAGTGTGAAAATAATGATGTTCTTTAATTTAAGAGTTAACGATTTCGCTTTTCTTTCCTGTATTTTTTCTTTGTCACATTGTATTACATGTATCAACTATTCAGCTCGCTGCCTTAAAATTTTCTTTGTACTTATTGCAAGTTTGCTTAAGAGTTATATTAATTGATTGCGAGTTTTGTCTGGTTATTTTCGGTCAAAGTATGAAGAGAATGTTAAAGGAACCATGCAATCAAGCATCAACCGGTGGGACACTGGAGCTCTGCCTGCCCCTGCATGACAACAGCGATCGGGGATTCCAATCACCGGCATTCCTTTGCTTCAAACTCCACCACCCAAGTAACAGTTAAGCTTGAGTGTTATATCGTGAGGGTTGAGTGCAACCAAAGGAGGGTATTGCATTACACCGGGCTCATACCAACAATAGATTTCAAATAATTGTGTTAATTATAACATACCTAGTAAATGTTCTTGTAATCCAATTCAATATCGTAGTCGTGCTTCAATTTCCCTCTGAGCATAGTTAATAGAGGGGAATGGTTTGGAAGCTTGGCAAACATCAAAGGGGCAGACAAACATGCCAAGATTTAGGTTGGAAAGTCCACGACCGTGCACAATCTTTTATTTTGCGTTCATACACTATGCATGATTTACGTAACCAACACTTTTCTATTGGTTAGTTCCTCAGTACGGAGTAAACAACTATTGCGTTTTGTGCACAGTCAAAACCTACAACAGAGAAATTTGTCGGGGTTCATAACCATTCCCCTCTATTACCTATGCTCTGAGGTATGCTGATGATGCCAGCAAACAAATGCCTCGCGAATTGTTTTCAGGCTTCGAACAAGTAACGAGAAACTTTATTCATTTACGGTTGTGTCGAAAAAGAAAGCGGAGCCAATTCTTAACTTAACTTAAGCCGTGTTCACACTCAACGTTGATTATGATCAACTGAAGTATAATTCAGGCTATCATATTCCATTCAATTTTATTCAGTTATGGTTGCGTTCACATCCGCGAAAGTTCAAATACAATAGGCAGGGTAACCTCTCAATGCGAGACAAAATGGCGTCGTATCGCGCGACTACCACGATTATCATGATCATCACCATGCTTGGGGTGAGAAGAAAACCAAAGATAACTTCCGAGAATAGAAGAAGACGAATCCAAATCTTCGTTCCATGAAGCGATTACAAGTTTCGTCTGCTCATACCAACACGAGTTCAACATTCTGTTCAAGTACGCACTGTGATTACTTGAAACAACCCCCTTGAGGTTGTTTGAAATAATTATAATCCAATTGCAATCACGTACTGTAATTAGTTTATTTGAAACCATTAGAAACTCAAGTAGATTATAATTCCATCATACTCGAGGTCTAATGTAAACACGGCTTAAATTAGTCAATTCTTAACTTTCTCATGAAGTCACAGAGAAACGGCGGCCATATTTTTGACAAAGCTAATATCCTCCGGGAATCTGAGTCTATTTTTATACTAACGTTTTCCTTTGTCTCGGTGAACAAACATGACCGCCGATAGTAGTATATAACGTAGGAGTTCTGCTTCCGGCGGATGATGAGGATCGTATGGATCCATCTACATCTTTAGTCTTTAGTCCCTCCAACAGATTCGGATTGATCCCGGTTTGATCGATATGATGCATATGTCGCAAACCCCCACTTACTGTCGATCACGTGATTAAAAAGCCAGAATTAAAGCAAACGGAGATGCCGCACCAAATTAAGAAATCACATTATAATAAAGTTTCGATATAACGTACGCTCTGATTTATTATAGAACAGTTGCACGGCTGACGCCACTCGTAGGACTCGAAAAATAAATTTTTCCAAACATTTTAGCCGAAAGCGCGAGGAAATTAAGAAATTCTTTATTTCATAATAAATAAAGAAACCTCGCCTGTGATCTGTTCTGTTGTAAAGCACTTAACAAGCAGATAGCGCACTCAAGAAGTAGGGAAAACTCTCGACTATGTTTCGTCTTTCCCGTACATTTCTTGAGTTCTCTAACCGCTTCCTGCGTGCTTTGCAACAGAACAGATCACAGGCTAGGCTTCTTTATTTGCTAAACCAAACTGGAGTGAAGCATAGAAAATACATGTGCGGTGAATATGACATGTGTCACATTTGCGTCTCCTTGGTGGAGAAAGTTGTCAAAGACGAACTGCCGCAGCCAATGGTTCGAAATGACAGCAGTTCATCGCGTAACTGCATAAAATAATTTTGTATGTGTATTTGCTTTTTAGATCCACACCCCCTTGTTACACCCTATGCTACTTCATCACCGGATTGGCTTGAGAGAATCAACGCTCCTCATATCTACGAGATGGTGGAAAATGATCATGAAGTTGACGAGGATGTTTCAGTCACCTGTCGGCGGGTACCCTACATCAACATCGCTCCGAATGGGTCTCTGAAACTCCCTCCGTATCTGAGGAACATTTTCCTGGCGTTTGAAAGATATTACGAGAACACGCGCTATCAAAGGCTGAAACGGTATGTAATGACAAACCAACAAAGATATGATACAGCCCTGAGCAGAAGAGAGGTTTCTTAAGCACAGTCCACGTTTAGTAGGATTAGGTAAATGGGGATGGGCAGTGTCGCCTTCACAAATGTGATTGTCAACTCTGCCTACCACCATCCATCATTATTATCTACTTTCTATTATAATGATTGCAGTTTCCCAGTTTCTCCGATAAGTGCTATGGAAAGCCGAGTGTGAGTCAAACGGAAGCTAGCATGAAAGTGTGAACGAGAAAAGAGGGAGCGCTCTATCTTTCTTATCATTGCACCCTACTTTTTCGTATTATATAGCATTAATTCACTCTTTAACGCTTTTGCATTGAAAAGATGAAAAAAGGGATAAAATGATAATTTTAAATTCATAAATGAAAAATTCTATAAATAAATCAATCTTACAAACGAACATAAAAAAATAAAATAATTTAAATTTAAAGTGAGTACTAGAAGTTAGCGAGATATTTTATCGCGAAATTATTAAACAAGCGCAAGTAAATCCATTGTTGCTCCGTTGAGTTTTGGCTGCGAGAGGGAGCGGATGCGAAGCGGCGAAGCCGCGAGGGACGAAATCTGGAGGGAAGGAATGTGGCAGGGAGGGTATTACAATTAATGCACGTTTAGGAGAAGGGCAAGTTAAATTATACTTTTATTGCCTCTTTAAAAGTTCTACTAGGATCAAAAAATCACCCTTTTTGTTCCTCAGATTTTGAATGTGCGAATACTCAACACTTGACTGGAAATTTTAAGCTTTGGTTTTTTTACTTTGAGTGTAAGTTTTGGATTTCACGGTCTGCGATTACTCACGTTCCAAACTGACCGATTGGACATCAGAGGGTTGGATCTAAGGAAAAGTGACGTCATTTACTCACTAGCTTAAAATTTCAGCGTGTAAACTCAGCTTAATATATATGCAAAACACGAGTTTAAAAGCCCGAAACTCCCGTGCTGCATATTAAATCAGCCGCGTCCAGACATATTACATTCTTAAACTACTGAGTCTTTGAGGTCAAAAGTCTCCTCGATCCAGCTCTCTCAATATTTTAAAGTTAGTAATGGCGGACCATTAATTAGACTTAAATAGGAAATTCCAGTTAAAATAATATAAGCAAGTGTCTTTTTGAAATGATGGCTTAAAACTTGGGTCACCTAGTGTTTAGTTAACATAGTTTTGAAATCCAAGGAAAAAAAGATTTGAATTTTTTTTCATAGTACCACTTTAAAGACCTTTTAATGCCCTTTTAACGACCTTCTTGAATAAACGACGGATGAACGTCGTTTGGCACATCTTAAGAAAGACTTACTCAACGTTTGGTTTTATCAACGGAGTTGATAATGTAAATTGGCCACCGTACAGAGATTCTAAAAGCTGACGTTTCGAGCGTTAGCCCTTCGCCAGAGCGAATCGAGGAATTGTGGGTAACGTGTAGTTTTTATAGTAGAGTAGGAACTACGCTATTGGTGGTAACATGGCAACGTGAAAAATAGGAATATATCAGTTAAATGAAAAGCGTTCGTTAATACCGTGAGGATTAACGGTGCCGATTTGGAAGATGAATTTTTGTTCCAGATTCTTGCGGGCTTTCCGTCGTACCTTAGATGTAGGGAAAGACCGCATATAGCAATGTGTCTTTTGGAGTGGTTAGGGAGATTAAAATGGCGAGCGACTGGCTTAGATGCAGTCTTGTCATTCTTCTCAACATTGCGAAGCTGTTCGTGGAATCGGTCGCCTAGTCGTGTACCTGTCTCGCCAATTTATAATTTATTGCATAACGTACAGGTTATGCAATAAATGACATTTGCGGAGGTACGTGTGAAACGATCGGTGATCTTAACAGAACTGATCGCTTAGGTCCAGATATCTTGCTAGTGTTAAGAACGAAAAGACAAGTCTTGCATCGTGAGCGCGCACATTTGAAAGTACCGGGTTGCTCGTTAGTTTTGAGCGCGCTTCTTTCTAAAAAGTTGCCAACGTTTTTTTCGCGTTTGAATGAAATAAGTGGAGGTTGCGAAAAGATTCTACCAGTCTCGGGATCATTTTGGAGTAATTTAAAATATTAAGAATGATACTTTTGACTGCGTGATTATAAGGATGGAAAGTGAGGGTGAATGGAATTCTGTCATTCTTATCTTTTTGTGACGTTTGTAGTGCTGACTGTCGATCAAATTGTTGGGCGCGATGATGGCCCGCTTTGACCACAGAGACAGGATAGCCACGTTTTTTGAAGAACTGGCACATTTCCTCTGATTTGCTGGAAAAATCGGAGTCATCACTACATAGACGTCAAGTCTAAGAAATTGAGAATAAGGAATGGAGTTCTTAACATGTGATGGATGTGACGATGAATACAACAAATAACTGTGAGAATCTGTAGGTGTGTAGTGCACACTGGTACATAGCACGTTGCCACTAATCGAAACTTTGATATCTAGGAAAGCCAATAAAGTTTCGAAATTTCCCAGGTATATTTAAGAGCCGAATGAAGAGAATTGATGGAGGTTATAAATTGATCGCGTTCTTCACTGCTGGATGAAATAGCGCCGATGCATTCGTCGACGTAGCGGCCGTAGAGAACTGACTTCCTCCTTAATGGAGGCTTCATAATTCCACGTTGTAGCCTCGATTAAACAGATCTTCCGATCTCTGTTTCTTGATTACGACAAAAGGCCCAAGTAAAATTTTTTACTGATCGTTGTTCGCCAAATGACGACTGTTTTGGAGTGCTTGTGAGGGCGGATAAAATCATGATTTATGTAGTAATGCAATTTTGGTGATATCTTTGTTGATATCTTTTTTCTAGCGGAAGACGTTTCATCGGATGGACCTCGGACGCGAATGATGGTCTCTTATATGATACACTTCAACGTGGAATGCCGGTTCCATCTGTTGCTCCTAACAGTTTGAGCCGGGAACCAGCACACCAAACAACAGTTGAAGATTCCCGTGAAGGACTTAAGCGACACTCTATTAGTTTGGGTGAGCTGAGAGGCGTCAGGGAGGCTGTTCAAGATAAATTTTGCAGCACGCAACCAGTGGAGATAGATACTGTTGGATGCACAACAAGTCACAATCGCCGGCGCTTTTCTGTTGATCTTGGTGAAGTCCGAGAGTTTATAGCAATGACAGAGATGAAATCGACTCCTACAGAAAACCCGGCCGTCGCTGATCACTGGCCAGCAGACATGCGGGAAGCACATCAGAAGTGAAAGCCTTGCTAACCAGCTACCAGCGGCTTATGTCTGAGTAGATTATCACGGTAACAGTTAACAGATGTAGCTTTACGGGCTGAAGATAAGAATCACTGTTAGGCCATCCCCTTTTTTTTTTCTCCGTTTCGCGTCTTCCGACGGACCCAAATTTTGGGCATTTTCCAAAAAAAAAAAAAAGTTAACGACGTTTTTAAGCCATTTTTATGTCGCACAGGAGTTTCGGTGGTTGATCCCTTTTCCCACGCTGTCTTAATTTTGCCACAACATCCGCCAACTTTTCCGCCATATTGATTTTGGGTTCACGTCTTGTTGTTTTCCTGTCTCCACATCTATGATGCCGGGGTACCAGGCCTCCGATTCCGAGAATGCTTATGATTTTTTTTTTTTAGGTTTTTTTTTTTTCAATCCGACCGACCGACCCAATACCAGGAAACGAATTCGACGGTAAACAAAAAAAAAAAAAAAAAGGGATGGCCTTATACCGAGAAACACAACAACCGAAAGGCATGTTGCTGTGTAGTCTGGAGAGGGTCGATTTAGACTTGTTGTCCACCCCTTAAAAGAACGTTTCTCTTCTTAAAAATATGCAACTTTCAGAGAAATTTGCTCAAACTCTCTGGCTCAAACCATTATTAATTTCAGGATTTTTAAAACCAGTGATCCCTTTTCGCGTCATCCACTTGAACGTTTAAATTTAGGAAAATATTTTGACCGTTCGTCTGAAATGACAGGGCACGGTCGACGTTTCAAAGCCTCTCACCGGCGAGTGAATATGATGCATTACACCCTAAAGATAAGAAGCGCGGTTATGCGGATAAACTTTAGGGATATAGTACAGATGGCCGCAGAAGTTAGAGCACTCTCTTCCCATAAATGTACAAACATGTGGCCTGGGTTCAACTCCCAGACCGGGTTGAGGTTTCAAATGCAACAAAAGGTGTTTTTCAAACAACACCTGTAGTTTCATTGAGACTTTGAGGGGCATGACTTTGTAGAGCTCACAGACCAGCGGGGAACATTGTCCATTCAAGACCTAGATAAACGAACGACCTATTGTAGCTCCCCAGGAGTCTGTCTAGAAGCTCAATGGGTCGAGAATCAGACCGGTGTTACTGTTTAGATTCTGTTGTCAGGCTGGGGTGCCATGCGCGAGCGCCGTGACTGGCATGGCCTTTATTAAAGAATAACCAAAGGCACTGCATTCAGGCAGCCGGCCTCTTTCACTTCCGTTGGATAGAGTTACCCATACTCGCACTCTACGTTCAAGCAGCATCCTTAACTTAACCATCCCACGTACATCACACACTTTCTAGGACAGCACTGCTTCTTTGTTCAATGCCCTTCCGCCTGCGCCATTAAATCATGTGACAACCTCAGGTCTTTTTCAAAGCAGACGTTTGAACTCTTAAGGAAACGCTGCCTTCTTTCATAGTGCACGTGTTGGGTGGTTAGCTTGACCTTTTCCAATTTACTTTATCACATTATATGTAGGACTAAGTTAGTGTATATTATTGGTCTTAATATTAAGGTTAGTCGATTTTAGTTGTAGCATAGTTTTATTAGATGAAGTGCTAATATATTTTGGATATGCTGATAAACCATTGCTATTATTGGTTCGATGATCCTGGTTTTGCAGTTGTTCTTTCACCCATCGCCAAGGAACTGGGTTAAGTTTGTTGGTTTTAAACTGTTTCTCAAGGTTTTTCGCCGTACCTTGGTTTTCCCCCCTCCTCAAAGTCATTTGATATGAGTTGACATCATTTCAATTGATTGCTGTACTGTGCCCCTGCGCTAAAGACAGTTGGCAGTTAAATCAACGTCAATATTGTCGTTATTACAGGCAAGGTGATTTTTAAAGTGGCTCTCTTCTCCGAAGTCCTCCATAATTATAATTTTGATGCATTATATTGTTGCCTTATTTGGTTATTCTACAAAACTATTTTGTTCCAGATAACATATAACAGTGATTCAAGATGGGGGCACCCACGACATTTATTAGTGAAATTGAAAATGATAGATTTTGAAACTCAATTTTTCCTGATACAAACGATTTATGTGTACATTTTTCGAACAAAGTTGTTTTTGAACGATATTTCCTACGGTTGAAAGTCGTCTTTTGTCACCGTAGAGGTTGAACTTCCCTTCAACGTTCAATTTATCATTGATTTGTACATGAAGTTAGGCAAGTGATGTCATTGAAACTAGGACAAAATTATCGGCAAGTATTGTAGATTTACTAAACAAACTTTTAACGATTTAATTCTAAGCAAAAGTTATCGCAGTTCAGTAATGGAGCAACTGACAAATGCATGAACCGACTAGGACCCAGGACCGGCGACTACATGAGGATGTCTTATTGTTCCGATAAAGCCAGGAATAAATCGAAATGCCTTGGAAGGTATTCCTTTTACCTCAGAAAACAAAAACGTTGAGATTAACCATTCCATTTGATTTCTAACCGAAACAACGAGTTTTTTTTTCATAAAACGAGAAGCATCCACGTTTGAGCAATAGCGATACTCATCGTTTACAGCAATTCTTTTGATGTTCCAATTTGCCAGCCAATGGAACAAAAGAACTCTTCGACAACCAATCAACATCTGGTTGGTGCAATAGATGATGTAACAATGAACAGCGCTGTACATGCATAGTATTTGTAGTTTTTTTCCTCTTTTCCGGGTTGAATTAATGATTGCATAATAAAAATTTAGACAAACTGACTTGGAAAAGTGCACCAAATAAAGAACATACACATGCATACATGTATGTCAATTGAATAAAAATTTACCAGAGGCGTAATTATATAATAAAGAGACCTTTAGCACCGACGTTTTCAAGATATACCGGAAACTGCAAACCGCGGTTTGCGGTTAGATGTTTTCT
>OX421447.1:34267760-34292760 GCA_949126865.1 Montipora capitata
AGATATAGAGGGAATTTTTGTGTGGCTTACACGAACTGTAAACCACTCAATGCCATGGCCCAAGATATTTATTCCTGTATTTGTCACGGTGAACAGAGTGGTTGTCACGTGGTTTACTGTCGTCGAAGATAGGCCCCAGTCTACGCTTGGCTAAGCTAGGTAAACTTCTAAGTTTCAGAAAGCGGCCATTTTGTGGGTGTAACACAGCGCGTGTCGAAGATCGTTTTTTATCTAGTTATTCGTTCTTCTTTGCTGCTTGGATTTTACACGCCGGCTTTCCTACAGTCGCCTTGTCTTCTAAGTTCTGATTACAGCGAGGAGTTGTGCTCTCACAGGGCAACATTTCAATTCACGGTCTGGACCTTTGGTACAGGTTGCGCCACATTAAAACTTACGAGTCATTATTGACTCTCGCAAGCCAACATTTAACGGCTTGAATCTGCTCGGGAGACTTGCTTGAGAATACCTGAGAATATCTGAAAGTTTCCGAAAGTATTTGAAAGGCTTTGAAGTTACTTGAAAGCAAAAGAGACTCTCCTGTGCTTGTCCTTGCTGTTGTTGTTAAATCGAATTGGACGAACCATCCACACACAGTTGACAAGAGTCTGCTAGCCCACGATTTCGTCAGACGTAAGTAATATGGGAATCTCAGTTGAACAATACCGATCAAAAATCGGCTCTCATGACAATTTCCTTAAAACAAAAGATGCTTTGTCGCTTTTCAAGGATCGTGTTTGGAATATAATGCTAATGATGCTTTACATGAATTTCTTTTATTTACCAACATTGAAACAAGTTGTTTGACAATACAAAATGTGGAAAGAAGTATTGGTTTGGTTTACGCAATTTGTGTACTACACTTGCTCACAATGTTTGTTTTGGACCTTTTTGTACAGTAGATTAGCACTTTGCATGGTGTCAAGTTCATCTATTCATTTCATGTTTCCTCATAGCTTGAACTTGGTAAACACACTGGCATAAAATTACCAGGTCCATAATAAGAAAACTTCAAAGATTCTGGTGTTTAAAGTCATACGATACCATCATGAACTTCCCTGTACATTGAACTCTGTTGTCTTTGAGTTATCTTTCTGTTTCCTATTCCTGAAATCTATTATAATGACATTCTGGGTGTGTTCCTTTGGGGTGATCCGGATCGTGATCAGTGATCCAAGATTACTAACATGGTTCATCAAAGAAATTAACGAATCCGTGACCAGAGAGGATTCATCAGTCAGTTTCTTTGATGCACCATTATGCACCACTAATCTTGGATCACTGATCCTGATCCAGATAACCCCAAAGAAATGCACCCTCTATCTCTATTGAACTTTTTGTTAAAACCGCCGGGTAAAATTGTTAATCTTATTGTGTGGGTTAAAAATTATTAGCAATGTTAATAAGCACTACTCAACATATGATTCATTAAAATATTGCTTCTGTTCAGGTATTGTTATGCGTCTATCTTTTTTTCCCAAATTCTTCCATTTGCAACCCCATAGCCACTTACATCAACTAAATTTTTCTGTTTCTTTATTGAAAATTCAGCGTTATGATACTTAACATGCATATATTGTCAAATATATTCGTACATTCAAACCAAATCAAGCTCCCAATGTGGATTCTAGCGAAGGTTACATCATTTCCTGTATGTCCCAGCCCTTCTGCAAAGTTTTGTGCTCCTGCGCTGGTACACAAAATGCCAAAAACATTCATACGAAATGCTTCCCTGGAGTTGATTTCACATCACTTGCCCTGGACAAACTCATAACTCAATTCCACTTGGTTATGTAAACAAAATCATGACTGAATCTATCAGCCCACTATAAGATATAATGCTGACATTTTTTCAGTTCCTTAAATCCTCAGGTTACACGTGCAACCTCTGTTGTCAAAATGACACCTCCATAAAACTTTACCCAATAACCCTCATCTTGAAAATAAGCATTTCAGCACGGTTGTATGTCAATTATCTTTATTTATTGTTAGCTATACTAATAGAAACTCAATGACAAAACAGATCCTTTTAATTTGTAACCTTCCCCATCAAAGCAGCTCAATTTCGTAAGCCACACATGTACGCATTGTGGACCTATTTTTATCAAAGGTAACGAAACTAAAATTAGCCAATATGCCGACGACACCACACTTATCCTTAATGACTCGGAAAAATCTCTTACGAGTGCTCTGCATGATTTGGAACTGTTTAGCACTATATCTGGCTTGAAACTCAATAACAAAAACAAAACAGAGGCACTTTGTATCGGCTCTCATACTGGTCGTGATGATCAGCTCAGTCCCGAAAAGAATTAAAAATGGGTTAAAGATAAAACAAAGTCTTTGGGTGTTTGGATTTCAACCAACCCAACAATAAGTATAAATGAAAACTATAGAGAAAAATTAGAAAAGATTCGGAGTTGTTTACATTGCAGGGAATACCGCTGCCTAACCCTATTGGGAAAAATTGTTGAACTTAAAAGCCTAATCGCCTCATAGCTCGTTTATATGCTCTCTGCCTTATAATTACCAAGCAATCAACAGGTGTTGGACGAGATCAATAATATTTTCTCTAAATTTCTTTGGGATGGTAAGGGAGAAAAAATAAAGAGAAGCATTATGATTAGTGACTATGAAAATGGGGGACTTAGGATGCTTGTTCTAAACTTCTTCAATAAAGCACTTGAGCTATCCTGGGTGAGAAAATATTTAAACGATAATAATTAGCGAAAAATGGAAGCTGTTGTTTAACTTTCAATTAGAAGATTACGGTGCAATAGAGTTCTTCAGAGGCAACCTCGATAGGAAGGATGTTTCTATATATATCAGTGTGCCCGACCCTTTCATTACTGAAATTGTGCAAATATGGACAGAAATGCGCTTTGAGGATACAGTAAAATCCATAGAACACCTTTTGTCATTAAACTTATGGCACAACTCTCTCGTAAAGGTTGGGAAGAGGCCAATTTATTATAAATCATGGTCCCCTTTGGAAATTCAAAAGGTCAGGCACTTGAAGAAAGACGAAAGCAAATTTCTATTCTTTACTGAATTTAAGGAGCGTTTTGATATCAAAACGAACTTTCTCACCTTTTATGGTGTTTTATCATCTATAAAAAAAAATTGTGAAATAAGGTTAAAACGCAGCCAGCTACAAAAGGAAACTATGAACGCTTTATTCATGTTTTGCTAAGCGTTACCAAAACAAACAGAACGGTTTATCAAAAATGCGCTGACTAGCCCTAGTAAAACTCAAAACAAATGGCTTACTGACTGCCAAATTACCTGTTCTAATTCCATTAACTGGAAAGTGATATACAAACTCCCCTTTAGTTGCACAAAAATATCGAAATTAATAATTTTTCAGTTTAAGCTTCTTCACAGACGTTTAGCAACAAACGATTTCCTAAACAAAATAGGTATAAGATCAGATGATCTTTGTACTTTTTGTAGAGCTGAGAGAGAATCTCTTACCCACCTTTTTTGGTCTTGTAGGAAGACCAGTTTTTTTTCTGGAAAATTTTTCAAGATTGGCTAATTAAAAATCTCATATCATTGAAACCTAATAGCTTTTTATCATCCGTCGCAGTCCTTGGTCTAAACGTCAATTTCTTTTCTAACACAAAACAATATCTCTTTTTCCTGGTTGCCAGATATTACATTTGGACCTGCAAGATGCGCGAAACAAATCCTAAGATGGAAGGCTTTCCAAACTTTCTATGTACATTTAGCCCTACGGAAATTAGCCCTAAACCCCATAAATGGATTATATAACAAACTAGACAGAAGCCATGTGAGATCCTTCTTTTCTAAGTTTTTGATCTGACGAACGTATCATTGAATCAATTATTTCCTTCCCTTTATCCAAGAACAATAATGATAATTTTAACAGTAAGTAATACTACTGTTAATTAACTCAGAAGGAAATTTTCAGTATTGACAATACATAATATTAGTATAAATACACAGGTGATTATACAAAATCGCGCGCTCTCATTGGCTCGCTATCTCGGATTATCAGCCGATAATCACCTCGACGGACAAAATGGCTGTCAGTAGTCGTTTAGCCACTGTAAGTGAAGATGATTTTCGCGTTGAAATGTTTTTTTTTCTCTTTTTTGAAATAATTACCTGTGTATTTATACTAAAACAATTATTCGCCTCAGGCTCAGTGATTATCGGTGAATATTCACCTCGACTTCGTCTCGGTGAATATTCACCGATAATCACTTCGCCTTCGGCGAATAATTGTTAATTATTATGAATAAAGTAATGTTAAGTATTGTAGTAATACAGCAATGTTGTAGTAATGTAATAATGTAGTAATTTAGTGATGTAGTAATGTAGTAATGTAGATATGTAGTAATGTAGTAATGTAGTAATGTAGCAATGTAGTAATGTAGTAATGTAGTAATGTAGTAATGTAGTAATGTAGTAAGGTAGTAATGCAGTAATGTAGTAAGGTAGTAATGTAATAATGTAATAATGTAGTAATGTAATGTAATGTAATGTAATGTATGTAATGTAGTAATGTAGTAAAGTAAATGTAGTAATGTAGTAGTGTACAAAATAATGGGTGTTTTTACAGGGCTTGCCGGTTACCACGATGACATATTACGTCACAATAATGACTGGGGAAAACTGTAAATGCCCTGAGCGGCATTTACAGTTTCCCCAGAAGTTGTCCAGTGTTGAATTTCCCTTAACTTTGTCTCAATTTCTCCTCAACTTGGACTGTGAATCCATTTGCGATCCTTCTGGGGTTGATACGTTGTTGGCTCAAGGGATCTACTTAACTGACTCTTTACATTAATTACCCTTGTCCGGCCTGTGAATCACATGTTGATCCAGCGTTATCACATAGAAAAACTGGCCCTTAGGGAGTCCCACGTAAATGCCACACATTAAGTGATCAATCAGCCATGTTGCCAGCATAGTTGTCCTGATAGTGTAGTGGTCATCACACCCGACCAGTGATCAGGGGGACGTGGGTTCAAATCCCGCTCAGGGCATTTACAGTTTTCCCCAGAAGTTGTCCAGCGTTGAGTTTCCCGTAACTTTGTCTCAATTTCTCCTCAACTTGGACTGTGAATCCATTTGCGATCCCTCTGGGGGTGATACGTTGTTGGGTCAAGGGATCTACTTAACTGACTCTCTCTCTCTCTCTCTCTCTCTCTCTCTCTATATATATATATATATATATATATATATATATATATATATATATATATATATATATATATATATATATATAGAACCCTTAACCTTTGACGCGGACTTGAACCAAATGTTTTCAAAGAAGAAAAAGAAAAAAGATCTAAACATATAATTTTGCGCGGATGGAATCATCATACTGTTTGTTTAGTGTTAATAAAAAACATTTCGAAAATTGTTCTGACATTTTTTAGAACTTTCCCGGATGTCATCGGCCTCCATATCATGCTGGTGTCTGGGATGGTTCCCGACTGCCGATCCTTTGTGTTCTTCAATCCGTTGGTGTATAATACACCATGCATTGCTGGAGGCCGCGATTAGCACCAAGAATAGCCACCTCTGGCTGGTTCCGAAATACACCCAGTCTCTGTGGGGGTCTATTTTGGTAACTGTTGACGTAACAGCTACTAATTGTTTCAAATTTCTGAGATTGCGCAGACGAACCGGAAGTCCGTGATTCGCGGACTTCCTGGTTCGGAACCAGCCAGGGGGTTAAGTCCGCCGCACACAGTGAGGAAAGAGCTGCGAAAACTGCCTCGCGAGGCGGTTTGCTGAGCGGTTTTCTCACGTGTACGGGGGAAGTTTGGAAAGCAAACATGTTTCAATCAAGAATCAAATAAAATACATGGCATTCTCGCGTGACTTCAGTGGTTCAAGATGGCATCGGAGGAAGAAACTCCCACGCCACTGATGCCACTTGAAAATGCCATGTATTGTATTGGACGCTTGATTGACCGAGCTCAGCTCGATTCTCACGATGGCCGCACGCAGTGAGGAATTTCTGTACAGGCCCCTACTTCATTATGCATGGAGAATAAATTAATTATTCGTTCGCGCTATTGTTTTGTAGAACAATACGTACACCCAAGAGAATCGAATATATACATGGCTAATTTGTACTTACGGGATGAGTAAAAATGGATCTCATTTCTCTCTCCCTCTCGTTCTCTCTCTTCTTTCCCCACATCGCCCACACCGTTACTCGTTTTCGTCCCAGCTTTCCTCTTTCTATCCCTTCGTCTTGTCCTTTTTTCCAGATCCCGCTCGGCTTTTTCTGCCATTTCATCCTATGATATGTCACTCGCAGCTTGCTTTGAACTCCGACCCACGGTAAACCTCGTAGGTTCAGAGATCCCTGTTTCCTACTCTTGAAACAACCCATCCCTTTAATAATGCTAGGCCTAATCCTAATTGCGACTAAAGACATTGTTTAGGCTTAAGGTTAGTCCCTGTGATTGTTTTAGGTTTTTCAGTATTGCTGTGAACTGTGATCTGCTTTTCCTTCATGCCCCGTGCGTGCGGCACACTTATAAGTTCACTGCGTGGATGAGTGTACCACGCTTACAGTGTGATTGGTGCTCTTTCATGGGACACTTTAATGCACGAGTTCATAGCAATTAAAATCGTTTCATGTTTCCCTTCTTTTGAAGCAAATTTGTCTTCGTAATAATCAAGATGGCTACTGAAGTTAAAGCGTCAACAAAGGGAGATTTGAACATTTGGAAATTGTTACGGTTTTGTTTCTTTTTTTTTGCCTGTAATCAACACCTATTTTCTGCCCTTTGTTCTCGGTCTCTGTTCGATGTGTTAGCCTTGTGTTTAGTGTTGAAATTGCACACGATAATTTTCCCAGCATATGTAAATTCATGTCACTAATTTCGTATATATATCAAAATCGTTTTCATTGTCTCACTCGCTCTCCATCCTAATCCAGCAATTGGTAAGTGTTTTTTCCGTCCTCGTTATAAGTTTTACTAGCCGGATTCGTTGTAACAATTCACTTACTCTGTTTGTATTTTCTTTAGGTATTTATCAACCCTTTGCATTAAATACAGTTGCTGGTTTTTAAGAAGTCATGCGTTAATCGTTTCCCCGGCCCTCGCCACTTCATCATAAATACCAATTGCGTATAGACATTATGGACAGTGAAACCACAAGTACCATCCTTTCAAGTTCCAGGCGTAGAATGCCTAATTCGCTACAGAATCAAGAGGGAGTCTTGCGCGAGAAACTAAACAGTTTAAGACAATCACGCAGTGGCTGCGTTGGTACAATGACGAAAGTATGTTCGCAAATTGATGGTTTGCTGGTGGACTTTGCCAATCTAATGCAAGTGCGAAACCTTCAAGGAACCTTAAATGATGCGTTTGAAAATCATCGAGATAACATTAGTTGCGTTACAGGTCTTCTCGCTAGTGACAGCGAGGAGCTGCAGGAAATCCATGGTTTATACGAAGCTCAAGAGATCAGGAAACGTGTCTACGATTCTAAGATTGAACAGTATACCTTAGAGGCCGCTTCGCATTTTAACAAACAAGTTTCGGAAGATTTAACTCGCTTCACGACTTCATCTCCTCAAGGCTCGGTTAAATCGCAATGTAGTCGGGCCTCAAGACTAAGCGCAGCTAGCGCAAGGATCAATCAAGCAAAGATCGCGATGGAAAAGGCGACGTTGATTGAAAAACAAACGGAGCAGAAACGAGCTAGGGCATTGGAAACGAGAGTGAAGTTGTTGGAGTTGGAGATGAAACAAAAACAGTTCGAATTTCAGCACCAATTAGAATTAGCAAAGCTTGACGCCGAGAAGGAAATGGAAGAAGCTAGGGAAAGGACTGAGATGGCCGAGTTAGAATGTAAATTGGCGGAACGCGAATTTTCGGGTCTGTTATCCGAAGGAAATCGACATGAAAAGCATGATGCTAAAATGGACACGAATATTGACGAGAATCCAACGAGTTTCACCGAGGCGATTCCGCGACTGTTCTCGTCCCAAGTCGTTTCTGGAAATTCAAATTCATCGCGACGTGTTGTATTTCCAATTTCATGTGCATCCTCTCACGCCTTGCCACCGATGTTTAAAGAGACCTTCACGAGCTGTCCTACGTGTACTCCTCCACTTCCAGTCGTGTCTTCGCGAGTCCCCACGTTACCTGCGTTTTTCTCCCACGACAATCAATCCACGTTCGCGTCTGCTTCTTTATTTCAAGCCGTGCCCTCGAGCGCCCCAACCTTACCCGTGACTTCCTTGCGTGTCACTGATCGTCCACCCACGTTAACGTCCTCCTCTGAATTTCCTGTTGGCTCCTCGCGTGCCTTCGCCGGACCCTCCTCTCGCGTTCCTCGTAGTCCTGGTTTGGCTCGTACCGCTTCATGTGATCCAGCACACCTCTACACTCCTGGTCCAGTATACACCCACGCTACACAAGCTTTGGGTTCCGTTGGCTCAACTAGTCACGGCACTGTGTTCTGCCATGCTAGCACTGGTGCTCAAACCCCATGTCCACTCATTGAGGACCCACGTCACGTTCCACCCTCGCTTCACCCAACGAGTGAATGTTTTCTTGCGACCATTATTGCCACAATGGAGAAAATGAGTGCTAACCATGATCTCCCCCCACTACAGGTGCTCAAGTTTAATGGTTCCCCTGAGAGATACCCACTATTCAGACAGAGGTTCCACCAGATGGTAGAATCGAAATCTTTGGACGAACAGACCAAGATGGCTAG
The DNA here is from genome assembly GCA_949126865.1 of Montipora capitata. Taxonomy (NCBI): domain Eukaryota; kingdom Metazoa; phylum Cnidaria; class Anthozoa; order Scleractinia; family Acroporidae; genus Montipora; species Montipora capitata. The sequence goes on from OX421447.1 coordinate 34,276,479, forward strand.
CCTATTGCAGTTCCTCGAAGGCCCTGCTCTTAGAGCTGTACAGAGATACGAGGCCGTATCGGGAGGCCTAGCTAAGTCATTGGAAGTCCTGCAAAATCGTTTTGGTCAACCATTCAAAATTGTTAGAGCGTGTATAGATACCTTGACTAAAGGACCTGCTATTGCCCCTCACGATAAGGAGGGCCTCCAACGCTATGCTGACTTAGCCCAAGTTATGTATGACACACTCGAGTCTATGGGGTGTTTAGGAGAAATGAACACGGACAGTCTCGAGAAAGTGGTTTTAAGGTTGCCCAAATGGCTTCAAGACAAGTTTCGGGAACATCTAAAAAAGTTGGAACGCCAAGGAAAAATTATGCCTACATTCAAAGATGTTGTTGAGTTCCTGAATGATCGAGCTGATTTGGCTAATCATCCGTTTTTTACAAGCCCGTCGACCGAGGTGAAATCCCTCAGGCGGAATGAAGATCGTGACAAGCCGAACCTGCGTCACCTAACTACTCTTACCACAAGCAGCATTAAGGAGGACAGCAGATTTGCAAGAGTTAAAGACGTCAAACCCAGCAACTGCCTCTTGTGTACAGAGTTTCACCCACTCTATCGTTGTGAAATGTTCAAGTCTAAGCCCATTGAGGAAAGAAGAGAGCCGGATTTGCTTCAACTGTATCAATTATACAGAACATTTGGCTAAATCATGCAAATCACCCGTACGGTGTAAAGTAACGGGATGTGGAAAGTCTCACCACACGCTGCTTCACCAACCAAGTCCTACCCGAGGAAATGCTGATCATCATACGAGCAACACCGAAATCACAGACATCCCAGCCATCACAACACCCTTGCCGAGTTTTCAAGATGCGACTTCGAGCACATGCGCTGCTGCAACCGTAGCTGAATCCTCCGAGATTTTCCTGCAGATTATCCCCCTCAGAATTATTGGCGATAATGGAAGACATATGACTACTTACGGCTTGATAGACTCTGGCTCTGACGTTACCATGATTGATCCATCCCTCGTCCAGCAGCTTGGTATTCAAGGGGGAGAGGGACAGCTGCTTCTCTCCACAGTGAGCCAAAGAGACAGGCAAGAGAAAGGAGTAAAGGTTGACTTCAAAATAGCTCCTGTTGACGACTCACACACTGAACATGTTACCGTCCACAACGCGTGGGCTGTCCGAGATCTTACTATCCCTCTTAAGCACGTGACTGCACGCAAGAAGCTGGAGCAATTGTCGCATCTGCGTCATGTACCATTCCCTGAAGTTGAAAGAAAGAAAGTTTCTATCCTGATTGAAACAAGCCTTCAGGAAGCCTTTATTCCGTTGGAAGTGAAAAAGGGGAAACCACATGAGCCGTTTGCAATACGATCCTGCCTTGGCTGGAGTATCCTCGGTGGCTGCGTTAGTGTAAGCAGTAAGCGCCAGTTCAACCTAAATCATGTTTCGTCTGAAGATGTCTCTCTTAATCGGCAATTGGAGGAATTCTGGCGAATTGAGTCATGTGGAACTGTTAAAAAAGATTATGCCCCTATGTCAGTTGAGGACCGAAAGGCGCTGAAGATAATAGATAACACGATTTCTATGGTTGATGGGCATTATCAGATGGGCCTACCCTGGAGGCAAGAGGAACCTTACCTCCCATTCAACAGAACCCTAGCAGAATCCCGTCTTCAAACCCTGAAAATGCGATTTAATCGCGTTCCTGGCCTAGAAGAAAAATACCGAACTGTCATAGACGACTACGTTGCTAAGGGATATGCAACTCAGCTCAGTGAACGAGAGGCCTCCAAGAGATCGAAGGTCACCTGGTATTTGCCACATCACCCGGTGTTTAACGTTAACAAGCCCAACAAGGTACGCGTAGTATTTGATGCTGCCGCCCGGTTTGATGGCATCTCCTTGAATGACCGATTGTATCATGGCCCAGATCTCACAAATAATCTGGTAGGCGTTCTCACCCGTTTTCGAGAAGATGAAACCGCCTTCACAGCTGATATTGAAGCAATGTTCCATCAGGTTAAGGTTCCTCCCGAAGACGCAGACGCTCTAAGATTCTTGTGGTGGGATGCTGCTCCTAGGCAACCTCCTAAGGAATATAAGATGCTCGTTCATATATTCGGTGCGACTTCATCGCCTTGCTGTGCCAACAGGGCACTCCGACAGACAGCAGATGACAATAAGGGCCGGTATAGCCCCGAGGTTATCAAGACAATATACAGGAATTTCTACGTAGATGACGTACTGAAATCTGTGCCAACGACAGATCAAGCAATCTGGCTTGCAGAACAGCTGACAAAACTGTTGAGGGAAGGTGGATTCCATCTAACAAAGTTCACAAGTAATAGCCGGCAAGTTCTAGAGGCCCTACCTCAAGATAAACGAGCGAACCCATCTATCAATCTTGACCTTAACCAACTTCCCGTCGGGCGCGCACTTGGATTACACTGGGATGCAGCTTCAGATACCTTTCAATTCAAGGTCGTTCCCACAAACAAGCCGCCCACCAAACGTGGTATTCTTTCAACAGTTAGTTCTCTTTACGATCCTCTTGGATTTCTGGACCCATTCATTCTCCCAGTCAAGATCATCCTCCAAGAACTCTGGAGAATAGCTGTCCAGTGGGATGATCCTATACCAGAACCTTTACTAACACGTTGAAATAAGTGGATTGAGTCTCTTCCCCTCGTTGCAAATATCAAGATTCCACGATGTTTTAAGTCCTTTTCTCTGCGGGTAATTCGAGACGTCCAAATGCACTATTTTTCGGACGCGTCGAACGATGGTTATGCTGCAGTAGGTTACTTAAGGCTTGTTGATGATACGGGAAAGATTCATTGCGCCTTCGTTATGGGAAAGACCCGCAATTCTCCGCTCTGAGACAATGGTCTATTCCACGCCTTGAATTACAAGCGGCTGTGGTTGCTTCGCGCCTGCACCTACTTCTACGTGAAGAACTCGACACACCCCTTCATGGAGTTACATTCTGGTCAGACTCCCTGACGACCTTGCAGTACATTACAAACGAGAAAAAGCGATTCAAGCCATTTGTTGCAAATCGAGTGAATGAAATCCGCGAAGCCTCCACTCCTCAACAATGGCGACATGTGCCCACCTCCCTTAACCCAGCAGACGATGCGTCCAGAGGACTAGACCTACGCGCTCTAAAGTCAAATTGCCGCTGGCTCTCTGGCCCGAGTTTCCTCCTAGAGCCTGAAGACCAATGGCCGATTAAAAGGATCGGTAACATCCTAGAAGACGACAACAAGGTTCAAGTCCAAAGTACAGTCATGATGATTGACTGCGGATCATCATTAGATCAACTTCTTCGGCGTTGTTCGTCGTGGCCGCGCCTGTTAACTCTTTGTCGCCTGGTTATTACGGTTTATCAACCATATCCAGAACAAAGGCACGGAGAAAGGAAGAATATCTCTGTCAGAGATGCGCAGCTCCTCCAAGAAAATTGTGCAGTTGGTACAGCGCCAAGCGTTTTCCGAAGAGATTGATTCCTTGAGCGAGGGACGTCCAGTTAAATGTCAGAGCAAGCTCGCCAATCTTCTTCCTGTGCTCATAGAAGGTACCTTGCGCGTTGGAGGAAGAATCCGTCACGCTCCTATTACGTTCGAGGCTGCTCATCCAATGCTACTTCCGAAAGATCATCCTATTTCTTCCTTAATTGTACACTATTACCATGAACTCTTGGGTCACACCGGGCGTGAGCACGTACTTTCCGCCATGCGTCAACATTTCTGGATTATTCAAGCTAGATCGCTCGTACGCCATATTCTGCGAAAATGTATCGCTTGTCGTAAACGAAACGAAGCACCCATGAAACAGCTGATGGCCGACCTGCCGAAAGAACGCCTCACCCCATACGATCCACCGTTTACCTACACAGGAGTAGATTTCTTCGGACCATTCCATGTGAAGCGTGGACGAGGTACCGATAAGGTCTATGGCTGTCTTTTTACCTGCTTTACAAGTCGTGCCGTTCACATAGAAGACGTGAGTTCGCTGGAGACCGATGCCTTTATACAAAGTCTCCGTAGATTCATCTCAAACAGCGGATGCCCCAAGGAAATCTGGAGTGACAATGCTTCAAACTTCGCTGAAGCGGACAAAGAAATTCGCGATTGCATCCGCCAATGGGATCAGGAAGACTTGAATAAACGGCTGCTAAAGGACGAGATTAACTGCTCACTGTGTCCTATTCCCCAGTGGAAATTCCAACCTCCAACCGCGAGCCACATGAATGGGGTCTGGGAAAGGTTAATTAGAAGTGTCTGAAAGATTATGAAAGCGATCCTTGGCAACCCAAACGCGTTGATCGGACTGGAAGCCTTGCGAACGGTTTTCGCAGAAATCGTTATCATACTCAACAGTCGTCCGCTCACCCCTTGTAGCGATGATCCAAACGACCTCGAACCACTCACCCCGAATCACCTGCTGCAAAGAAAACATCTTGCTCTGCCCCCTGGTCTATTTGTTCATGAAGACCTTTACGGAAGAAAACAGTGGAGAAGAGCCCAGTTCCTTGCTGACTGCTTTTGGAAAAGGTGGATCAAAGAGTATCTTCCAACATTACAACAGCGCCAAAAATGGGTTCGCAAGAAAGGAAGTTTGAAGGTTAAAGATCTCGTTCTAATCGTCGATGAAAAATCCCCTCGAGGAAGATGGCTCCTTGGCCGAGTTCTGAAGATCTTCCCCGGCGACGACCAACGTGTCCGAGTAGCTGAAGTTAAGACGAAAAGTTCAACGCTTATCAGACCAATATCAAAACTTGTGTTGCTGGAAGAAGAAACTTAGCATCTGTTTACTGTGAATAGTTCGTAATCTCATTGCAGTCTCAAGCGGTTAAACCAAGGAGTTTTATGTCTTTTCAAGAAGTTCAAGAACTTTAAGGAATTATTAATTGACTTTCTTTGTCTCTGAATGTCGCAAATTCAGCCAAGCCCCCCAGGATGTTACGGTTTTGTTTCTTTTTTTTTTGTCTGTAATCAACACCTATTTTCTGCCCTTTGTTCTCGGTCTCTGTTCGATGTGTTAGCCTTGTGTTTAGTGTTGAAATTGCACACGGTAATTTTCCCAGCATATGTAAATTCATGTCACTAATTTCGTATATATATCAAAATCGTTTTCATTGTCTCACTCGCTCTCCATCCTAATCCAGCAATTGGTAAGTGTTTTTTCCGTCCTCGTTATAAGTTTTACTAGCCGGATTCGTTGTAACAATTCACTTACTCTGTTTGTATTTTCTTTAGGTATTTATCAACCCTTTGCATTAAATACAGTTGCTGGTTTTTAAGAAGTCATGCGTTAATCGTTTCCCCGGCCCTCGCCACTTCGGAAATTGTCGCTGCTTTATAGCCTATCCCGAGCGGTGCGTAGAGTGGTGCAAAGAAAACAATTTGCTTTCGTCTTCCGTGTCCAAAGCCTGTGTGGCACGGAAACGCAGTCATTTGGTAAAGACAAAGTGCTTTGGGAGATGGATCTGTTGCGCGATGCTCAAGAAAAAAATGCAATGGATAACCTTCAATCCGCCAGAACACATAATTTTCTGACAGTAAACTTTCTTTGAAAAAATATTAGCCCTCGATACCTATGGCCGGAAAGTTTATAATTGTCTACAAGACAAGGGCTAACATCATCTTACAGTTAACCATCGCCTAAACTTCGTCGACCCAGACAAACCAGCCCACAGCAGGGCATATAGGCTTCCGTATTGCACTCCATAAGCTATTTATGCATTCATCATTGACTAATCAGAAACAATATTCTATGACGTATATGCCTTGATAAAATGAGCAATGAAACTGATCAAATGGATGTAGGCAAATCTCTGTCTGTGGCTGTTTACAATAAAAACCAACAAAGACTATCCATAACCAAAAAATGTCTAACGCTTATTTATTTATTTATTTTGACGCTTTTAGCAGACTGAGTAACCTTAGCTTTACCAAGTTTTTGTGGGCAGTGCTTGTCGTTGACGACAAGGCTAAAATTTGTCCAACAGTTTATGCTGTTTTTCAGTCAACAATTCCTCTTTTCACCTATCTTCTATTTTCTCAAAGTATTTCATTGCATCATCTCGCTTTCTTTTAGCAGAGTCAAACATCATTTTGGCTACATTAGTAACACTTTGTTGACAGTTGTTGCCAAAAAACATGAGCTTGTTTGTAATAATCGTAAGATGTTGTCCTTCAGTAGCATATGGACAGTAATGATTCCAAGTTCGAGTGAGGCCTGGCACTACTGTAAAGTTTTTTCCCCAACTATTCCATCAGAGATCAACCCTAGTATTGGAATTGGGCCCACACAAGGACAGAGAAAAACTATGACCAGGGTGGAATTTGAACCCACGACCTTCGGATTTCATTGTTTTCACGGTTGCTCTACCGACTGAGCTGCAAGGCCAAAACGGGAGCAGACCGTGGGTGTGTGAGATGTTATTCACAAGGACAAGTTCGGCTCGGCCCAAGCCTAATTTAGATAATCGTAAGTTGTTGTCCTTCATAGCATATTGACAGTAAGTTTTTACTGTGAAGAATTTTCCCATTTTTTTTTGGAATAAAATATTTATATAAAGACAAAGATACAACTGTCTTTACCACTCTAATATCAGTCAAAAAATGTATAAGGCTGAAAAATATTTCAATTTTATTCCAAAAAAAATTGAAGACAAAGATACAACTGTCTTTAAAGAGATGGCATGTTAATAAAACAACTATTGTTTGAAAACAAAGAGGATCGACGAAATTGGATTGAATTACTTTCCTCCTTATATTAATTCCACACGCAGCTGCACAAGCATGCAAATGGCCTCCCAGAAAACACTGACAAAGTCTGGGAACAAATTACAGAAGGTTATCATTCATACAGCCACTAAATTAAACGCATCTTTTTTTTTTATTTTTTTGACAGAAAGCTTTCTTTTTTTTTCAGAATTAACCAATTTTATTGATAAAATTTATCTCAAATATTTCAAAATGTTGCCCCGCACTAAGGCGCGGTGGCCTCATGGTTAGTGTGCTCGATTCCGAATCGAGTGGTACAGGTACGGGTCCTGGCCGGAGTCGATGTGTTGTGTTCTTCGGCAAGACACTTTACTCTCACAATGCTTCTCCCCACCCAGGTGTATAAATGGATACAGGCGAATGCTGGGGGTAATCCTGCGATGGACTAGCATCCCATCCAGGGGGCAGTAGAAATACTCTTAGTCGCTTCATGCTACATGCTACTGAAACCGGAGATAAGCGCCGGCCTAATGGGCCTACTGGCTCGAAGAGCAGACTTTACCCCCGCACTAAGAAAGACCCTAAAGAATAGGAAAAAATAGGAATTTCTTGAAGAAATAGGAGAAAATAAAAAGCAGGCCAAAAAATAGGGGGACAAAAGGAAAATAAAAACTTGACGCCCTGCGATTACTGAGGATTGGAGGACAGCTTTGGATGATAAACAAACTGTTTCCATAGTATCAATGATTGATACTTCTCCTTCTTGAGGAGCAAGAGTGGCACAGTCGGTTAGTGCGCGGACTTGGTACAAGAGGTTCTGAGTTCTATTCCAAGATCTCGCATTCTTGTTTCGACTTCTTTCCTTTCAGTGCAGCTTAAAAAGCAGCTTTAAATAACCGTAAAACGGAGCACTGATGGAGAGGGGGGAGTAAATGGATTCCCTACTTCCATTTGGATGGGGTTCCTACATGTGTCACGGGCGCCATGATGGATGCCGTTTGTAGTTGTCACTCTCGATTTTTCAAGTTTTGGTGCTTTGTTGCCTTGTTCGCTGAGTGTCTTGGCACATGCAATCTAATTTACTCGTCTTCATTTGCCTTCATAAGCCCTTTTCGTGTCGGTAGAAAGCTATTTTCTGCTTCCTGCCGCGGTCAAAATCTTGCTGCTGCGAGACGCTCAACTAAGTTACCGATCACCAAATGGTCAAAGCATGGTTCGACTATTGTTGCTCTGTCTGAAAGGGGTTTCATCAAAGATCTATCGATTGCAATGGACGTCGAAACTAATTCTGGTCCAGAATATATTACTTACACGCCGACTGCTTTGCTTTGAACTTCAAGATCAAGGTTGTCTTACAGCCGACATAATTTATTTCAACTTCGTTTCTGTTGTCCGAAGGTTAAACTGGATTATTCTCTTATTCATCGCCTAAAATCCTTGGGAATTTATAGGGCTAGAGGATGTAGAGCTGGTGTTAATTCTAGATTTAAATCTCGTCAACAACATCACAAGATTCCCGTTCGCGTCACTGACCGCTGTTATTCATCAACGACCAGATACAAACGCCATTGTTCCAAAGTTACAAATTTGCATTTTATTTCTACTCATTCTTCTTCTCTACCTCGAATAATCCCCAAATGCGTGGTCATAAATGCAAGACCTATCGTTAAAGTTGATGCTGCTTCTGCATTGTATACTAAATTGCACTCAAACAACTGTGATATTTGTGTTATCTCCGAGACATGGCTTAAATCGAACTTTCCATCTCATCTCATTTGTCCAAAGGATTACTCAATTTTGCGAAAGGATAGAATTGATCGCCCAGGCGGTGGCGTTGCTATTATTTGTAGGAATGACTGGTTACTGGAACAATTAGATTGCAATTTTTCTAATATCTTTGAATGCTTGTGGGCCAAGATTACAACTCCCAACTCCACCTTTTATGTTGTTTATCATCCTCCAGAAACGCAATATTGTCCTGATGAATTATTGGATCATCTAACAAACAGCTGTGATCGCTTGTTGACTGATAATCCTAACAGCAATCTTATAATTTGTGGTGATCTCAATCAGTTACGTTACAAGGATTTTCTTACACAGCTAAACCTATTGCAGATGGTGAAGACGCCAACAAGAAAGGATAAAATTTTAGATGTTTTTATTTCTAACGTCCCACATCTTTGGAGAAAAGTATCGGTCGCCCAAGGACTTGTTCGATCTGACCATTCTGTGGTCCTGGTAAACCCCAGAATCCCACTTAAGGCTGAAAGGAAAACTGTGATGTTTAGGGATGTACGCGATCATCATAAACTGAAAATGGATAATTTGTTGAAGTGTTACAACTAGGATATCGTTTATCAGAGCAAAGATGTGAATGAAAAACTCGATCTTCTTTCTACCAACATCAAGTCCATGTTTGATGAGTGTTTTCCAGTGCGTTATCAGTGCGAGTGTCTAATAGGGACCCCCCGTTCTTTTCTCCTTTAGTCAAGCACTTACTGGAGCAACGACGAAAATTGATTCGGCGCAAGAGTATGGATACTTCCGGTTTAATTGAAATTCAAACTCTACAAGAAAAAATTAACAACTTGATCAGAGATAGTCAAGTTCAAGACGTTAAAGGGAATTTCGAGAAACATAGTATAGGATCAAAGTCTTGGTGGTCAACAGTCAATTCCCTAACAGGCAGGAAGTCTACCAACACGCCAATAAGCTCAATTATTTCTCCGAATGAGATCAACAATTTCTTTTGTACTGTTAACACTGATCCCCTTTATAAATCCACCCACGCTGTCGTTATTCCGGAATCGTGCAAGATTCCTGCTTTAACTGTTTCCTGCGTTACCGAGAGTCTACTCAAATTAAAAAGGACTGCTTTCGGTCCAGATGGAATTCCGTACTGCATTTGGAAAGAGTTTGCTTATGATCTTGCTCCTGTTGTTACCCACATCTTTAACTGTTCTTTGGAAAACCACATTGTGCCTGATCTGTGGAAGCTGGCTGACATAACTCCCTTGCCTAAAGAGTCCAACTTTAAAAATTGCACACAGTTGCGGCCTATTTCGCTGACTAATGTAATAATGAGGGTTTTCGAACGCCTTGTCTACACTGAGACAAGAACTATCACAGTACGTGAATAATTTCATAGATCTTGATCAGTTTGCATACCGTAAGGGCCATAATACGACTATGGCTTTAACTAAGTGTCAATATGTTTGGCTGAAATGGCTTGATTCGGGTTTTGACTATGTCAGAATATTTTCTTTTGATTTCAGCAAAGCTTTTGATTCGGTACCTCATGATATTCTTTGCTCTAAGTTGAAGTCACTTGATATTAACCCATATGTCACCAACTGGATTATTAGTTTTTTTACAAGACAGAAAGCAAAGAGTTATTGTTGATGGCATTGTTACCGACTATTTAAATATTAATAGAGGTGTCCCCCAGGGGACTGTATTAGGCCCCATATTATTTTCTATCATGGTCAATGATATCAAGGTCATCCTACCAAATCAAAATTTGCTTGTGAAGTTTGCGGATGACTTAACTTTAAGTATTCCTGTAGAATCGGGTGTCAGCAACAGTAACTCAGCAGCTAATGAGGTCCAATCTATTGTCGAATGGACAACTGTTAACCGCATGCAACTGAATTTCAAGAAAACGTGGGAAATGCTTCTTAAAGGGAAATCCACCAAGGCTTTACCAGCTCCTCTGGTTTTTATAGAGCGGAAACCCAGTCTAAAGTTGCTGGGAGTAACCTTTCAGTCCGATCCGTGTAATTGGGATTTACATCTAGATAATATCCTATCGAAAGCTAGCAGTCGTTTGCACATCTTACGCGTTTGTAAGTTTTATGGACTGCCGTTGGATCATCTTCATATCCTTTTCACTAGTCTTATTCTACCTACACTTACATATGCCGTGGAAGTATGGGGCTGTGCGTATTATCATAAGTACTTAAGTCGTATAGACAGGCTGTTCAAAAGAGCTTTTAAGCTTGGCTACTGTAAAGAACGTATTTTCATTGAAAATATTATTGCCCTGAAGGATAACAAGTTATGGGACAAGATCACTGACAGTAATTTAATAACAGCTTTAGATGACCTTCTGCCACCGAAGCGAACTATGGTTACGTTACGTAAGAGGCGTCACAACTATATTATCCCGCTTGTCAGAACTGAGCGTTTTAAGAGAACTTTTATAAATAGATGCTTGTTTTCTAGTTAGTTTTTAGCTAGTTAGTTAATTAGTTGTCTGTATAATTTAATTATTTCATTGTAACTAAACACGTCTGTTGTTTAGAGTGTTTTTAATAAAGACCTTTATTATAAAATGAGGGCACCGTCGACCTCAGGTTTGTCAGTTGAATTACTGTTACGAGTTATCGACGTTAAATATGGTTGCTTTACCTTACTTTACTTTACTTTACTTTACTTTACTTCTACTTATTGATCTCAGCAAAGCCTTTGATGCCATCTGTCATAGTCTTCTACTAAGGAACCTTAAAGAATATGCCATCACTTCCCCATTCCTGAAATTAATTAGTTCATACTTTACTAGCCTTCGTCAACGTGTCAAGGTGGAAAACTGTTAAACGTCTCTGAATGGCGTACTGTGCAATGTGGGGTGCCCCAGGGGTCCCTTCTTGAGCCCTTATTGCTTAATATTTACATAAATGACATCACACTTTTTGCCAAGAATATGCAACTTAGACTCTGGGCAGATGATACTACTGACTATTGTGAGGGTCTGAATGGGGGTATCCACTTGTCGGTTGTCGGTTAAAATTCAGTCACTTTGTCGGTAGTCGGTTCAATGTGTTGATCTTTGTCGGTTGTCGGTAAATCTCCGTTAATAATTGACAATGCATGGTAATTATTATTATTATCATTTGATGCATTTTGTCCTTCCTTTTCATTGGACAAGAGCCCACCACGTGACCTGCAAATAACTGCCTACAAATAAGTTTTTTGCTGCAAATAATATTCTGCTCATGCGCAATTGAAATCCCGCTCTTGTGAGAAAAAGGCAGATCGGTTCCCCGAGCTGTCAGAGAATGATTCGACATCTTTAGTTGATCGAAAGAACAGTGAGAATACAAAAAAAGGAACAAAAGTTGCTCTCAACGTATTTCGAGAGTATCTCAAGGAAAGAAAGGTAGACGAAGAGTCACTCGTGTCATCGACGCGTAGGACAAGTTGGCGAATGCATATGTACTGAAGAGATTTTATGCTGAAGCCAGAAAAAAGAATGGCGAGCTCTACACCAACGCTTCAGTTGTCGGGATACGCTTTGAAAACTGTGAAATTCTTCAGCTTTGTTGATGCCTAGTGATATTGAACGTTTGAATATAAGTACAATTTGAAGTCTACAAATATGATTGTGCTGAGAAGGAAACCAATTGATTGGTGCCATTACTCAACTCTGCAAGGCAGCGCGCGCTTACGGCTTTCCGGAAACAAAAACAAAAAACAAACTCGGTGATCGAATGATAAAACAGTTATTGACCTCGGTTATCGGAAAATATGGTGATTTGTCAGTCTCGTAGATCAATTATTTGCCTCAGCCTTCGGCTTCGGCAAATAATTGATCTGCTCGCCACTGACAAATCATGATATTTTGCTCAACCTCGTCCAATAATTGTTAAATATTTGTTACAAAATTCACCTAGTTTCGAGACGTTGAGCCCCATACAACATGTAAAAATAGTAACTTGTAAGATTGCATCATTTAACTGCTCCAATAATTGTTAAATATTTGTTACAAAATTCACCTAGTTTTGAGACGTTGAGCCCCATACAACGTGTAAAACTAGTAACTTGTAAAATTGCATCATTTAACTGCTCTTAAAGTCATAAACTCTGGTTTGTTTTTGTGTATATACCCCAGCTTCTCGGTCCCAGTATCCTCTCTTGAAGTAATAACATCCTTGCAAGCGTCATAAAGACAAATGTCCTTTTATCACTACTTACAGTCACAAGTCGAGACGCACAAATGTACGAACAGCCGGGCCGGGTAATACACACTCTCTTGACAAGCTCTAGATGTTCTTCCTTTTGCGGTACCCTGGATGCCAGAGGTTCTATTTTTCTTTTGCGAGCAGTGAGAGGTTAAAACGGAGAGACGAAAAATAAGAACTTGTGATCACGGCGGTTAAGAATCTCTCCTCTATAATTTGTGACTATGAACACGGTCGCTGATTGGTTTTCATAGTCAGTGCCAGTCCATTCCGAGTAAAAACAATTGAACACTAAATTTGGTGCACCCCAGTGGCCACAAAACTGGTTTTGAGCGAAAGGAGTGCTACGAAAACAAAACTGGCGGTGGAAGGCTGTGAATTCGAGAGAGCATTTAGAGTACAATACATATTAGTAAATTCTGGATTTTCTGAGATTTTAGAATTGAAACCTAGCCTAAACCTGTTCAGGAATTTCATCAAGCATGAGGATGCGTTTATGGTCCTGCCAACTGGATGCGGCAAATCTTTGATATTTCAACCTGAGCCGAAAGTTTGTTTGTATTTGCATGATCGTATATTTATTATCCAAAAGCTGCCATCAGAGTCGTTATTTGTCCCTTGAATGCCTTGATTGATTCGCATATCCTAGCTTTGAAAGAAAATCCGAAAACTGTGAACACTAGAAATATCGTGTTTCGAGTAAAAAGGCTAGTCACGCGTGAGAAAACTAAATCGCAGACACCAAAGGTTATTAGTTTGTGGTTTCATGTTGCTTTTGATTGGTTGCTGCGCAATGGAACGTGTCAAAATCAAAACGTTCTATTCCAAACTTGAATTGGGTACAACATTGACATCACTGTAGAAAACCGGTTTGGCAAGATATCTTATTTCAAAATTGCATGGAAGTGACCAGAGGTTCTTATTTTCGCCTCTCCGTTTTAACCACTCGCTCCTCGCGAAAGAAAAATAGAACCTCTAGCATACAGGCTACATTTTCGGTTTCATCGTCATCAGAATCTGTCTCATATTCATCACTGATTTGTACTTCTTTGTGATCCTCGAACATCTCAGAAAAATCCCCATAGTCCACATTTGTACACTGACAACTGGTTGTGGTACGGAATTTGCTTAATGTAGATCTAATGATATCGATTTCCCCAGGGAATGGAAGTCTCTCATCAGACTCTTTGCCAGTGGGTTGAATAGTGTAGACAGCAGGCGGCAAGGCTCCAGCTTTATCTTTTGTTGTCTTACTCCTAAGAGTCCGTTGGCTTACTGGTCTGTAGCTCTCTAGCCATTTTTTCATCTGTTCCTCCATTCCTTCACTTGGCAAAGGTGCCATCGTTGCAACAACTGAAAGGGGTACGCCAGATTGAGGGACAGGATAGTACGACCTGTCATGCGTATTTCTCTTATCTTCGTGGGCCAATCGGTGCAATCGGTGCTGTTCGCACAAGTGTGGACGTTGTTTGCACAAAGTCGACGTTGTTTGCACAAAGTTGATGTTTTTTGTACAAACTAGATTTTGTTCGTAAAAAGTGGAGGTTCGTACAAAGTGTGAACGTTGTTTGCACAAACTTTAACGTTGTTTGTACAAAAAAGTAGACGTTGTTTGCACAAAGTTGACGTTGTTTGCGCAAAGTTGACGTTGTTTGCACAAAGTTGATGTTTTTCGTTCAAAGTTTTGAACAAAGAAAGAAGAATTTTGATATAAAAGTTGCTTCGTAACAGCCCTCCAAAAACAAATACTAACATAGCTCTTATACAATTTTTATCTCCGATGACGTACAATGTACTTCAAACTTCAAATGTACTTCAAAGAAAGAAACATTTTAAATGTGAAGAGGAGATTCAGGATAGACGAAGCAAAGAGTCGAACTCAGATCGATGGGTTCTTACTATAGTTTGATGTCGAGAATTTCTCATTTACATTATTAATAATATACATGTAAAACTTTCCCCTTTCTGATTGACTAAGAAAAAATCCAGTTTCCAGGTAACGCAGGGCAGAAAAGAGGCAACTCAGTGCAAAAAAACGTAACAAAGCAAACATTCTGATTGGTCAATGATCAAAGAAAGTCTCGGATAGTCAATCAAACGTGAACCCTAGATAGGAAAATTTTTGCATGATTGCGTGATTTGCGTGCACTTGTTCTGATTAGTTACTATAATGTCATCTCGAAAATTGTTCATGCATTCTATTAATAAGTAATCACATGATTTTTCTTGTGCGGTTTGGATTAAATACGAAATACTCGTAACGTTTAGAAATTGCCTATGTTTATCTTTGAAAACATTTACTCGAGCACCAAATCGCACTCGTGTGATTACCGATACTAATCAGTTAATCACGCTATTTTTCCCATGCAATTTGGAACTAATAAGCGCGCTTGTAAATGTTTTCAATGATAACAGATCAGTTACTCGCCCAACGGGCTTGTGCACTTTTCTTCATTGGGCTTCATTTGGACATTGAGTGATGTGGGTCAAGTCTATTGGTCTTTGAAAATTTTTACTCTTGCATATTCCTTCCATTTTAACTAAATTAAATGCGATTACTTGTGCGAGTTTCAATCGAGTGTCGTAAAACCAAAACCAAAGTAATTACTTTGGCCAATCAAAGAGGACGGAGACAATCCAGTAAACTCATCAAAACTCGTAGTTATTACACGTAGCTGACACAAAGCGTGGGAGAATGTGCACGTGCGAGCCCCGATTGGTTTTGGTTTCACTTCTGATTGTTTGAAAAAGTGGCACGAGAACGTTGAACCTATCACTGAGTGAAATAATGCAAAACCAAAGCAATTCGCTAATTACTTTCGACACTCAATTGAAAACCGCTCTAATATACAATTTCTTGCCTCGACACATTTCAATATGTCTAGCAAGTAACGGACACTCAACACGCTCAGTTCACCAATGGAGAACGCATCCTGGTGTTTACAGATACAAAAGTATAGACCCCATGACTTGTACGTCCCGATTAGAAGCTCTGATTCTTTGGGATCTGATCAGTTAAACTCTTCATTTTGTCTCAGCAACTCGTATACAGTAAACACCCGCATATAAGAACAAGTGGATTAAGAACATCAGGCTAAAATTGGGCCAATAAATACCTCTTATTCGATGGTTTAACATATAATACACGCAAATATTTTGCGAGTTGAGTAGCATATTTACGAGCCCCGCAGGGGCGAGGAAAAATACGAGCAATGAACAAAATGTCCGCGAGTATTATATGTTAAACCATCGAATAAGAAATTTATTATTCCACTACAAAAGAGGTGTTATTTTGCTTCAATTCAATTTGGTAAGAGTGTTTAAAAAAAAATCCATCATCTGTCCGTCAGGGCGCATACGAACGACGAAAACAGCACAAAAAGCCAGACAAAAGTCCTTAATTTGATTGGATAAACGAAGTGACAAGTGAAAGGCGATGACAAGCTAAATTCTCAGCCTTTGCATCCTGTTGAAAACAATTTCTTTCATTGAAAAACTCCCGTTCCGTCCGTATTTGCTCTGTTCTAAACCGGTCAAACCGGGACACTACAGTGCATTACCGTCTCATATTTTGCGCGTTCTCTTGACCAAA
>OX421447.1:34302760-34325260 GCA_949126865.1 Montipora capitata
TTCACAGACTCTCTTCATTTTTAGATGCACGTACAAAAAAAAGCGCGTTCCGCCCTCTCTCACGGGCAATCGCTTATCTTGTGCGCGCACCAAATTCCCAAAACAGAAAAAACGTCTGTGATCAGGGTAGCAGGGTAGCATTTCGTAATACCAGCCGGGAATAATTCAATTAAAATGAAATCGTAGAGGCACGTGCAATAGTAAGTTGCGAAACACTTCGTGACAATATATGAATTTTATTCCAGGAGCATTTGACCTGGAAATGTTATATTAATATTGTTCCCAGAGTCGAATATTTCTACACTGATGATCTATAAACAGACGTAGGGTTGTACATTTTTTCATTGGGACAGCTGTAATTGCTTCTTAATCTGTTTACAATGTGTACGAAGTATAGTACGTACCGTCGTATGTGACAAGCTAGCGTGACCAATCTCTGCGCGTTTGTTAAATTAGGGAGTTTAAGATCTACGACGCCGACGTCGACGAAAACGTCACCTCAAAATATAACGTTGCACTATCGTAAGTTTCTCGCGGTTTGGCCATCTCGTTCGCGTCTTACAATGTGGCCGGAGTATCCTAAAAATAAATTGGTACGAGCGGTTTCAGAGCAAAAATGGAGAACGAAAGATTCACATTTGAACGCTCACGTTGTCGTCAAAACCTCAAATTTGGTGATTTCACGTCGTTGTTGTGCAGAGAACCGCACGTTTATGAGCTAAAATGCGTGCCGCACGTGCAGCACGATTATTTTTCCTCTTTTAACCAATAACATTGTTGTTTCGTGGCGTTCTTGTTGACCACCGCGTCGTAGATCTTAAAGTCCCTATTATGCGTCATATGATCTTGTTATCCCGTCTAGTATCTGATTTGTTCGCTCAATAAGAGTAATACTCACCTTGTTAACTGTGTGGTTTGAGCAGTGGTTAATTTTCATCATTGTATGTTATTTTCGGACCAAAACATAATCGGGTTTCATTATTACAGTAGCGTCTGATGATGCGTAATAAGCGCTGCGTGGGAAGTGTTTAGTGTTTAGATAGCTCAAGCGCTGAAGTTGCTGGACACATTTTGGTCAAAATCAGTTATGGATGAGTTGCAAAAAACAGATTGAGAGATGGATTTAACTTCTCTCACAACAAGCAATGGTAAGTTGTTCGTTCAACAAAACTTTGCGTTAAAAATATGAATTCATTCAGCGGGCCGTCTAATTTGCATACGTTTTATTTACTCAGATACTCAAATTCCTTACTTTAGTGTGAGAACTGTATTGGATTTCCAGAGCTAAAACTTTCCAGTAACTTAGTTCAATAGCCAAGGTTTTATTCTATATGGGTTTTACAAGGAAGCGGCATATACCAGAGGGCTTTTACAACAGTTAAAGTTCGCTTTCATTTATTAACATTTCCAGAGATACAAATTTGACCTTTTTAAACTTGTCGATTGTAAATGTTAAAAACTTCTTTCTTCAAATTTTCTTTCAGAAAATTAAAGAGTAAGTATGAAATTATACTCGGCTGAAGTTTTGATGTTAGGGATTGTTTCTTGTGCGTTCAACGTTTTCTCGAAGTTGCGGTCGGATTCCGTTGTTTTGAGTACGAAAAACCAGCAAAAAAATCGATTTTTCAAACTTTTTGTAATTTCTCCCGTACAATGAATCGCTTGAACCCAAAACTATTTTTTCTTGAATTAGGGTACTAAAAGGGATGTTTTGGCAAAAGAAAAAAAAATTCGATTTTTTCACGAGTGTCTTACGATTTTCGATTTTCTCGGAAAATGGCTCTTAAATACCTCGTTAACTTTATGATCTCTGTACTTATATAATAAACAAATTACTTCATGATTGGCTCGTTTGTACGATTTTTATTACTCACTCGTTGTGAAGGATCGTCTTCGCTCAGTCGTTCGTTTACGCGATCCGTCACAACTCGTGAATAAAAATCGTACGCACTCACCAACCATGAGGTAATCTATATAGCCACCAGTGTGTCCTGACCACAGCTATATTATGTTAAACCTGGACTGAAACCAGCGAAAAATGCAAGAAAACTATATTTTCCAAACCGTACCTGAACACGAAAAGCATCGACTGTCAAGAGCTTTTGTTGACGTAGAATGACTGTGCAGCCGCGTCGAGCCACAGAAAGAGCGCGAAAAATTAAGCCTCGTTCAGGTGTGTGTTACCTTGAGCCTGCGATCTAATCGACAGCCAGTCCCCGGTCAGCGGTCAACTTCAAAAAAAAAAAGCTGACCTCGATAAGGTCCAACTTGAGCCCGCGATATGGTCACGTGGTACTGGTCAGCGGATACCTTGTCTTGACAGGTGTCAATTGATCATTGATGTCCAATATCAAAGATGTATGCTGTAAACTAGCTACAGTGTCAAATGAAGTATTGCCTCCTCTATGAGCTTTAAACTTGAGCCCGTGATATGGTTACGTGTACTGGTCACATTGGCATACATGAATGGGCGGACGGACGGACGTACGTACGGACGTTCATGACGTCATGGCTATAAAACCAAATTTTCTCACATCGATAGGTTACCATATTTTCTTAACTGTGGTGCTCCGCGCGCGCGGAGCTCCGCTATGAACAAAATCAATGAGATTTCTACATTTCTTACAAACCTTGCATACGGCGAAAGCTACTGAAATTTAAACTGACCAATCAGAATTCAGCGAGCGGGAAAAACTGTGCTATTCTTGTGCTATCCAACGTCACGCCAATTGTTTACAATCGGTGGACATTCGCTCGCCTTCTCTTGTGACTCTCTTGACCGTTGCTTCTTTGAACTCAGCGAGACAGAAATGACGCATTGTTCTGACAATCAATTTGCCATTCCACTTTATCCAGTTTATGAATAGGGCTAGCATGTGATTAACAACCAGGATCGCTTTTGAACTTTTTGAAGAAGAAGACGTTGCTGAGTGAACATCTTTACGACGAAATTCCTTGGTTTGTTCAGCACTTTGATGTCCGATAACTGAGCCGCTCTAACGAGTGTTGGGTCGATCACATTTGGTCGTCTGACCTTATGAAGTTCTTTCAGCTCTTGTTTGTGTCCATCATGATCGAACTTCAGGTGAATAGTGAGGGGAACAATTTTTCGTTCATCTGCTGTGCCAACGAACAATCCTGTTGGGTGTTGCACGTGCTTGACAAGTCTTTCACGACCATCGTCTATCAGATCTGGAGTGGAGTTTTCTTTCAGTGATTATAACTTGCGGTCGTTCTACAAACATCCACGTAGGATGCAGCACTTTTTAGTGACTCGAGGATCCTGTTTTGCTGTTTCAAAGGGAGTTGTGCATTCTTGAGCAGTTTGTTCTTCAGTGCTTGTATTTTTTCGTTTGTTCCTGGTGGCGCAAAGTAACTTTGATGATATGAAAGGACTTGAATCCTTAATTGAATTAGCGATTTGCTTATTAAGGAACCAACAAGTGAATGGTACACAAAATTAGGAGAAACTGTTGGTTGAATAGACAATAATTGTAGACATAATAATCTACCCAGTTTAAGTACTAAACTCAACAAGTTGTTTTGCTCCACAAGTTTCAATTTCAGGCCAGGTACCCGAATTCACCCAGGTACTGGTACACCACCATAGTTCTTTGGAAATTGAATAGCTCCTTGATCACCTGGTTGCTTGAGAAGAAACTTGATGTGTTTGTTCTCTACATTGGTGAATGCATCCACTAACTGTCCATTGTGGATAAACTCCAGACCAACTCTTCTTTCAATTTATTCTTTGTTCTTCGCAGGGCATCAACAATGGTGTCCCTTGTAAAATATTAGTTTAAAGGGTTTGTTAAAGTTATTTCCCATTTCATAGGGCACTGTGGTTGCCAGATTCACTTTCAAACTTATCATGGAAATGTAAATCAATACCAGTGAAAAGTCAGTCCCTTGAATTGTTGATAGAAAATTAATTTAAATACATATTGAAACATCAGTTGAGGAATACTTTTTTTCATTCCCACTTTGTGAACCTAATATACATTGCTGCAGTTTGTTTATTGCTTGGTCATTCAATGTCTTGATCACATCAAATTATTTAATTTTTAGGTATGGTGTCTGACCTCCATAGAGACACTATCTTTATCTAAAAATTTAACTGGTTGCTTTTTGGAGCCCTTTTGTGGCATATTTAGATAGGCAGGATATGTTCCACATTTTATGGTAAATAGTTCTGCATAGTTTTAAGGAATATTGCAGCCGAATCTAATTGAATATGAGACTAAAATATGCTGTTTGTCCTTTCGTGAATTTAAAGATTGTTACTATTGTTTGCGCTTGGTTTAAAAGGCTTAAGGTTGGCATTTAAAAGTGTTCCTTCAATTATCTTGTTCTGTAAAGATTACCTTGGGAGAATTGGATTAAGGCAGTTTTTTCTTCTAGCTTCTTTCCCCAGTGCCCTCTGAGAATGGAGTTGATTTCGTTTTATCCAATGTTGAAAGATGAAACAATGCCTAAACCAGCTGCAAGGAATACTTCATATGCTTTTTTACAAACATAGGCATGAGGGTGCTCATAAGCATCTGAGCATTGTTTCACATGCTAAAGTGATAATTATTATAAATAATTTATTTCTCTAAGAGAGTCTTCTTTTTGTGTCGGTCATTCAAAAATTGTTGGAATCGCTTGTTTGAGCTGTTGGATGAAAGAGGCAAAACATTTGATGAGGTTCTTCTGGGGGGAGGGGTCCTTGTTACCTTTAAATATTTGTTTGTGTTTCCTTGCTCCCCAAATCCAGCTTTTTGATCCCTAAAATTTAAATTGGGTTTCTTCCCTTGTTCCCTAAAATATTTTGATATTGTTACTCAGTTCTCCAGTTCAAATTAGCCATGTTCTCTTTTTCCCCAAAACCCCTGGGACTGCCTCTTTGATGTTGATTCTCGTATTGGCCTAATAGTAATTCACTGTAGAATTGCAAGACACAGCAAGTTCTTATTTGGGAGTGAGGGAAAAGTTTTGAATACATTTTCGCAGAATACAAGAAACACAATTTTGACTGCCCCTTCTAGATCTTGCCCTTTTCGGACATGAATCAGCTTGTGTGCACCTTTCTGGCGACCTGCGGGAGGGCAAGCTCTAGCAGCTCTTCCTTAGTGAGCCTTCGCTGAAAAACTTTCGAAGTCTGGCTTTCCTGTGTTAGGGGCCGAGGTTTTTGTGCAAAATTCATCAGCGGCTTCCTTGCAGCTTGTAAAGGGTGTTCCTTCGGGCAATGGTGGTCAGTAAAAGTTTTGTAGTGCTTATACAAATTTTCGCTACTTGAAAATGTCAAATATCAGCTTGGCAAGTTTTCTTTCCCGATACTCCATTTAAAATTCACGAGTGCGCTATTAATAAAGGGCCAGAAAACCATTTTAAACATTTTGTGGCAATTTTTTTGTCAACAAACTTGGGTTGTCGGCGAGCAGAATTCGAACGTAAGCTGTTGTGCTTTGGCTGTTATTTGTCCTTTTTCTAACTATTCTAAGACGAATTCAGGCTGGTATTTTCGAATCAAGTGTAAGAAGACGGCAAAACTGTATTGATAATCTATTTATTTGTGTTAACTTCGCGAAAGAAGACTTTGGTCGCGTCCTTTCGACGGGGTAGATCGACGAATGTCATTTACGCACAACCGAAATGGACTGTTTCCGGTGAAAGGGCAAATGATTGACAGGATAGCACACTGCCGCGCGCACTGCGGGCGCGGATTCCGTATGCAAGGAAAAGTGACGTATTTCAACGGTTAACACACCGGCCGGCTAAAAAAAGACTGGTCATGAAAAATATCTCAAATCTGTTCAAATCACGTTAACCGACCAAAAGTTCTCATTCCTTCGCCGTAAATCTATGTCACTTAAAGAACACACAAAATTTACCGTTGTTAACCGTGCAATTTCCTTATTGTGTGTAATTTTACATAAATATATCTGCGATAATTTTATATTTGTAGATACATATTGATCAGTGTAAACCAAAGTGGGCAAAAACAGCTAGGGCAAGGCCGACTGGTTTTGATATAACTCTTTAATATTGTCCTCGTTATAGGACTCAGTAGATCTCTTACTTCTTAATCGTATTAATGTATGAATTCCTCGATGTAAAATAACAGCAATTCGCAGTGCAGTAGAGTAAAGTAAACAGGACCCTATCTTATGTAAACAATTCACGGACATGGCTAATAATGCACTACTGTAACAATGTTTGCTTCACGCAATGTTATTGTATGACAAGTAGTCCTTGACACCTACCGTGTATCAGCGATGAGAAGACGAGTTTTACATGCTATAAACATATGGGAGTGCTCACACTCTCATACAGACAGATATTTGATAGTTTATACCAAATACAATCTTGGACAAAATTGTTGAGAAAACTCTGCTTTTTGCCTAAACTCCGATGTTTTGTGTTCTTGGGCAAAATGATCCCCAGACAATCTTGGACAAAAAGGGTTGAGAATATTAAAAACAAGGCTTATTTTGCGCACTATGTCCTCAATATCGCACATTATTAGCAATTCCCCTCCCCCCTACAACCAATGTTGATAAGCCCAGGTTCGACATGCTTTGTTTCGTCTAGAAACATTGATCAGGGGGGGATGGGGGCAAAAAGAGAGCTTCTTTTTCATTCTTGTCATCCAGTGTTCCAAAGAAACCTCACCTTAATATCCTGACATTTTTCGACAATCTTTAGTAAAAGTAAATTCTGATGACCGTTGTGCTGAGTGTTTCCACTGGCAAATTTAGTTGTATGAATTAATAGATACATTTTATTTCTCTTTTGTACAACAAGTAGCAGCTACAAAGTTACAGGGTCACCAGTCTGGTAAACTTTCACCACTTTCCGACTTTTACCAGTGATTTCTTCCCTCCAACTAAACATGCTATAACTGGACTATTTGTGCGAACTGTTGGTGCTTCCCACGGAAATGCCCTTAGGCGTCTTGTTAACTGAAGTATCCGACCAACTATTTTGCATGTTCATGACGACTCTGTTGTCTCAATACTTTTCTGTCACCAAGATGCCTTCGTGATTAAATAGACTTTGAGGTTCACTCAAAATATTCATCACTAACTCAAAACTGAGAAGTGATCAGGGAATTTCACAGATATGCATCCGTTACAGCGGATGCATCGGTCACTTTTTCTCAGTCTGTATCGAGTCTGTATGCAAAGCATGCTTTATTTAGATTCCCACTGCATCAAGGTCAACTGTCAAATATAAGTTTTCACTGTACTTTTGACAACAGTATCATACTTGCCGACTGTGTTGGCAGTCGATTTTCCTTTTCTCTTGGTACTCCTTGAGTGGCTCAAACGGTAGAAGGAGTTAACGTAACCTGATGGAGTTCAGCTCAAGTTTCTTGTCGGCAAAATCGCCTTTCAGTCAGTTCTTGTCAGCGATGAACTTGGTTCTGTCTCTTTCTGCCATTTTCTCAGTTATTACCGTAGGTAGGTAGGGGCACAAGCTGCTAGTACACTGTCATTTTTTTTCCCTTCGGAACCACCCCAGTTGTAAGTGGGTTTTAAACAGCCTCCAGAGGCACGAAAATGTTGTCGAAATGTACAAAATGCTGGATGACGAACAAGAGGAAGTTCGTGGGAAATTTAAAGCGGTAAGCGTCTGTAAGACATTCTTACAGAGGAATCTGTTGAAGACAAATTTTGGTCCATAATCGTCTTATCACTGGATTTATATATAGACGCACTGGAGACGATTCCTCTGTCTTAGACGAACAGGATCATTCGTAGCAGCTGATCACAACCCTCTATATAAAATATGACCAACTAGAAAACCAAAAACCACCCTATGTAATTCAGTGCACAAAAACGACCCTATGTAAAGACGCACCACCTCACTATCGCTACGCGCACCGCTTTTTCAAAAACGACGTAGTTGGATCCGTTTCTCAGATTTAATCGTTTTTTCCAGGCAGTGCTTCAAAGTAATCAAATATAAATTACCTTTCAAAATTATTTGAATACGGTGCCTTTGACGCATTGGTTCAAAGCAGAGGCTTCAACATTCTATAAAGGCCACGCTTTAAAAATTCCTTTAAGGCAGGATACGATTTTAATATTTCTTTCCTGTTCCTCAATAAATTCACGGCCTTTAATCATTAAAGGTCACGCTGTAAACTTTCCTCAAAGGCCACGCTTTGAACATTTCTTAAAGGCCCCGCTTTTAACATTTCTTAAAGGCCCCGCTTTTAACATTTCTTAAAGGCCCCGCTTTTAACATTTCTTAAAGGCCATGCTTTTAACATTTCTTAAAGGCCCCGCTTTTAACATTTCTTAAAGGCCCCGCTTTTAACATTCCTTAAAGTCCCCGCTTTTAACATTCCTTAAAGGCCATGCTTTTAACATTCCTTAAAGGTCCCCCTTTTAACATTTCTTAAAGGCTATGCTTTTAACATTTCTTAAAGGCCCCGCTTTTAACATTTCTTAAAGGCCATGCTTTTAACATTCCTTAAAGTCCCCGCTTTTAACATTCCTTAAAAGCCCCGCTTTTAACATTCCTTAAAGGCCCCGCTTTTAACATTCCTTAAAGGCCATGCTTTTAACATTCCTTAAAGGTCCCCCTTTTAACATTCCTTAAAGGCCCCGCTTTTAACATTTCTTAAAGGCCCCGCTTTTAACATTTCTTAAAGGCCATGCTTTTAACATTCCTAAAAGGCCCCGCTTTTAACATTCCTTAAAGTCCCCGCTTTTAACATTCCTTAAAGGCCCCGCTTTTAACATTCCTTAAAGGCCATGCTTTTAACATTCCTTAAAGGTCCCCCTTTTAACATTCCTTAAAGGCCCCGCTTTTAACATTTCTTAAAGGCCCCGCTTTTAACATTCCTTAAAGGCCCCGCTTTTAACATTCCTTAAAGGCCATGCTTTTAACATTCCTTAAAGGTCGCCCTTTTAACATTCCTTAAAGGCCCCGCTTTTAACATTCCTTAAAGGCCCCGCTTTTAGGCCCCGATCATGCAGATGAGGCACCATTTGCAAATATCAAAACAAAACGCCAAAGGTGGTCTGCAAAGCTTTTAATATCAGGGAGGTCTGGAACCCAGTATGTTGCCATGGTAACAAAAATGGTATGCTCATATTGTGGAACACATCTCCTAGAATCTTAGTGCTAAGAACCAAGTATTTCTGATACAAATTGGCTGAGATATCTTTCTCCCATCATACTTGATCCAAATTTGGTTGGGTTTATGACGTCATCACTTGGCTAATTTGCATATTAAAAAAACTTGAATATCTCCAGAACAAAAAGAGATATTTGAAAATGGTAAACAGCATTCTTCTTCTCGTACAGACTACGTGTTTATGTGCCAAAATGGCTTAGATAGGGAAGATGCAAATTTCGTCACAGTAGCACTTTAAAATTGGACCATTCGATTTCGATTGGTCTTCTAAATATAACGGGTTTTTACCCCGTTTGTCTTCATTGTTTATTATGTAATAAATGGTAATAAATAAATAGTTTATTTCCTACAAGCAACTTAATTCTTGATTTCTTGATTCGAAATTGTAAAGAGCAGTTTATAGAATAAGAGTAAAGCATATATACATACAGAAGCAAACAAGTGCCCGTTTGTTACAAAAGTGCCCTGTGGAAGTGACATAAGTTCCATACCAAGGTTACAAAAGATCCCGATGTTACAAAAGTGCCCTTTTCTCGTTACGAAAGTGCCCGTTTTACCTTACAAAAGTGCCTATGGCTCTCTCTCTCTCTCTCTCTCTCCCTGAATAACGTATGTTTTATTCCCAAAAAAACGTTAACGTTGCCAAAAATAGGCGTTAACCCTTTTATTTTATTGTTTTTCCTCCTGCACCCTTGTCCGTGAGCCAAGTCACATAAATGTCCTTTTAGAGGAACAAATTTCTTGATTTTCAAACAACTTTGGCATTTAACAACAAAAAGAATAGAGTAATAAAATGACTTCAATATAAAAAGACGTCAAATGTCCCTACTGTGGATTTCTTTGTGACTGTATTGCAAGCTAGTTAAGGCACGGTCGAAAAATCAATTATGGGTTCTGTTTAAAGGGCAAAATGTTGATTACTTATGGATGAAACTGGATAAGAAAGTGCCCTTCTAATGTTACAAAGAAAAAATATACTGTGAAATTTACGTATGAGTAGAGTTTCGTTGCCTTTGGCAGCTTCTGCAAGTACCGGAGTAGAAATTATGTTAAAAAAAAGAAAAAGAAAAAAGAGACAGAAAACAAAACAACTCCAACTAAAGACTAATCCCAACTGACCAAAAACACAATGCTTTCCGGCACCTGCAGAAAGACCCTTGCCTTTTCATTAATAGACTATAAAAAAACAAATACATAAATAAATAAATAAATAAATAAAACACCACCCCTTTGCGTTTGCGCAACGAGCTTATGCCTCTAACCCTTTGTGTGAGATGTTATGTATCATTCATTATGTCAAGCAGTTGGAATTGAAAACGGGCAAACAAACCCAAACATGAAGGATGCAAATTTACCAAAGGCAAAGGTAAGGAAGCCTTATCCATTATTAAATTAAAAAGATAAAAGTGAAACGTATAACTTTCACCAGTTACTGTATTGGTTTTTAGAAGATCCTACTACAACATTGGGATAAATAAGGATAGAACCTTGCGTATTTTGCAGAGGCACGAGTGTTCGCGGCTTTAGTTAGGCATCATTTCTGCACAATTTTATCTCGGACTTTGAAAAACATGGTGGAAAAACTGCGAGGTATCAGTTTGTAAAAATAAGAAATAGGTACATGCATGTACAAGGGAGCAAAATCTTGTCGACCATTGTCACGGAAGTTGTCACATGCCCTGGTGGAAACTGAAATTATAACTTCAACAAGTGGTATGGTGGTGATGTATGGTATCGTACTGTAAGAGAACAATAGATTACAAAGGAAAAAATCGGGGAAATAAAAATACCCTTTCATTGTTAATTCCTGCGGATCCGAATATCCTTGATGTGATGAATACACAACCTTTTATGAATCCGGAGAATCCCATCTAGTGTAATGTAAACTTGTTTGACAACTATTCATGCAGACCCAAGTAACACGCAACAAGGAAGTTCCTCCAAGCCAAACACTGAATCGCGCTTATTAATGATGATGATAATGATGATGATGATAATAGAGGGTTATCATTGGCGCATTGTGAACAGATAAACAGACCACTGTGAAACTATCGGTTATGGTATCTGGTCCTCAAACGAGAAATGAACTTACTTCAACTGAAGCAAGTCATCTCTTCCCAGGGTGACCAGTGGTATACGGGATAGATTTTAGCACTGTACACGGTTGGTAGAATACATTTGCGCGAGTAGCCTACAGTGTTTTTATATTTCTTATAAAAAGGTCAGGGCGAGCTCAAAGCAAACAATGTTCGAGGCCTTTATTCCAAATGGACTGTAGACAGGGATCAAGACAAGGCGTGGTCTGGTGGAAATTGAGGAGAATAGACCAATTTTGATATATTAAAATTCAGTCCTAAACAAAGGGCATCATCTCGAGGCTCTGGGGAATAAACTCATACAATTCCTCATATTTATTCCCCAGAGCCTCGAGATGATGTCTTTTGTTTAGGACTGAATTTTAATATATCGAAATTGGTCTATTGCGATGCGAAGCTTGAAAACCTATAAAAAAGGAGATGCAATCAAAAACGATCGTGAGAAGGCTAAAATAGAGATGTTTTAAAACAGATGTCTTTATCACCTGGAAGAATTTGATCTGTTTGGATATCTTAGCTGAAAATTGAAGTGCCCGAAAATTTTAGGGAATGAAATCTTGATCGGAAAGTGCTAGCTGAACGTCACCTTCCAAGAACGTCACAGCGAACTATTTGCTCACGCGACACTGTTAGGTGACCTTTTTCACTGCCACAAACTGCAAAAATATCCCTTCCGAAAAAGTAAGAGACTACTTTTCCCATGGTTACATATCTTTTAGGTGAACTAAGTTTTAGTAAAGAAATCTAAAGCTGTTTGGCAACGTAGAACCAAAATTCTTAGAACAGCTTGACTCTCTCGAACATACATTTCACAGAAGATTTTCGTTGGGTACCCCTTACCTAACCCGTGAGCTTAAAAAAATGACGTTAAGAGTTGCAACTACGTATACAGTTGAAAAGTGATGTGCTAGTGAAGGCCGAAAAGAAAAAAAAGGCAAAGGCCAGTCCTGGGGCCCGTTTCCCAAAAATCCCGAAACTTTACGGGCCATTTTCGTGTGTAACAATTCAAGAACAGAGAGGAATTAAAAGGTCGTCAAACTTCACATTTAGTTTGCTTTAAGTTGTCTTGGAAAACATGTTAAAAGATCAAATCTCAAAAACAAGCGGTTGACAGTTTCAGAAATGGGTTTTCGGACCAGATTAGTTTTTAAGAAATGGGCCCCTGGTGAGAAACATTCAAGAACAAAAGCGCAGCGTATTAGTGGGCAGCATTTGGAACTCAAATTAAATTTCTTAAGCGCATGGATAATAAAAGGATTATTTCCCCGGAGAATACCTGATGCGACAATTTTTTTACGCGAACAAATCAGAAGACTTTGCACTGTTACACTGTGCATCATTCGTGCAACTTGTCTCAAAAACGTTGAGAGAACAGTAGCAAAACCCGTTGCGGAAAGTAGAATTGAGTTCTAGGGTGCTTACCATTTAGCCAAATAATCCGGATGGAATGATCATTGCATACAGGTAAGGGAATTTCCGAATGTAACGACCAACCGAATGAGAATGGCGCTTACCATTTACAACACAGCATTCCATCCCGCATATTTTACTCGATCTTGTGAGAAAGGGCCTGGAAACGGAAGGATTCTCGCAAATGGTAATACAGTCAACTCTCGTTATAGCGGACACCCTCGGGACCACGATTGGTGTCCGTAATAGCGAGAGTCCGTAATAGCGGGGTGCGTGAAAATTTTTATTTTAAACCATATTTACAGAAGGGAGTGTGTTCATTTTCATTAACTCCAGTACTTTTTCAGACCCGTTTTCGCACGCAAAGAGCGTCAGAACTTTATTTACAAACAGAAGAACTTAACAGAACAGGAGTTACGTACCCTTTGTGTACAGTACTAAGTACGTAAAAAACAGTTATCGTATGTTGCAGCAATGTCCATCATCGTTTTGCGGTCCTACTGTTCTGAAGTACAGTAACCTACATTTTTAAAAAAAAATTATTTTCAAGGAAAAACCTGAACATCAGCTAGTGATTGCATCAGCTATCACATTGCCTTGAAATATCGTTCCAATCGGCTCTGTGTACTTTTCCTTTGAATTGCAACTTCCCCCACTTTGTCCCCAAGGAGACTAAATTCATTAGCAACTTAAACTCCCCTCTATGAATAAAAAAAGCAGAAAAAATAGACTTGATATGTGTGCAAATTTTCCAAGATGCTGCTCGGTGTCCGCTATAACGAGAGAGAGAAAACAATAAAATTGTAACGTTGGGACCGAATCAAGTGTCCGTAAGTCCGTAATAGCGAGAGTCCGTAATAGCGGGAGTTTATTTCAGTCAAACGTCTGTAACTTTCGCCGGGGATTTAGCTGCTGTCCGTAATAGCGGGGTGTCCGTAATACCGAGGTGTCCGCAAGGCGGGAGTTAACTGTAGCGGGTGCTTACCATTTAGCCAAAAAATACGGAAATTTCACTTTGAGGTCAAATGGAAAGGCAACGTTTCCGGAAAATCTTTTCGGAAATTGTGGACAACCTCCAGAGGTAGTCCTCTTTCTCCGTTCGGAACGGGATTCGCCAAATGCTCTTACCATTTGTGAGAATCCTTCCGTTTCCATGCCCTTTCTCACAAGATCGAGTAAAATATGCGGGATGGAATGCTGTGTAGTAAATGGTAAGCGCCATTCTCATCCAGTGGTCATTAAAGTCGGAAAATCGCTTAGCTTTATGCAACAATCATTCCATCATTACCATTTGGGTAAATGGTGAAGCACCCAGCATTTCGCGAATTCCGAACGGAAAAAGAGGACTACCTCTAGAGGTTGTCCACAATTTCCGAAACGATTTTCCGGAAAATTGCCTTGCCATTTGACCTCAAACCGAAATTTCCGGATTTTTTAGCTAAATGGTAAGCATCCCTACTTTCCGCAACGTTTGCAACGAAAATTTTTAAGCACTGCGCAGTGTAATGTCTGTCCTGTAAGATGTTACACTCAATGGAAATGTTCCTTTGACCTCATGTGATCATCGAAACGAGACAAGTTGCATGAAACGTTGCTCAGTGTGACACCCGTAAAACAACTTGTTTCGCAATATGGGAGCGTTTGTAGAAATGGCGAGTGGCTTTACGAGCCAAATTGCACGAGTAATTGCACAGTGTAACAGCGCCATAAAGGAACCGATATTTTGTTTGTAACTTTAGGGATGGGCACATATAGAGTTTGGCTAGGATTGGAAAAGACTAGTGGTGGGAAAAAATGTAATAGAGATTCGCGAAGATAAGAAAAGAAACGATTTTTAAAATGTGTCCTGAAAATTCGTTCCTGACAGACATAAGAATGTGGATTCAAAGTTGGGTTTTATTGATTAAAAACAGTTATCCTTTGACTACCTTCTCACACCAACAACGTTTGGGTGGGGTCAGAAAGATCTGTCATTACCACAAGTCCAGAATTGACGAATGCCCCGCGTTGGCTCTTTATTTATCCGAGCTCAAGTTGAATAATGGTTAGAGCGGAGGGGTTGGCGCAGTGGTACGATCTCTGCCTTCCAACCCTAAGGTCCCGGGTTCCATTCCCGGTTCTGCCGAGAGTGGAATATTTGGCGACCTTCTTTCCCGCTAAAGTTCACTCAGCTTTCCATCCTTCCGAGGTCGGTAAAATGAGTACCAGCATGCATGGACTGCTTAGAAGCGGCTGCCATTGGCGCCTGTATATGCTTCCAGTCCGCTGGGGGTAAATTGATCATTGTAAAGCGCCTTTGAGACGTTTGTGATAAAGGCGCTATATAAATGCACCACTTTACTTTACCACTTTAAGGGAGTAATGTTAAAATTTATTACTTTAGAAACGAAAATACAAGGAATTCAACATTGCAACTTCACTGGGCACGAATGAGATTAATCAGGTAACGACTTCCGACAATCACAACTTCAGGGTGCCGATGACAAGGCAGAGCTGTTAGCAGACAATTCACCAGCCATAACCAGACACACAGTGACCCATTACTGTAAATTATTAAAACAGACGCCCGTAAATTGTATGCTTTGTCCCTTAGGAAACAAACAGCGCTTCAATATTTTTTGGTTCACTACACTACTTTCATACGCCTTAATAATTGTTATTCAACTCGCGCCAAACTTGCCTATTCTGCGTCTCGTCATCTGTCACTCGAAACAAAGCCATTGATGACGTTGTTTCTGCCTCGATTATACCCCTTTGCTCTAGTTTTTGCGCGGTGCCAGATAACATCACGCCAGCATTAACTAGTTCTCGTAGAAAAATTATGGCAAGTGTATCCCGGGCACCGCGACGTTCCAGGAATTTAAAGAAAAAATTTATCTTGCTACGTTGGAGTGACCGCCTTAGAGTGCCTCGCATGACTGAAATGCGGTCACTGGAAGCTGCTGGTAGGGTGAAGGAAATGGAGTTCCCAAACAACTCTACCACCGCCCATATCCGAGAGCTATTACTAAACTCTTTCGCCAATCACTTGAATACGGCTGACATGGATAGGTGAGTCTCGTAATAACGAGCTTTATAGAGAGAGTATACTGCGGCATGAATGTAAATTAACGACGGCATCCTTTTTTCCTAGGCAGATTACATTTTTACAAAACTGTTGCCTCCACCAACATTTTGGACTTAGCTGGCACATCACAAGACATGCACGGCCAGAGGCTGAAAAATACATTTCAAAACAGAACAAAAGTTTTTATGAGGTTGTCGATTGGTAAGTCTCTCGTCAGTCAATTTTTCGCGCTGATGCCTTTGGTTTATATGACCAGTGCCAGTTCAAACGGCGGATAGCGCTATCCGCCGGATAAATCACCATCCAGTGGATAAGTCATAGCGAAACCAATTGCGCTATCCAGTGGATGGTGATTTATCCGGTGTATAGCGTTCTTCACGTTTTGAACAACTGGGGCCAGATGTGTAAGCTGAATTTTTCGTAAAATTCATTATTCAGAGAGTGAAACAGTTCCGACAGCGGAGGTCAGCGATGTCTCGGATGATCCAGGTATAACTTTTTCCATATCTCATCAGTTAACTTCACTTTAGCCAATGATTTTCCTCTCGCAAGCCTATGATGGCATAAAATTGGCATTTCCAGTGTTCCTATTCACAGAAATTATGGCACAATAAAGACATTTACTTGTTTAACATATGCCTGGTGATATCCCATTTCAAAGACAGGCCGCGCTATTCACCACGGCTGTTGATTATTGCTCTGGCAAATACCACAGTCCAACTATTCCAAGTAGTCTCGCTTTCGATCTAAACAAAAGAAAGAAAACAGCAACACGACCAAGAACAACATTAATAATAATAATAATAATAATAATTAATAATAATGATGATGATGATGATGATGAAGATGATGATAATAACAATAACAATAATAATAGTAATACCAGTAACAACAACAATAGTTTTCTATGTTATTTAACTCCTATGCACCCCTTCCTCCTAACACTGTAAAAATCAAATCTTTAAAAAGACTTTGAAGAGGGTACAAGGGAGGAGGGGGTAAATCAATGTGTCTATTAATTCTTTAATAGGATTGTCAAATAAAATTTTGGATGATACTTCAATTTACAGAACAAATGCAAGGGCGTGATGCAGAGCAAGGTCAACATTCACGAGGTAAGTGAGTTTGACATCACTAATGCATACATTCTTACAAAATCGCAAGTTGTAAAGACCATACATTTCAGTCTTCAAGATAAGCTGGATGTTACTTTCACATATTCAGAGACAGATAATTTTATATGTACTTCACATTAAACATATTCTGTTTAAATTACATGGCTGATTGACCAGCTTATGATATTGATGCAAATAAAGGGTCCCCCCACTGATTATTTTCTTAATGTTTGCAGCCATTTCCACAAGTGGAATAGCAGGAGGCAATGCAAGCCCGGGTCAGTGCAATTTTCAACTTTCCACACTGTAAAAACTAGCTCTCTAAATGATGAACCACTCTAAGGTATCAAAAATGCATAATAATAATGCTAATGTCCTTTTTTAACACCAACAGTTATACACAGATCAAGTCCACCAAGGGAACAAGTGACAGGTACCTCATGCAAAAGCAAAATAATATATACCAGTATATAGACACGCATGTATTATTATTATTATCATAATTATTATTATTATTATTATTATTATTATTATTATTATTATTATTATTATTATTATTATTATTATTATTATTATTAATACACACTTGTATATGCTTTGGTGTTCCCAGGGGTAGTATTGTCGACTAAAGCATCGATTTCTGCCTCGGAGCTGCAAAAATGTTTCCGCTTGATTTACTGCCAAAGCGTTCCTTGACCATATTAGGCACAGCAGGTATATGAACTGATAGCCTATGCCCGGCGACGAGCCAATAAAAATGCTGGAAATTTGATCTATCTAGGACAGACGTGTAGCTGACGTCATCATAAAAAACCTAAAATTCTTTATTGTGTAAAATAAGTAGGTTCCACGTTGCCATATATTCGTTCAATAATAGAGCACAGATGACGCAAAATAATAAATAAATAATAAATCGCCTGCTGCCCTACATCAACCGTTGACGCATTATGTGCATCATCTTATGTAGTTATTTACCCTGTCAGCATATACTTGTTAGCAAACAATGACTTTGCACCTTAAAGGGGCTATGTTGTGTTATTTTAGGGTGTTTAGGGGAAATCTTTAGTTATGCACAAGTTTAAAACTCAAAAATTGTAATGTGGAATTCCTTTACCTTTTGCTTTATGTTTTTCAT
This sequence comes from Montipora capitata, assembly GCA_949126865.1. Lineage (NCBI taxonomy): Eukaryota > Metazoa > Cnidaria > Anthozoa > Scleractinia > Acroporidae > Montipora > Montipora capitata. The sequence continues at coordinate 34,320,717 of OX421447.1, forward strand.
GCTGTTCAACAGCTTTAAATGGTTATTGCAATGTTTAATCCTACGTTTTTGGGAATGTTGGGTATCATGAAATTACATAATTTTGGGTGACATAGCCCCCTTTAACATAAAATTGTTGAAGTAATATCAACTCTACCCACAGCAGTTGACATCAGTGATGATGAAGACCTTCCTCCACCTCTCTCAGCATCCACGCCTAATCGTGCAATTTCACACCAACCATCAGCAGCAAGTGCGTATATCATCATTTAACGTTTGACTTCAATCGCTTAAAATCGAACATGGTGATGTGACGATGCCATTTAGAAACTGAAGAAGGATCCATGTGTAACACTTTCCATCTCTTAATTAGCTTTGACTGCTGTCCAACAATAATCATCATAATTCTGTAGGCACTCCATACGTCTGGTTAAAAGAACAAAGAGAAAAAAACAAAAGAATGAAAAAGAAAGATTTTTTTCCACATAGGGCCTTAAAGCATAAATTTCAAGTGCACGGCTGACTCACATGCAGCGTTCTTTAAAGGGACAACTACCAAAATGCATGAGCTCCAGTTCGGCTCCAGCTCATAAACGAAGAAGTGTGTTTTTCAAGAAAAGGTCACCTTTGGCTCGAAAATATCAATGTTGCATGAAAGGCAACTTAACAAGTTTATTCACAAGTAACACCACATACAAATTTTATCATTCTTGTAGATTCCAACTATACAGGGACATTTGTTCACCGGTTTTACGGTAAGCAATTCCTGTACAGTTCACTATGTTTATACAATTTGCATACATGATCACGAATATAATTCAGTCAATTAAGGATCAAATGGTTGATATTGAAACAAGATAATTAACATGTGATGTATTTTATCTAATCAGTAATGTGGTAACGTGACCTATTTTCTTTTGATACCTGAACAGATAAAGTTCATAGAGTGGCTGCATGGTCACAGAGAAGGAGGACACACCTCCAATTGCTACTACAGGTGAGTACATGTAATTTTTGAAATAATCAAATTTCAGACGCTGTACACTCAAGACTTGGCGTCAGTTGGAATATTTGGCATGCATAGATACAAAAATGGCTGGCCACTTTTAGTGTTTAGTTCTATCTCATGAAGAACAGGGATTCTACATGTATTTCCTTCTCAGTATTTAGTACTTGTACCCACAATTTATCTATTATTTTCTATTTTCATTTTCAGCGGGAGAAGTCGAAGAAATTGAAGATTGCCTCACCGGAGCTGAACTTGGTAAGTTTTACATAATGTATGTACAGGTATTGGCAAAGGCAAGTCTTTCTCCAACTAAACAAATCATTTACGATTACAATGTTATCTTGTCTTCTAGACAGCGAAAGCGGTGCATCATATGACACCAAAGTCATGCAAATGTTTTTGGCAGCCAATAGAATACCGCAGAGGCTGCCAACATTGTGTCTCACACCACTGGAGGTAAAAACATCATCTCTTATTTTATTTAGCTGGTATCATCACTACACACATGTTCTAGGAATGAATTCTTGAATACATCATTTTTTTTAACTTGTGCAGTCCATTCAACTGGACAGTATGAATCAGGAACTTGACCCAAATAAAGTTCAAATTACTCAATTAGCTATTCTGGATGCTTTTATAAAACCAGATTAGACTGCAGAGCTACATGGATGTTTCCCCTGTCTGTGTTGTCAGATTTAGGCTGACTAACAGTGCTGTTGACGTGCTCAGGTAAGTATGTCATTGTTGAAACATTGCTTTATGCTGTACAAACCACAGAAATTTTTCATGTTAGAACTTGACTTCATTATTAGGGTCCACAGAGTTATACATGTGACATGAATGCAGTGGTGTTTCTTATAGATATCAACCTAAATCACCTTTTTCATATAAATGTCGTCTAATACAAGATAAACAATGAAAATGCACTAACATGAACAATTTGCTTTATAGGACACTTATGATGTCCAACCTTGCAGTTTGTAAACTGAGCAACTGCCACCTCTATTTTGCACAAATGGGTTCCAACTTTGACCAGGAAGGTAACAGTTGATTGATTCAATGAAACCTGTGCAAATTAAGAAACAACAAGAACAACAACAAAAAACTAGCAATCATCTTCCAGTGATCAGGTCACATAATTTCACCTGTCATGTGAATAATGCACCATTTATCTGATGACACATTTTTCCCTTTTTGTCAAATAGCAGAATTCCAGCGATTCTTATGAACATGTACCCTAATCCTAAGGCATTTGATCACTTCAGTCTATACATGTACGAGGAATTTCATACAGTTAACATAACAAAATCAAAAAAACAAATTATTCATGACTAGAGAAAAAAGTCTACTACCCAACATTGTTTTCCTATCTATTTTAATATTAAATTTAGTATGTGGGAAGCAAGACAGGCAAGATGATATTCACCTTGAGGTGCGAGTGTTTCAACCAACCATGTCATCAACAAAACTGATAGTGGGAGATGTCATAGAAGGTGCGTTTAAAAGAGACATCCCTTACAGTGACACAGTGCAATCTTTTTGTTCATACCAAACTTTAATTATCAGTAAAAGTTATTTATACGCACAGTAGTGCCCGTTGTTCTTTAAATCCACTCCTTCATAACAATAATGTATGTACAAACACAAGCAATGTGGATTTGTTCATGTACTGCAACAATTCAATTCTATGACATAGTAAGACTAAAATCCACACTTGCCTTTAAATTAAGAGCGAATCCTACTTAGCAGCCCCACAGAGTTGTTAAAACAAACATCATGAACAACGGAAATCTATTAAATATCCATGGAAAGAACTGTTACAGTAGTGCTTCTTGACTACTCGTAGTCACACATGAAGGTCAAGCCAGTAACTTTAAGTGTTACATCATAGGAAACACACCAGATTTTATAAACAGAATCACAGCTGCAATAGAAGATGCTCTTGAGGCAACCAGCTTGTTGAAAGCACAAAGGTAATATTCTATTAACACTGGTCAGGACCATACATAAATACACTCCATTCTTCATTTGAGCAAATAAAGGAAATGGAACACTTCTGGAAGCTGTCTTTTGTGGCAGGCAGTTGCATTGGCTGGAGCTCATGTTTTTTTTCTCAGGAAGTCGCATGGCCATCATACTGTGTTTGCCAATGATTGTGTTTTAGTAAGACAAGCACAAGAAAACAGGCGAAATATCAGTGAAAAAGAACAAAAGAGAGGGAAAAATAGAGCCTAAACATTATCATCATACCAAAAAAATAAAAATAAAAATAAGATACTGTATATATATATATATATAACCAAAAAATGGGTAGGAGTCCTCATCAACTTAAAAGTGCTCAATAGTTGAACTACAGCAATAATTAATTGGTAATGCAAGAGTGAGGTTATTTGGTCATTTAATCACTACTCTGTGTTTCATGCTCCACACGGAGCAATCAACTGAAATTTTGCATATATATATATATATATGGCAAATATATGCAAAATTTCAGTTCATCGTTTTATTGCTACAATGCTGTTTCGTATGGTCGAAGAATGACTACACTAATCAGGCAATAATATAGATATGTATGGTATGTAATCATTGTATCAATAGATCACTATGTTATGTTTCTGGAAGCCAAGCAAGTACATGATGGAAACTTAAATAACTTTCAGGGACCTATTACAAGAACAAAGAGATCTACGGCAAAGGCAAGATGAGGAATACCAACAATCTGTAAGTATGGGGTTCTATTTTGTTAATCTCTCAAAAAATACGTGAAAAGAATGTAAAGCAGATAACGTGAACAAGTCAATACCTTACATGCTGGAACTCTTTTAGGAAATCGAAGACAGGAGAAAGGACAAAGAACAAGGCAGAACAGAGGGACAACAACACAGAACGGAAGTTATGGTTGGTGCCAATTGTAGCTACAGTTAATTTCAGATCAGCATTTTTTTTTTTTTGCCATACATTGTATTAAGTGACGTTATCTTTTGTTAGTGACCAGACATATGTTTTGTCCATCAAACACATATATAATTTTCAACATAGTCAGTTAAATTTCATAAAATAGTAAACAGAATAACAGTAATTTCTAATTCAGTGAGGGGAGTTACGTTTACCAAACTAGACAGCACAAGATAGTACAAGAGCTTGTATGAAGCTGTAATTCTCATTGTCCCCACATTACGTAAATTCCTCTATGTTCAGAATAGATGTCACCTTGGCACAAGGCAACAATGGGTATCTATGTAATCTAATGTTGTATGTAAAAATGTTTAATTACCAACAGACTTGCATTGTTTGATTGTTGTTTTGACGAACTTTTCTCGAACAGGATGTAACCAACGTTGATGAGGAAAGTCAAGATGAAACAGTGGAGGATGCTGAACAGGTGATCATACTCTACAACAGTACAGCTTGTGTGCACTGATGATTCAGTCCCCTTAGAACAAAAGTACATACTTGATTAAGGTTGTCCGCCTGTTGCCTCCTTGATACTAAGTCAATTTGTAAATCAATATCAATTAAAGGGACTGAGTCGTGCCCCAGTGTATACGTTACTGCG
>OX421447.1:34335260-34337760 GCA_949126865.1 Montipora capitata
GTTGCCTCATTAGCACAATATTTTCGTTTTCTTATCAATCAGCAAGCATAACGTACTACTGTGAAAGGGATTGCATAATGAGCCTCAACAGGTTGTAAAATTGGTGAGACACTCCCGTTAAAAAAATACCTTTTCTAACTTCCAATATCCGCCGTATCTACAATTCCAACCTTTCTTACATCCCCCCTCCCTCTCCCCCTTTTAATGTTGACTGTTTAAGTTTTCAGCAATTTTTGTATTGCTAGCAACATTGATAAGGGGGAGAGGGTAGCTGCAATGTGCAGGTGTCTCCACTAATTTTGCAAACTGTTGCCCTGTAGCCCTGATTTCTGAGCAATGATGCTTTGAAAATTCCAGCACTTTTTCCTTTTTTAATCAAATGAATCATATCATCGCGAAGAAAACGTCAACGTCAACGAAAACGTCACTCCAAAATATAATTTAATGCTATGGCAAGTATTTCACGATTACTCTGTCCTGTTCACCTTAAACAATATAAGCGACCTATCCTGTAAGGACGCTGCTTTTTAGGACTGTTAAAAGCGGGGCCTTTAAGGAATGTTAAAAGCGTGGCCTTCAAGGAATGTTAAAGGCATGGCCTTTAAGGAATGTTTAAAGCGGGGCCTTTAAGGAATGTTAAAAGCGGGGCCTTGAAAGAATGTTAAAAGCATGGCCTTTAAGGAATGTTAAAAGCGGGGCCTTTAAGGAATGTTAAAAGCGGGGCCTTTAAGGAATGTTAAAAGCAGGGCCTTTAAGGAGTGTTGAAGGCTTTTAAAGAATGTTAAAAGTGTGGCCTTTAAGGAATGTTAAAAGCGGGACCTTTAAGTAATGTTAACAGCGGGACCTTAAAGGAATGTTAAAAGCGGGGCCTTTAAGGAATGTTAACAGCGTGGCCTTTAAGGAATGTTAAAAGCGGGGCCTTTAAGAAATGTTAAAAGCGGGGCCTTTAAGGAATGTTAAAAGCGGGGCCTTTAAGGAATGTTAAAAGGGGGACCTTTAAGGAATGTTAAAAGCATGGCCTTTAAGGAATGTTAAAAGCGGGGCCTTTAAGGAATGTTAAAAGCGGGGCCTTTAAGGAATGTTAAAAGCGGGGCCTTTAAGAAATGTTAAAAGCGGGGCCTTTAAGAAATGTTAAAAGCATGGCCTTTAAGAAATGTTAAAAGGGGGACCTTTAAGGAATGTTAAAAGCATGGCCTTTAAGGAATGTTAAAAGCGGGGCCTTTAAGGAATGTTAAAAGCGGGGCCTTTAAGGAATGTTAAAAGCGGGGCCTTTAAGGAATGTTAAAAGCGGGGCCTTTAAGAAATGTTAAAAGCGGGGCCTTTAAGGAATGTTAAAAGCGGGGCCTTTAAGGAATGTTAAAAGGGGGACCTTTAAGGAATGTTAAAAGCATGGCCTTTAAGGAATGTTAAAAGCGGGGCCTTTAAGGAATGTTAAAAGCGGGGCCTTTAAGGAATGTTAAAAGCGGGGACTTTAAGGAATGTTAAAAGCGGGGCCTTTAAGAAATGTTAAAAGCGGGGCCTTTAAGAAATGTTAAAAGCATGGCCTTTAAGAAATGTTAAAAGCGGGGCCTTTAAGAAATGTTAAAAGCGGGGCCTTTAAGAAATGTTAAAAGCGGGGCCTTTAAGAAATGTTCAAAGCGTGGCCTTTGAGGAAAGTTTACAGCGTGACCTTTAATGATTAAAGGCCGTGAATTTATTGAGGAACAGGAAAAAGGAATATTAAAATCGTATCCTGCCTTAAAGGAATTTTTAAAGCGTGGCCTTTATAGAATGTTGAAGCCTCTGCTTTGAACCAATGCGTCAAAGGCACCGTATTCAAATAATTTTGAAAGGTAATTTATATTTGATTACTTTGAAGCACTGCCTGGAAAAAACGATTAAATCTGAGAAACGGATCCAACTACGTCGTTTTTGAAAAAGCGGTGCGCGTAGCGATAGTGAGGTGGTGCGTCTTTACATAGGGTCGTTTTTGTGCACTGAATTACATAGGGTGGTTTTTGGTTTTCTAGTTGGTCATATTTTATATAGAGGGTTGTGATCAGCTGCTACGAATGATCGAACAATCCGTCTTAGACGAGCTATTCGTCTCTGGTTTAAATTCGGCCATTAATTAAAGAGCTAGAGATATTTTCGCAGGTCCGAACTGAGATTGTTTCCTTCTTCCGGGGTCGATTTATACGCCAACTATGGCGGCACCACTTGCAGTATCCCTGCACTCCTAACTATGATAGTTAATTTAATACTTACAACAACATTTAGCTGATTCAGAAGACGTTTTTGACTTTCAATTGCAATACAAGTCATTGAAGGGATTAATGCAAAAACTATGCAGTTTAATCGCTGTCGTTTCGTGTAATGATAATGGTTCGTTCAAAGTCGTTTCGAAAATACACTCTTCCTCCAGGTGGCAAATTCAGGTCTATTATAAACCTAACCCTGGCTTTCATTTTTATAAAAAAAACACACCCCCTAATCAAGCACAGTGAAAGTTGAGTTTCAA
>OX421447.1:34342760-34355260 GCA_949126865.1 Montipora capitata
TCTCAAGATGCGCAGAACGTATGCGCAGTAACAATAGTAGGCACCGTCCTTAACTGTTGAAGAAGTTGATTTATTGGGAGTTCGATCTGGTCAATACAACAAGGACTTGTTTCCATGCTACCCAATAATCATTCTGTTATTAAATACGTGTATAACCTAATTTTTATTTAGAGGCCGCAGTCATTGAAGATAAAACAAATCAAACCTCGGAAGGGTAAGTATTCTCTTGTAGTTTATTGCCACACAATAATAATAATAATAATAATAATAATAATAATAATAATAATAATAATAATAATAATAATGATGATGATGATGATGATGATGATGATGATAATGATGATGATAATAATAATAATCCAAAGACATCAAGGTAAAGTGTTTGCAGTTAAAATAGTGTTACTAATTTTTAACGAAGGCCACATTTATTTACTTGTAGCTAGTACAGTGCAATTTTCTGAGTTCGTGGGAATTCATTCGTGATTACTGAGACTTTTCATTGCCAAGGCTCCGGAACGAACTGATCCATTTCCATTACTAACGCTCAGATCGATTGCATGAGAATAAAGATAGCACTTGAATAATTACAGTCTAATAGATACACGACCAGCGTTGAAAAAAAACGTACCCTTTCTTTTAATATCTTACTGGTAAACCGGTAGTTTTGGTCATGGCTACAAGGTTAAGGAACCGCAGTTTGGAAGAAGACAATGATTTAGCTGTTTAGAAAGCACGGCGGGATCTCCAATGAAAATAAGTTTGGTGTCAGAGAGTGATTAAAACCCAGCGCAACCGAAACACAAGACTGCTCCTCCTCTCCTTATCTTAACCTTAGACCTCTTCAATGTCAACCCATGGTTCAATTATATTAGGCCCGACTCCCTCGGACCGTTGGAGTCTATCGGCGTAGTGAAGGCCTACTTTTAAAATAAGTTGGGTCAGAAAACTGCTCCTTTGGCCTCTCCCGTAATACTTGAATTATCTCTCATTGCACAAGCTCTCTTTGAAAGAATTGCTTCAGATTGGCATGATATTTGATTGTACTGCCGTTTGTGAATTTTAAATCGACTTTAAAATTGTAGTAGTTAAAAAGCAATAAATTCAATCAGCAAGCAGGCCCCCCAAGCTCAGTGTGAGTATGGCCGACAAAAATATAGGGATTTGTATGGGAATCCCGATAAAAGACAATGAAAAAATTCGCAATAAAAAGGCCTAACCTTATTGCCAACGTGGGTAACTTCCTTCCTGTGTGGTTATTTTCCAGATCCGACGCGATTTGAGTCATTTCCCAATTTTCGTGGTTGTGAACGGTATAATAAAATCCCAAGGCTGGAAACTAAATTCTCCGGTGCCACCAAACATTCCTAGATAAAATGTTCCCACGGTCACAATCCCACATCACAATCAATTGACAGATTGAACTTTCATCTCAGCCCACCATCAACGTAATAACAGTCCTGTGAGCGACCTCAGACGGTAATATTGCAGGAAAATAGCTTTCGAAAGGTACTCTTCCACACCACAGTGGCCACGGCCTCGACGGTTGATAACTAACTTAGCCTTACAGGGGTGGCAGAGCGTAGTGTTGTCAACCGCAAATTCTTTATTCCCCTGGGTCCAGACACGACATTGACTCAGTCGTGTCGTCCAATCACAGTCAAGCCTCCTTCCTGTTGACAAATTTCAAAAATACATTCCGGAAGCCGGAAAGCGTTGAAAGATGCGAGAATGACAGCCGTAGTGAACAAACTTTTGCGCATCCATGCCGCTTTTACTAGTTGATAGGACTTGCACGTAGTACGCTCATCGCGATCGTAACTGTATTTATTATATACTCAACAAAATATCTTGTTTCTGATTGGCCAATGGCGAATGCATAAGTAAGCTATAGAGTGCAATCCAGGTCATAGAGTGCAATACGGAAGTTGCTATGGAAACACCGGGCAAGCGTCAAATTTGAACATCAAAGTGAAAATAAATGGCCGACAGTCGGTTTGCTTTGTTAAACCAAAACATCGTTGAGCAAGTTAAAGAATATGCGAAAAACAAAAACACGTTGAAAGCTACACAGACCTGGTTGAATGTCTGGCAAACATGGGCGACTGAAAGAAAACTAAACCCAAAACTGGAAGAATACGAGCACGAACAAAGTAGCGCGTTTGAGTAATTTTGTTGAGAATATAATAAGTAAAAAATCGTTTGAACCTGCTCGTGCATTTCGTGGTTTATGGTCAGTCGTGATGTTTTGAAAGTTCTCAAATTGCACTCGCCTACAGCTCGTGCAATTTTGAAAACTTTCAAAACATCACTCGTGCCCATAAATCACGAAATGCACTCGCGTTCATACGATTTCCTATACTTATCAAGCCTTCAAGGAACTAACATTACTTATGCAAATAAAATTTGCTCCCGTATTTTGTCCACTGCAATTTTTTTTTCCCCTGGGTCTACCGACACCACTGTTTTCTCTCAGATGCTAATAATTAAATTTCATTGCCAGTAAGTCCAGCCACAAAAAATTCGAAGCACAATATCCTACAAGAGGAACGTTCATTTGCATGTTAATTTCCTTGAAAGCTTGAGTCAATGCAGTCATATCTGGACCCAGGGGAATAAAGAAATTTGCGGTTGATAAAACTACGGTCTGCCACCCCGGTAAGGCTCAGTTCGTTATTAACGGTCGAAGCCGTGGCCACTGTGCTGTGGAAGCGTACCTTTCGAAAGCTGTTTTCCTGCAATATTACCGCCTTAGGTCGCTCGCGGGACTGCTATTGCGTTGATGGTGGGTTGAGATGAAAGTTCAATCTTTGTCAATTGATTGTGATGTGGAATTGTGACCGTGGAAACATTTTATCTAGGAATATTTGACTCAAATTGGTGGCACCTGAGAATTTAGTTTCCAGCCTTAGCTTGGGATTTTATTTACCACAGGCGTCCCAAGCTCAGTGTGAGCATGGCCGACAAAAATATAAGGATTTGTATCAGAATCCCGATAAAAAGCTTAAGAAGATAATTATATGAAAAAAAATCTCAATCAAAAAGCCTAACCTTATTTGCCATCGTAGGACTGCTATTGCGTTGATGGTGGGTTGGGATGAAAGTTCAATCTTTGTCAATAGATTGTGATGTGGAATTGTGACCGTGGGAACATTTCATCTAGGAATATTTGACTCAAATTGGTGGCACCTGAGAATTTAGTCTTCAGCCTTGGGATTTCATTATAACCGTTGACAACCACGAAATTGAGAAATGGCTCAAATCGCGTCGGATCTGGAAAATAACTACACAGGAAGGAAGTTACCCACGTTGGCAATAAGGTTAGGCTTTTTAATTGAGAATTTTTTCACATAATTATCTTCTTGATCTTTTTATCGGGATTGCCGTACAAATCCTTATATTTTTGTCGGCCATACTCACTTTGAGCTTCGGGCGCCTGAGCTTCAATATGAATACTGACCACATTTAAATGTGATTGGAGCTATATCAGCACCAACTCTGAAAGAAGAATCAGATATAATCAAACCAAGAGTCGATCAATCAGTAATTTCCGGTCGCGCTTAATTTGAAAATTCTCAACTTGGCAAGAAATTGTTGTTACCCGAAGTTTTCCTTTCTTTTTGGCATTTTATTCCGGTGAGGAAACTAACGAGTGATTCATTTGATCTCATTTGGGCAAACCCTCATTTGCTATTTGCCCTTTTGAGATCAGACCATCTCAGCAAACTGGTTCCATATACAACTTTACAACGGCATTTTTCACGGTACACGCAAGTGGATCACGAACCACATCTTTGAAAAAACAAATTAAAAAACTACAACAAAACCAGGGTTATTACTGCGATTTTCGGAATTCTGCCGAATCTCACCTTCAAACTGCGTTTTGGCTTCCATCAACCAAATTTCCGAACATAGCCTGGAAGATGTTCTCCCCCTCCGGAAAGTGAATTGAAGACATTGTCTAGTTTACAACTCGAATACCTTCAGCAAGTTTCATCGCTCTCCATCGGCGTCGAATGTACCGTGGGAAACAAAGATGCTGATTGGTAGGCTATGTCACGCATCAACTGATTTTGCCATGTGTGGTTTCGGGTCTACTCTCAAAACGCAGTTTGGCCCTTGGCGTTTAAAGATGAGATTCCGCAGAATTATGAAAATTGCAGTAAGTAGAATCAGGCTATGACTTGATGAGTTAGTTAAAATGGTTTACGTCGCACATCCGGGGCGGGCGAGACCAACTCTGGCAAAAATTCAGAGAATGCATCGAAACCTTTCACTTTCTTCTTGACCACAAAACTGAAATCCGGTTGCTTCTGTAGGCAAAGGATCACAGTTTACGTCATCAAGTTATCCCTACGTTAATTCTGTGCACTTGCATAATTAACAATAATTAACGACATCATTGTTGCACAGCCTCATAAAGCGACCTGATATTTTCTGTATAACCCCAACAGAGGAACCAAGATATCCATCTTGTTTCTATCATGGTATCGCTTGAACCCTTCCACAAGTCAACTGGTTCAAACGTCTACAGTTCCACACACCATGTCCACATCCCCAGATGTCCACTCGTCCACATATCCACAGTCCGACACATCTACATCTCACACAGGTACTAACATCCAAATCTCCTCAGGTTCACATGCCCACATGTCAACAGCATGTATTGTCCACACATCTGTAGGCCCACAGAGGCACATGTCCACAGGTCACATGTGCACATGCCAACCAATAGGTACCCCTTTCTACAGGCCCACACATCCACATCTATGCCCACATGTCCATTCTTCCAAAGCTCCACATGCCCAATTGTCCACGCCTCCAAAGGTCCATATACCCACATGTCCACACTTCCAAAGCTCCACATGCCCATATGTCTACACTTCCAAAGGTCCTCAGTTCCAGAACATGTATTGTCCACTCATCCTTATGTCCACAGATCCACACATCCACATCTCCACAGGTCCACACATCCACATCTCCAAAGGTCCACACATCCACATCTCCACAAGTCCATACGTCACTTGTGCGTAAGTCAATATAGGCACACGTGTCAACATATCCGCAGTTCTTTTGATCGTGAGCAGAGTACGGGAAAGTTATGTTGCTGTTGCGATTGTCAGCTATGGTCCTTTCCTTTGTCGTAACACATTCTTCAATTCAGTGAAGAAAGAAATTTACAATTGTATACAAGAGGTTGTTGATGAGAACCATAACTTATGCCGGAACCAAGCCGACAGTTTCTGTTGCCAATATTTTCTTGCCTAAAACTGAAACAGAAGTTGTAAGCTAAGCCGTCTCAAAAACTACAGTTCGGAAACGCTACATTGACGATGTATTTTCCCTGTGGGACGGAAGTAAACCGAACAAGCAATTTTACACCACCCTACGATTAAATTCACGGCAGAAATATCTGACACTGAAACTGTGTTTCTAGACACAATAGTAAGCAAAATCACGAGATTCAAGGATCACTCAATCCTTGATGTAAAAACACATTTGAAAACGTAGACTTTCCAATATACACATTAATTTCACCTCGTCACCCGCCAGGCGTTAAAAACAGATTCGTCAAAGGTCGATCCTTACGAATCCGTACATCAAACTCCTCAAAGACACTTTCGAGGAAAATATTTCAAAATTTAAAAGAAAATTGTTGAACAGAGGTTAACCACGCAATTTGGTAGAAAAACTACTATCAGAAATCAAATTCACAAGGAAGGGCTCAGTGCTTAAAGGAAATACCAAAACACAAAAAGGAATTTTACCTTTTGTGACACAATACTAGCCGTCAGTGTCAAACCTGGAAGAAGCTTTACTCAGAAAATGACATTTAATACAAAATCAACCCCTGCTTCGCCAAATTTAAACCACCTATCATTTCATACAAAAAAGGAGACTCCTTTAAGGATCTGCTCGTTAGAGCAAAGCTATAAAAGGTTCTATACATGTGCTCACACAGGAAGGCAATCAGTGTGGTGTGTCACCCCTTTGCACTGTGAAAACCACATTGACAACTTGACCTAAAGATGTGGCTTTCCCAAACACCTTGCCCACCAAGAATACCAGATTTCTACACTCAAACACAAATTCACAAACCAACTCTTACAGAGAGACCTATCATCTCCGGTTGTGACAGACCAACAGAAAGAATTTCATCTTTTGTTGACACATTGCTTCAACCAATATCTAAGTCACAAAAGTCATACCTTAAAGACACAACTTATTTTATAAACTTTATTGAAAGCACAAAGGTCAAAAACTGCACATTCCTTGTATCAATGGATGTCACAAGCCTATACACAAATATATCACAAAGCGAGGGGTATTGACACAGTATGCAAAGCATACGACAATTTTTACAAAGACAGCCCTCCCATACCGGCACACTAACTTCGAGAAATGCTTCGGCTAATTCTCAAAGAAAATTCTTTCCGATTCAATGGAAAGCATTCTCTTCATATTCGCTGGACGGCTATGGGAACGAAAATAGCTGTTTCCTTTGCTAACATATTGATGGCAAAGATTAAGACCGAAATCCTAAGCAAAACAGCTTTTAAACCTACAGTTTGGAAACGCTACATTGACGACATCTTTTTTTCTATGGTACCTAAGTAAGCCCGGCATTGAGACTTTCATCGAACAAGCAAATTAATATCACTCAATTATAGAATTCAGGGCTGATATCTCTGACACTGAGACTGTGTTCCTGGATACGGTTATATACAAAGGCAACAGATTCAAGGAACAGTCGATCCTTGATATCATGAGACATTTTAAGCCAATTTAAACCTTCCAGTACACACATTTTAACTCGTGTCACCCACCAAGTGTTAAAAATGGATTCGTGAAGCAACAAATTCCTCAGAGACTACTTTCAAAGAGAACATTTCAAATTTCAAGAAACACTTGCTGGACAGAGGGTACCCACGCAATGTAATAGAGAAAATCCTATCAGGAATATAATTTACAGGAAGGGCTACAGCGCTTAAACAGAACTACAAAAAAATGAGAGAAATCTTGCCTTTTGCAACACAATATCAACCATCAATATCTAACTTAAAAGAAGCTTTCTCAAAAAAATGGCAACTAACACAAAATGCTACTTCGCCAGATATTCAAGCAACCAACTATCCTTTTATCTAAGAAAGGGAAATCCTTAAAGGATCTGCTCGTTAGTGCAAAAATATACATGTAAGAGTTTTCGAAATATGTTTCACACCGAAAGGGACTGTACGACTTGTCACCCCTTGCATTTTCTGTATATAGTTGTAACTTTCTTTCTTCACTGAGATGGAGAATGTGTTTTCGCAACAGCAACATTACTTCCCCGTACTCTGCTCACGATCAAAGGAACTGTGGATATGTGGACACGTTTGCGCATAATGACTTATGCACAAGTGACATGTGGACCTCTGGATGTGCACATGTAGATCTGTACACCTGTGGACCTCTGGACATACGGATGTGTGGACCATACAGGCTGTGGACCTGTGGACCTTTGGAACTGTGGGCATGTGGGCATGTGGACCTGAGAAAGGGTGGACATGTGGGTACCGGTATGTAGACCTGAGGAAGTGTGGGCATGTGAACCTGAGGACCTGAAGAAGTGTGGACATGTGGGCATGTGGACCTGAGGAGATGTGCATGTGTGAGCCTGTAGACGTCAGGGGTACCTATTCGTTGGCATGTGCACATGTGCACATGTGCACATGTGACCTGTGGACATGTGGCCCTGTGGACCTACAGATGTATGCACAATACATGTTGTGGACTTGTAGGCATGTGGACCTGAGGAGCTTTGGATATTAGGACCTGTGTGAGATGTGTTTGTGTCGGACTGTGTATATGTGGACGAATGGACTTCTGGGCATGTGGGCGTGTGGACATGTTGGAGTGTGGAACTGTAGACGTTGAACCAGTTGACTTTTGGAAGGGTTCAGGTCAAACCATGATGGAAACATGATGGATATGTCAGTTGCTCTGTTTGGGCTATACAGAAAATTTCAGGTCGCTTTATGCGGCTGTGCAACAATGATGTTGTTAATTATTGTTAATTATGCAAGTGCACAGAATTAACGTAGGGATAATTTGATGATGTAAACTGTGATCCTTTACCTACAAAAGCAACCTGAAATCCAGTTGTGGCAGTGATTTGAATTTATATAAAAATGCCTATTTTAGACTGGATGAAAAGTTTACTTTCAGAGGAACACTGAAGGATGGCACACCAATTATTGCTGACTGTCACTCGTAAGGTGTGAATGTCAGTAATGGGAATCGAAAACCTTGGTTTCACGTCTTCTTATGCTTGCAGTTACTGTTTTATCTCGTCCAGAGGATAAGTTTGACCCATTGTTATCCTTTTTCTCGTCATAATATAGAGCCCTATCTCTGCCTATAGAGAATTTGCACCCACATGACTTAGCTCTCCAGAGATTACGGTCTTGGATAGCTCATTTTAAATCATGTCACCATTTCAGTGGTGATGTTGTCGCACCGCCTTCTTAGCTGGGTTCCCTTGCTTTTATTTTTTATTTTTTATTTTTATCAGCATTCATTCCTTTTCTCATGCTGGGCATTAAATGCCTCATGCGAATCTGAATAGCATGCTCGGCATGACAGTCTGTTTTTCTTCATTTAAGCTCAACCCCAGTCTCCCTTCTTAAAATAAGACGGTGGCCACACGATAGGAGTTTTACTAAGCTCCAAATCATGGCGCCATGATCCTAATCACAACCTCGTTTCTGGGACCTTTTCTTCGCTTTGAAGTGGGGCGAAAAAAGTCCTTGAAACGAGGTTGAGATGATTTAGCGATTGTTGAGCCAGGCTGGACGGAACTGGACGAACAGGCTTTGGAACTCGTCCGAACTCTTCCGAACTTCATCAGTCTTTGACCATGGTCGGGTGTTTGCATGATCGGTTCCCTATAAGTTGGCAGGTATAGTGATAGTGAGAGCGTCCCCCTTCCACCAACTTGACCCAGTTTGGATTCCCGAGTTCGCGATGTTTGTTCCTTTCTCTGCTTCGATTTTCGACTGACAGACAATTAGGGATGAGGGTTGAGAGAGCTTTGCTTATAAATGAGTAGCTTGTTCTAACCTAATTTGATATAAAGAGTGCATCAGCTAGTTATTTTTATTTTCAATAAACGGTTTTTTTCTCCTTTCAGATGGCTGGCCACTGGAAGGGCGAATAGGAATGTTTGTAAAGCATATGACGTGCTATTTCCTGACGGTTACTGTAAGCACATCCTTGGTAACTCAGCAGTGTTTGGAAAAACCATGGAAGATTTACAGAACAAAGAACAAAAACTTTTGCGGACTTTGGAATTCCTGAGATTAACTTTAATTGTTCCCCAATTAGTGAGCGAAAGCTGTTTTGCAGGGTTCGAAGATATATATTGTCATAACTACTTTCCACGATGTTACATTTCTTCCTCGCCTCAGCCAGTTTGCAGAGAAGCATGCGAGGGAAAGTTCTTCTTAAAAGTGTGTGATCACCTAATTAAATGGGGGGAAACTATTAATAAAGAAAATCTAGAAAAGGGATTGTTTTTCTCAAGGCATCTCAAGGTGGATGACATAAACTGTACAACTCTACCATATCGGAATCAAACAAGCAACTGCTACTATCCTGATGTGATACAAGGTTAGTACGTTCCAAAGGTCTTTCTTTTTCTTTTTACATAATCCAGAAGGAGTAGAGTGAAGGAGATGAAGAGCTGCTCTGCTCCAAAAGCGTATTTCTTACTTTCGCCTGGGCAGACTTGATTTACCTCAACGCGTTTCGCCAGTAGGCAATGACTCGAAAGATGTACTTCACATATCTCGCTGAGGAATTGTCGTTTTCTACGACCATTTATAATGAGGACAGCTTGTCTTACTAGGTATTCTCGTCTAAGCCAATCAATGTGCAATGAGCTCAATTACTTCAGAATACTAGTTGTTCTTTCCTAGTTATAGGGACCTGCTTTTGCCCAAGCCACTTGAAACCCCCCAGGGAGACAGACATATCCTTTTCTGGGCAACTACTTCAGAATACTAGTTGTTCTCTCCTAAAATGGAGACCAGACAGACTTCATTCAATGATCTTTGCCCAAGCCACTTGAAACTCCCCAGGGAGACAGACATATCCTTTTATGGGCAACTCTCCGCGGAACATTGTTTTCCTTTGATTTAGAGATTTCGTTACAATGAGAGTCGAAATTTTCTTTCTCTATTAACTTTGCGCACCAACTATCACAAGATGCTGTTGAGAATGTAACAAGTATTCTTTTTTCACTTACCACCACAATTATTATTTGATGGCTTTTATCTTTATGTCTTATTTAGAACAACTAAACATCCTAGAGAGTAAAGGTATGTCTGATTTAAATTGTATTCTCGACTAGTGCAAAAATTTATACCAAACTATAAATATTTCCAACTTACGAAACGAAATCATCCCTCAATCGCGTTTATATGACCGTGACAAAAAATTGTAATTGTAATACGAGATTTATTCTTTGTTAGAATGTTTCTATGGAGATGGGCGTGGTTACCATGGGAACAAAAGCACAACAGTTTCCGGATACAAATGTCAGTCATGGAATGCCACAACTCCTCGGGAACACAACATCACGGGATCGATTTATAAGGAAATCACAAATTGCACCGATTTTTGCCGTAATCCGGGGGGGTTCGGCTTGGATGGGCCCTGGTGTTTTACCACGAATGAGACCGTGCAATGGGAGTACTGCGGCGTGCCTAGATGCGCCGAAGAAGGTTAGTACCTTCAGGAACTCATGACTTGAAAGTTACAAATCACATATTCCTCCTCTAAAT
Organism: Montipora capitata; assembly: GCA_949126865.1. Classification (NCBI taxonomy): domain Eukaryota; kingdom Metazoa; phylum Cnidaria; class Anthozoa; order Scleractinia; family Acroporidae; genus Montipora; species Montipora capitata. The sequence goes on from OX421447.1 coordinate 34,353,584, forward strand.
TCGTTTCCTAGCACCATTTATATTAAAAACGACCCCTCTGGCCAAGATTTGTTAAATTAGCCAATCAACGTGCGTATCTCCAATCCCGTCATATGCAAACATATATTGACGACACGGGACAAAGACGTTTCACCTTTAAGTTAACTGGAAGCTAAGAGAATGGGTAGGAAGTATAGAAGTGTTCTTAAAAGTAAGGCATATGGGACCTTTTAGTGAAGAATTCGTTAGAATGACTGAAAAAGGAAGGCAACGTTCGCTCAACACGCACCAAAGGAAAGTCCAGTTTCACAGGACTTTCGTAAATTGGATTGCTATGACTGTTATAGTAAAATGAGGCTTACAACACTAGTCGGTTAACCCCATTCACACCCTCGTTAAGGCACTCAGCGAGTGAGTGAATTGTCGGGATTTCAACTGCACAAGTTCACTAACAATGAAGTCGACATTTTCAATACCGCACTCAGTAAAGCCTCGTGCGGTATTGAAATTTCTCGTTCATTGCTAGTGAACTTGTGCAGTTGAAATCCCGACAATTCACTCACTCGCTAAGTGCCTTAACGAGGGTGTGAATAGGGTTAACCGACTAGCGACAAAGGTCTAAAAAATATTACTGAATACCGACAAAACAAGGAAAAAATTACCGACTAGCAACAAAAAAATTAACTGGAATTTACCGACAACCGACAAAGGTCGAAAATTTTAACCGACAACCGACAAAGTAATGAAATTTTAATCGACAACCGACATGTGGGCCCCCCCCCCCCTCCCCCCTCCCATTCAGACCCTCCTTAACCTGTAACTACACGGTTATGGAAATGTCCGCGTGTGTAACGTACGTAACCCGCATTACACAGGCCACATTGAAAACTACAAACAACGCACTGCTGATTTACAATTGGTGCTTTTTAGTGCACGAAACGCTTTTCAGAAGAGCTTTGAAGCCAAATCTCAAAGTGCAATCAGACTCCATTCATGCGAAAGTATTTTTATAATCTTCGCACCTTTGTTAATTCTTCCCGCCAAAAATCGCTTTACATACTGTAATTTGCATAATCTGATATAATTTTTCCTTGATAATGGAGTCATGACTACTCCGAAACGTCGGACTTTATCCTTTTTTATCGTTCGTTTTTACAGTTTTATGCTTAAAGAAATCTCTTTTAATACGAATGTTTACCATGTTGGAAATAAATCTATTATTTTATTTATTTATTTAATTTTTTATTTAACTTTCGTCGATCTTCTCATTTCATCAGCGCCATCAAGTCCACCTTCTGACTTTCGCGGTCACAACTTGAGCTCAACAAGCATTCAGGTTAACTGGGAAGATGTTCCAAAGTCGTCAGTTAATGGAATACTCCTTGGGTTTCACGTAGCTTGCAATCTAGTCAACTGCTCAGAAGGACAAGTCATGGATTTGCCACGCGAGAATCATAGCTGTGTGTTCAGAGGGCTTGAAAAATACAAGAATTATAGCTGCTGTCTAAGGGCATATAACAACTTTGGAAACGGTTCGTGGAGTGAAGAACTCGTCATTTCAACTGACGAAGACGGTATGATGAATGGTTGATTGATGATGACTTACTGATGCACTACAGCTAAATGACCGAACCACGGACTTAAACTGACTGACTAGGCTGAATAGCTGACTGGTTGACTGGTTGTCTGGCGGACTGA
>OX421447.1:34360260-34387760 GCA_949126865.1 Montipora capitata
CGTTTGGAGGAAACAATAAAATAAAAATAAATAAATAATAAAAATAGTAGGGGGAAACTCAAATCCATTTCTAATCCTTGCACACTCACACACGCACGAAACGCTCAACGCGCACACACTCACACATACAAATGAATAAACACTAGGACTAGTAAGGATGCTTACATAATTTCAGTGAGATCGTTAATGTTTGAGCAATGAAGATTTAAAAAGACTAGGTGATGACATCACATGTGCAGGTAAAGAGTTCCAGTCACTAAAATAACGATTAAAGAAAGAAAATTCCAAAATAAATTAGTGCGGACAGGTTTTGCCCTAACTTTGTAATCATGGTTAGATCTTGTTACTTAGAATGTGATTTTGCCACAACAGTGCACAATCTTTGTTGTTTAAGTGATGTGAGCCTGGTTTTTCCATTATTCAAGTTTACGCAAATACTTACTGCACGCCTATCCTTACCCTAGTTCCAGACCACCCTCCATTAAACATATCAGCAACTACGATAGGATCATCTGCAGTACTACTCGAATGGAACCCAGTCCCCCCGGAACACACCAATGGGAAGGTGCTTGGTTACAAAGTGTTCTACGGTGACGTAAACGGCACAACACGGGGGAAAAGTACTGTTTCCACAAGGAAAACCTTTCAGAATATCGAAGGACTAACACCCCACACGAACTATATTTTTCAAATACTTGCGTTCACTGCAAAGGGCGATGGCACACCGAGTGCCCCATATTATGTGAAAACAGGTAAAGTAGGCTTTTATTTTAGCTAATTAGTGTTTTCCTTCCGTTCATACGGGCTACGAATCGCTGAAGTATGGTTTCTGGCAGCAGGTTGGCATTTTGATAAAGAGCGAGTTTTCTCGGCATGGTGACAGATGACACATACGTGTTCCTGTCGCATGCCTGACACCAATAAAATCTTTAGATTATAAGAATGTAATGACCCTTTTTTTCGCAAAAAAAGGGAGAAATCTTTTGAGCTGCTAAATGGGATTTCTCCGTTGTCGCATCTCATAGTAGTAATGATTATATCAAGGCTTGTCTTAACACAGGAACATTAGTTGTAGTCACAAGACATTCAATTTTTGTAGTTTGCAATTGCTCCATGATTTCATAGGCCTGTCCCGATTGTGCTGGGCACTCTGAACATTTTTTCGATCTTGGCGCAAAATTTGAATATTTTTTTACAGTTTGGGAAATTAAGCATTTGAATTCTTTATTCTGGGCTAGTTCCGAACAACATTTTGTCTTGAGAAACAATTTTCAGTAAACCGAGAGTCTTTAGTGGTCGAGAAATTGAGGAGCTTTAATAGGAGCGGGGCTGGGGAACTGGTGAGAGCACTCACCCCCCACCAATGTGACCTAGGTTCGATTCCCAGGCTTTTCGTCACTCGTGGGTCTCTACTCTGCTCCGAGAGGTTTTTCTCCGGGTACTCTGGCTTTGCCCTCTCCGCAAAAACCAACCTATGATTTTATGTGATTTCTGTACGGTGCTCCCAAGTATAATTAGGGCGTCTGTACTAAATACACTGACACTTAAGGTGGTTTAGTGCAGTCTTCTGAAGAAAAAGATTAAGATCTTAAACTATGTGAAATTTCTTCTGAAGTGTTAGTCACTGCAATTGACAATTGAATTGATGTAAAATGTAATTTTACCTAACAAATAAATACAAATCAGGGGAAACTGCTAAACATAGGGAACGAGCTCCTGTAGGGGGGACTAGAAACTGTACATTTCAACGGTCTTTTTTTTTTTCAAAACTTAGACTTACATCCAGGGTTAAAATTTTGGGAATTAGTAAACAATATGAAGACAACATCTTGAACATTTTTTTTAAACATCTATCAGACAGGTTTTGAGTTATCATTAAAATAGACGTTTTCAACGTTTTCGCCATTTGCAAAAAACCTGTCTGACAGATTTAACTATTACGCTTGACTTGGTTGACTGGTTGACTGGTTTATTATTAAATCACATCGCAGTAAAATACTGAATTGCGTAATTATTTACAAGCTACAAATATACAAATATAAATGTAATGGCTTAAGATTATATTTAAAAAAAAATTCTCATTCATCTCAAACTTGAGTTGGTTACAGCCGCACACTTCACGTAAAACGAATTAGCAAAACGCTTTGTCTTGGCTTCTGGTGCATTGTACGTTCTTTGGCGCCTGAAATTATAATGAGGGCTGTAGGCTTCAGGAATTAGGTGATGTAGTTTACTGTCCTGATTTTACTTTCCTTCATTTCGATAATGAAACCCTGAATTTTTAAGGTGGAGTCGTACAGCTACAATTGTAGTTTTCGAGAAAAAAGGCTTTGAAATGTCTGGTTTCCATTCCCCCTCCAGGAGGTCGGTCGCTATATTTATCATCCTTCCCTGATTTGCAGTTATTTGTTGGGTAAAATTACATTTGACATTTATTGTAGTGAGTGACTAACACTTCATAAGAGACATCCCGTTGCTTTAATTTCACAGATTTCAAAATCTTGATCTTTTTCTTCGGAAAAATGCAGTAAGTCACCTTAAATAAAAGGCCTTATCCCTTATGATTATTCTCACACAAACACCTACATGGTGGAAATGAGTCTTGCAATTGAGTAACTGAATTAATTTGAAAACACGTAAGTCTTCTAAAGTTCGATAGCATTAATGTTTTATTTTTCTGAACATTTATAAACATCGGAGGGCTAATTCTCTGGTAAAAAATAGGCATACTGAGTGATACAAATCTCGAAGGAGATGTTTCCAAATTTTAGCATCTGTTGAAAACTGTTTGAGCACTTCTTTTTGTTTGCTATTTTGCATTGTCCCGCGATTAAAACGTTTCCACCTATTAATATTTTTTCACACTTAAGTTATCCAAAGTACATTGCCTTTTTTCATCGTTGCGTGTTGATGAGAAATTTGCAACATATGATTTTATTATTGCTTGGATTGCTGTCTTCCTTATTGTTTTACAATAAAACTGGCATCTTTCTCTTCCAGGTGCACCCCGGTCTCCACTGCTCAATGAGATTTACAACGATGCAACGGGTAAGGAGTTCTGTATCAACTCGAAAACAAGCCCCCATTCAGGGGTGATTCACCAAAAGTCATTAACCCCCTCCGTCCAAAAAAAGTCTGAGCTAACAGTTGCAAAATTAGCAGCGCAACAAATATTATAAAAAAAGAGACAACATTTTCAAGTTTGCAAAACATGTTTCGACACAACTTTGTCTTCTTCAGTTACAGCAAGTTATACAGTTTGAGTTTGAATTTGAATAAACCACCGTTAATTCAAATTGTTAAATGTACTCTCAAACGGAATTCTTTGACGTGTTTTGTAACGCTAAAATGTAACCTTACGTATTTTATAACGATGGTTTGTTCAAATTCAAATTCAGACTGTATATATTAACTTGCTGCAACTGAAGATGATATGTCGAAACATGTTTTGCAAAGTTGAAAATGTTGTGTCCTTTTGAGAATCCTGATACTGAGCAAGTATTATCTTACTGTCGACCCCAACTTGGTTGAATAGCATTTCTTTTCAATTTTTCTTAGGAGCAATCACAGCTGCAGTGTTGTCCAGTATAGCAGTTCTCGCAGGTGTTTTCCTTACTATTTGGTACATCAGAAAGAAAAGGAGACGAGCTGAAAGAGAAAATAACGATGGAAATGGTGAGCCACATAGAGCGGTTTTCAATTGAGTGTCGAAAGTAATTAGTGAATTTCTTTGATTTATGATTACTTCACTCATTCATTGGTTCAAAGTTCTCGCGCTACTTTTTCAAGCAATCAGAAGTGGAACCAAAACCAATCGTGGCTCGCGAATGCACATTTCCCCGCGTTTTGTGTCGGCTACGTGTAATTACTTCGATTTTGTGATTGGTTTACTGGATTGTCTCCGTCCTTTTTGATTGGCCAAAGTAAATAATTTGGTTTTGGTTTTACGACACTCGATTGAAACTCACTCTAATAGGAATGTTAATTCAATAAAACGGTTTACCTTAAAGTGCTACTATGATGAAAAAAATCAGTTCCTTTTATCTTCACATTTTGAAAGTGCTTAACCCCTGACTGGCAAAATTTTGAGCTTTGATTTTCATCCGAAAGATGTTTACTTTGAGTGTAACTTTTGGATTTCACTTTCCGCCGTTATTCACGTCAGTTAAAGACTGACCGATTGAACTTCAAAGGGTTGAATCGAGGGAAAAGTGACTCAATGGCTTAAATTTCCAGCTTGTAAATGCAGCTTATTATATATGCAAGACACGAGTTTAAAAGTCTGAGGCCCGTTTCAAACGTCGAACTTTACATGAGCCGAATCTAATGCAAATGAGCGAAAACAATAGATTTTTTTCTAATTTGCATTAGATTCGGCACATGTAAAGTTCGACGTTTGAAACGGGCCAAAAAGCCCGAAACTCCCGTGTTGCATATCAATTCAGCTGCGTACACACACATTCAGTTGCATTCTTAAACTAGTGAGTCAGACGTCATTGTATCCTCGTTTCAGCAATCTCAAGATTTTAAAAATAGTAAAGGCGTACCATAAGATAGGAAAATTCCAATTGAAATAACAGGTGTCTTTTGGAACTTGGTCTTTAGTTAACATACTTTTAGTTAACATACTTTTGAAATCCAAGAAGAAGAATTGTTTTTTTTAAATTTTTTTCGTCACAGGAGCACTTTAAGTAATGTCACTTGGAAACAGTGGTGGTTCTTAAAACGAACTTGGGGTAGACTTTCATATACCGGACAAAAATGACAAAAGAACCTTTGTTATTCCGTTTAGCCCTGGCTAGTTAGGTATTGTCATGTTCGCTTTGTTCTTTTGTTTACGGACATTAATTATTTCGGATCCGGTATATGAAAGACCAGCCCGAACTTGACTTTATCGTCGTTAGCCTATTATCGCAAAGGGCAGCTTCCTATATTGGGTTCTAAATCTCAAGCGGCCTTGAGTTTACCTGCATATTTCATTAGCACTATTTAAAAGCAATTCCTAGTCTACGCTTGCTTCGAGATTCTGTTCCTTGACCTCTCTTTACAATCACCGGAACGAACACAATACTTTCAGCAATGTTGGATCTCTTGCGCATCAAAACAAAGTGGAACCAAATTGCCAACTTTATTGAGTGATTTTCTTTTATTATTAGGTATTACGATTTTAAGAAAAGCAAAGGAAGTTTCATTAAGATAAAATTCCTTCAACACAGTAAATATTTTGTTATTATTGAATTTTCGACCTTGGATATAAAGGATATTACACGGCCTCGCGGAGATACGAAATTTCTCTTCGAATTTTAAAATTTTTTTAACAATCGAAGAGAAATTTCGTATTTCCAAGCAGCCATGTAATATTCTACTTATATATATAAACACCAATGAAATACTAAATCACTTCACGAAAGGCATCGAAAGGCGCGATTTTCATATGTAACCATAGCAACAGTGATCTTTTCACGTGTGAAGATAACATGTTTTCACGTGTGAAGATGTCATGTTTTCACGCGAAAGCGCACTTGGTATTTCATTGGTGTTTATATAATAAATTGCGTTTCTTACTAGCCTTCAGATTAGTTCAGTTAATCTCGGTTATCAGCTCATATATCGTTTGACCGTATATGGTCATACGGTTATCGGTCGTCGATTATCGGTTTTCTCATCGATTATCGGTTGGTCCAAAGGTCCAAGCGTTCAGAAGTTAATGAACATTCTTATAAAAAAATTGTTCAATTCGTGCTTGTTGGATACGAGACTGGTTATAGCTAACTCGGCGCACCATCTCATATCCATCTACATCTACATTTATACGTTAGCAGAAACTATATGTGGTTATCACGCTAACTTAAAATAATTAAAAAAAATAAAAATAAAAAATACTTAAATCAATGAATAAATTATAAGAATAATTCATTTGATAGAATAATTAAAATGAAATATAAAAAATTCCTAAATAAAATATTCATCATCTAATCAGTCTTTTACTCATAATTAGACAATTTCTGATAGACCTTTTCCATTCTTGAACTGTTCTTGGAAAAAAGGAATATTTAAAGACGTCATTACTTGCGTGCTCAATACAATAGTACGAGTTTCATTAGGTAATGTCAAATACTCAGATTTCAGTACACGAATTTTTCATTTGTAATTTTGTACATTGTACATAAACGAGCATGTTGACGGCGAAAAGTTAGAGATTCCCATTCCATGCCACATTTGTTCAAACGATGGATAGCGCTATCCGCCGGATTTTTCACTATCCGCTGTATAACTCAATTTGGGTTAGTGTTTATCCGCTGGATAGTTATTTATCCGGTGGATAGCGCTATCCATCGTTTGAAATGGGGCCAGTTCTCCAATCATTGAGGTAACAGTTGACGTATATCTGTAGTCGTTATCCAATGGCAGCTCATGGAATAATTGTTAACTAGAATAAAGAAAAAGATAAGACAGATAAGAGCGAATAGTACATTATCCCTTCCGCTGACTTAATTAGCATTGCATAAGTGATCTCTATCGAAGAACACGAGAAGGGACTCCGAGAGCTAAATCCTTCAGAGAAAGGACGGGAGGGAGGGCCGATGCTTTGCAAAGACACCCTTTGCGAAGTGATCACCTCGCATAATTACATTCCGCTTAAATAATGCCTAATACGACATTGCGGGGGATAATGAATATTGCATGAGTGTGAAAATAATGATGTTCTTTAATTTAAGAGTTAACGATTTCGCTTTTCTTTCCTGTATTTTTTCTTTGTCACATTGTATTACATGTATCAACTATTCAGCTCGCTGCCTTAAAATTTTCTTTGTACTTATTGCAAGTTTGCTTAAGTGTTATATTTATTGATTACGAGTTTTGTCTGGTTATTTTCGGTCAAAGTATGAAGTGAATGTTAAAGGAACCATGCAATCAAGCATCAACCGGTGGGACACTAGAGCTCTGCCTGCCCCTGCATGACAACAGCGATCGGGGATTCCAATCACCGGCATTCCTTTGCTTCAAATTCCACCACCCAAGTAACGGTTAAGCTTGAGTGTTATATCGTGAGGGTTGAGTGCAACCAAAGGAGGGTATTGCATTACACCGGGCTCATACCAACAATAGATTTCAAATAATTGTGTTAATTATAACATACCTAGTAAATGTTCTTGTAATCCAATTCAATATCGTAGGCGTGCTTCAATTTCCCTCTGAGCATAGTTAATAGAGGGGAATGGTTTGGAAGCTCGGCAAACATCAAAGGGGCAGACAAACATGCCAAGATTTACGTTGGAAAGTCCACGACCGTGCACAATCTTTTATTTTGCGTTCATACACTATGCATGATTTACGTAACCAACACTTTTCTATTGGTTAGTTCCTCAGTACGGAGTAAACAACTATTGCGTTTTGTGCACGGTCAAAACCTACAACAGAGAAATTTGTCGGGGTTCATAACCATTCCCCTCTATTAACTATTCTCTGAGGTATGCTGATGATGCCAGCAAACAAATGCCTCGCGAATTGTTTTCAGGCTTCGAACAAGTAACGAGAAACTTTATTCATTTACGGTTGCGTAGAAAAGGAAAGCGGAGCCAATTCTTAAAGGAAGACTCTGACGAAAAAACACGATTTTTTAAAAAGTCTGAAATCCTAGAGGAAACGTCGCCAAAATGTTGCATACGCTTTTCAAATAATGAATTTAACTTACTTTCACCAACATTTCAATGTTATTACGTCGAAATACTTGTTTTTCATAGCATCCGCCATTATTGGAATGTCGCCTGTATACTTATTCGAGAAAGCCTGGAGCGAGGACTTATGACGTCACTTACTCAACATATCGCTCGCTACTTGAGTAAACAATGGAAAACATGTCAGAAAGCGAAGCTTCATCTTTTATCGATCATGATTTATCGACTTCGGAATTATCGTTTGACTTCAAAAAAATATTCTGAGTCACTTACCTGTGATTACGAAGATTTAGACTCGTGGCTACTGAGGAAAAAGCAGCCGCATATCGACGAGAAAGAGCTCAAGAGAAAGAACAAGAGGAATGCTTCGAGATCGTTCGAATCAACTGATATTAGATGGTATGTTGGAGTCGTGATTTTGTCTGTTTACCATTGTTCCCTTCATTTGTAAAAATTCAAATTTCTCGTTCTTTTTTTCTAGGTGCAAATGTACGTGTTGTTCTTCGGACGCAGTAACAAAGGCCAGTGAAAGGGTAAGGAAAGCTTCTGCTGTTACTAGCGAAATTGATCGGTGAGTGGAGTAGCTGGAACTGAAGCAGTTGCAGATGTCGGAGAACTACAGTACCACTGATCTGCCTGGGCTTCAATCTTGTTGCTTAGATGAGTGGGTTTTAAAAATAGTCGCCATAGGATTAAGAAACCGAAAGAACGAGCGATACACATCAATGTATGAGCAAGGCCAAACTGCGAAGTATCGGTATTAGAGCGCTGTATAATAAGCTCAATTTGGATTGCACTTTTCAATTTTCCTTGTCGGGAAATATTTTCAGTTTTTTTACAACGTAGCAATTAAGAACGACAGTGGCAATAATTTCCTTGCTCCTGAATAGATTTCTACGATCAGTTTCATACCGACAGTTTATTCGTCTTGTTTGGGACTTCATGGGGTATATCATACGTTGATGTGTGTATCGCTCGTTCTTTCGGTTTCTTGATCCTATGGTGGCTATTCCTCAAACCCACTCGTCTAGACAACAAGATTGAAATCCAGGCCGATCGGTGGTAGTACTTTTTCATCTACAACTGCTTCCAGCTTCCCCCGGCACCGATCAATTTCGCTACAGCAGAAGCATTCCTCTGCCTTTGTTACCGCGTCCGAAGAGCAACACGTACATTTGCACCTAGAAAAAAATAACGAGAAATTTGAATTTTTACAAATGAAGGGAACAATAGTAAACAGACAAAACCACGACTCCAACATACCATCTAATATCAGTTGATTCGAACGATCTCGAAGCATTCCTCTTGTTCTTTCTCTTGAGCTCTTTCGCGTCGATATGCGGCTGCTTTTTCCTCAGTAGCCACGAGTCTAAATCTTCATAATCACAGGTAAGTGACTCAGAATATTTTTTCGAAGTCAAACGATAATTCCGAAGTCGATAAATCATGATCGATAAAAGACGAAGCTTCGCTTTCTGACATGTTTTCCATTGTTTACTCAAGTAGCAGCGAGCGATATGTTGAGTAAGTGACGTCATAAGTCCTCGCTCCAGGCTTTCTCGAATAAGTATGCAGGCGACATTCCAATAATGGCGGATGCTATGAAAAACAAGTATTTCGACGTAATAACATTGAAATGTTGGTGAAAGTAAGTTAAATTCATTATTTGAAAAGCGTATGTAACATTTTGGCGGCGTTTCCTCGAGGATTTGAGACTTTTTAAAAATCGTGTTTTTTCGTCAGAGTCCCCCTTTAACTTAACTTAAGCCGTGTGCACACTCAACGTTGATTATGATCAACTGAAGTATAATTCAGGCTATCACATTCCATTCAATTTTATTCAGTTATGGTTGCGTTCACATCCGCGAAAGTTCAGATACAATAGGCAGGGTAACCTCTCAATGTGAGACAAAATGGCGCCGTATCGCGCGGCTACCACGATTATCATGATCATCACCATGCTTGGGGTGAGAAGAAAACCAAAGATAACTTCCGAGAATAGAAGAAGACGAATCCAAATCTTCGTTCCATGAAGCGATTACAAGTTTCGTCTGCTCATACCACCACGAGTTCAACATTCTGTTCAAGTGCGCACTGTAATTACTTGAAACAACCCCCTTGAGGTTGTTTGAAATAATTATAATCCAATTGTAATCACGTACTGTAATTAGTTGATTTGAAACCATTGGAAACTCAAGTAGATTATAATTCCATCATATTCGAGGTCTAATGTGAACACGGCTTAAATTAGTCAATTCTTAACTTTCTCATGAAGTCACAGAGAAACGGCGGCCATATTTTTGACAAAGCTAATATCCTCCGGGAATCTGAGTCTATTTTTATACTAACGTTTTCCTTTGTCTCGGTGAACAAACATGACCGCTGATAGTAGTATATAACGTAGGAGTTCTGCTTCCGGCGGATGATGAGGATCGTATGGATCCATCTACATCTTTAGTCCCTCCAAGAGATTCGGATTGATCCCGGTTTGATCGATATGATGCAATTGTCGCAAACCCCCACTTACTGTCGATCACGTGATTAAAAAGCCAGAATTAAAGCAAACGGAGATGCCGCACCAAATTAAGAAATCATATTATAATAAAGTTTCGATATAACGCACGCTCTGATTTATTATAGTACAGTTGCACGGCTGACGCCACTCGTAGGATTCGAAAAATAAATTTTTCCAAACATTTTAGCCGAATGCGTGAGGAAATTAAGAAATTCTTTATTTCATAATAAATAAAGAAACCTTGCCTGTGATCTGTTCTGTTGTAAAGCACTTAACAAGCAGATAGCGCACTCAAGAAGTAGGGAAAACTCTCGACTGTTTCGTCTTTCCCGTACACTTCTTGAGTGCTCTAACCGCTTCCTGCGTGCTTTGCAACAGAACAGATCACAGGCTAGGCTTCTTTATTTGCTAAACCAAACTGGAGTGAAGCATAGAAAATACATGTGCGGTGAATATGACGTGTTTCTCATTTGCGTCTCCTTGGTGGAGAAAGTTGTCAAAGACGAACTGCCGCAGCCAATGGTTCGAAATGACAGCAGTTCATCGCGTAACGGCATAAAATAATTTTGTATGTGTATTTGCTTTTTAGATCCACACCCCCTTGTTACACCCTATGCTGCTTCATCACCGGATTGGCTTGAGAGAATCATCGCTTCTCATAACTACGAGATAATGGAAAATGAAGTTGACGAGGCTGTTTCAGTCACCTGTCAGCGGGTACCCTACATCAACATCGCTCCGAATGGGTCTCTGAAACTTCCTCCGTATCTGAGGAACATTTTCCTGGAGTTTGAAAGATATTACGAGAACACGCGCTATCAAAGGTTGAAACGGTATGTAATGACAAACCAACAAAGATATGATACAGCCGTAGGCAGCAGAGAGATTTCTTAAGCACAGTCCACGTTTAGTAGGATTAGGTAAATGGGAATGGGTAGTGTCGCCTTTACAAATGTAATTGTCAACTCTCTCTACCACGATGCATCATTATTATTTACTTTCTATTAGAATGATTGCAGTTTCCCAGTTTCTCCGATAAGTGCTATGGAAAGCCGAGTGCGAGTCAAACAGAAGCTAGCATGAAAGTGTGAACGAGAAAACTAAGAGGGAGAGCTCTATCTTTCTTATCATGGCACTCTACTTTTTCGTATTATATAGCATTACTTCACTCTTTAACGCTTTTGCATTGAAAAGATGAAAAAAGTGATAAAATGATAATTTTAAATTCATAAATGAAAAATACTATAAATAAATCAACCTTACAAACGAACATAAAAAAATAAAGAAAATTTAATTTAACCTGAGTACAAGTAGTTGGCGAGATATTTTATCGGGAAATTATTAAACAAGCGCAAGTAAATCGATTGTTGCTCCGTTGAGTTTTGGCTGCGAGAGCGAGCGGCTGCGAAGCGGCGAAGCCGCGAGGGACGGAATGTGGAGGGAAGGAATGTGGCAGGGAGTGTATTACAATTAATACACGTTTTGGAGAAGGGCAAGTTAAATTATACTTTTATTGCCTCTTTAAAGTGCTACTAGAATCAAAAAATCACCCTTTTTGTTCCTCCGATTTTGAAAGTGTGATTGCTCAACACTTGACTGGAAATTTTAACCTTTGGTTTTTATCCAAAGGCTATTTACTTTGAGTGTAAGTTTTGGATCTCATGGTCTGCCATTACTCACGTTCCAAACTGACCGATTGGACCTCAGAGGGTTGGATCTAGGGAAAAGTGACGTCATTTACTCACTAGCTTAAAATTTCATCGTGTAAACTCAGGTTAATGTGTATGCAAAACACGAGTTTAAAAGTCTGAAAGCCCGAAATTCCCATGCTGCATATTAATTCAGCCGCGTACAGACGCATTACATTCTTAAACTATTAAGTCTTTGACGTCATTTTCTCCTCGACCAGCTCTCTCAAGATTTTAAAGTTAGTAATGGCGGACCATTAAATAGACTTAAATAGAAAAATTCCATTTTAAATAAGCAAGTGTCTTTTTTTAAATAAAGTCTTAAAACATGGGTCACTTAGTGTTTAGTTAACATACTTCTGAAATCCAAGGGAAAAAATATTTGATTTTTTGATCATAGAACAACTTTAAAGATCTTTTAATCCCCTTTTTGAATTAACGACGTATTAACGCCGTTTGGCACATCTTAAGAAAGACTTACTCAGCGTTGCTGAACTGACTTCCTCCTTAATGGAGGCTTCATAATTCCCATTTAACTCCACGTTGTAGCCTCGATTAAACAGATCTTCCATGATTTATGTAGTAATGCAATTTTGGTGGTATCTTTTTTCTAGTGGAAGACCTTTCATCGGATGGACCTCGGACGTCAATGACGGTCTTTTATATGATACACTTCACCGTGGAATACCGGTTCCATCTGTTTCTCCCAACAGTTTGAGCCGGGAACCAGCACACCAAACAACAGTTGAAGATTCCCGTAAAGGACTCAAGCGTCACTCTATTTGTTTGGGTGAGCTGAGAGGCGTCAGGGAGGCTGTTCAAGGTGAATTTTCCAGCACGCAACCAGTGGAGATAGATACCATTGGATGCACAACAAGTCACAATCGCCGGCGCTTTTCTATTGATCTTGGTGAAGTCCGAGAGTTTATTGCAATGACAGAGATGAAATCGACTCCTACAGATAACCCGGCCGTCACTGATCATTGGCCAGCAGACATGCGGGAAACACATCAAAGTGAAGCCCTTGCTAACCAGCTAGCAGCTGCTTATTTCTGAGGAGATTATTACAGTGTAACAGTTAACCTTAGATGCGCCATTGCAGGCTGAAGATAAGAATCACTGTTATACCGATAAACACAACAACTGAAAGGCATGTTGCTGTGTATTGTTAAACGATAAAAATTGTAGCTATTCATTGAATTGCTTGGCCTCGCTGGATAACGATGATTATAGATAAAGTCATTTAAGCAAATTGCTTCGCCTCGTATATTGGGTACTTTTAATGTTAAGTTCTTTTGAATGGGTTAGTGTTTTCGTGCTAAATTAATTAAGGGATATTAAAAAAGGTTATTGGTTTCAGTTTTCCTGGTAGTTTCCAAGCAACATTAGTGGAAGATTCTTATGAGAAACTAGCTCCTAAGGCTGTTTGCTTTTTGGTATAGTTGCGATCGGAGTGTGTCTTCTCCTAAGGTCATGAATTTGGTTTGAAACAGGTGTCGAGAAAGGTGTTTGGTACGCTGGGCCAACTACGTTTTTTATTAGGAATGTTTTAATTGGTTTTTGGTATCACTACGGTTTTTTGTGTTTCTCTCAGTGGTGTTTTTACCCAGACAAGCTCTTTTACTATATTTTTGGAAGCAACTTGTTTTCAGTTCACCTCTGGGCCTTTTGACATGTTCTCGCGGTTCCAGATCGCATTTATGACAAGAGTGGTCTCTTTTGGGTTTTCAGTAAGTGTTTTAATCTATATTCTAATATTCCTAAGTAATTTAAAATAACACCTGTAATTGTAATTATTATCCTGTTCTGCCTGGAACGTGCGTGCCAGATAAATTTACGGAAAAGGCGGCGCTTATGTTCGTCCTTTCCTTCTTTTCTCTGTAAATTTGCTGTGTGACTTAATTCTAGATATTGTAACTCGTTCCTTGTAATTTTTGTAACTTGTCATACTCCGTTCGTGCTAATCTGATGTTTACAAACCCGTAAGATCCCGTCGAGACAAACGATTTTCTTCAGTAGTGGAAAAAGTATGTTAATGTGCTGACGCGCAGGCGTAATGCGTGTCGCAGGCGTCATTTTGACGTGTGATTGGCACTTGATTGTTCATTCAGACTAAGAACATATAAAAAGAGCTGTATACCTAACAAATGAGAAGTTAAGCAGGACTAGTTGAGCGAGAGCTGTAAGATCGACCCGAGAACACCAAATAAAGAGGCGAAACAGCAGAAGTGTTGGGGAGTCTTTCTTCCCCAAAAAGATTTCCTTCAACAGTAGTCTGGAGAAGGTCGATTTACGCTTCTTGTCCACCCCTTAAAGCCGTCTTTAAAATGTGCAAATCTAAGATAAATTTGCTCAAACTCTCTGGCTCAAACCAATATTAAGTCCAGGTTTTTAAAACAAGTGATCCAGTCTCGCGTCATCCACTTGAACGTTTGAATTAAGGACAGTATTTTGACTGTTCGTCTGAAATGACAGGGCACGGTCGACGTTTCAAAGTTTCTCACCGGCGAGTATATAGGATGCATTACACGCTGAAGGTAAGAATCGCTGTTGTGCGGATAAACTTTAGGGTGTACGGATGGCCGCAGAAGTTACAGCACTCTCTTCCCATAAATGTACAAACATGTGGCCCGGGTTCAACTCCCAGACCGGGTTGAGGTTCACATGCAACAAAAGGTGTTTTTCAAACAACACTCGCAGTTTCATTTGAGACTTTGAGGGGCATGACTTTGTAGAGCTCGCACACCAGCGGGAAACATTGTCCATTCAGGACCTACAATCGGCGTCAAAATTGTTGTCACTCTTATCCTTTAGAGTCGATTTCAAGCTTGGTGCGAAAATGGCCCCCTCCACCGCACCCCCAGGACAATGTTGTGTTATTTTCTGTTTCCTACGAGCCTTGTCAACAGCGGTACAACATTGATTAGCGTGGGAGAGGGAGGGGTATCCCGGAAACGTACTTTTTGGACAAGTTTTCTTTGCAAACAATGAATGTGTCGTTGCCAGTGTGCTCTGTTGGCAACTGTCTCAACTAATTTTGTCGCCGATTGTCTGTTTCAAAAAAATTTCCTTTATACCCTTTATACGGGCACCTATAGTGCACACTGTCCGTCAATATGAACACATGAGTGAAAGACCTTTTACAGGTGTAAAGTATTGCGGATATTTTTTTTTATTTTTCCCTTTTTCGAGTGTGAAAAATGCGGTGTCCTGTGTCGTTGCATATTGTAGATAAAAGACCTATTGTAGCTCCCAGGAGTCTTTCGAGAAGCTCAATGGGTAGAGCATCAGACCGGTGTTACAGTGTCGATTCTGTGGTCAAGCTGGAGTGGCTACCCATGCGCGAGCGCCGTGACTGGCATTGCATTTATTAAAGAATACCCACAAGGGTAGCCGGCAGCCGGCCTCTTTCGCTTCCGTTGGATAGAGTTACCCATACTCGCACTCTACGTTCAAGCAGCACCCTTAAGCAGGATACCATTAACTGGAGCTTACATCTGTATTGTACGCTTGAGTCAACCCTGTCCCGTGTCTTTCTATTTTTAGAACTACTCTATTTTGACGTATGTGACTGAGAACATACGTGAAGTGGTTCACATACGTCACATACGTATGTGACGCAATAAATGGCTGACCATAGGTCTCTTATGGTTGGCTATTGTGAAAACACTCTTTAAAGCCACCGGTGAGGTGCTTCAGAAAATAGAAAGATATAAATAGAAAGTGTTGATTCAGAGGGTTAATATGGGAGATGGAGGCTCCGGCTAATGGGCTCGTGCCTTAATCTAACCATCCTACTTACATCACGTACATCACACACTTTCCAGGACAGCGCTGCATCTTTGTTCAATGCTCTCCCGCCTGCGATTAAATCACAACTTCAGGTCTTTTTCAATCCAAAGCGGACGTTTGAACTCTTAAGGAAACGCTGCCTTCTTTCATAGTGCACGTTTTGGGTGGTTAGCTTGACCTTTTCTAATTTACTTTATCACATTATATGTAGGACTATAAGTTAGTGTACATTATTTGTCTAAATGAATATAGATTTTAGTTGTAGCATAGTTTATCAGATGAAGAGCCAATATGTTTTGGATATGCTGATAAACCATTATTATTATCATTGGTTCGATGATCCTGGTTTTGTAGCCCCTCTTTCACCCGTCGCCGAGGAACTGGGTTAAGTTTGTTGGTTTTAAACTGTTTCTTAAAGTTTTCCGTCGGGTACCTTGGTTTTCCCCCCTCCTCAGACCATTTGATATTAATTAACATGATTTCAATTGATTTCTGTGCTGTGCCCCTGCGCTAAAGACAGTTGACACTTAAATCAACGTCAATATTGTCATTATTACAGGCAAGTGATCTAAACATATAATTTTGCGCGGATGGAATCGTACTGTTTGTTTAGTGTTAATAAAAATACAGAAAACATAAAAAAAAGGGGCAATCAAATTTGTGCTGACACTTTTTAGAACTTTCTGGGATGTACTCCGCTTCCATATCATGCTGATCTCTGAGATGGTTTCCGACTGCCGATCCTTTGTGTTCTTCAATCCGTTGGTGTAGGTGTCGGCACGGATAACCCGACATAGGGCCTGCATCGTACAGGTCACAGACAGTCGGTCCAGGTCACACCTAAAATATAATACACCGTGTATTGCGGGAGGCCGCGATTCTCTCGGTCGGCACCAAGAATAGCAACCTCTGGCTGGTTCCGAAATCTGGGGGTCTATTTTGGTAACCGTTGACCTAACAGCTATTAATTGATTCAAATTTCTGAGATTTCGCTGACAAGCCGGAAGTGCGTGATTTGCCGTCTTCCGTCCACTCTTCCTTGGTTCGGGGTTGCCAGCAATCTCGTACCCAGATTCCTCGGGCTTTTTGGCCAGCGAGTGAGCGCCCGGAAAGACCCTGGGTTAATGGACTTGAACTATTTTTTTGATTGGCCGCTTGCATAACAATGGCAGTCCGACAGGAAGTCGGTAAGTAATTCGGAAACCCTAGAATTTGGAGGCAAATTCAAAATCTAAAACTAGTTTCAGTGCTGTTTGTTTTTTCTTCCTCAGAAATATATAAATCACAAAGAAAATAGTAAAACGACGGGGTTTGAATTCTGTCGAATACCGCACGGGAATTTTGCCACGCTGATAAAAAGTGATTACTGTTACTGATGCAAAAGTACCGTGGGAAAACATTACATCAGTCTCTTTGAGAAGAAATCCGTGGAAGAAGGTCTTGTCGAAGCCATTCAGAATTACGGAAACATAAAATTGTAGTGGAAGAGGACGTTGGTCTCGTTTCCACAAAAATTTGTCGATCGTGTTGCTTGCACGATGGAATGCACGCTGAAACACTAAAAATACACTTACTGAAAGCGTCAGAAGTTTCATCTTCCCTCTCTCTTACAGCAAGCCAATGATCATTTCTCTAGTTTCTTTTATGGTGTATAAGGCTAAGTTTTTTGTTTCTCAAATGCTTTCAACCCGCCATTTCTACTGTTTACTGTTTTCTCTTTTCTGTTTCCGTTAAAGCTCAAGCATGCGCAGTAAGACCGGAACCCAGGTTTCCTGGGAAAATAGAGTCCATTATCCCAGAGTCTTTCCGGGCGCTCACCCGCTGATCAAAAAGCCCGAGGACTCTGGGTACGAGATTGAATTGCCAGAGGTCGTTATTCTCGGTGCTGACCGAACGAAATGGCTCCCCCTGGGGACGGACTGAGGTCACCAAGCTGTCTGCGTACTGCGTTTGCGCGGATTTCTATTCTTTGATAGGCCCTTTCCGAGTTCATGTCTGCCTCCTCTTCAAAGCAAGTCTAAGTGCGAAGTTTCAGTTTTCCTTCAGAACTAATTATCATTAAAAACTTCGCACTTAGAGTCGCTTTAAAGAGGAAGCAGACATTAACTCAGAAATGGCCTATTTTAAAAAGGGCAACACGATTCTAATTGGAGCGTCTAATAATAGCAATAATTGTCGTCACTAGAAATGTGTTTGAGATCTTGTGCTGGTTATCTGCATTTCTTTCTCGCGAAAAATACGCACTGTAGTTAAAGCCCGGCCAGGGCCGGATTTTATTTTGGACGGCCAGGCGCGGGACGGTTAGAGCACCCCAAAGTATTTTTAAATACTTATTCGCTTGGGGGTTGGGGAAACGTGTCCGACACAGAAATTGCTGGTCGTATTTGTGGATTTTCTTCCGCATCTTGCACCTTTGCCTGTCAAGTTGCCGAATTCAGATAGTGAAATCTATGGCAATTTCGAAGCTCACTTTTGTCTTTAGTGTGTTGAGTACACCAGCCTCTTTCGCAGCTGAAGTATGCAAACTAATCTTTGATTTCATATGGAATTACAAAACCCCGAAGATTAAAAAAACCACCTTGATAAAAGACAAGGAAAACAGAGGCCTAAATATGATAGACGTTTCTTTGATTGATAGAGCATTAAAAATATGTTAGGTAAAACGTTTCTGCTCAGAAGGTAATCAGCCGTGGAAGATCATTCCTTTACGTCTGCTTTCTAATGTAGGCGGAACACTACTGTTTTATTGCAATTACAACGTTGAATATTTGACTTTAAATGTAAAACTGCCGGCTTTTTATAATGAAATAATTCTACATTGGCAAGAAATTAATAACGTGATTCCTGAAACAAAGAAAGACGTACTTGATCAGATTATTTGGAACAATAGTTTTATAAAAATCAATAACGCGTCCGTGTACTTTGAAAGTTGGCACCAAGTTGGTGTCACTAAACTCTCGAGCCTTGTAGGTTTAAACAAAACCCGGCTTCTATCTTTTCATGAGTTCTCACAGAAATTTAAGATCAAATGTAACTTTCTGCAGTACATTGGCCTTACTTCTACAATACCGGGAAAGTGGAAGAATTACTTAAGAAAATCGTTGCCATTGATAAGATGACTTGCAAAAGAATACACAGGTTACTACTGGTCGAAAACCGAAATTCTAATCCGCCAACGGCAGAGAAAAAGCTGATGGAAATGAAATTCAGTACGGAAGAATGTAAGAAAATTTATTCCATACCTTTTGTTGCTACAAAAGAAATAAAACTTTACACAAAAGCTGCTCTTCACAAAATGAAAAAAGTTGAGGATCCTTTCTGTCCTTATTGTCTAAATGTGGAGCAAACAGTCACCCATTTATTTGTATCCTGTCCTATTACTGTCTCCTTCTGTATAGTAACATGACGTACCTAGATAGGCCGCTGACCAGAGAGTGTGAAGTTAGGAACGCCGGACTGATCGGGAAAGAGCAATTAAAAGAGACTTGTTGTGTTCACGGATAATTCTGGTATTAGCTGTATGCGTTACCGGGTTTAGCATGGTGTCAGAAGTGGGATCTTTCTACTAGTGTGAAGGGACAACGATCAGATCAGCAGGACAAAGCGGAATAAGCAGTCGAGTCGTGCACGAGCTAACAAGGTGGGCTCAAACAAGATGGCGGAAAGCGTTCCACATGTCAAACCACCAGAACCTCTGGAAATTTCGACAGGAAATCCTGCACATTCGTGGGAAAATGGAAACAAAAATTTGAAATTTACCTTAAGGCGACTGCAGCTTCCAGGAAACCCGATGAAATGAAGGTGGGGTTGCTTTTAAACCGCATTGGCGACTCTTGTTTGGAGATTTACTCAAACTTCGTCTACTTAACCGAGCGCGATGATCCTGCGAGAGGAGAAGCGAAATTGCCGGCCGCAAATCCTGACAACTACGCAACTGTGTTAGCAAAGTTTGAGGCGTACTTTCAGAAACGGGATCCACAACTGATGTTACGAGAGAAATTCTGGCTTCATCTTCGACGAGAGCCGGCACAAACCTTCGATTCCTGGGTTGTCACCGTAAGAGAAAGGGCCGCCGAATGTAAGTTTCCCGTCGATTTTTACGAGCAAGCTGTGAGAGACAAACTCACCTTTTCTTGTAAGAAGGACAGTTACAAACTGAAACTTTATGACCAGGGAGCCGCCCTTTCACTTGAAAATACTGTGAAAATCCTATCTTTGAAAGAAGCTACGAAACGTGAGTTGCAAGAGTCAAAGACGGCAGAGATTGAGAGCGTCACACAGCGAGATAGCAAGCCATACCCTCAGACCATGAACAACCCACAGCGAGGTCCCAAGTCATACTCTAGGAGGCGATCATTCCAGCCAAGCAGCAGGAATTGTGGATACTGTAATCGCCAGCACCCCCCTGGACGGAGGAATTGCCCAGCCGCAGAGACCCGATGCAACAAGTGCAACAAACTGGGACATTTTCCTCAGTATAATTTGCAAAAGCGCGCCTGTTCACAAGGTCAACCAAGTTCTTGACAATGAGGGCGACTACTTTCCCACATTTGTTGGGAGGGTTATAACCACACCCACGTCAAACAAAGTTTGTCAAACGTCCCCTGCAGAACCAATTGCTCCCCCAACATCCGACTTAGGGTGGCACATTAAGCTAAAGATAAATGACCAAGAGTTGACCTGGTGTGTTGACACAGGAGCACAACTATCTGTGATGCCAGAATCTGCGTACAAGGAGTCATATGGAACACTGTCAAAACTAGACAGAGAACTTGTGGGAGCAGGTGATGTCCCCTGACGACCGTTGGATTTGCAATCATAAACCTTGCCTCAGAAGATAAAGCCATTTCAGAACGAGTATACATAGTTAAAGGGGCATCCAAGCTACTTCTGGGAAGACCTGCTATTCGTGGCTTTGGTCTTATCCTTCAAATCCCAGGCACATACAGAGCTATACAGTATCAAAGCAGTCCATCATACGCCCCTGACTGCAGGTAACAATCTTGTGCCCTTTAGCTTAAAGGACGACATTGTAAATAAATACCCAATGCTTTTTCAGGGCCTTGGAAAACTGGAAGGTGAGCATACAATTCATCTCAAGGAAGGGACCACACTCTTTTGTCTGACTACCCCCAGGCGAGTACCATTGCCACTTATGAAAAAAGTGAAGGAGGAGATTGAACGCATGTTGCAACTTGATGTTATCGAACCCGTAGATGAGACGACCGAATGGTGTTCGCCGATTGTGGTGGTACCAAAAGCAGACGGCAGAGTGCGGATATGCGTTGACTTCACAAAGCTTAACCAAGCAGTTCGCAGAGAAGTCTATCAAATGCCGACCGTTGAAGAAACTCTGGGAAGCCTTACCGAAGGTTCAGTATTCCCCAAGCTTGACGCAAACTCTGGCTTTCACCAGATTGTTCTCAACCCTGAAAGTGCCAAGCTGACTACCTTCATAACACCCTTTGGCCGATATATGTTCAAGCGTTTGCCTTTTGGCATATTATCGGCCCCGGAACATTTTCAGAAGAGGATGGATAAAGAACTTTTCGGAATAGAAGGGGTCAAGTGCCGTATGGATGATATTTTAGTCGTGGGTAAAGATCAAGCCGAACATGATCGGCGACTAGAGCAAGTCCTTGACAGGCTAGTGGAGAGGAGACTCACCCTTAACCTTCAGAAATGTCTATTCTCCCAGAGTAAGTTGCAATATTTGGGCCAGATTCTTGACAGTCAAGGTGTAAGAAAAAATCTATCAAAGGTCCAAGCCATCGTGGACATGCCAGAACCCCAAGACATTGGAGACGTGAGACGCTCACCTTATGAAATTTTGCCCAAAGTTGGCGGAGAAGACTAAGCCCTTACGGGACTTACTTAAAAGGGAGAATGCATGGGTCTGAGGCCCAATCCAACAAGAAGCGTTCAAAAGGCTAAAAGCTGACATGGCATCCGAGCAAGTTATCGCACTTTACGATCCGGAAAAGGAGACAACTGTCTCAGCACATGCAAGCAGTTTTGGACTAGGTGCGATTCTTATGCAAAAAAAAACCATCTGGCGATTTGAGAACAGTGGCGTATGCCAGCATATCTATGACAGAGACTGAGTAACGTTACGCCCAGATAGAGGAGGAGGCGTTAGCAGTCACATGGGCACTTGACACTGGGCTGATTTTCTGATCGGAATCAAATTCAATGTACAGACAGATCACAAGCCCTTAATCCCCTTGTTTTCCACCAAGCTGATCGACGAGCTTCCAGTGCGTATTCAACGCTTCAGAATGAGACTCATGCGGTTTGACTTTACCATCAAACATATTCCTCCTGGTAAGCTCTTGTATGCAGCTGATGCACTTTCCAGATCTCCGCGAGAGGATAAAGCCCACGAAACGAAACCATGGAATGACCTACATGATGAAGTAGAATGCTACGTAAATGCAGTCCTAGTGACCCTACCTGCGTCGGATCAGCGCCTGGATGAGATAGGCGTTGCGCGCTTAAGAAAGATGACACGCTCAAACTGGTAATGCAGTATGTGCAGAATGGGTGGCCTGATAAGCGGAAAGTCTACGGGCCTATGACGAAATACTGGGCCGAAAGGGGTAGTATCTCTCTCCACAATGGGTTACTCCTGAGAGGACGACGACTTGTCATACCTCCAAAGTTAAGGCCAGATGTCTTGAGACGTCTAAACGATGGACATCAAGGAGTAACCAAGATACGCGCTAATGCTGCCTCCTCAGTCTGGTGGCCAGGGATCAACCAAGATATCACGAAGGTTGTGCGAACCTGTGCCACATGTGAGAAATACCGCACAGAACGTATCGAGCCAATGAAAGGAACTAAATCTCCTGATAGACCCTGGGCTAGAGTTGGCGTGGATTTCTTCCAGCACAAAGACAAGATATATCTCATCGCTGTAGATTATTTTTCAAGAGATGTGGAGGTCTCCCAAGTGCCGAGGAATGTGAATGCCACTCAGGCTATCTTGCAGTTAAAGAGGATCTTCAGCAGACACGGAATCCCCGACATTCTGTTTACGGACAATGGTCCACAGTGCCATTCGCAGGAATTTACAGCCTTTGCTGATGACTGGCAATTAGAGCACATCACTTCTTCTCCACGGTACCCCAAATCCAATGGGGAAGTGGAGAGGGCGGTCTAAACTATGAAGATGATCTTAAAGAAGAGTGACGACGAGTATTTGGCCCTCCTGACCTACAGAGATACTCCATTGCACCATGGTTATTCGCCAGAGCAACTTAGCATGGGCCGTAGACTACGCACCAGAGTTTCCCGCCAACCGGAGGAGCTGAAGCCCAGGACCCCTGACTTGGATCACATCAGGAGAAAGGAAAAGGAGTACCGTGCTAAAATAAAACTCAACTATGACCAGAGACACAGAGTAGTGGACCTGGCGACCGCGTCTGGATCCCAGACCTGAAAGTAAAGGGGACCGTAGTCAGGCAACACGAAGCACCCAGATCTGTTGTTATACAGACTCCAAATGGGTAGGTGAGAAGAAATCGGAGAATGACACGAAGGATCCTCGAGGACAGCCCTCCGGTCCTACAACAGCTTTCGTGCCATGAGACCTTTCAACCAACTCCAACAAGCGCTTTGGTACCAGACCTTTCTGCAGCATCCAGGGCAAACCACGAAGCATCCAGAGATCTGCATGTTCCTGAAGACCATCCTCCAGTGAATGAACCCTCACAGGAAGGAGCGTGGCTGACTCGTTTGAGACCCCGGGTAGCTATAGAAAGCTTCAAAGATACATTGAAAACTGTTAGCTCTTATTCCTTTAAGAGATTATTAACTGTTAAAAGAAAAGGAGATATAGTAACATGACGTACCTAGATAGGCCGCTGACCGAGAGTGTGAGGTTAGGAACGCCGGACTGATCGGGAAAAAGGAATTAAAAGAGACTTGTTGTGTTCACGGATAATTCTGCTATTATCTTTATGCCTTACCAGGTTTAACATTCTGGTCCGACTTCACTGGTTGGTACCAGTCCATTTCCAAAGAAACTCTAACTCTAGGCAAGAAAGAAATCATGTTCGGCATCTTGAATAATTGGTCCTCTTGTTCAGCCCTAAACCATCTTATTCTTATTGGGAAATACCTAATCTATTGTATAGCAATAAATAAAGTCAATTTTCTTTTTGCTGATTTTAAAGCGTTATTACACCAAAAGATTGAAACAGAAAAATGCATAGCATTCAGCTCAAACAAATGCAGCACTTTTTACAAAAAATGGGCGAGATTCTTAAATTAACAATTAATTTCAATGTTGTTTGTACACTTTTTTGTTTTTTTTGTTTTTTGTTCCTGTTTTCGTTTGTCTTTGCTCTTTGTTTTGTTTTTTGTAGTTCTTTAAATGAGATTCATTATAAGCTTTGTTACATGTAGCTAACAGTGTAGTATATATACGTCTTGTTTTCTCGCATCACTTATATCGTATGTAATATTTTACATTTCAGATCTGTAATGTGTGTTTGACTGTTTTAAATAAAATAAAAATAAAAATAAAAATTAAAAAAAGTTTGATTTTCGGAAATTTTGCAACGACCGGTTCCACAGGCGCCCCAAGCTCAGTGCGAGCATGACCGACAAAAATATAGGGATTTGTATCGAAATACTGATAAAAAGCTTAAGAACATAATGGTATGAAAAAAATTCTCAATTAAAAAGCCCAACCTTATTGTCAACGCGGGTAACTTCCTTCCTGTGTGGTTATTTTCCGACGAGATTTGAGCCGTTTCTCAATTCCGTAGTTGTCAACGGTGATAATAAAATCCCAAGGTTGGAAACTTAATTCTCAGGTGCCACCAATTTGAGTCAAATATTCCTAGATAATTTGTTCCCACGGTCACAATTCCACATCACAATCAATTGAAAGGAAAACAGCTTTCTAAACGTACGCTTCCACACCACAGTGGCCACGGCTTCGACGGTTGATAACGAACTGAGCCTTACCGGGGTGGCAGACCGTAGTTTTGTCAACCGCAAATTTCTTTATTCCCCTTGGTCCAGACAAGGCTCAGTTCGTTATCAACCGTCGAAGCCGTGGCCACTGTGGTGTGGAAGCGTACGTTTAGAAAGCTGTTTTCCTGCAATATTACCGCCTGAGGTCGCTCGCAGGACTGCTATTGCGTTGATGGTGGGTTGAGATGAAAGTTCAATCTTTGTCAATTGATTGTGATGTGGAATTGTGACCGTGGGAACATTTTATCTAGGAATATTTGACTCAAATTGGTGGCACCTGAGAATTAAGTTTCCAGCCTTGGGATTTTATTATAACCGTTGACAACCACGAAATTGAGAAATGGCTCAAATCGCGTCGGATCTGGAAAATAACCTCAAGTTCATAAAAAGTTTTATAACATGCGTTGACGGTTGTGTCGTTATGTTTATAACCGCAGGTTGTTTGTTATTTTTACTCAAGTTGAAATGGCCGAAGAATAAGAGTGTCTACGATGAAGTTACCCACGTTGTCAATAAGGTTAGGCTTTTTAATGGAGAATTTTTTCATATAATTATCTTCTTAAGCTTTTTATCGGGATTCCCATACAAATCCTTATATTTTTGTCGGCCACGCTTACACTGAGCTTGGGGTGCCTGTGCCGGTTCGTTTAGTACCCAGTTTCCATGGGACGATTCAAATCAAAGCTTCCTTACATTATTCCAGTTGAGTAGCAACCAATGAATTTCAACAAATGAGCGATCAACAATTCAGTCTGTAAGTATGGAAACTGGAAAATGGCTGTTGCAGTTCCACACGTTACGGTCAATTCTTCTGTGTGCGCTGTCTACACACAAAATTGGCAAATTCCGAATCCTTCCACGTCAGTTACACGCAGAAATTATTTCCACAGGTTCACTTCTTAATTTTTTCGTTTACACGTTTACGTTGAAGATTGGAGTTCACTTGGTTATATTTAAAGTTATATTTCTGTGTTTGTGGTCTGTGTTGTGACCTGGAAGTGATTTTACACGACCTTGGGTTCATGAAAAAGTAACATCTTCTTTTGTTTACAGTGGCAGAAGCCTTAACAAAGACTGGATTCAGGGAAGAGTCAAGCATATTCCGCACCAACATCGTCAGAAATCGGCTTGCAGAGTAAGGGTTGATTTATTCACATTCAGAAAATTGTGTCAAATTCGAGTGATATAAAGTATTTGGATCGATAACCATTTTGTTGCTCTGTCGAAGGTTAATTTGTTGAAACTAACAATCCTTGCTTTGCACCGAAATCAAGCGTATTCGACACGAATTTTTATTTACAGAATAATGGTCGTTCCAAAACTACTCTTCGATCTCCATTGCCGTTTGGGTTTTTGGAACAAAGTGACGATGAAATTAACGGTAAGTATTTTGCGTTACTTAGATGCGATGGAATCGAATCAATTTGACTTAACTTGTAATCCGTTTTAAACTGCACCTTTAATTAGTACAGCAAATCTGCCACTGTTTGCCTTGCCGTGATCTGTAAACACTAATTTTCAAACAGTGTCATTCCTGTTCTGTGTAGGAAACACCGAAAGCGCATAGATCTACGAAATTATAGTGCTGATAATAAGTAAAATCGATTTTAATAATAATATTGTATTGTTAATCTACTAGTAGTTTGATTTTAAAAAGAACTCATCTGGTTTTCTCTTCTGTAAATGAGATGCAAAAATGTCATAAAATTTTTAGCTGAAAACCTGTCAAATATCAAGTGCCAGTTTTCTCTTGAAAAAGTATACTTTATATGTTTCACTGACAAGCCTCAGAGAAACAGGAATTTGTCCTCAGTTTTATAATACACGTCGTTACTTTTGAAATCTATCACATTTGAATTGACAAATAATTCTCAAACAAAGCAGTCCCAATTGGAGTTGTGTAATAAGAACACTGAGTAATGATAAGTATAGGAAGTTGTATGAATGCAAGTGCAAATGATTTATGAGCAAATAAAAGCCTGGTTTCCATATGATCATGCGGATCATCGTCCGGGTTATATCCGGACGATTACTAGTCATCGTCTGGGTAGTGTTTCCATATAATCGTCCCTATCACCTCTGAACATTATTTGAAACAACTGGGGTGATTGGGACGATCCAGATGATCATATCGAAACCAGGCTTTTAAGTGATGTTTTGATAGTTCTCAAAATTGGCTCATGCAATGTGAGACTTTCATTTAACATCACAGGAACCACAAATCACTAAGATTTTTTATATATTATAAAATTGTACTCAACAAAATTACTCCATCATTTTTCCATGACAACTTCTGTATTGCACTCTATAAGCTATTTATGCATTCATCATTGACTAATCAGAAGCACAATATTCTATTGAGTATATGTCTTGATAATTAAAATGAATAAATAAATGGAACTGAGCAAAAGCCAATTTATAAACCACTGTAAATTAAAGTTAATGTGACAACCATGACCTCTGCGAGGGATATGCATTTGAGCCTAGGCTTTCTAATACAGAGCATACTTGTCTCACATGAACGTCACACCATGCATCTTATCAAGTAATTATCTAGTCAATATTGTGAAATAAAATATGGGTCGGGATGAAGTGTCCCCATGCGGGTCACCCTTTGTCCCATAGACTCACTGTACTAGGGTACTACATTTGAATGTTTTGTTTTTGTGTTTTGGAAGAAAAAGAGAACTTTTTTGTCTTTTAGTGTCAGTTAAGTGGACGGTTCATCCCATGTTAATATAATGTTATTGCAATTTCTGGTGAATTTTTGAGAGCTATATTAGGAGGTGTATGACAGGGGGGTCTGTATCTTATCCCCACTGAAAATTAATGCTTACCCAC
>OX421447.1:34395260-34400260 GCA_949126865.1 Montipora capitata
ACTACGCTCAGCATTTTTCAAAAGGTAACTCTTTTGCTGAAAAGGGGTCAGAAATTTCAGAAGAACAGAAGTTTAAATTCAAAGAATGAATTGACTGACATGCCATTGTTTTGAAATTATATCCCTTTGCTTCCAAAATAGTAACGCCTGCCACACAGGCTAAAGATATGCACACCTTTCTTCGGTCTTTTATACTTTCACGCACATTTCCGGTACACTCTTGCTTCAAAAATTTGCAGCTGTTTTAAGAAAAATATCAGTCACTGCTCCCAGTTTCCACGCCAGCACTACTCCTAGTAATAACGCTAAATCCCGCGTCCCGTCCATAAATGCAATCCCAAATCCCGCTACCAAGCCCGTTACCATATTTCTTTATAATCCCGAATCCCGGGCTCTAAAAAGGCCAAATCCCGGATCCCGAAAACCCTATTGGGGACCCTCTTTATTCTGCAGTTTTGCTTGAAAAGTAATGTTGATTATTAAGTAATATATAGATTTAGCCAAGCCTAAAAGCGGAGTTCCCGGGTTATTTATTCTTACTGGCTGTACGGTTAGTAAAAATAAAGGGTTTTGGAATTGCCCGCGTTTTGGTGTTTCTGGGTACTGCCTAAAGGGGCTAGTTCACGCAATTTTAGGCAATTTCAGCACTGATCGAATGGTCATAGAATTAACTAAAATATCAAAATAACTGTTCAAAACTATAGAAGAACTCTAAAAAAACACAGGGAAGGCTTACAAGCCAAGAAGGGAAATGGGTGGACAAAACTGGAGCGGATTGAAATGGATTGAATTTGGGTATTAAAATTTTCAAATTTATATCAGTCTTTATGAAAATATCATTTACACAGCTGGAAAATCATTCTCAGTTGTTATGTGGCCGTGATTTTGCAAATGAAAGACTCTTGCTCTGCCAATTTGACGTTTAGAGCTCATGATTAACAAAATTATTTACAAAATTACCTAAAATAGCGAGACCTAGCCCCTTTAATTAAACCAGTTTCTTCGCTTTCTTCTGTAGAGAATTCCACGGTAAATTTCACGCGAAAAACCCATATCGCATGAATCACGAAGCGATGAGCGCAATGTCGGTTTTTCAAGTGAAATTTACTGCGGAATTCACCAGTTAGGCAAGAGTTTGCCTTTTGGTCGATCTAGCGAGGGTCGAGGGTAACTAGTCGAGTCCGTGGGAATGTAAAAGTTTTTGACAAACAAAAATATGACCCAAATGCAGCAAAAACAGGCACCGGATACTCGAGTAAACACGAGCCTGTGAACTTTTGAGTTGACGAAGTTAAGAAATAATTTGAAAATAATTTTGAATAAATTTTCGACCCTCAGCCATTTACCCTCGACCCTCGACTAGTTACCCTCGACCCTCGACCAAAAGGCAAACTCCTTCACTGGTAATGGAGAGTTGGTAGGTTTTACCGTTCGGTTAAGAACACTTTGATTTCTTTCGGGGTATCCCCAAGTCACCATTGATAAAATCATCTCTTTATTTAAGAGATGTAATGGATTGTAAGCGTTTAGAAAACTGGGGAAGCACACTGTGTGGATCGTGGGTTCTTGTCTTAAAGCCGAGGAACGCGACGGTACAGCCAAGCCTTTAAGCCCCGACTAGTGGATCGAAAGTCGACGCTTTAAAGACGAAAGTACAATAGCTCCTTAAAAAAAAAAAGGAGTGTCACGTGTGGATTTTTTTTTCTGTAAGCGACATTCGGTAATGATTAATTAAAAAGTTTGAAATTTCAGGTTGAACAGAACAGGCTGAGCAAAAAATACTTTTGCGGTTGTACTTGAACAAAAACGCAAGTCCGAAAAAAATGCACTGCCAGGTTACGATTCAGTCTGGCTCGAGGACCAAACGAAAGTAATGTTTTCGTATTTCTTTTATTTTGTGCGTGAAATTCTTTGCGAAATGGCTGACAACTTAAGCCTTTGATGTGTAGCTAACTTCTCTGTTGCCTAGAAACCACGCATCATCCGTATGGAATGCTATAATCATTGTTTGCCGAATGAAATTAGATTTAAGCAGGTGAAAAATGTGAGAATGGACAGCTAGCTATTGTTTGGGAACTCCCTAAAATTGTCGTTCTATAGCCGAGTTTGACTGCATAGAATTTCAGATCTATCAACAGCGCCTCTTCAAGATCAGGCGGATCTTATTTGCTGCCACGGGTTCGTTTTGAAACTCGATTTTAGATTTACCTTCAGCGACTTTTCAGGCCCGAAAGTTGTGAAATTCAGGTCGGTGTTGATGTATAGTACAGTACAGTACATTGCAAGATGCATGTACAGTTGCCTGTTTATTGAAGTTAAACAATCTTCTTATGGAAAGCATAATAGAATACGGGAATCCACAAATGCAATTTGCAAAGGAAATCTTCAGTTTATGTTATGACAGTTTTCTCTCAATCTACAACTTGTATTTTAAACATTACTGTTTGGATCAACTCCATCAACTAGACTTGCAAACCTCTTGGGCTCGAAATCAGTTCAGTGAGTGCTATTTTCTAGTTTTATTTTTTCATGAAATACTTGACAAATTTCGCAATGGACAATATTTGATTTTTGTTGATTCAACTAACCAGGTAGACGAGATCTACTGGGACGCTCGTTTGTTTCATTAGGGTTACATTTTAATGCTTCATTTTTAAGTCTCCATTCGATTGCTTTGCTTGCTGGATTTGACGTTGTGTAAGTTGAATGTTACCGGAAAACGGTTGAACCGGTCCGGTACAAGGCTTTATGTTACCCGGACACCTTCAAGCCTCTTTTTTAAGAGCCGGTGATTTTCGAAGACGATAAATTCTCCGCATTTTTCCTATCACAGCAACTTGGAAGTGACATTTTAGTTTCCGGCATCTGCTCATAAGAGCGTGTTAATTGTATGCGGAGAAACGTAATGCGTCTTTCACTTTTCTGTTTTCTCAATTTTTTGCCCTTACCTGCTGGAGTCCTTTGTATTGGCAAATGAGGTTCCCTCATCCATACCTTTTGTTTGTCCCCATACAAGTCTGGATAATCTATTTTTATCGCATTTAATTTCAATAGGAGATTTCGCGTCAAGGCTGGAAACTCATATTTTTCTGTTTTGGGTACTCTTCCCTCTACAGCATCACATGGACAATGGAATAGCCAGTCCAGCCCTGCGTCGCAGCCAGTTAGCTGTTGCGATGAGCAAAAGAGAGATACCAGCTACTGAAGCGGCTCATGAACCGTGTAATGACTTAGGACCGAGTTGCTCAAGTTACCTAGCAAGACCTTGCAGTAGACAAGAAAGGTCAGTAACCACACTCCTAGGCAAATGACATAAGGACACTTCTGTACACGACTCTTTTTTGTGACCACCTCGTACCTTTGGCTAAGATAGTCTAATTGTGAGAAGTATGACACCATATTTTGTTCAACACCAACGTCAAAATCTAATTCATACTTCATTGGTTAAGACAGAAAGCCATTCAGGCACAGTTAAGACGACACGCTCGCAAGCTATTGCGCTCGCAAGCTATTGTAGCTTTTCAGAGACCTTGACTTGATCTTTTCCTTCTACAGGAGAGTCAGCAGCCCTGTACCTTTGCAGCACCCTTCCTCGTCCGTTCCTCCTTCTCGTGTTTCCTCTCCTTCTCCGTCTATTCGACCCTCTTCTCGCAGCAGCAGTAGCACTAAACGTGCCACGGGTAAAACCATCGATCCAAAGAAATTGGAAAGTGGCTTGGCAGAGATTGACTTGCAAGAAAAACAGGAATGGCAAAGGAGCGATCCGCAGTTCATTAAGCTTTTTGTCCCCGATGAGCTCTCTCCTGAGGATTATGACTTCAGGTTTCATGACCCTTATCCGCAGACGTGGGTCGACGAAACTATTGAGGGTGCTTGCTTTAGAGGTTCGAAGAAAATTGACCCTTTTATGTACAGGTTGAAAGAGTTGGAAGATTTGAAAGAAGAGACAGTGCTTTGGGAGATGTACAAAGATGAGAAAGTCAAGGAGGGAGTGGCGGGTGTTGGGTCTGGTAGAGGATATTCACAAAAACTTCCCCGGCAAGTCTCAAATGGGGCGTCTAATTCTAGGACGCAATCTGCGAAAGTGAATGCGCCTCAGCTTTACCGAGCAAAATCAGTTGTCAATAGACTAAAACGCTATTCGTCGGCTGGGAAAACAAGCTCATCAAACCACGTTAGTCCTGTTTCTGATGATGGTTCTGATAGCGTGGTGACATTTCGTAATAGCGGATATCAGATGGGAATTTCATTCATCCCAGGTTCGCTTTATCCTGAAGCGAGATTCCTAAATAAGGTCCAATCTCGCACCCCGAGCTCGAAGTCTTCAAGAGGCGAAGTTAATTCTACGAAGCGTACCAATACACCGCACGCCGTGAACATTCAAGCGCTTGGAGAGACCAAAAAAACGTCGGGGCCGAAATGCGAAGCGTGCAGCCGCAGACCAACGGTAACTCAAAGAGCGTCGTTCACAATCCCTCGGAGTATGGCCAGGTCTATCCAGTCTCTTCGAAATCAGTATGCACTGAAAGCATCGGAGTGTTACGACATTGTCGAATTAGCTAGAACGTTTGACCCTCCGTGTAAAAGTGACGTTAAAGCATCGAAGAAAAAAAATGACACTTCTGCCACTGAAAATGCGGCAAATAAAGGCATCAAATCGGGAAAAAGTTACTTCTCGCAGCGCAGAATTTCTCTTACGCGGTTAACCCCAGATGAGAGCATAGCTGTCAGAGGGGTCAACCCACTGGACCTGGGCCGTACCACTACTGGCCGCTGTAAATCCGCTAAGAGAAGACCTAAACGGAGATAACAGCCTGGAAACGAAGATAAGTTGTTTACCGTTACAGCAAGATACCAAAATTTTACCCTTGAAAGCACAGTAAAAACGTTTGCTAATAAGGAATTGCGGGGCTGTCGTAATTGAAGTCCGCTGCAAAATTCTGAGTCAGTGATGAGGGCATCAGTTCCAGAAAGGCTACAGTTCTTTGACTTGTTTCACT
>OX421447.1:34405260-34412760 GCA_949126865.1 Montipora capitata
CCTACTAACGCCCGCAAAGTACAAACCTAAATCCCACAAGCCACTGCGAACCTAAGATGGCTCACCAGGCCGCTGATACATGCCGGCAAAATAGCAATTTATACTAATTTACAACTATCACAAATTACATTTTTTGTGAGTTGTCATTAGGCCAACTAAAAAAGTTGAAAGATGGCACCAATCTGCATCTCAACGAATGCTGTTAATAAAAATAAAAAGAAAAAAGTCTTGCTTCTTTACTATATGACTGCACTTACAAGTAGTAATCAATCATGGCATAGTAATACACGATGAGTCCCATTAAGAAAAATGGTGTCACCACAGAATAAAGGATGATTTTCCACGCTGGAATCTGGAAAAAAAGAAATTTGCATAAAAACTGATTGGAAAATCTGGATAACTTTTCGCCTGAGTGAAGTAAAACAAACAAATAAAAAGGACAAAAAATGTTTTTGGTCAATCACAAAAGAAGTAGACGTTAACAGGAACCAACACTGCAATGAAACCACTTTCGAAACTCTGAAGACAACAGCTCTATGATTTCCGATGTGAATAAAATCGAGTATCTTGCAAAGCAAAGAACGAAATAGAATCTTCATTAGTCACTCGGCGGCGGGTCTAATTTGCAGGTCGCAGGTCGCGGGTTGCAGGTCATCGTTTCACCAATACAGAAAGTATCCTAAACATTCTTAAAAGCTAACCTTAGGCCTAATTAGCCCTAAACAAAAGTTTTTAGGCCTAAGGTTAGCTTTTATGAATGTTTAGGATCCTTTTTGTATTGGTGAAACAATGACCCGCAACCCGCAACCCGCGACCTGCAAATTAGACCCGCCGGTCAGGTCGGACAGTTTTGACTCTCGGGGAATTTTAATTTGCAGGAGAAAATTTAAAAAAAAGAAAGATTACTCAACGGTAAGAAGGCCAGGGGTCGCATTAGAAACAAGGGAATGTCGCTTTCTTTCTTGACTAGTGACTAGGTCAGCTGAAACGGAACACTGTGGCGTGACGCTAAAGCCCCGTTTTCCTTGACAAGTCTCCCTTTACAATTATCATTGCTCGTGTAAATAATCAACAAGTTTTCCTTGATAGTACAGACGATGAACACGTTTCCTTGACAAGTTTAGCCTGTACTCGCAACACTTGTTATTCAGCGAATACACGTTGCAGTCCCTAGCTCGTCGAAGGTTGCTTTCGTTTTAGCCGCCATTTTGTATATTTTGACAGCAATGAGCATGAGCTTGACTCAGGGAACTAATCTCATTAAAATTAATATTCCTTGCCAAATTTCATCCTTGACACTTTTTTCCTTAACAAGGAAAACGCTAGCATGCTACAACAGGCTGCAAAATTGGTGAGGCACTCCCGTTGAAAAACACCTTTTCTAGCTTTCAATACCCGCCGGATCTAGAATTCCAACCTTTCCAACTTCCCCACTCCCTCTCCCCTGTTCAAGTTTTCAGCATTCTCTACTTTCTCAAATCCCATAATACACCTCTAACACTCCAAAAATGGGATGCAATCCAACGTTTGCTTGGTAACAATCAGTAGGAATTCAGTCTTTGTCTTATTTAAAGTTAGTTTGTTGGCTGCAAGCCACACACGAAGTCTCTCCAGATCAAGATTAATACAACTATTTATTTCATCAACATCGCTACCAGCAAAAGTAATACTAGTATCGTCGGCGAACATCCTTGGTTAGGAATGCTGGAGACAATTAGGCAGATCATTTATATATAATAGAAATAGAAGGGGCCCAGTGTGTGCGATCACAGGTAAATTAATAACGCCCCCAAGAAGGTGAAGTGTCTCAATTAATTTTGCAACTTCTTGTAGCTTTTCCTCGTCAAGGAAAAAGTCAATTTTAACCTATTTAAACGAGCAATTATTCCTGGCCAAAAGAAACTTGCTCGTGTAAACGGGGCTTTTAAGAGGAAAAAGTGGAAAGCGGTAAACTCGAAAGAGCAACAAGGGGAATAGCACGTTCTTACCATTTCATTTGGAGGCTTCCAGTAATCTTTGCAGTTCAAGAGTGAACATGTGTTTGCACCGATCGCATCTGAAGATCAACGAAAAATACATGATGGTGCTTTTACAATGTACAATATTTCTTACAACTTTGAGTCTCGCAACGTTTCCTGTAAAATTCATCGCGTAATGTAATTATACCAACAGCGTGGTTAATTTGTTGAAAAAAATGCACTTTGTCGTTACTGCAACTCGTATACAACGATTTTGGCTGTTCCAAGGTGTGTCATTGTTGAATGTTTCGCGGACGTTGTCTCGCACTGGCATTCAAGTTGTAGGAAACATTGTACTTCACTTCTCTTGGCGTGATGTGGCATTGCTGATGCAGAGTCTGACAAAAAGTTCCAGTTTGTAATTATACGAAGCGCAATCGTAAGAGGGGTTAAGCTCGTGTTACTCATGAGGGATCCAAGAATTGCAAGGACCAGGAAAGAAAAAGCTCGGTTTTACCAAAAGGGCTGTTAAAAGTTTGACTACCATCCGTCCGTTGGTGACGCTTTGAGAATAAACCCTTCGTCACTAAGAAGTCGAAGTCTTTCACGCGACAACCATTCTTCTCACCAAAGCCCACTATCCTTCTGGTCAGCACCAACAACATAAACTCTGGCCACAGCCAAAAATACGTGCAGTCGCGGCAATATTACTTATTGCTTCTTTCTTTTCGACACGAAAGCACACCTTCTCCAAGCTGAGGCCACTTAATGCTTCACATAGAGATTCCCAGCCTTCGAATGTAATGCTTCTGAGCGCCGCTATGTTCAGTACTATTGCCGATTCATATATAAAGTCCGGAAGTCCTAGAATCCTATTTCTCCATTCTCGTGCAAGGGCCCCGCCGATTAAGAGAAAAAGATGGGATCTGGGAACGGGAATGGACTTCCTAGTGCTCCTAGGCTAGGAGCATAAAAGAGCACGAACCTTCAAAAAGTACAGGAAACGTGGGGTGCTAATCACTCCAAACTGCGGTTTTGGCTGGCTGTTGAAGGTATGAGCGCCTTTCCAAGAACACCAAACAACCGAACTAAATATTGCATACTAGTGATACGAAAATCACTGAACCGAAGGGTCCGATTTTTGTGATATTGTCATCGGGGCTGTTTGAGTGAGTGAGTGAGTGAGTGAGTGAGTTTAAAATTGTAGGCCTGCAGTGCGTGCATGAATAAATAACAAATTTAGTGTCGATGGATTTAGCACAAGAGCGCTAACCGGGGGCACTAACGAAATTAACTGAAATCAAATCAAGTATTAGTTTTTTGTGGAGAGGGGAAAACCGGAGTACCAGGAGAAAAACCTCTCGGAGCAGAGAAGAGAACCAACAAACTCAACCCGCATATGACGTCGAGCCTGGAATCGAATTCGGGCCACATTGGTGGGAGGCGAGTGCTCTCCCCAATTACGAAACTAATTTAGGATTTTTTTTAATTCAACAACTATTGATGTCCATTGTACAGTTATTCTGTTTGCGGCCCACTTGTCGCCTTTTCTTTTACTTTGCATGAGAATAGGACCTCAACAGTGGCGTTAATATTGGTGGCATTCTTGCCTAGAGCGCTTGTGGGCTTTGGCAGTTACAACTCGCTTAGCCTAACTGCACCGTTTGGGGATTCCATCGCTGTTCCTCTCAATACAGGAATAAAAGAATACTCGAAAAAAGCCTTTAAAAACCAAACCAAATACAAAAAAGTAATCAAGCAAAAAAAAAAAAAAAAGGGAAGTTAAAAAAAAAAAAGATGTGATAAAGTCGCCTCCACGTTACACGATGTCTTGGATTATTTTTTGCCTCAAATCATCATCTGTGGCTTTTCGTGGTTAATATACACATCCCGCCTTACTTCACTAATCTTTGTGGCGCGTCTAAGGAATTTGTGGAATTAACCAAAGAAATTGGGAATGGTTGAAATACAAAAAATCGGGCCCGTTCCACGGTTCGGTGATTTCCGTAGTATACATCATCCAGTCTTCCCTCTTTCTTCTTGCCCAGCAACGAGAGTATGATCGCAGGGTATCGAAACCGTGAACCCACGCTTAAGCTCTTAAATAGGGTCTCAAAATGAAGAATCGATGAAGTCCTTCATGAATTTTACTTCCAAGCAGAAAATTGGGTGGGTCTTTCATATACCTGGGGCCCGTTTTTCGAAAGTCCCGAAACTTTAAGGGCCATTTTCGGGTGTCACAATTCCTTTTTTATCTCAAGAACGGAGAGGATTTAAGTCGTCAAACTTTACAGTCCTTTTTCTTTTTGTTACCTTAAAAACATATTAAAAGATCGGCTTTCTAAAACAAGCGGTTGGCAATTTCACAAATGGCTTTTCGGGCCCGAATAGTTTTCGGGACTTTCGAGAAACGGACCCCACGTCCGAAATTATTAATGTCCACACAACAAAAGAACAAAGCTAACATAACAATACCTAATTAGCAAGGATTAATTGAAATAACAATCGTTCCTCAAAAAATAGCTTAGCCTAAAACTTGCAAATTGCTTTGCGAAAATTGTATGTTCCCTTAACTTTTAAATGAGATTTCCGGAATTTATGGTCCAATTAAAATCTTCCGTAATTCTCAGTGGGGCGATGTACAGTAGTAACTGTTTAATAAACAAGCAGAGTTTTTTTTTACCGTGTTTTAAACCAGGAGGTGAAGCCGAGTGGTTTTAGACCAACGGCTTCAAAAGCATTCCACAAAAAGTGTGCCCCTCTGGAGACCGAAAAAATTTTCAAATTGTGAGAGGAAAGAAAACAAGCTATGGAGTCGGAATACAATGGAGCTTATTCTTATTCAATGAAATGCAAATAAGTTGCAGGGTACTCTGCAATTTAGCCCCAGCGATGCCTTATTTGTATGCTTTATATAGAGAATTATGACGAGGTCTTGAGTATTTTATCAACTTTAAAAGCTCATTCACGGAACGTTTTATCGTTGACTCATAGGTTGCTACGCTCATGGATTATTAATTAACTGACTTTCGCGCATGGACTGGGTTGTTATTATTAAGCATTTACCAACCATAAATTTCAAGTTCTTGTTCAACTGATAAATTGGCTTGTGGTAGGCAGCTGCGGATCAAGGTCTGAAATAAAAGAAAAAAACAACTTTTGAAGTGCTACTATCAAGTGAAGCTATGATCCTCGCAGTTATGAACGCAATTTTCAGGAGTACCCAACGGAGCCGCTCTGCAAAATACCCGCTCTACAGGGCAGACCTTGTAAGAGCTGCGAGGCTACCGGGGGAAATTGAACATTCGCTACTTAACTTGCTGGAAAGTCTTTATAAACACCACGCTTGCTGGGAAATTAAGTTGCAATGCGGGTTCTGGCTAGATAAAAAAATCTCTAGTTTGTAGAGTTTGTTTTTCTCGTGGTAACCGAACTATAAAAAAGTATATCTATCTTCGCACTGATGAATAGTTCCTCATTTTCCAGGGATAGTAGAGCGAGCGAAACATGCAATTAATAGCGATGTTCCTCGTGACGTCACCTATTGTTATTAATATGCACACCAGAACCCAATTGGCTGTTGAAACAATGACTTCTTTTGTTCCTTGGTTGTTCCTTGGAAATGTGACGTCAATGTTTGTAAACAAGAAATATCGCAATTGAGTGCGAAAATCAAGCCACGCGAGAAAGGCGAAACGCGATCTCGCGCAAATACCTTTGAAATCGCCCTAATTGAGTACTTTGCCAGTACAATATTTTGTGCTATCCATGGTGCTAATTAATGTCAATGTTAAGTTATGCAATAAAGCAAGGCATACCATGCTGTGAATTCCTGCGAAATAGTTTCAACACACTGATTTGAGCGCACAGCACCGCTAACGGCCTCGTATTGTTTGCCTAAACGTCTTGTTTGCCCGGTTTCGCTTTCGGTTTATATTAATCTTATTGCAGCTTGGAAGAAACCTCCTGCTTGTTTGGTTCGATTGTTGGGTTTTTTGTCTAGTTAGCGCCTACTGGCCACTGATCGATCCGCATCTGTGAAGTCCGCTAAAAGTTAAGGTAAGCAAAATCTTGCGTTTTTTGTCTGATGTAGTCTGTTTAGGAAACGCCTCTGGAAATGTTTTTTCCAAACAGTTCTCTGCCGATAGAAGACGCATAGTCTTTCCGTTGAATAATGCACAACATTAGCAGAACATATTCAAATCTTATTTCATATGTCCAGTCTGTATATTTGTAATTTGGTAAGCTGGAATTTTCCGTTCGAACTATTTGACAATGGTCTCTATTTTAATATAATGAACATGTCTCATTTAGCCTAAGGTTTTGCTTCATAGAGGACAAGAAGCTAAAAAATTGTTACGTTGTTTTAGGGGAAGAAATCCAAAACTAAGGTTTGTTTAAATGCACTCTCCCTTTAGATCCTATAGATCGGGGCGGCGGGAAACGTCGTTCAATTGC
Source organism: Montipora capitata (assembly GCA_949126865.1). Taxonomy (NCBI): domain Eukaryota; kingdom Metazoa; phylum Cnidaria; class Anthozoa; order Scleractinia; family Acroporidae; genus Montipora; species Montipora capitata. The sequence goes on from OX421447.1 coordinate 34,411,677, forward strand.
GGTCATTTTGAAGGCGTTGAGCTACTGGCCAGATATCTTTTTGATCTTTGAAGATCGCAAACGGTAAGAGAATTTTATGTTTGTTCTTCTTACGCGTACTAGACCGATTTTTCCATAGAAATCGAGAGTCCATTTTCACTGTTACATAAGGCTAGAGCAACTTTTCGCCTTGAAATGAGGCATTTCAACGCTCACTGAGGTGGACTGTGCCGTGAATTGTATTTGAGATCGCCACGTAGCCATGTAGCTGAACTGAGGGATAAAGAGCGATTGTTCGTTTACCCTAATTTCATCTTAAGTTTGTTTATGATCAGTTGTAATGGAGTGAACCTTATTACAAGTTTGTCCCTCTGATCTCGGGAATTTTGGAATTTAGTTTTCGGTTTTCTTTCTTATGTTTTCTGATCCGGGTCGGTTCGAGTTGATTCGAAGTGGACTGGCGGTCCGAGTCAGTTGACCGGTCCGACTTTTGTATCTGCCTCTGCAAAAGGCCAACGAGGGCTCTTTTCATGCAATGTCACGTTTTATAAACGTTTCCGTTTATGACTTCGCGGATCTGCCACACTGGTTGTTTATTGTTCCGAGCGCTCTGGATATGATCTTTCACTGATTTCTGACTTAACCGTACAATTTAAAAAAAAAATGCACTGAAGCAACATCTCTGGGCCATTTGGGGCAGCGCAAGCAATGTTTTCAAGGTTTTGGTTACGTTAGGAAATTAAGATGGCTATTTTACTTTTTTGGCCCTTTATTTTGACAAAGATTCTGTCATCACCAACGCTCAAATGCGGATGCTAACCCTAAAACACTGCCGACAAAAGGCAAAAACTGGACAAACTATTGAAGTGTTTTTTTTGTCAATAATCTGTTGTAGAGGAATATTTCTTTTTCTCAGAGTAAGGTTGAGGGAAAGATCGCTCATTTTGACCAACTGCAAAGTACAAATTTTCTATACAGTCTGTCTTTAATTGGGATGTAAGCAGAAAAAAAATTGCCAGGAAACAAATTTCGGTTTTCGTTTTGTCAATTGTAACAAAATTCTAAATTTGTCCGCTAGTGGACAGGCCCTTAACGTACTTTTTTC
>OX421447.1:34427760-34432760 GCA_949126865.1 Montipora capitata
TTGCAAACACAACCTGCGCTTTTAGTAAATATTTCCATATTCTCATATCCATGCTTGCAACAGCGGCGCAAAATTAATAAGCTGGAGTGAACAGTTTCCCATATTTTTCTCACAAAGGCAAAGTTTTCGTGGCCTTCAGGCCAATTTTCACGGAACCGTTGCCATATCTTTGCAACTCACAAATGCACTGGAGTATGGAAAACGTGGAATAAAGTAAATTAAGAAATAAACCCTACATGTACATAAAACTAAACTGCTGGTTTGGAGGTCTGTGGAAGGCTGTTTGTTATTGAAATTTCAACCTGAAAGCGCCATTCTACGCATGAAGCACAAAAGCAGCAGAATGCGGGAAAATAATATCTTAAAATTGATAGAAAGGAAATTTGGAAGGACAGAATTGGCTCATATAAGATTTCTTTTTAATAGTTTCAACAGCAATCCTTGCATTTTGTGCTTGAATGGTTTTTCGGAATCAATCACTGTGCTCGCAAGCAAGTTTTCTCTCTTTCAATGTGAGATTCACCATTCCTAGTAAACAAGATAATCCACTCCATATTATCTCTTTCTTTTTTTATAATTTGAAATGAATTATGTTTGGATTCAACTTCTAAACAAGTACATGATCTGTTTCCGTATGTACACATAACGTTGCAAACAGTTTGCGATGGCTCGATCGCAAACAATGTCGGTTTGCGATTGTTTGCGATTCTGTTTTCCATATGCGTGATTACTGTACACAACCTGATTTGTGAATTCATAAAGGCACAAAATTAAAAGCAGAATTAGGTTTTTACATTATGTTCAACTTCCTTCTTATGTTGGAGTTGTTGCGAAGAAGAAGGCAGAGGGGAATTGTCAAGAGACTCAACGATTTTGAGTCCGATACATTTTCGAGGAGCAGCAATGGCTGCAGCATAGCCAGTATCAAGTTATAGTACAGGAACTGGCTGTTCGTGATCGAGAACTTTGCTACAGGTACATTTGGCGTGCGGTATTTCCTTAATATGATATTCATTAAACTCACACTGTTTTGAGGAGTATCCTCATTGCCACAATTGAACTCGGACGCCATTTCCATTACTATTCCTCAAAACATATCATGTGTGTAAAAATTATTGTTGATCGATTGCAAACAACCAGAAACACTGTTTACGATTGTGTTTCCACATCGTTGTTTCCTCGCTTTTGCGTTGCTCCTCGTTGCGAACAACACGTAACGATAGAGAATTTTCTATCTCTTGCGTCTTGTTTGCGATCATCGACGATTGGTCTGAGATGAACGTAAAAGTTGTTTCCATTTACGCAAAATGATTGTGATCAAGTTATCGGAAGGTGCTTGCGATTGTTTGCGACGGAGTTATGCGCATATTGAAACTAGGCTTTAACAGCAGCCTAGAAGTTCTGCATGATTTCACACGTGATTAATTGTTCGTAACATGGGGCAGGGAAACTGTAATCTCCGTTTGCCTCTTCCTTTCGTAAGGCAGTAAATTCCATACAATCCGCTCACAGTTTCTGTTTTTGTTAGTTTTTTGTTAACTCCACTGCTTCACAACAGTTACTAACCCCATTGGCTTCTGAAAGCTCAAAATCTACAAGCCTAAACTGAAATTTCACTAGCCTGTGGCTAGTTGGCTACTGTTAGTCTCGAACCCTGATTACTGCTAAAGTAGCATTCATACAGTCATGTAACTGCAATGATCTCAAAACTTAACGAGCAGTTCTTGCTGTACAATTTTACATGAAATAATAATTGCAGGATTGTCTCCAGTGCAACACTGCAATAGTTATTTCAAAATGTATTACTTTATTACATGTAGTTTTGGTTCTGCTTGTTGGTTTGTTATTACGGTACATGTACATGACTGTACAGTCTACTTGTGATTGAAACAAAAATATTAATTATTTTTGTCTCAAATATTTTTGTTTCAGCCATAAGGAAGTAAATTATTATAATAATTATTATAATATAAATAATATTCAGTTTTGCATTGATTAAGGCATACATGATTTAAAGATCATGGGTTTCAATAAGTTGTCGGCTGATTTGAGTTGAGTGACCTACTGTATCAACCTTTCTCTAATGTGTCCAGGGGCATGTCATTTTTAAAAGAATTCTCCCAAATGCTGCATTGTACATTTCAAAAGAATGGATATTGACAATCATGTTTAGACAACTTCATGTTATCATCGTCAAAATGAGTCTTACATGTACATGTACACCCTTTAATCTTAGGTTTGAAAGATTCATTGGGAATGAAGGAAGTGGAAAATGTTTTCTCACACACCTCTGGGGTCTGGCTCGAGAGACCTTAAGTCATGTATTCAGTATTTTTGTCAGTTGCTTAATTTTTGCCATTCATCATTGTTGGCTAAATTTCAGAGCCCCAGTTCCCAGCCAACTCTTGATTGATTAGAGATCTTCACAGTATGAGTTGGATATTCTTTGTTGAGTTTGTGTTCAGTTTGTATTGTATACATGTACCATGCTACATTGTACGTTGTGTTTGGTTGTGAAATAAAACAGTCAGTTGGCAGCGGTTAGCTTGACAATGGCTCCTAGAGTTGTGTGAGAAGCTGTTTTTCAGTTTAGGGTTCAAATACATTGTAAATTAGCCAACTACTCTGTCTGAAGTAGACATTGCTTTTTGTCAGTTGTTGGTGTGTTTGTACTTAGTGAAGCCACTGAAGGGTGACTAATTTTTTCTAAATTTTTTTGTAATTCTGTTTAATATGAAAATTCGTACATGTAGGATGAAGAGGTATTGGCACTGGATGTTGATGATTCATCTGATAATGATGAGGATGATGGAGGTGGCAGCGATCATGAAAACGAAGAGTTTGAAGAGGTCAAAAATTAATATTATTTTGTCACTCTTATTATAATGGAAAAAATGTTGTTCTTGTAACTCTTTTGGCTCCTTTACCGTTTTGAGCTTTATAGCATCTCTTGTTGTTGTGATACTTGTGAATTGTTCATTCTTGTTCAATGATAAATCCTTTGTTTGAAAATGTAGTCAAAACTAGGAGGGTTATCAAAGACAAATTTAGGTTAATAACAGTACTTGAAGAGATTTGAATATCCAACTCTTTCAGGAGGAGGATGAAGAGGAGGAAGTGCGTGAAAATGGGAAGGATGGTGGAGGTTGGTGGATTATCTGACTGAATTATGAAGCCCACGTTGTCAACAAATTATAATGAACCACAATAATTATTAATAATTATTACAACTTCTTTATTACGCTGTACATGTTTTTTATGTACATGTACATGTATAACTAATAACATTACATGAAAATTAACCCTGCACAAAAGTTATGATTAATAGTTATGCATTCTTTACCGTATGTGGTTTATTGTTTAGATATTCCAAGTATGAAATCGTGGGGGAGAAGAAAATCTGCCTTCTATGATGGTGACATTGATGAAGAATACGCAGGTGATTATTCACACTGTACAGTACACTGAAGTTCTACATTAATTTACATACATGTGCACATGTTTTAATAAAATTTAATTATTGAAGTTATTAATTTTATGTACTAATAATAAAGAATCTTTATGATTCAGAGCCTTGGTTACATGTAACAACTGTTATTATTGTAAGAACTGTGTTAAAGAATGCCAATGTCTTTATGCTGTTTGATGGTCCCAGTGAGTGTACTGTTTTGTTGAGAATTCTCTCTGGGCCAATCACAGGCAGCCCAAGCTCGGTACATGATTTATAGACTTTGTATGGGAAAATTAACTTTGAGCTTATAAATGATAAACAAATAAACTTCACTTGCCTCTACTTACAGTTGTCTTTTCTTTTTCTGTGCAAATCGGAGCGCAAACTGAGTCCGTGTTAGGCCGGTTTGTGGCTTACGAATTTTTACAATGTCGTTAGTTGTCATTTCCCCTCACAAAGAAAAGAAAGGCTGGTGACTCGCGGCGATCTTGTCCCACAAATAATTGCTCTTGCATCACAAAGCAATGGGCCGAATCTCCATAAAAATACCACAACCTTAAGGCCAGATAAATTTCCTATCACATCAACTCCTTTCCGCTATTGCACCGCTATTTTTGACACTCAGATAAATTCCAAATAATGTTCGGCTTTTTATAATCTTCCCTTGCGCTAGCCTTGTAGTGTGGCTACGTGCATCACAGCTTGATGGCGATCATATTACTTTCTGCACTCTCATTGGCCAAGTGTTTCAAGAGTTCAGAATGTAATCCTGATCGCCATCAAGCTGTAACGCCCGTAGCCACACAACGAGGCGAGCACATAAAAAGATTATAAAAGGCCAAACATTATTTGGAATTTATCCGTCAAAATCGTGGTGCAATCCCGGAGTGGAGTTGATGTGATAGGAAATTTATCTGGCCTTAAGGCTGCACACATGGTGTTTTTATGAAGATTTGGTCCGTTGCTTTGTGATGCAAGAGCAATTTGTGGGACGAGATTGCCGCGAGTTACCAGCCTTTTTTTTCTTTATGAGGGGAAATGACAACTAAAGACATAGAAAAAATTCGTAAGCCACAAACTGGCCCAAAACAGACTCAGTTTGCACTCCGATTGCACAGAAAAGACGAGGACAACTGTACGTAGAGGTAAATGAAGTTTATTTCTACATTTACAGCTTACTTTAGCATTTATAAGCTCAAAATTAATGTTCCCATACAAAGTCTATAAATCCTATACCGAACTTGGGCTGCCTGTGGGCCGATGGTCAGTTATTTACAGAACATGATCAGTACTTACTGTAACTGAAAATACACTGATAGTTAATGATGGCTTTTTCTTTTGTTCATTGGTATTCATTGGCATTCCTTGGGTACCTTCAGGCTCTGATGAAGAGATGGATGAGCTGGCAGAGGAGGAAGAAGAAGAGGCTTTGGCATTGCAAAAACAAATGGCTGCCTCCCTTGAGGAACAAGATTTTGATGCTGATGTCTTCGAGGTGCTTGTCAACAGTAATATCCAAATTAGTAATTGCTTAACTCCTTTTCATAGC
>OX421447.1:34437760-34472760 GCA_949126865.1 Montipora capitata
ATAACCATGTATAACCATGTATAGCCATGTATATCCATGTATATCCATGTATTTCCATGTATACCCATGTTCAGCCATGTATATCCATGTACAGCCATGTATATCCATGTATGCCCATGTATCTCTATGTATACCCATGTATATCCATGTATAACCTTGTATATCCATGTATTCCCATGTATGTCCATGTATGCACATGCATACCCATGTAAAACCATGTATAGCCATGTATATGTATGTATATCCATGTATATCCATGTACAGCCATGTATTTCCATGTATACCCATGTTCAGCCATGTATATCCATGTACAGCCATGTATATCCATGTATGCCCATGTATCTCTATGTATACCCATGTATATCCATGTATGTCCATGTATACCCATATATAACCATGTATAACCATGTATATGTATGTATATCCATGTATATCCATGTACAGCCATGTATTTCCATGTATACCCATGTTCAGCCATGTATATCCATGTACAGCCATGTATATCCATGTATGCCCATGTATCTCTATGTATACCCATGTATATCCATGTATGTCCATGTATACCCATATATAACCATGTATAACCATGTATAGCCATGTATATCCATGTATATCCATGTACAGCCATGTATTTCCATGTATATCCATGTACAGCCATGTATATCCATGTATGCCCATGTATCTCTATGTATACCCATGTATATCCATGTATAACCTTGTATATCCATGTATTCCCATGTATGTCCATGTATGCACATGCATACCCATGTAAAACCATGTATAGCCATGTATATGTATGTATATCCATGTATATCCATGTACAGCCATGTATTTCCATGTATACCCATGTTCAGCCATGTATATCCATGTACAGCCATGTATATCCATGTATGCCCATGTATCTCTATGTATACCCATGTATATCCATGTATGTCCATGTATACCCATATATAACCATGTATAACCATGTATATGTATGTATATCCATGTATATCCATGTACAGCCATGTATTTCCATGTATACCCATGTTCAGCCATGTATATCCATGTACAGCCATGTATATCCATGTATGCCCATGTATCTCTATGTATACCCATGTATATCCATGTATGTCCATGTATACCCATATATAACCATGTATAACCATGTATAGCCATGTATATCCATGTATATCCATGTACAGCCATGTATTTCCATGTATACCCATGTTCAGCCATGTATATCCATGTACAGCCATGTATATCCATGTATGCCCATGTATCTCTATGTATACCCATGTATATCCATGTATAACCTTGTATATCCATGTATGTCCATGTATGCACATGTATACCCATGTAAAACCATGTATAGCCATGTATATGTATGTATATCCATGTATATCCATGTACAGCCATGTATTTCCATGTATACCCATGTTCAGCCATGTATATCCATGTACAGCCATGTATATCCATGTATGCCCATGTATCTCTATGTATACCCATGTATATCCATGTATGTCCATGTATACCCATATATAACCATGTATAACCATGTATATGTATGTATATCCATGTATATCCATGTACAGCCATGTATTTCCATGTATACCCATGTTCAGCCATGTATATCCATGTACAGCCATGTATATCCATGTATGCCCATGTATCTCTATGTATACCCATGTATATCCATGTATAACCTTGTATATCCATGTATTCCCATGTATGTCCATGTATGTCCATGTATACACATGTATAACCATGTATAACCATGTATAGCCATGTATATCCATGTATATCCATGTACAGCCATGTATTTCCATGTATATCCATGTTCAGCCATGTATATCCATGTACAGCCATGTATATCCATGTATGCCCATGTATCTCTATGTATACCCATGTATATCCATGTATGTCCATGTATACCCATATATAACCATGTATAGCCATGTATATGTATGTATATCCATGTATATCCATGTACAGCCATGTATTTCCATGTATACCCATGCTCAGCCATGTATATCCATGTACAGCCATGTATATCCATGTATGCCCATGTATCTCTATGTATACCCATGTATATCCATGTATAACCTTTTATATCCATGTATTCCCATGTATGTCCATGTATGCACATGTATACCCATGTATAACCATGTATAGCCATGTATATGTATGTATATCCATGTATATCCATGTACAGCCATGTATTTCCATGTATACCCATGTTCAGCCATGTATATCCATGTACAGCCATGTATATCCATGTATGCCCGTGTATCTCTATGTATACCCATGTATATCCATGTATAACCTTGTATATCCATGTATTCCCATGTATGTCCATGTATACACAAGTATACCCATGTATAACCATGTATAGCCATGTATATCCATGTATATCCATGTACAGCCATGTATTTCCATGCATACCCATGTTAGGCCATGTATATCCATGTACAGCCATGTATATCCATGTTTGCCCATGTATCTCTATGTATACCCATGTATATCCATGTATGTCCATGTATACCCATGTATAACCATGTATAACCATGTATAGCCATGTATATCCATGTATATCCATGTACAGCCATGTATTTCCATGTATACCCATGTTCAGCCATGTATATCCATGTACAGCCATGTATATCCATGTATGCCCATGTATCTCTATGTATACCCATGTATATCCAGGTATGTCCATGTATACCCATATATAACCATGTATAACCATGTATAGCCATGTATATCCATGTATATCCATGTACAGCCATGTATTTCCATGTATACCCATGTTCAGCCATGTATATCCATGTACAGCCATGTATATCCATGTATGCCCATGTATCTCTATGTATACCCATGTATATCCATGTATAACCTTGTATATCCATGTATTCCCATGTATGTCCATGTATGCACATGCATACCCATGTAAAACCATGTATAGCCATGTATATGTATGTATATCCATGTATATCCATGTACAGCCATGTATTTCCATGTATACCCATGTTCAGCCATGTATATCCATGTACAGCCATGTATATCCATGTATGCCCATGTATCTCTATGTATACCCATGTATATCCATGTATGTCCATGTATACCCATATATAACCATGTATAACCATGTATATGTATGTATATCCATGTATATCCATGTACAGCCATGTATTTCCATGTATACCCATGTTCAGCCATGTATATCCATGTACAGCCATGTATATCCATGTATGCCCATGTATCTCTATGTATACCCATGTATATCCATGTATGTCCATGTATACCCATATATAACCATGTATAACCATGTATAGCCATGTATATCCATGTATATCCATGTACAGCCATGTATTTCCATGTATACCCATGTTCAGCCATGTATATCCATGTACAGCCATGTATATCCATGTATGCCCATATATCTCTATGTATACCCATGTATATCCATGTATAACCTTGTATATCCATGTATTCCCATGTATGTCCATGTATGCACATGCATACCCATGTAAAACCATGTATAGCCATGTATATGTATGTATATCCATGTATATCCATGTACAGCCATGTATTTCCATGTATACCCATGTTCAGCCATGTATATCCATGTACAGCCATGTATATCCATGTATGCCCATGTATCTCTATGTATACCCATGTATATCCATGTATGTCCATGTATACCCATATATAACCATGTATAACCATGTATATGTATGTATATCCATGTATATCCATGTACAGCCATGTATTTCCATGTATACCCATGTTCAGCCATGTATATCCATGTACAGCCATGTATATCCATGTATGCCCATGTATCTCTATGTATACCCATGTATATCCATGTATGTCCATGTATACCCATATATAACCATGTATAACCATGTATATGTATGTATATCCATGTATATCCATGTACAGCCATGTATTTCCATGTATACCCATGTTCAGCCATGTATATCCATGTACAGCCATGTATATCCATGTATGCCCATGTATCTCTATGTATACCCATGTATATCCATGTATGTCCATGTATACCCATATATAACCATGTATAACCATGTATAGCCATGTATATCCATGTATATCCATGTACAGCCATGTATTTCCATGTATACCCATGTTCAGCCATGTATATCCATGTACAGCCATGTATATCCATGTATGCCCATGTATCTCTATGTATACCCATGTATATCCATGTATAACCTTGTATATCCATGTATTCCCATGTATGTCCATGTATGCACATGTATACCCATGTAAAACCATGTATAGCCATGTATATGTATGTATATCCATGTATATCCATGTACAGCCATGTATTTCCATGTATACCCATGTTCAGCCATGTATATCCATGTACAGCCATGTATATCCATGTATGCCCATGTATCTCTATGTATACCCATGTATATCCATGTATGTCCATGTATACCCATATATAACCATGTATAACCATGTATATGTATGTATATCCATGTATATCCATGTACAGCCATGTATTTCCATGTATACCCATGTTCAGCCATGTATATCCATGTACAGCCATGTATATCCATGTATGCCCATGTATCTCTATGTATACCCATGTATATCCATGTATAACCTTGTATATCCATGTATTCCCATGTATGTCCATGTATGTCCATGTATACACATGTATAACCATGTATAACCATGTATAGCCATGTATATCCATGTATATCCATGTACAGCCATGTATTTCCATGTATATCCATGTTCAGCCATGTATATCCATGTACAGCCATGTATATCCATGTATGCCCATGTATCTCTATGTATACCCATGTATATCCATGTATGTCCATGTATACCCATATATAACCATGTATAGCCATGTATATGTATGTATATCCATGTATATCCATGTACAGCCATGTATTTCCATGTATACCCATGCTCAGCCATGTATATCCATGTACAGCCATGTATATCCATGTATGCCCATGTATCTCTATGTATACCCATGTATATCCATGTATAACCTTTTATATCCATGTATTCCCATGTATGTCCATGTATGCACATGTATACCCATGTATAACCATGTATAGCCATGTATATGTATGTATATCCATGTATATCCATGTACAGCCATTTATTTCCATGTATACCCATGTTCAGCCATGTATATCCATGTACAGCCATGTATATCCATGTATGCCCATGTATCTCTATGTATACCCATGTATATCCATGTATAACCTTGTATATCCATGTATTCCCATGTATGTCCATGTATGCACATGTATACCCATGTATAACCATGTATAGCCATGTATATGTATGTATATCCATGTATATCCATGTACAGCCATGTATTTCCATGTATACCCATGTTCAGCCATGTATATCCATGTACAGCCATGTATATCCATGTATGCCCATGTATCTCTATGTATACCCATGTATATCCATGTATAACCTTGTATATCCATGTATTCCCATGTATGTCCATGTATGCACATGTATACCCATGTATAACCATGTATAGCCATGTATATGTATGTATATCCATGTATATCCATGTACAGCCATGTATTTCCATGTATACCCATGTTCAGCCATGTATATCCATGTACAGCCATGTATATCCATGTATGCCCATGTATCTCTATGTATACCCATGTATATCCATGTATGTCCATGTATACCCATGTATACCCATGTATATCCATGTATAACCTTGTATATCCATGTATTCCCATGTATGTCCATGTATACACAAGTATACCCATGTATAACCATGTATAGCCATGTATATCCATGTATATCCACGTACAGCCATGTATTTCCATGTATACCCATGTTCAGCCATGTATATCCATGTACAGCCAAGTATATCCATGTATGCCCATGTATCTCTATGTATACCCATGTATATCCATGTATGTCCATGTATACCCATGTATAACCATGTATAACCATGTATAACCATGTATAGCCATGTATATCCATGTATATCCATGTACAGCCATGTATTTCCATGTATACCCATGTTGAGCCATGTATATCCATGTACAGCCATGTATATCCATGTATGCCCATGTATCTCTATGTATACCCATGTATATCCATGTATAACCTTGTATATCCATGTATTCCCATGTATGTCCATGTATACACATGTATAACCATGTATAGCCATGTATATCCATGTATATCCATGTACAGCCATGTATTTCCATGTATACGCATGTTCAGCCATGTATATCCATGTACAGCCATGTATATCCATGTACGCCCATGTATCTCTACGTATACCCATGTATATCCATGTATGTCCATGTATACACATGTATACCCATGTATAACCATGTATAGCCATGTATATCCATGTATATCCATGTACAGCCATGTATTTCCATGTATACCCATGTTAAGCCATGTATATCCATGTTTCCCTATGTATACCCATGTATATCCATGTATACTCATGTATAACCATGTATACTAATGAATATTCATGTATACCCTTGTATTTTCCTGTATATCCATGTATACCCATATATATCCACATATGCTTAATTATATCCGTGTATATCCGTGTATATCCATGTATACACATGTATATCCATGTATATCCACGTATAGCCCATGTACAGCCATATATATCCATGTACAGCCATGTATATCCATGTATTATCATGAATATCCATGTACAGCCATGTGTACCCATGTATACCCATGTATGTCCATGTAAACCCATGTATGTCCTATGTATATCAATGCACACCCATGTATACCCATGTATACCTATGTATACCTATTTACAGCCATGTATATCCATGTACAGACAGGTATGTCAATGTATACCTATCTATATCCATGTATCCTATGTATATCCATGTATATCCATGTATATCCAAGTATACCCATTTATATCCATGTATGGCCATGTATATCCATGTATGCCCACGTATAGTCATGTATGTCCATGTATTCATATATATATCCATGTATACCCATGTATACCCATGTATATTCATGTAAAGCCATGTATATCCATGTACAGCCATGTATATCCATGTATACCCATGTCTATCCATGTACATCCATGTATAACCATGTACAGCTCTGTATATCCATGTACAGCCATTTTTATCCGTGTACATCCATGTATACCCATGTATATCCTTTTCTGTCCATGTACAGCCACGTATATCTTTGTACAGCCATGTATATCTATGCATGCTTATGTATACCATGTATATTCATGCAAAGCCTTAAGCCATTTATACCCATGGATACCCATTTATATTCATGCACAGCCATGCGCGCTCATCCCTACCGAATTGCTAAAATTGCGTTCATAACTGCGAGGATCATAGTTTCACTTGATTTCACATCCGCAGTTCACCATATGATTCGTTTCATATATCATTTCATAGTCAGCAACTGTTTGCATAAGAATGATGTGGTAGCCTTTGAGATCCACGAAGTCGTCATGGTGGGTCGGTGGGGCAATTACAAAAATATGAGTACCGTCTATCGTATCAGCACACATTGGAAATCCCCATCTGTCTTTGTAAATGCGCATGACTTCTTTAAAATATTCTCTTTTAGGTAACGTGATAAACCGCGACTTCAGTTTGTTGACAATTGCAGCAGACACTTCTTTAACACAAATGCAAACAAAAGGTGGAGATACACCAAACAAATTTGCAATCGTGCGCTATTCTGCTGATGATGCTAAGTACGACAGCAGAATTAGCAATCGCAGCTTTGGAGACACGGCTCGATCAACGCATTCTCGTATCTTATTTTTGTTTGCTTCCGGATTTATTCCTTGTGCTTTGCTGCATTGAGAGAAGATTCTACTCTTGCTCATTCTCGAGCTTTTGCTGGTATATTTTGTTGTTTTTCAGACGGCGTGATAAATACATCTTATTCGATGGTTTAACATATAATACGCGCGGATATTTTGAGAGTTGCAAAGCATTTTGCGAGCAGTGAGCAAAATGTCCGCGAGTATTAGCCCATCCTCCTTTTTTTTTTTTTCATTTAGCGTCAAATGCGTTTCCTGAGCAGTCTCGGAATCGGAGTCCCGCTACCCCAGCATCATAGCTGTGGAGCCCGGAAAACAAACAAGACGTGAACCCAAAATGAATATGGCTGAAAACTTAAGCCAGCGTGGGAAAAAAGATCAACCCCCGAAACTCCTATGCAACATTAACATGGTTTTAAAACTCCGTTACCCTTTTTTTTTTTTTTTTTTGAAAATTCCAAAAATTTGGTTCGGTCGGACAATGCTCAACGGAGAAAATGGCCTTATATGTTAGACCATCGAATAAGAGATTTATTATCCCACTACAAAAAAAATGTTATTTTCCGGGCGTAGTTCCTTCGGTAATGGCCATATTTTCGGTTGAATGAATGATGTCAATAAAATTTTACGTAGTGGCAAAACTTAGAAATCCGTCTCTGCGTGTGTGGGTGGAGGTGAACATAATAAATTTCTTCTTGGAATATTTTTTTGGGCTCGTGATCTGGGGCCCGTTTCTCGAAAGTCCCGAAACTTTACGGGCCATTTTCGGGTGTCACAATTCCCTTTGTTTCTCAAGAACGGAGAGGATTTAAGTCGTCAAACTTTACAGTTATTTCTCTTTTTGTTACCTTGAAAACACCTTAAAAGATCGGCTCTCCAAAATAAGCGGTTAGCAGTTTCACAAATGGCTTTTCGGGCCCGAAAAGTTTTCGGGACTTTCGAGAAACTGGCCCCTGGCTTCAACTCTTGAATCTTGTTGAGGAGGAGGGGGGTGGGGGTAAGCAAGGGCTTAAATGCCCACGATCTATGGTCAAAGCTGATGCCCAGTGTCGATAACCGTTTTTGGTATATGGGTAGACATGGACATACATGGGTATACATGGATATACAAGGTTATAAATGGATACACATGGGTATACATAGAGATATATGGGTATACATGGATATACATGGCTGTACATGGATATACATGGCTATACATGGCTGAACATGGATATACATGGAAATACATTGCTGTATATGGATATGCATGGATATACATGGATATACATGGCTATACATGGTTATACATGGATATACATGGGTATACATGGACAGACATGGGTATACATGGATATACATGGGTATACATGGTTATACATGGATATACTTGGGTACACATGGATAAACAAGGTTATACATGGATTTACATGGGTATACATAGAGATACATGGGTATGCATGAATATACATGGCTATACATGGTTATACATGGATATACATGGATATGCATGGCTATACATGGTTATGCATGGATATATATGGGTATACATGGATATACAAGGTTATACATGGATTTACATGGGTATACATAGAGATACATGGTTATACGTGGATATACATGGCTGAAAATGGGTATACATGGAAATACATGGGTGTACATGGATATACATGGATATACTCGGCTATACATGGATATACATGGGTATACATAGAGATACATGGGCATACATGGATATACATGAAAATACATGGCTGTATATGGTTATACATGGATATCCATCGGTATACATGGACATACATGGGTATACAAGGTTATACATGGATTTACATGGGTACACATAGAGATACATGGGCATACATGGATATACATAGCTATACATGGTTATACATGGATATACATGGCTGAACATGGGTGTACATGGAAATACAAGGCTGTATATGGATATACATGGATATACATTGCTTTACATGGTTAAACATGGATGTACATGGGCATACATGGACATACAAGGGTATACATGGACATACATGGTTATACATGGATATACATGGGAATACATGGACATACATGGGTATACATTGATATGCATGGATATACATGGATATACATGGGTATACATGAGTTTACATGGGTATACATGAATATATATGGGTATACATGGACATACATGGGTATACATGGATATACAAGGTTATACATGGATATACATGGGGATACATAGAGATACATGGGCATACATGGATATACATGGCTGTACGTGAATATACATGGCTGAACATGGGTTTACATGGCAATACATGGCTGTGCATGGATATACATGGATATACATGGATTATACATGGCCATACATGGTTATACATGGATATAAATGGGTATACATGGACATACATGGTTATACATGGTTATACATGGATATACATGGGTGTACATGGACATATATGGGTATACATGGATATACAAGGTTATACATGGATATACATGGGTATACATAGAGATACATGGGCATACATGGATATACATGGCTGTACATGGATATACATGGCTGAACATTGGTATACATGGAAATACATGGCTTTACATGGATATACATGGCTAGACATGGTTATACATGGATATACATGGGTATACATAGAGATTCATGGGCATACATGGATATACATGGCTGTACATGGATATACATGGCTGAACATGGGTATACATGGAAATACATGGCTGTACATGGATATACATGGATATACATGGATATACATGGACATACACGGGTATACATGGTTATACATGGTTATACATGGATATACATGGATATACATGGCTATACATGGTTAGACATGGATATACATGGGTATACATGGACATACATTGGTATACATGGCTATACATGGTTATACATAGCTTTACATGGGCACAGATAGAGATACATGGGTATACATGGATATACATGGCTATACATGGTTATACATGGATGTAGATGGGTATACATGGACATACATGGTTGTACATAGATATACATGGGTATACATGGTTATACATGGATATACATGAGCATATATGGATATACATGGCTGTACATGGATATACATGGCTGAACATGGGTATACATGGAAATACATGGCTGTACATGGATATACATGGATATACATGGATATACATGGGTATACATGGTTATATATGGATATACATGGGTATACATGGACATACATGGGTATACATGGTTATACATGGCTATACATGGATATACATGGATATACATGGATATACATGGGTATACATAGAGATACATGGGCATACATGGATATACATGGCTCTACATGGATACACATGGCTGAACATGGGTATACATGGAAATACATGGCTGTACATGGATATACATGGATATACATGGATATACATGGGTATACATGGACATACATGGTTATACATGGTTATACATGGATATACATGGATATACATGGATATACATGGCTATACATAGAGATACATGGGCATACATGGATATACATGGCTGTACATGGATATACATGGCTGAACATGGGTATACATGGAAATACATGGCTGTACATGGATATATCTGGATATACATGGATATACATGGGTATACATGGACATACATGGGTATACATGGTTATACAAGGTTATACATGGATATACATGGATATAGATGGATATACATGAGTATACATAGAGATACATGGGCATACATGGATATACATGGCTGTACATGGATATACATGGCTGAACATGGGTATACATGGAAATACATGGCTGTACATGGATATACATGGATATACATGGCTCTACATGGTTATACATGGATATACATGGGTATACATGGACATACATGGTTATACATGGTTATACATAGTTATACATGGATATACATGGATATACATGGATATACATGGCTATACATGGGTATACATAGAGATACATGGGCATACATGGATATACATGGCTGTACATGGATATACATGGCTGAACATGGGTATACATGGAAATACATGGCTGTACATGGATATACATGGATATACATGGCTCTACATGGTTATACATGGATATACATGGGTATACATGGACATACATGGTTATACATGGTTATACATAGTTATACATGGATATACATGGATATACATGGATATACATGGCTATACATGGGTATACATAGAGATAAATGGGCATACATGGATATACATGGCTGTACATGGATATACATGGCTGAACATGGGTATACATGGAAATACATGGCTGTACATGGATATACATGGATATACATGGATATACATGGCTCTACATGGTTATACATGGATATACATGGTTATACATGCTTGAACATGGGTATACATGGATATACATGGTTATACATGGATATACATGGATATACATGGATATACATGGCTATACATGGTTATACATGGACATACATGGGCATACATTGATATGCATGGATATACATGGACATGCATGGGTATACATGAATATATATGGGTATACATGGAAATATACAGGTATATACCTTTATATATAACAATTTAAGGCTTTAATACATTCATGATATAATTACATACTATTATGATACACTTTAATAACCCTACTTAAAGTACCAACCGACTGGTTACCGCTGACTGCTGACCAAAACAAAATCACTAGTTTCCAGTCCCGTCTCTCACGTGTTATCCAAGATGGCGGAGGATGACAATCTTTCTACGGATTCATTTTAATTGAGCAAGATTCCAAAGATACTGGAGTTCATTGAAAGGATTAAGTGCTGACTTGGAGTGTGTAATTTTCAAGAGTAATGCATCATGTTCCTTTTGGAATAAGGCCGATTATGAGAGCATCAAACAAGGTAATCCGTTGATTAGTATTTCTCACAATCTATTGAATACATTGGAATAAAAGCTTCCTTTTTCATTTCTCCGTGTACAGAGTGATTTTATGTTCAAAGTTTGGAGCCTTTAAAGGACATGTATTACGAACAGTGAATTAACTCGAAAGATAACACATTCACATTGGCATGCTTTGAATAAGACCAAACCTTTAGCTTGTTATACATGTATTGAAGGTTGAAGTTCCTGTTTTTTTTTTTTTAGTGAGTGCTATGTAAAGACTATTTTACCCGAAGGCATAGTAAATATATACAGCAGGCCTTTGCTTTTACATAGGAAATAGATACCAGTATGTAGAGTCTATGCAAATTTTTACTCCTGGTTTGTTTTAATTGGTGCAGTACAGGTCCAAGACATAGGCAATTTAGGATCTTGATTCCTGTCCCATTCCCATTTAAGATCCTGTTTAGGATCCTGTTCCTATTTAGGATCTTGATTCCTGTCCCATTCCCATTTAAGATCCTGTTTAGGATCCTATTCTTCTTTAGGATCTTGATTCCTATCTAGGATCCTGAGTAGGATCCTATTCTTATATCAGATCTTAAAGGATCCTACAGGATCTTATTAAATCTTACAGGATCCTACATAGGATTTCTACCAGGGTTTAAAAAGAACATTTTTCAAAATAAAAAGAAAACCATGCTTGGCTTGATGCAAAAACGAATACAAAATTAATTATCAAACCATCGATTAAATACCTAAATTGCGTAGCACGGAGACAAATTTAGAGTTTTCTTTTATTGGTCATGTGACCATGGGCGTGGTATGATGACATCATATTTAGGGTCATTGGCTTAAAAAAGTTGGAAACTGACCAAATAATGCCAAATTCTCTCAAATTACTTAACCATTACATCCTTAGCAATGCACCCCAAAAAATATGTCAGTGGGCCCTTAAGGTTTGAAGTGCAGTGAAATTAAGGGCCTTCAACTGAAATTGAATGCTGGGCAAGTTTTAAAAAAATTGCCAGCTTAAAGACAGCTTAATTCCAGATTTGCTTCAACCAGTTACACAAGTTCAAGTTCAAGTTCAAGGTTATTGTTTTGCCTCAGTACAGAGCGTAGTATTTATTTAAAAAGCTAATGGCAAGGAAGCCCAAAGGAAACCACTTAGCGTATGAGAGATAGTCTCCCTCAATTATTTAATTAATATACAAAGTATTAATTTTACAGATGTTTACATGTCAGATTATAGGCAGAGCTACTAGACAGTGTAGGAAACATTAAAAATACTGTATACTAGGTAATTGTATTAAATATAGATTAGGCTAAAAGAAGCAAATGGGGGAAACAATGAAATAGTATAGTTTTAAGAGGAGTGCTTTCAGTTTACGGGAAAAAGGTGGCAATGTACTTGTTGGATTTTGAAATTCAAAATTAAGATGTTGAAGAATTTAGGACCTTGGAAACAAATAGAGAATTTTCTTATATTGGTCCTGTAACGGGGCAAATGAAAAACCTCTGAACTTCTGGTTTCTTAAGAAACTAACCAACCAACCGCAACCAGTAAAAATAATTATTATGAACACTACAGTGTACTGTTACAATATGATGGTTTCTAAATAAGGCATGCCTTTTTGAGAGGGACAGCAACATACAGTAGAGTAGATACAGTGCCCAAAAATCTTTTTTTTAAATTTGGTGGTTGTTAATAATTATGATTGCTGTTTTCATTACCTCAAGCTTCCACAGATGTCTAAAAAGGAAGAAGGTGAAGATGACTTTAATAAGGTACAGCAGAAGTGGTAGTAGTTTTTTCGAAATTAATTACAAGTTTGAAATTCTTTAAAAGATTTTTGTGGAGTGCGCCATATTAAGTGCACTTTGCATTAAAGTTGGTAAGCCTTGAAACAAAACCAGGGACTGCTTAAGAGCTTCTAGTGTCCAGGTCAGCATTATTTTTACAAGATATTGTGTGGTTGTGTTCCAGGAGACAATTGTTCAGGACCTTTCAAAGTTGTCCAGTGAAGAAAAGATTCAGGTACTGTATTACAGAATGTGCAGAAATTTCACTTGCATTGTACATGACTTGTATGTTCAGAAAATAATAAATAAATATACCTGGTACTACATAATTGGATGCAGGCCCAATTTTGACATTCAACACGAAGTTTCCCTTTGTCTAAGCCTTTGCTACCCAGTCTACATTTGTTTCCAACAATAAGGCAAGGGTAAAGGTTAGCATTATTTTTAGCGTAGAGTAAAATGCAGAGTCTGTTTATCCTTTATACTTGATGCCCAGCATTTGGGGGACACTAGTCTTTGTAATGTTAATAGACCAATTTCAATTTAATTTTATTTAAATTCAGTCCTTAACAAAAGTCATCATCCTTACATTTATTCCCCAGAGCCTCCAGATGAAACCTTTTGTTTACATGTATGACTGAATTTTGATGATAATTATCGAAATTGGGCTATTGTCTGTATGGGCCTTAATCACACGGCGGACAAGTTGAGTCCGAATGAATTAAAAGCTTTAAGTTTGTTTTTGCCCACTGAAGCTCATTCCCAAACATTTCAACTCGAGGCAGACAATTTATTATTTTAATTATACATGTAATCAGTGGGTGCCAGTTTAAAGTGCCCCTGTGACCAAAAAATCAATTCATATTTTTCTTTGGATTTCAAAACTATGTTAACAAAACACTAAGTGACCCACGTTTTAAGCCTTGATTTCAAAAAGACACCTCTTTATTTTAACTGGAATTTTCCTATTTAATGGTCCGCCATCACTAACATTATGTTCTTGAGAGAGCTGGATCGAGGAGAAAATGACGTCAAAGGCTCACTAGTTTAAGAATGCAATACGTGTGTACGCCGCAGAATTAATATGCAGCACGGGGGTTTTGGGCTTTCAGACTTTTAAACTCACGCTTTGCATATATAATAAGCTGCGTTCACACACTGAAATTTTAAGCTAGTGAGCCTCTGACATCACTTTTCCCTGGATCCAACCGTCTGAGGTCCAATCGGTCAGTTTTGAACGTGAGTAATGGCGGACCGTGAAATCCAAAACTTACACTCAAAGTAAACGGCCTTTGGATAAAAATCAAAGCTCAAAATTTTGCCAGTCAGGTGTTAAGCAAACACACTTTCAAAATCTGAAGGAAAAAAGGAAGTGGTTTTTTGATCACAGGGGCACTTTTAAGGGTTGGAGTGTTAACAACGTTAACGCCCACTTATTTGCTACATTGTACACAATTGTACAGCTTGATGTTGAACCCTTTTAGAGTGGTTTGAACAAGACTTTCAGATTGTATTTGCACTCAAATACTCTCTCCTTTTAGAGATAAGTGTGGGCAGGAGGTTTTTTTGCTTCAAATCATTCATGCAAACAGCCATTCAGGGTCTTAAGGATCCCCAAAATAAAAATTAATACTGCATACAAATGAATGTAGTACTGTAATTGAGAAAGAGGAGGTGCTGTCTGTTCTTTGACAAATGTACAGATAATTATTATAGATGGAAAGTTTTTCGAGTCTTAACACTGTTTCCAAAACAAGTGGGAACGTACAGATAAATTCATTACAGGTACATCTGTGATGTCTGATCTGTTGGTCTGGCCTTTATGGTACAGTCAGTGCAGCACTTACCTGACATTTTTATAACTTACAGTTTAATACCGTTATTAACTTTGTGTTGGTAACCACTCAGACATACATGCACAGCAGTACTCACCTCTGGCTAATTTAAATCCAAGGTTAATATAAAAATTAATGTGGAGACATCATCTTAATGCACTTCCTCCAATCTGATTTCTGCCGTACAAGACGTTCTTCATTATTCAAAGCTTAAAAAAATGTCGTTCAACAGATACTGATCAAAGAGTCTCCCGAGCTTTTTCAACTCATGGATGAATTCAAGCTAAAGGTATTGAATGGCCACCATTTAAATCACAAAGTAATGTTAGTATGCAAGTGGTAACAAATTAAGTGTTCCTGTAGAGCTTACAGAATCATGTAAGTCAAGTGAGATGACCGTGAGTCATAGACATCACCTCAAAAGTTCAGTTTTGTGTTCTGGTTTTTTACACAGTTACTTGTAAGAAAGGTTGAAAGGCTGCATGCATAAGACACCTACATAGGTAGCTGTAAGAAGCTACATGTATTATCAGCAGTTCCAACTGGATTTTGTGACAAAGTAGAGATTCCTCTCTCAAGTTGTCGTGGCATTTTTGTTGTTGTTTTTGTTTATTTGTTTCTTGGATTGAAATCTTGTGAGAGTGATTACCGTGCTGTTTAAAACTACAGTAATTAAAAAAAACTACTCATGAAAAAAAAAAAAATGCATGCTGAAATGAAGGAATGATCCTCCCATAATTATATGCAAAGAAAGAATAAGCTATACCGGTAATTATCTTTAAAGAAACTCGAAAATACTCTGCAGTGGTCCTTTTCTAAAGAGATATAATTTTGATATATACAAATTAAACTGGAGAATTTTTTTGAAACAGCTAAAAGAAGTGACTGAAAGGCTTCATCCTTTGGTGAAAATGGCAAGAGCGGGGCAGATCTCCGAAGAGGTAGTATAGTAGAATAATCATTTGCTATGATAACTTGTACTATGGTTGTATCGGCTTGCCACCGTAAGTTAAAGAACAACTGACACACCCTGAGGATTAATCGTTTTTGGTCTGTTTAGCTTTTACCACTCGGAATTAAGACTTTTTTGTTACACGGACACTGCTGACATTCACCTTTCCAGGGTTATTATCCAATGGTGATCCTCGCAATCGTGCACTTACGCACCATTGTGGCCTGGGATCTACTCCGGGCCCAGGTTGCTCGAAGCATGGTTAGCGCTAACCAGCTTTAAATACCATGGAAACCTATTGGTTTTGATACCTGTTAACCAACGATTAGCGCTAATCAGGCTTCGAGCAACCGGCCATAGGCGTGGATGCCGTGTGTGGTTTACCATGGTTGGTTCTCTACTCTGCTGGCCTTCCCTTCTTAACAAAAACCAACATTATTTTTGATCATTTGACTTGCTTTAGGTCGATTTGTTTTCTCTCTAATCGATAGAGTCCTTGTGCTTAACAAAGTACGTGTAAGCTTGAAAACTTAAGTTGGTTGTAATAAAGTCATCATATAACATTATGGGCCAGTTATTTAAACAAAGTTTAACTTAAGCCGCGGCTTAAGACAGTAAGTGGACCTCCAAATCTGTGTATAAGTAGTATATTTTAAGTAGATAAATTTTTGTTTAGTCTGGAATGCACGCCTTCTTGTTACCATCAGTAGCAGACAATTTTTAGAGATAATTGTTGGCAAAATTGAAAATGGCTTGGAACGCGATTTTGTTAAACATTGTCTAAACTATGTTTTAATAATCGACCCTATGCGTTTTGGGGATTTTTCCTGTAAAAACAATGCGCACAAATCACTCTTGGCATTGTGTCATGCTTCACTGAACTGTACATTCAACATTGCCCAGTGGCATGCTGTGCGTGACGAAAGAAGCGCTCTTTCTATAGACAGACTCGTTAAAATTCGTAAATTAACTTAGTTGTCTGAAGCAAACATTGTTAATTACTTTGATTTTCTTTCTTGCCTGCAGGGAGCCAGCTATATTGAACTGAAGCATCAGCTCTATCTCAAGTAAGAGCCTCGACATTAATTTTGTTTCTTGTCGTGAAGGAAATCGGCAGTGTTCTTGTTGTGTTTGAACTACCGCTATGATTAACCGATAACTGCTCTTTTATAATTCAAATGGTACTTGCTTTTTTTGAGCTTTAACTGCTTAACTGGATGATTGCTTTAAAGCAGAAAACTGTTCACGTCAAATGCATTCAGTTTATTAAACAATTCATCAGAACTCCCTTTTGGAAATGGGCGTTAAGGCTTTAGAGAGAGATGGATCGCGAAGAAAATTATGTTGATACTCACTCGTTGAAAACGGTGGTGTTTGATCATCATACTAGGCGGCCTTAGCCGGCGAACACCCCTGGCTCTCCTTTCCTCTTAATGATTCATGCTGGTAGAAAGCAAATCCTCCGTCCGTCTTCAAAATACGGACAAGAGTAGGCACGGTTCCACCGCGACCTCCACCCTTGAAGGGGCTGCCAAGCAATGATCTCGCTGTCGGAAATTAAAGCAGTTGATTCCTGAGACAGTGAATTTTGAGACGGTAGGGAGGCAAGGATAACGGCAACGTCAACAGAAACCATAAGCCCCCCCTTCCCCCCCCCCCCCCCCCCAAAAAAAAAAAGAAAAAAGGGAAAGGAACTTTATTTAAGTGTCTAGTCGTTCTAACGCTGGGACACTAATTGGGGACACTGTAAACTGAAATTAACAATTGACGCAAATCAAATCAAAAATGTTGCTTTTTGAGGAGAGGGGAACCAACAAACTCAACCCACATATGACTCGAACCCGGGCCACGTTGGTGCGAGGCGATTGCTCTCACCACTGCGCCATCTCTGCACCCCAGTTTCCCAGAAGTGTCGATCTCTGTCACTTGTCCTTATGGCCAATCAGATTGGGTCTGATGACCACAACGTGTCTGTTTGGTGTCCAACCATAGGTCTTGCAAGGAACACAATACCGCAACATAATTTTTCCCGCAAGCATCTCACAGTAACCGTCCAATAAAATGGATAATACCGAATACCGATGGGCCGCATTCCATTAGCTTGATCCAGGCTCTTAGATAGTGGAGGCGAGGGAACGAGTCCCGGGTCGATTTTCTTAGCTCGTTCTCTTTCCCTCGCCTTCCATCGCCTCCACTATCTGAGAGCTTGAAACAGGCTACATTCCATCGGTTGCTTCACGCAATCCATCCTGATATTACAGAGATTAAGCATCGCACTTACGGCAAACGGCAAAACCTGTTTGATATCTGAGCTCATGTCTTAGCTTTTCCTGTTACTTACAGGTATCAAATAAGAGAGAAAATCGAGTTACAATGAGAGAATTTTCATGTTTTTATGACGAGCAAGAGCCTGCAGTTTACCGTTTGTCCTTTCACGTGAACGCATGTTTATCTCTTTTGATTTTTTTCCGTTTAGTTACTGTATCAACATCGGTTATTATTTGTTGCTGAAGGCCAAAAACGTGTCTGTAAAAGATCACCCAGTCATGGGGCGCCTTGTTCAATACCAAAAGGTAAGCTTGTCTCTCACCCTTCTATTGAAATGTAATGTTACCTTGAGATTTGTACTTTTTTCTCTTCCTGAAGTTGATCACAGAACTCAAACCTTTAGATGAAAAATTGAAATCAGAAGAAGAGTTGCTGCTTTTGCAAGGCCAAACGCCAGAACAAGGTTAGAACGTTTTCGAGGAGTGCTTTTTGGGTGAATTGGTAGACCTGGCACTGTTGCCGTGTTGATTCCGGAGCCGACGCACGTTGCCCTAATTATTAATTTTTCTTTGTGTTTGAATAGGTTTACAGAAAGAGGCTCCGTTACAGAGTGTCAAAACCAAGGTATCACCTTACATTGCCTTTCATATTAGTGAACTGAAACCCATGCCATACTGGAACGAACACATGCTAAGGTCCCCAGGACCGAATCTAGTCTCTATCCCGTGGGTTTGTGACCACTGTGTCATGAATCAACTGTCATAATATTTTGTAACTTGCCACTGGCTTAACCGAGTGTGGCCTGGGCCTGGAGGTCTCAGCCAAATGGATTGGCAGTATACTAGTTTTTTATTTGTGGGCAACGACAACAATAACAACAATAATAATGATGATGATGATGATGATGGTAGTAGTGGTAGTGGTAGTGGTGGTGGCAAGTTTAAATTGTAACAATAATTAGGGTGCGCTCGATTGACCCTATTCCGGAATAAGAATACGTGGAGTGATGATGTATGTCTGGCCTTTTGAAGCAACAAGAATAATAAAGACATGTTTAAAATAGCATTTTAGCCGGTGTTTGACAATTTTAATGTGAATCTCCGTAAAAAAACGAAGGATTTCTAACTTCAGTCCATGTATTGCTATTCCGGAATACGGTCAATCGAACACAAACTTAATCTAAGAGATTGACAAAATATTATATATTGAATGAATGAACAGAATCATTCTGTAGAGCCATCCGTTAGTTGACAAGCTGCATGCATGACGATGTGGTTGATGAACAATAGTGAGCTTAAGCAAGGACGACAACGATGGCTATGCCGGAGAACGCCACAAAACCGTTACAATAGGTTTAATCAGAAAAACCAAACAAACAAAGCATAGGTCTGCATACCCCGCAAGTGCGTTTCACATTTTGATATGTTTCTTTGCCGTTCTTGCCCTCACAACAACGTGAAATCACCATATTTGAAGTTTTAACGATAGCGCGAGCGTACAAATTATGCAAACCTTTCATTTTCTGTTTTTTACTCTGAAACCGCTCGTACAAATTTAGTTTTAGGATAATTCGCCCACATTGTACGACGTGAAGGAGACGGAATAATCGCCAAAGACTTAAACTTGTGTGAAGTTATATTTTGAGGTGACGTTTTTGTAAACGTATACCTAGCCCCTAATGACGTTGCAACGGCATCAGCATCAATTCTCAGTGTTAATTGCATCTTTTATTGTTGTAAGCGGTACCATTCAGCTTTATTCTACCTCATCTTTGCCATGTTTTTTCTTTTCCTTGGGCATTTGAAAACAGATTTTATTTTTACATGCGATTCATCCAATATATTTTTGTTCCTTAGAGAACATCTAAGAAACTTGCAAAGCCTGGAAAATTATCATCTCTTCTCGATGACGAAGGTGACATCGACGAGGAATCAGATCTCGCAGTTGAAAATCTCGTAAAAGCAGTGCGAGATAAGGTCTGTATTGCGGTTCATGCGTCTTCCATTCAAATGATTTTCATGGACGTCAGGAACTAGAAAAAGGAAAAAAAATAGAGATTTGTTTTTTGATGTTGTCTCGGGGATATTCGGAAAAAATTCGAGTGATCCTTTGCGGAAGTCGAACCTATGACCTTCCAACAATTTGGATATCCTAGTAGTAAAGCGGGACAATAGGCCATTTTCGAAAATATCAAATATTCAGCTTGATAGTGAGGCAGTGAGGGCAAAAACAATAGAAACACGTTGGAATGAATGTGAAAAATATTTGCATATCATACATTTTCCCTTGTCTTTATTCTCTAAACCTCTCTTTCAAGCTGAATTTTAATAGATCGAAAAAGGCCTATTTTTGCCTGCCTAGAACTATTGTCACATGAGCCTAGTTTGATGGCCTGGTCCCCTCGAGTCTCCTGTGGCTCAGTGGTCTAGAATCCGAACTAGAAATCGGAAGGTCGTCGTAGGTTCGACTGCAAAGGAGCACTCGGATTTTTTTCCCGAGTGTTCCCGAGTCAGCATTCAGTCATTGGGGTTTAACATTTAACATTTCTTTCAGTACATTTTTAAAGAAATCTGTTTCCAATTTTAGTTGGTTTTTTTTATTTTTTCATCAAGAAATTTCGAAAATCAAATTCCAATTAAGATAACTTAGAAAATCGTGTTTCCTCATTTTGTGAAAGTGAAACCTTAAATTTTCGTCTTCCAAAGGAGCGATTGATTTTGAGTAGTCCGTAAAATGTCACGAGGTGGAAGCAAGATGATGCTCATGAAAGTAGCCGAACCTCACAGTCGGAAGACCAAATGAAAGAAGAGCTGTTCGTAGTGTAACAGCGCCAAAAAGCGGATTGGCTCATCTTTCCAACTGAATTTGTAGAACTTAAAGGGAACATCCACTTCAACGAAAAAATAAATTTAAATAATAGCAAATAGTGATCAGTTTAATTTTGTTTTAAAAAAAGCGGTTTAATCCGAAATAAAGAAGTTTTAGAATCGCCATCTTGAATAACTCCGACGTGTTATGGATGCCCTATTGTTTGCAGATAGAAGCTCTTTGTGTCATAACAATGGGGCAACCGTTGTTCGACACAGTTATTCAAGATGGCGGCGCCCATGAAATTTGAAAGTGAAAATAAGCGATTTTAAAATTCACTTTTCCTGATAGAAACGTGAATGCGGCTTGATTAGTATGTAGAACACGAATTTGACAATCTGAAAGCCAAAACCTCTCGTGCTGCATACTCATTAAACTGCATTCACACACACACTGCATTTTTAAGCTAGTGAGTAAATGACGTCACTTTCTCCTCGATCCAGGTCACTGAAAGCTTATCAGTCGAAAGTGCACCAAGTAATGGCAGACCGTTCAATTAAAAAAGTGAAGTTAAATTAAATAGTCTTCCTCTTGAAATTGCTACAAAAATTCCGCCTATTGACAATCAACGCAAATACTTTCGAAATGTGAAGAAAAACGAGAACTGATTTTTTCATCGTGGTAGCACTTTAAAACAAATTTCGCAACAAATTTGTTTGGAAACATTATGCCCTGCGGTTTAAACTTATTTTGTGGTAAGAGTGAAGGTTTCCCACCAACAGTCATGGTTACAATGTTGTGTTTGATTCAGTTGTTTTTAAGGAGGGGAGGAGATAAACCGGATCACTCTGGTCCAAGGCCTTTTTTCTATAATTTTGAATGCGAATTCTTCATTTTGGAAGGAGGCAAGAGTGCATGGGAAAAAGAGAGAGAAGAATGGAAAAAGAAAGGCAGAAGGCGACCCAGTTCAGATGGATCCACTAGAATACTACGAAGCTGTTAAACTTGCCAAGAAAAAGAAAAAGGAAGTCAACAAGGCTGCCTCAAGGTCAGTTCACTTTGCTCTTTTAAACCAAAATTCTAAATTCAAGACTCGAACTTGTCTTATCGTGTACGAGTGGGTTCTTTGAGGGCCTATAGCCACCCATGATTATAATTATTGATGGGGCTAGCAGTTGTTATATAACTAGTCAGGCTTGTGCTGAATACACTTTTGATGCTCTGATGCTAGCATCATACGAAGGAATCGGTGCTTGCCAGCAGCGAAAAGAAACAGTGCTAGTGGCGAAAACAATCGTTGCTAGTAGAAAGAAAGATCTTATGGCAGTGGCGAAAGGAGTTTGCTGTGCAAGTTGCGAAAAGACACGTTACCATTCCCATTTGAGTAATCCGGATAGTTCCAATTGTCTCCTGAGCTGTTTTGTCTTACTCGGTATCCTAGATTTCGTGTGACCAAACACTTTTTATGACCATAGTATCTAACTCGATTTTTAGGCCCAACCTTGCTTCTAGCAACCCGTTCCAGAAATTGGAGCTTCCGGATGGGGAACTGATTGACTGCGTGCTCCGTAAAAAGACAAAATACTGAGCGATTCGTTATGAATATTGGATCGGGTCTTCTTCAGACTTCGCTCGCACTGTGAACGAATCTCAATATACTTCCAGTTTTTTGTTACAGATCCACAGAAGAGCAGCCAGACATGGATGAAAAAGACACCATGGAAGGGAAAAGAGGAATTACATACCAGGTTTGAGTTGTCTTTGCATTTATATCAATTGCTAGTTTCTTTGCTCTTTCCTCTGTATTTTCCTTTCGTTTTGCTTCTCCCTCTTTTCTTCGTATGTACTTTTTTCTTTATTTCCTTTTCTTCCTTTTTGGCCTCCAGCGCCTTTTGGATGAGATATTTTCATTTGAATCCTATTCATAGTATCTTGCACTGGCTCGCTCTTAATTGTACTTTTAAACCGAAGAAATCAGAAGTAGAAGATCTATTTATAGTTCAGGATAAAATCCTTGAATAGGACGTTTTCGAAATATCGAATATTCAGCTTGAGATTGAGGCAGTGAGGAAGAAAACGATAGAAATACGTTGGAATGAATGTGAAAAATATTTGCATATCATCCACTTTCCTTTGTCTTTGTCCTCTAAACCTTTCTTTCAAGCTGAATTTTAATATATCGAAAAAGGTCTGATTCGTTCAAGGTCTTCTTACTCCATCCCCTGGCTAGTTGGCTCAATGGTGTCACTACGATCAGAAACGAAAAATGCTCAACTTTGATACTTTTCTCTCTCTCTCTCCCTTGAAAGTATTTTTCAAATCGATTGACTGATATACTGTACTTGCCACAGATCTCTCAAAATAAGGGTCTCACAGTCAAGAAGAAAAAAGAGGATCGCAATCCTCGAGTTAAACTTCGAAAGAAGTATCGCAAGGCCCAAATCAAGCGTAAAAGTCAGGTATGTTGTAACAGCTCTCGCTGCGTTTTAATGGAGGTCGTAACTAACAGGCAGAAATTGGGGTAAATCAAGTATGTTTCACGGATGTTTGGCAAAATGCCAATTGACCATTTTATACAGTTGTTTGCTAAGTGACCTAGCCTATGAATGGCTGCGAGGCTGCCGGTGTCGTGGGTATTGATACAGATCTCACTACTTTTTTTCAAGTTAATTGTTTTTTTTTTTTATTTCTAAGTAGTCTACATTAACATTAGAAAAGCACAAAGGTTTGTATCAAAGCAGGATCACCGGCAGCCTCGCTACCTTTCTTAGGCCAGGTAACTTAGTTGCAACTGTAAAATGGTCTATTTAAGCCTAATTTCCTCGATACATGTATTTCTTAATTAATCGTAACTATCACAAAATTCTCGAATCTGATTGGTTATCGTCGTCTCCGTCTGTCTCAAAAGACAATGGACTGCACCGGAAGTGTCAGTCGGCTGTGACTGTAAAGTCCAATTCTGGAATGGCATTTGTCACAGTTGCTGCAAGTGTAGGGTGTTTGTAGTGAGGGTGCAGAAGCTGCTCTCGCTCTATCGTTCCCTTCTGTCGTGCCACTGCTGTTCCCTCCCGGTCTCTGCATGCTCTCTTCACCCCTGTCCGCACCACGTGGTGCCAGTTGCTGCGGTTAGCGGCGGCTGCTGTCACAGCCCTGATTGCAGTAATTAGACACTTGTACGCGTCATCAAGCGCGTGCTAGTTGCACTTGAACCATTCATCTTTTTGCAGAGCTATTTGAAAAATAAGGAAAGTTGAGCAGATTAAGCTATAAAAATTTTATCATCGTCATCTCGTATTTTGTAATAGTCACGATTAATCAATGATATAACTTCGTGTTGTTCAATAGGCCTTTTGCAACTAACAATCACATGGTACAAAATCCGCCATGCTGGAGGGTAAGCTCATTATTATTCCCCCACTTGGACATAAAAACAAAGACACCTGAACCAGTCAAGCTTGACTTGCCTTTGTTTTAATGTCCCAGTGGGGGAATAATAATGAGCTTGCCCTCCAGCATGGCGGATTTTGTACCATGTAATCGTTAGTTGCAAAAGGTCTATTCAAGGAGTAATCGTGTTCGAAATTTCAACAAGACGCGTTGAGGCGTTTACGCGGGATGGGTCGATGCAGCATTAAAACTTTTTGTAGCGATAATCACTGTCTGTTTATACTAGCAAACAAACTTGTGTCGGGAAGGCTCCTGCTTGCATTAAAGTGGCAACTATCACAAAATTCTCGAACGGTGGAGTTGCAAAGATCCAAAGAATTTTCTCACATGAAGTAAATTAAGAAACTGATCAGGGCTTAAAGGGTGATCCCTGTGAGGATGTGTAAAGGACCATTTTGAGTCCTCGGTTTAGTAAATTTTAGTTAAGCCAATGCAATGAAGAACATTCAAGTCTCACGAGAGCAACAGACAATCTTCTATTTAAGAACATTTTTGAAAGCTCGCAAAATTCATTGGCAGGCACTGTAAATGAAAAACGTTTTGTTATACAGGCACAATTTGGAGAATAGTATAATTTCTTTTTTATAAAACTTACTGTAATTTCTTATGTAGAGGTCACAAATTGAAGCAGAGACACCGCTTCCCGTTGGTCCACCAAAGATAAGCCCTGTTGCACGGGGTTAGTACTTGGATGGGTGGGAGACCGGGTGGTGATGACCCTCGTGTTGACACTATTTAAGTCGCGCTGCGGAGTCTCCTGATATCCAAGAACGCTGATATTGCATAAATACACGTAGTGTGATGCCTTTATTACTGAACAATTACTAGAAAGCGGTACAAAACGATTCTCCCCAAAACATACAACTACCTTCAAACGCCTCGTCGGTGACAAAACGGGACTCGAACGTACCTCGCTATCCCGTTATTAAGTAAACATAATTTCAATCATCCAGTTTGGTAAAATGTTAAGGAATTAAATCTTTTACTGGAAATAGTGTATTGAAACATAGAACGTTTCGGTCATAAACCATGGCTTTCATCAGCTAGCCTGCGTAGCAAGCGTTTCCGTGGGGTTTCCGCGCAAAGAGTTCGCTCCTCGCCCGCTGGAAACGCTTGCTATGCAGGCTATTCATCAGCTGATGCTGGAGGTCACGTGACCTGGACAGATCACGTGACCTCCAGCATTAGCTGATGAAGGCCATGGTTTATGGCCGAAACGCTCTGTGTTTCAATACACCATTTCCAGTAAAAGATTTAATTCCTTAACATATCCCGATCCCGTTATTATTGCAAGTTTATAGACCCTATGCAAAAATGGCGGCCTTTAAATTATTCTTTTGTTCATATTCAAAATAGCCCAACTAACCTATATGCGATGTCATTGGCTCCAGTCAAACTTTCCTGCTTAAATAGGCGTCGCACGCGGCTATTTTGAAGTTACTCGTCCGATTACTCCCTGAATTGTATTCCACTCTGTCCTATTACCATTATTAATGTAGTCGAAACAGAAAGAAAGCTCATGTCAGGCGTAAATATTGCCACATTGATCAAATACGAAACACGAAGACTTTAAGGCAGTCGCACCCTTTGGTTTCCGTTTGTTTTAGTGCATTGATATTTGAAGAATAAAGTAAAGACGATCACAGCACCACCGCTTCATTAACTAACTCGTGTGACTGGTTATTCCAACAGGTTCTACCCGTTTTGAACGAGGAATACCGGTATGGCGGCGAGGCAACGGGGATTAAATCGAATCTTACCAGGAGTATCAAAATCAGATGATGATATCGTGTACATCTTGGATATGTTTTGCGGTGCGACGGTGACATCTTTACGTGTGGAATTTTAAATCACTTTAGGTGGATTATTTTCTTAACATGTTAATCGATCCGGCCTTGCATGTTGCCTACATGTTACAGTATGAAATCGCCGAATCTTGACTTCATAACTTATCGGGTTCTAATGATTTACATCACATGTAATACTTTTGATGAAGAAAGTCAGAATAGTATGTCTCCTGAAAGTGCAGGTGTTTGCTAGTTCACTGTTTCTCTGTTCTCGCTGAAAACCTCCTTTTGGATATGACATGCAGCCTACAGTAACTGGTGTAAACCTCTTGTGTGATCCCTTCCTAGTAATAAGTACAAGTGTCAGTCTTTTCACCGTCTGTGACGTAATCTCGGTTAACAAGCTATAACAAGGCTAAAATTGCAACAAGGAATTAATGAAGAGGATCTTGGCCGACTTTGAACTGCTTTATTTTCAGTCCACTGAGAAGATGTGGATTTTGCAACCTCTGCCCCTCTTTGGAACATTTTTTTTTTAATGTCAGCTATCCAAAGCAAGAGTAAATTAGATAAGAATGTTGTTATGGCGTGCGTGGGCTCCCCAGCACAGTCACAAATGAGTCTATTTTTAGAATGCCCGTTCCCGCAAAAATCAGTTGTCATGTCCCTGAAAAAAAAACATGGCAGAAGTAATCACGCGTCACATGGCTTCTTCTGATTGGTTAAAATTGGCGGCCCTTTGTTTGTTTCGCGCGCAAAGTGTATCTAAAAATAAATCTATTTGTGACTGTGCTGGGGAAAGGCCGCAAAGTGATAGATCAACACTATTATCTAATTCAGTCTTGTCCAAAGCAACGCGAGGCTGAATCCAGTGACTCCATGGGCCTTAATCACACGGCGGCTATGTTGAGCCGCGAGGGTTTGAAAACCTCGTTTCCAAACATTTCAACTCGACGCTCGGGGTACGAAATCTATATTGTCTATGGCCAATATGGCCGCCGCGCAAATAAGGCCCATTGGCGAGTAAAATCGTCTGTCTTTAGACAGATTAAAAGCTATTATAAGTCTCACTCCCAGGAGTCAATGGGTTAAACTCGAGGAGCGTAACGTGATTAAATGGCATCAGTAACGTTCTATACTTGGTCCAGCTAACTTAAGGAGACTTCGCTCGTCAACTGGAAATAAACTTTAATGTTTGTAGAAATCTTCTGTGTAATAATTTCGGGAGAATTTTTCAGCATTTTTATTAGGGGGCTTTGAGTGAACTCTTAAAATTTCTTGGGAATTTTTCATGCTAAAAGTTCTCTTTATGTGAGGATAGTTTCAAGACAATGTCATTTAAAATGTTACCAAGCTGTCAAGTGTTAAGCGATTCGAAGTCGGCTGCTTAAATCCCTAAGATTCATTCAAGTTTTAGCCGTTTTTATTGCCAATAAATTTGACTTTGAGCCCAAACCTTGAAAAGTTTTTATTTAAAAAGGGGAAACTGAATAAGTGAGTCTTTTCTTAACAATGATTTAGACAATGCGAACTATCATTAGGAACATATTACCAAAGGAAACTGGGTAGCCTTGTTTGCATTAAATATTATTTTAATGATTTAATGGTTTAGTGATTTTGAATGACATTTACATTTACTCATGTACTTGACTAATTTACTTGTCTTGAACTAATTATTCAATAGATTTGCTAAGAAGAAGGGAGAGGGCAAGCCTGAGTCACCTCTGAATTTTTGACGCGGGTAACTTCGTGTAGATTATCACCATATTCCGTCGAACAACCCTCTAATCAACAGCAGCTGTTAAATAATTATTGGGTTCACACTAGGCACTAAGTCTGTCTTAGCCTAAGTCAAGCCAAGTCACCCTCAGTCCTCTTAAGCGTTCAGACATATCTAGAAGGCAAATTCTTTCCGTGCAAAGCTGTCATCATTAACGGTAAAAATAACAGATAAGGTAACTAACATCATAAATGTGGTGAGGTAGTCACGATCCATTTTAGCGAAGAAGTTGAGATCAAAATGAGACAGAGAAGCCGTAAAATCGCTGTAATTGTGACTGTTGTCTGTTTATTAAATTTACAAAGGTTGATCAGCCAAATAACCTTACAAAATCTTATGTTCCTTCGTGAAAGAATGATGGAAGATTTTGTCCAAGAGAGTGAAAGCCTGCTTTTTCTGACCGCCCTACTTTTGAGCGTTCATCGAAGACGAGGTAATTTTCGGCACATAAGAAGAAGAGCGTGGGTCTGGCCAAGACCACAGAACTGGTTTGATGTAATGCTAGCATCACCTCTGCTGAGTGTTTTTTGGAAACCAAACTTTCGAATGTAACGTGAAACGTTTGACGAGCTTTGCCGAATTCTATCTGATAAAACCCACGATTTTGAAATTTTTTTGCTATCAGGTTTTCTAAGTCAGCCTTAAGTCATGTTTGAAACAGACTTAAAAACTGCTTAGGTCGTTGAGTTTGCCGACACTAAGACAGAAATAATGCTTCTGTGACTTAGCGGTTCACACCTGTCATTTTCACTAAGTCGACTTAAGAAATTACTAAGTCTCTTAGTGGTCTAATGTGAACCAACAAATATTTATTGAATAATTAATTCATGACAAGTAAATTCGACAAGTAAATGTCCAGCCAGACTCTTACGGCCAGCGGTTTGTTTATGCTACATGCCCCACACCTCCCCTCCCCTGTGCTCATAATCTGACAACCGCGAAGGAAGAACAATCGACCATGGCAGAAGAAAAAGATCTCGAAGTTGATCTCGAGAAGTTAACCGAGGCATTTAGAGCACTTCGAGAGAAAGCCAAAGAATTAGGAATCAAAGATTCTCATCTTGTAAAAATATCATCCGTAAAGAGTCTCCAGAAAAGACGGGTGACCTTCTTTGTTTTGACGACTGCTATATTCGGGCTGCTGGGAATTTTTAGCGGAGTTGCTTTTCTACTTCATCGACATGAATTCACTCATCATTCATTGTTCAAGTTTTCTCAATATCTCATTGATTTTAGCATGGACAAAGATATCTGCCTCGTTCCGTATCCAGAGATTATTTTGGACATGTTTCGGCCACCCGTAAATTGCAGCGTTTGTAAAGAAGTTCACAAGGTCGACAGAGTTTCTGCTTTGAGTAAGGAAGAGTTTTTGCGGAAGTATGCTTACACAGCTCGCCCTGTTGTGATTACAGACGGTACGAAAGATTGGACAGCTCCAGAGCATTTTAGCTTCAAGTATTTTAAGTCGATTTATTCCCCAGATAGCCCTGTAATGAGTTCCGAAGACAGCAATTGTCAGTTCTTTCCCTACCAGTCAGGCTACACCGCGCTGGAAGAAGTTTTCAACATGTCTGAAAAAGATGCAAATATGGAAGGAAAACCCTGGTATATTGGCTGGTAAGAAATTCTTTTATTAATTTGCCAGTGTTATGATGCATTTTCTACCTTGTGAATCACCTTTCCTTTCAATATTCAAAAGACTTAAGCTTAAATTTTTTTTTGCGTGTATGTTACATTTATTTATAGTTTGTTTAACTCGAGAATTTAACATGTTCATTTTCAGTTGTTTGTGTAAAATTTGTACCACGCTGGGTATCGACTATAACCGTTGTTTTAAACAGAACGTGTTATCATACGGCATACTTATTATTAAATTTATTGTCTACAGTGGCCTGCGAACATTTTCAATTAATTATTTAATTTGTACTACAGTTTGTCGACTTTTTTTTCTTTCACGTTTTAGCGTCACCCGATGAAGAAAAGTTACATCTGTTACCGAGTCGCCCTTATCATGCCTTATCGGGAAAAGTTTAATCGATAGACTTTAAATTTCAATTAGTGTCCAAAATCTAATTAATTTTCCTTTTTGTAATTTTTTGTTCACGTGTATGGGAAAAATATAGCTGCAGATAGGATAAATGTTATTTTTGTTACAACTGTAATAGATCTATGGAGCTATTTGAGGAGGCCCTTGGATATTCTTGGGCTATCTAAAGCTATTTGAAGAGGCCCTTGTTGTAGAATATCTTTTCTCAGATATGAAACATAAGTATTTTGCCTTTTTTTTTATGTTGGTCTGAAACTAGAGATATAATTTACAAGTACATAAAAAATGGAAGTAGAACAAAATTAATGCTTTTTGCATAATTGAATGTAATTGCAGAGCTAGCCCCAGTTGTTTTCAAAGGGTGGATAGTGCTATCCACTGGATAAATCACTATCCAGTGGATAAGTGCTATCGAAATCAATTGCGTTATCCAGTGGATAGTGCTATCCATCCTTTGAACAACTAGGACCTGCACTTTTTCAGGTAGAAGTGCTGTCTTAACAAATTGCTGTCAGAGGGGACCATAACATTGTGATATGGTTCAGCGCTGAACTAAACTTTGTCACTTAAATAATTTACAAGAGATTTTTTTCAATTTTGTTTTTCATATTGTTCAAACCCTTTGTGAAGTTTCTTAATAATTGGGTGAAAGTGGTGGCTACAGTTCGAAAAAGTGTAAAAGATAGAAAAATTTAACAAAAGTGGTCAATGATAATAATATTGCTTTATTGTCATAAATATATTTCTTTAGTGCAAGATCAATCTGAAATTTAACAGTAGATTACCAAAATTTTACTTTTAATTTATCTCGTTTTGGTCCAAAGGAGCAACTGTGACTCGTCTGCAGCCAATGAACTTCGTAAACATTATAACATGCCCTATTTTCTGCCTGAGACATCAGAATCAAGCAAAACTGATTGGGTGTTTATGGGATGCCCTGGATATGGCGCACATCTACATGTACGTATTTGCTCTTTGTATAAATAACAGTAATATTATTCCATGAGCCCGAGTTGGATATGAAGTGATAAAATAACCAACGAGCGTGTAGCGCGAGTTGGTTATAATCACTTCATATCCAACAAGGGTGAATGGAATAATTGTTTTAGTAAATTCTCAAACCGGATTTTGCCGCCGATTTTTATTTCCACAATTTTACAAAGCATCCGGAAAGAGCATCTTGCCGCACTATTTTCCATATGACGTAAAACTTCGACTATTGGCTCATAGTCGGAGTTTTTTAGCCAGTCAAAAAGCTAGAAATGCAATAGTCGGAGCTGAAAATTTACTAAATACCAATAGTTACAAGTATGTTCGCTAGTTACAACATCGTTCATGAAATATTCAATTCAATTGTTATGTCAGCTTTTAAGAATTGTTGTACTTCCATTCTCTCACACAGTCAAATTCGGTGTCATTGTAACCCTTGTCTGAAGAATAGTAAAAGCTCTGAAATTTCTAGATAATTCAGCATTTTTTTGTCTTGACCTACTGAACAGAGAGTATCACATTTTCTTTAGTTAACAAGTATCCCTGCTACTCAGTGTCTACATTGTAATAATTATGCTACAGCTGTAGCTGAAAATGTCTACATATTTATCAGGAAAGAACCTTCTTTTTTGGATAGCACTCGTTGATTACAGTCAGTAGTAAGTGATTTTAGCTTAGGTGATCAGTGATGTTACCCTTCGAGTTTGGAATTGACATTTTTATGGAGGGTCAGGATGGGGGTGGTGGAATCTCAGCTATCAGCTAAATGTTTGCCCATTTCTCAGCTGTCAGCTAAAGTTTTGGCCATTTCTCAGGTAACAGTTAAAATGTTGGCCGAATCTCAGCTATCAGTTAACCCCATCCATGCCCTTGTCGCGGTACAGATCCTATTAGGCCTTCATGGTATAAATCTTCATGTCCAAAGGCAAGCTACATCATGTATAATCTTCCTTAAAGGGTTTAGAACACTTCAACGATTTTCTGGTGTACACTGATTCTTGAACATCACTGTGCCTTCTCTCATCCACTCCCCACAGACAATATGATTTTTCAGGTGCAACTCACTGCCCTGTACATTCAATTTACCGAGTGGAGAGGGGGGTTGTTAACAAAAGTAATGGCAGATCTGTTAGAACATCGATAAAGCCAAATGAAACAATCACTTTATCCAAGTTTCAAGTTATATAGCCAGGTGGCTACTAATTGGAAAGACAAGAAAATGACCAAAGAGCACTTGTCAAATCATATCAAGATCAAGCTACCAGCATGTTTTATTTTTATAAAAGAGGGGAAATAGGAGTATCCATTGAAAATCTTTTGAAGCTGAGTGGAGAATTACCTTAAAAAGAAAACGTGTTTGAACCACGCATGGTGAAGAGGTGAGGAATTGAGACCAGGCCATATTGATGGAAGGCGATTGTGGTCACCACCCTGCCAGCCTTGCTCAGCTCCCCATTATGAAAAAATGATGAAGCAGTACTTGTAATATAGATAGCAGAAGGGTCAAGTTCGACTTGAACCACACTTTTGTCCAGAAATAATAGCTGTGTCTAAAACATTCTTAACCATGTAATTATAAGAATGTAAGCTTGATTCTCTTGCTGCTTGTTCAACAGATTGATGCTGTAGGGAATCCTTCATGGCAGGCCCAAATCAAAGGAACAAAAAAATGGACCCTGGAGCCCCCTCCAGAATGTTCCCATATCTGTGATCCAAAACTTGAAGTGATTGTAAATACAGGGGAAATAAGTAAGTGTCATTCATGGCAGGCCCAAATCAAAGGAACAAAAAAATGGACCCTGGAGCCCCCCATAAATAACGATTCATAAATGTACCTTTCAAACCAGCTAGCTTTCCAGGTAATGGAGGGGACTTGTAATTATGAATTGGAGGGGAGATGTCACAGCATTGCAAATTATGGGTCTGATTTAATGGTTGATCAACTTGTACTGTGCATGATGTTATTTCAGCAAAAAATGTAATGAACATTATTCAAAATATCGTATAACAGTATATTGATCCATATTCACCTTAGACTCTCCTTGATATTGCAAACTTGTTGCAGTGTTTTCTTTACTGTGATGTCCATAATAATATTATTTCTAGCAGTGTTGTTTAAGAAAGGATTTTCTTTATTTTATGCGATAGTAGACAACATGGATATTTAAGGCCATCGGGGCTTCAGAAGATTCATGAAAGCCAGGCCAGTAAACTAGATTCAGGTCATTAAAGGCTGCATTCTGCTAGTACAGTGGATACTCTAATCATTGCATTCTTGCAAAATGCTGCAAAGAACATGATTAATTTTACTCCTAATTAATAAACAATATATTTTAAATTTATTTTTTTTCCAAGTTCCCAATGGGTTCCATTAACATTTCACATGTGTATTCTCACATTCACTCACTTGGATGGTTGGTTGGCCGCATATCACATATGCATAAAGGTGACTGTGCGACACAGTTATGAGCTATGCATGCTGCAGCATGCAGACCCTGTAGCTGCATGCTGCAGCTTGAATTAAACACCCACATTTCACCCTTGCTCGCCATAGAGTCTCCAGTAGCTCAGTGGTTGGAACATCCAACTACAATGTA
Organism: Montipora capitata; assembly: GCA_949126865.1. Lineage (NCBI taxonomy): Eukaryota > Metazoa > Cnidaria > Anthozoa > Scleractinia > Acroporidae > Montipora > Montipora capitata. The sequence goes on from OX421447.1 coordinate 34,472,681, forward strand.
GATCACAGAGGGTCGTTGGTTCGAATCCCATCTGGGACTCAGATTTTTCCGAGTTCCCAATGGGTGCCATTAACATTTAA
>OX421447.1:34487760-34502760 GCA_949126865.1 Montipora capitata
GGCCAGGGAAACTACATAGGACAAAATCAGCCGAGTGCTCTTCTACAGGAGTCGAACCTACGACTTTCCGATTACTACTTTGGATTTTCTTACCAATTCCAGTCAACATCGAAAACTTCACCTTTTTCATTAATTTAGCTGGGTTAACATATAGCATCGTCTAATACACTACACCTGCATGCGAAAATCGACACTTTCATTCCTAACAGTAGAGAACGACAATTTCTCAGTAGCGCTCAGAACTGCAATGGCTTTCACAGCGTACTTCATATAAATCCATCCACAGCTAAGGGTTTATCGAGAACTTACAGTGACCAGCTCTCGTTTATCTTGATAATTCAATCATGCACCGGTAAAACAGAGACAACGGGTTAAATTAAATCCCATTCCAGCCTGAATGTTTTTCAGGCTTTTATTTTGCTGCTGATCAACTAGTGTTCATGACTGTTTTATCATTTCAAGACTTAACATTCTCTCAGCAGTTCTGTGATTTTCACATACTCCGTACTTCCATAGCTCAGAGGCAGAAAATCCGACCTAGTTGAAGGTCATCTACATTCAACTCCTGTTCAGCAAGCACTCCGAATTTTTTCGCGAGTATCCCAAGTAGGTATTTAAAAGACATCTTTCTTTATTTATTTTCCTGGATTACAGTGCGACGCTTCTTACCGTGGCCACCTAACAAAGTTCTTTAAAACTCTGATAATCTCCAGACTTTCAAAACACGACTTAAAACTTATTTATTCAAGGAAATTTTTGTATAACTTTTTCGTTTATGGATTAATTTTTAATTTTGATATTTCATGACTTGTAAAGCGCTTAGATCACGTCTGGATAGGCGCTATATAAGAATTATTATTATTATTATTATTATTATTATTATTATTATTATTTAAAACTTATACGCCAATCAGGGAGTGTGAATTTGATTGACAGTCACGCCTCCTTGAAAAGTTCGCACGGTTGTCAGTTGAACACTGGTTGAGGTTGAGTTGACGTACTTACACCTAATTGCCAAATGTGAAAGTTTGTTGGGTGGCCACGGTAAGGCGCGTTGCACTGTAACATAGACCATCTTCTACATAACAAGAATAGAGAATATGGAAATCTCAGCCCAGTTATTCAACGAAAAAGCTGACCTTTAGAACTAAAAACACCTACCGGGCGTGAGCAAATGCAAAAAATCCGTCATGAGATGAAGTGATTCCCGGCTTCGCGTAACTGAGATCTCGACCCCAGAAAGTGAGCCCAACCCGCTCTTTCCAATTAACGCATTGAAAATCATACAAAGATTTAAGTGGTTAGACCGAGTTGACCCGGTCAACCAGGACTGGATGAATGATCCGTAAAGGAAATAAAATATTGTACTGCAATGCTGATTTATTACCATTTCCGCAAATTTAATTCTGAAAACAGACGTTCTGAGGTACTCGTAATTGATGTCCCATACTCTTCTTCGTGTAGAGGCATCCCTTGCTTGGTCCGGTGAAGATTCTTGTTCTTTTTGGGCCTGGAATTTTCTATAATTCAACACTAAGTCCACGATAAACAAAATACAGGACAAAAAGCCAAAAGCCTGTAAATGCAAAATGAAGGAAATTGTATGCATAGTCAGTGATTATCGGAGACAAGTTTGTGGCGCGCAGATATGCCCAGAAATGCATGCGCAAGAAATTATGTGCACGCTGGTTTCCATAAGCGTCGCGAAGTGTCCCCTTCCTTAACATTTACTCGTGTCTCGGAATACCGAGAGACAATTAAAGTCACAAAGTGTACCCCAAATGCTCCTCAAGTAAGGATAAATAAACAGTTGCATTTACCTAAACCTAAAAAATAACGCAAACCCTTACCCTTCTCTTATTGTTGGAGATAGGTTGCAAAGGCTATACTCAATACACTTGTCTCAAGAAAGTCATGGGAAAAATAAGTCATTCAATTGTTAGCTTCTTCACCAGAAATGATTCTTTCAGGCCGAGTTTTCTTTCTTTACACCGCATACCCTTTTCTATCGAAAAGTTAATATTCACATTCACAATCAAATGAATAATGAAATTCATACCAAAGCGGCGTACAGAGCATTGACACTTTGTCTGTTTTCACTCGTTAATAATCCATAAATTGCACCAAAGTGTGAAGCTCTTGGAACAAGATTCCCGGTGCAAGCCAGCAACAAGGAAAACAAAATAAAGAACAAACACACAGACTGGAAAAAAACAAACAAAGAAAAGAACAAACATCAGTTCAACTGTTAAAAAGGAAACTTTCGAAAGCGATTTCAAAAGTTAAGCCATTGAAAACGAGGATGATTTTGAAAACAGCTCTATTAGACGGAGAGTGGTTGTCCAGACGTCTGGGAGACTTGGTAGTTGAAAACGATACGAGAACTCTAGTGTTGATAATAATGTGCTGGTCCCAAGAGATGACTGTACACGTTTGGCAACGCGATATTGTGGATAACGTGTAGAACTTCCAATAATACTGACGATAGTTGTTGAAACTACACTGACTTACTCTAGACTGTTGAATTAAACTTCAATTTTTAGTTTAACAAATAAAACAAATCCCCATATACTTGAGGTAGCCATTATTTTATCGATTTGATGTGTAAACGTTGTCGATTAACAAACATAAACATAAATATTAGCTTTCTTTTTTTATTCTCTGAGCTAAGCAGTATTCGTGAGCTCGAAACAGCAAAAACTTTCTTTCTAGCAGTGGGCTGACGAGTACGCGAAAAAATACCTCTGTCATGGGTCGAAACTGGCTGTGTTGAGCATGCGCGGCGGTTACTTAGCGACCGAATCTTTACGTGATACTTCACATGTTGCGCGGACTCGCTTAACAACGACGGAATTATTGTAAAGGAATGCGCGAGACTCAGCTGGCCCAAGTCAAAGTCAACAAACATATCATAGGGCATGCGTTTGGAACAGTGCCATCCGTGGTCGTAGACAGCGGTTGTATCAATTGAGTTTTGACTCATGGCAGAGGTCTCTCTTCCCGTACTCTTCAGCCCAGCGAACGCAAAAGAAAACAGCCCTCTGCTAGCAGGGAAGGTCGAAACTGACCGTTTTTATTCTTTTTATAATCCAGTTTAATTTCGCACTCAAGCCACAAATCTTTGATTATTTACCGTTATAGTGAAAAGAGAAGGCCGTTTGCATTTGCAAAACTTTGGAAAGCTGAATATGTAGAGAATCAGGTACAGTAAAACCACGACCCAACTTAATATTGATACAGCCTTGAAGAATTCTGCTTTGCCATCCACACTGGGAAACTGCCAGATATCTAGATACTTCAAGAGACAAGCCCACGCACAGAGCAGTGCGACCTAGCGAAAAAAAGCATGAGATACAGCTTCATTGTTTTGCACAACCACGTACAGGGCCGTAGCCAGTATGAGGCAAACCGAGGCACTTGCCTCAGTCATTTTTTTGTGATTCTTTAAAGTAAAGGGTGATTTCCAGTGTTGTCTTTAAAATGTACTCATCATAAACACCTAGAATGCCTACGTAGAGAATTTAACCATGGACAATGCCTCAGTCATAATTTTTTTCTGGCTACAGCCCTGACGTATCAAGAGGTAACCGAGAATCACGAAACCCAAATTCATGTTCGCAAATGACAAAGGGAAGGAGAAAAGATAGTAAATATTCATTTCTATGGATGTTGTACGAAGCTGATGAGTAAGGACTTAACCCTCTAAGTGCTAACTCCAGATATATCCGGGCAAAATACCAATCTACTTCTCTATTTCTACTTTCAATATTTGCTTCTAGTTAAGCTTTAGTCCAACTGTCGTGATACTGTGTTCATAGCACCGACTGATTGCCATTGGTATGACAGTTGTCATAGTCTGAAATCCCGACGATGAGCCTCGATTTCCACTATATTATATCATTCGTTTGACAAGAAAGCACGAAAAGCCAGTTTTGTGATTCGAGAATAACACCAAAAAAAGCACTAATTTGTCGCCAATTTTCTACGATAAAAACTTGTTCAGAAATTATGAAACGGAACGGAAGGAAGAAAAATTAGGGAAAAATGGGAGTTTTGAACGCCTTGAAGAGAAATAAGCTAATTAAAAGTACTTACAAACTCAGCAATCTTAATGTAGCACAGAGGTGATTTGAGGAAGTTATGGTCGATGCTTAGATCGAATTGGACTGCTCCGGAAAGTTGCTGTTGCTGCACAGGTTCCCCAGCTGCGTTTCGCGAAACGTGATGACCAGATACAACAGGTTCCTGAAAAGTACCTTGAATAAAAACCGGTTTTCCGGGCTGCACAGGCTGCCCTATGGCTTGAATAAAAACGGGTGGTCCCACTTGTCCAGGCTGCGCAAGAACGCCACTCTGGATAGGCACTGGTTGCATAGGCTGGCCAGGAGCATCCTTAACAGCAACAACAAAGCACCAAGATTTTAATGCTTAAGCTCTACAGCTATAAATACATGAAATGATGGAAAGGTATGTTGCCGAGAAACTTGTAATAAATATATACAGCTATAGCAATCTCCTTTTTCATCTTATATTTCTATTAAATGAACTCGCTTACTTTAAGGTAGATTTTTGTTGAGGGATTGCTTGTTTCAGTGACTAAATTAACAAAACAGTACGTGTTGCCAATAACTCATGCAACGCCACCGCAAACGCTCAAAATTTAAAACGTTTTTACTGTCAACGGCATCATCGCGGTGCCAATCGAGAGAAACCCAGTTTTTCTCAAAAGAAATAAATGCGTAACTACTGAATTATCGAGTAAATGTTCACGATAAGCTATTCAAGCACACCAGCTACGTAGCTTATGTTAGCAATGGTAGCACTGAGTACTGCTCCAAACGAATCTGACAGGCTGATGCATCAAATGATTGAAGAAATGCACGATTATGACTCGAAGGTGCTCGGAAAAAACCCGATTGCTCCTAACCTGGAGTCGAAACTAAGGTCCGATTACCACACCGGTTGTTTAAACACTGCGCTATAGAGAAGATTATTTTCAAACTCGTGATGATTATCCCTATTGTTTACTAAGACCAAACCAATATTTCAATCAACAAAGAGTTAAACTCTTGCAGCATTTGTTTGGTTGTCCAATGTGGTATCATAACAAAGTTTACCGGTTTTTCCTGCTTCACGGGTTGACTTGTGGTGACGTAATAAAACTGAATAGGTTGTCCTTCCGGTGTAGTTTCGAACTGACCAGCGGGTACTTGGACAAGCAATGGTTGGACTTGGTCGGGTGAGATTTGATACATGATTGTGCCAGTGGAGCTTACGACGGGTGGAGCCTGAACTACAGTTTCCTGAGAAACCGGAAGTTGAGCTGGAGTTTCACTTTCCATCTGGAATTAGAACAACCAATGAAATTTGTCAGATTCAACACTTCTTCGGGAAAGGCTAATTGAATATTCCAAGGAAAATTGCTATTGACAGCAAAACCAGTGTCATCTTCTTGAAACACTTTCTTTTTCTTCTTAAGCATATACAACTTTGTTGCGATTTCTTTCATCCTTAGTTTGAGGTACTTTCTATAATCCAGAAAAAATGTAAAAGCTTGTTAAATACACTTGCGCGTTCTTCCATGTTCTCTGAAATAACGTTCCCAAGGCATTACGTTTACACATACTGCTGAAAATTTAGGGATACCCAGGAAAGTTGAATTACCCCACGCGCTGGTAAAATCTTCCCTTTTGTTGACTATCACATTTAACTTCCATCTATCGTCAAATATACTGTATTCGTGTTTTCTTTTGGATTTCAATTAACAATTATTGGATGAGGTTGAGCATGTTAGCAATAATTATCAAGGCCAAAGTTTGTGTTATCTGCTGAAGCCGAAGGCTGAGGCGGATAACAGAAACTGAGGCCTTGATAAATATCTCTTACTAACCGAGTTCGAGGTCCGTACTGTTAGTTACGGACCGAGTTTTTTCCCGTTGATTTATGGCCCAAGCGCGAAGCGCGCGGGCCATAAATCAACGGGAAAAAACGAGGATCCGTAACTTACAGTACGGACCGAGAAAACGAGGTTAGTAAGATATTTATTATATCTCTGAGGTTAACCGGCGCGCGGGCAAGGAAACTAGTCAAAGTGAAGCGAATGCCGTGCCAAAATCCCAAAAACTAAATCTTCTTGGCTGTTAAGTTTGAAATAGTTGCTTGCAAGATTCAAACAATTTTCAGTACAAGTTTATGCAACAGAAATGACATGAAAAACTCGCTAGATGATGTTTTGTCGAAATTTTAAATTTAGCGGGCTGTACAGCGGGCCGTACTTACCTCTTAATAACCGAGCAGGAGGTCTGTATGGGAGAATCTTGACCGAGGTCGTGAGTACAGACCGAACGCAGTGAGGTCTGTACACACGACCGAGGTCAAGATTCTCCCATACAGACTGACTACGCTCGGTTAATAAGATGTTTATTATATGGCAAACAAGAACAACTTAATTCGTTTAATGTAACTGGTTTGTACTAACTGACATTTTGCTTGCGAACGGCGATGAGTGGCGATGAGCTGAACTTAATTCTGTCAAAGTTTGCTCGTCATCCTCTCTCAGTTTTGTCATCATGCTGTTTGGCACTTCCATAAATAAATATTGGTAGAAGAAAATACTCAATATTTTTGCATTTTAGTTTGCATCTTTTCACCGCAAAACATTACCGGTCTAGATGGGAAAATCTAGACCGCGGTCAATATCGATTTCAGCCTATCAAATTCGTGAACTTGGTAGTTCCCAGTCCTTCTGAGACAGAATCATATAATAATGTAGAATACGGCCCGCTAATTTAGCCAATTACAGCGCGCGTACTATCTGAGAGATATAATAATTATCGCTAACATGCGAAAACCGAATTCAATAATTGTTTTATTATGCATATTCCCGAGCTGAGCTCCGCCATGACAAAGCTGATAGAACTGCTGGTTAGTGTGTTAGGTGACGTCACTTCTGCACGCATAAAACTATTGTCTGTAGGTATGACGTCAATTCTACATAAATAAAATCTATTGTTTGTAGGTATGACGTAAGAGAAACAGAGCAAGCAAGAATTAGCTGCGTGCTTATAGCCAATCAAAATCGAGCTGGTGACACCAATGTATAATAATAATACTTGTTAAGAGCTGCTTTTCCCGCACATTCAGGAACCCGCGCAAAAATACCTTTGAATTAGTAGGCACCGTCCTTAACGGTATCTTGACTTCACGATATTAAAAGCCGGCTTCTAAACAAAAACTTCCCTATAAAAATGTGATCCCAAAAACACTGTAGTCCGGATTAAATTTATACAAGACAGTTGACAAATTATGTACCATTAATCGGAGACTGACATTCACACGGAAGAACAAACGAAAGTTACAATGATAACTAATCAACAGTTGGACTCGACCAGAGTTTGTACAAACCCCTCTACAAACTCTGACTCGACATACACGAATTGTAGCAAAAATAAAAGCTACATTCCAAAAGTTTCATGGTAACAGATGCTGCACACTTTTTAAACAAATCGCAAATTTAAACTGTGGACCTAAACGTGCTTTTTTTGTTTTGGTTTTGATCACTGTATGGCAACAGGATATAGAGGATATACCTGGCCGCGCGGAGATACGAAATTTCTCTTCGAGTGTTGAAAAATATTTCGCGAGTGAGCGTAGCGAACGAGTGAAATATTTTTCATCACGAGAAGAGAAATTTCGTATCTCCAAGCTGCCATGTAATATTCTATTTATTATATAAACACCAACATCCAAAATGAAATACTAAATCGTTTCACGAAAGGCATCGAAAGGCGCCATTTTGATTTGTGACCATTGAAACAGTGATAAATAACATGTTATCTTCACGTGTGAAGATATCATATTTTCGTGCAAAAGTTCACTTAGTATTTGGTGTTTATATAATAATTTTATTTATTTAATTCACTTAACAATTCGCCAATCATAACAAAAGTTAAGGTGGCAGGATGATAGTAGGGGAAATGATGTAGGATACTCAATAGGATGATAGTTGGAACTGCAATGATTTTTATATCGGAAAAAACGATTGCATGACAGAAAAACTGAACATTTTAAAGCATCAATTAATGGTCATCATACTTCGGCTCTTGCGGACCATGTTACATCAACTGGTTACAGTTTAAAATGGGATCATTTTGAAGTTTCAGCGAAAGGGCGATCCGACACTCACTGTAAAATAAAAGAGACACTGTTGATCAAAGATTTAAAGCCGACCTTAAATGAATATGTCGGCAGCGAAAAGCTGTGTCTCTATTAGTTTTTTGTCACCTCTATTGTTACTTAATAGTTAATAGTTAATTAGTTAGTAATTCTGTGTATTTAAACTCCAATTTTGTATTAACCGTCACTTCTGAAAATGTATATGCAGATACATACGAAACGTCAAGTAAAAGGTAATTTCAAAAAGGATGCGTTTATGTCTGATGTTTGTCACAGCTGTTTGTGTGTTATTTCTGATCAGGGGAATGAAGCATTTAAAGACTAGGTGACGACATCACACGTGCAGGTAAGGAGTTCCTGTCACTGAAAATTGAAATAATTAGTGCGAAAGGGTTTTGGCCTAATCTTGTAATCATGGTTACATCTAGTGCGATTTCCATTTATCCCGGGTAAAATCGTCGCATAATAGGCGAGTTGTGCGTCTTTGAATAGACTCAATTGACTTGATGCGTTTTACTAGGTGCGTACTCCAGGCAGGCTTTTTCCAAAGAGGATAAGTTTCGACCGTGCACACACTTTGCTTTATCCCCCCTCCCCCCCCCCCCCTTCCCGGCTCTGTCTTTGTAACATTAATGGCACTGGTACTGCAACTAACTAATTCACTCGTTTTCCACAGTGTTGCCCACTACGGTCATTAACTGTGCCCCTTCGTGAGCGAATACTTCTTTTCACCGTAATAGGTCATAAGCCAAAGGATCACCCCTACACCCGAGATATATATCATATTAGTATATACTCACTCAGTGATCTTGGTGTTTCAAGCAATCTGATTGGTTCGCTATCTCGGAGTAATTGAGCATTATTCACTTCCTACGGAGTGAATAATGCTTGATCCAAACAAAACAAAATGGCTGGCGTAAACTCGCCAGCATTTATGAATCGGAAATATTGAGAATACAAAATGAGGCCGTGCTACAGAAGACAAAGAAAGCCACAAAATTTGGCCTGAAAGTTTTCAAGGGTAAGAGAAGAGTTCATACTTTTGCCAACTAGTGTTTGACTTCGTTTTTCCATATAATTATTGCTGAAAATTAAACAATCTTCACACCAACAATTTCTTTCACTCGGAGTAATTCTATCTTATAGGGCTGGTCGCCCACCAAAACAAATTTGTTACTGAAATCGAGGAATTAAAAAAATGTCTAAGAAAGTTTTAAACGACTGCAAGGAAACAAGACTGGTCATTTTACAACAAACTAACGCTCACCTCAATTACAGCGCAGCTGCCATTTCATGTGGATCCTTTACCAACAGTACTTTCAATTTCCATGTCAAATGAACCTCAAAAACTTTGATCGAACGGTGAAAGTGTTTTAACAAGCAGACTTTCGATTTAGCTTCCTGATTTAAACGGTGTTAAATGACCATTTTGCTGTTTGTGACGAGGATTTTAACGAAAGTTATTCAGATTTGCCATGTTTCAGGGGCACCCAACGAGAATATAGTTCAAAACCACTTAAATATAGCATTGTTAAACGTATTTTAGTATTGAAACGGTAGATATAGGCATATTTTTATCCCCTAAAAATTTTTCATCTGTTCGGGTTTCCTAGCTGAAAGTCTAGTGATCCGAAAGTTATAGGGATCAAAACTTACCTTTTCGAAAATTTCAGCCAGGAAAAAGGCGCCCGAAATTTCTAGGTGGCCTTTTTAGGGTAAAAATCCGTTAAAAATGGGTAATTATACCATTTTTCAGATGGTCGAAAATGCTAGGAGAGGCAGGCAAACAAGGCATTTTTCAACAAATGTTCCGAAAATTATAGGTCTGAAATCGTCTTCCGAACAGATATTTTCCGAAAATTGACGTTGGGTGCCCTTGATGTTTGAAGCTTCTGTGAACACTTTCGCGCATGCTTTGTGCCGCTTGCACGTTTTCTACGCATGAATTGAGATGTCAATTAAATCTTTGGATGGTTTTCTTCTGCAAATGTTGTTGAGATCACTTCGTGAGTATATACTAAAGCAATTATTCTTTTCAATCTCGGTAAATATTCTGCCACTATTCACCTCGATTTCAAAGAATAATTGTTAAATAGCCGCTGGTAGTATCTTTCTTAATAGAACGTCATGTGACAAAACGGGCGAAAATTTTTGTTCTGAAAAATCATTGTCATCAACCAGATTTTTTTTAGCATTTGTATTGATTGAATCAACGAACGCTTAATGCGAAATCAGCAACCGATCACTCAGATCATCAGATCTCTATTACACGTGATGAAGTGACTTGTTTTATTATCCCACGTCGGAAAACTAACTCATGCACGCCATAATTCCAAATTTTTTGTCTTGTCTATCTTCCCAAAGTAGCCTCTTCTTTCCAAATGGGTCTTTTAGAAGGGGGTAGGGTAAATCCTGATTTACGCCCACCCCTCATTTTCTGTCCCCGGACCTGGCTTTACATTCCTGCTTTAGGGGGCCTATACTTGAGGGGTATAGGCCTTTTTCGATATTATAAAATTCAGCTTGAAAGAGAGGTTTAAAGGACAAAGACAAAGGAAATTGGATGATGAGTAAATATTTTTTACATTAATTCCAACGTGTTTCTATTGCTTTTGTCCTCAGTGCCTCGCTATCAAGCTAAATATTTGATATTTCGAAAATGGCTTATTTGCAAGAGACCGTGACAAACTCAGACCGGCATGAGTTCCTATCGACCTCCATACATTTAATTTTTAATGCGTTTACATGAGAATGGATTGATAATGGCTCAGACTCAGATCGGTCTGACTTCGTTTCGGTTGCTGGACCAAGACGAGAAATTCTCGTACTGGTCTGAGTTCGTATCGTCCTCATGTAAATGACAACAAATCATCTCAGACCGGGTCGAGAAATTTCAAGCCTGCATGCTTTTTGGGTCAGCGATAGATTTACTACACAAAACATATCACCAGGCACCATGCATTTTGTCCCGGTTTCATGTACTGATTAGCTGCAAAATTTTCATTACCGGTCTGAGTTCGTACCGGTCACATGTAAATACCCCTTTAAATATAAGTATCATCCGGGGCGTTACTAAACACAGGAACGGAAGGGAACGGAAAATGCCGGAATAAACCGGAATGTGTCGGAATGAGGCGGAATAACACCGAAATGAAACGAAATGAACAAGAATGGCACCGGAATATACCGGAACCAGCCTGAATGACACCCAAATAAACTGGAATACAGCGGAATGAACCTGAAAATGCCAAAATTTGGTGATTTCGGTTGTTTCTGCCAGCTTTTGTTGTGTCACGTGATTCCCTAAGGGAATTGCATATACTTTTTTTCCTTTTGTAACGTTTGGAGCATTTCGGTCATGAGAAAAATTTGACAGCTATTTGCGTCGCTAAATGAATAATTACTTGTTGTGGAAGTTACATGTTATTTTGTGAACAACTACAGCAGCAAGAGAAACAGAATGTTATTCTAAGTGTTTTTTTCTATGAATCTCGGAGGCGGCTTTAACTGTGCGAGTCAAAAATCCCGTGAACATTTTTATTTCATTTTGACAGGTAAATTGTGTATTGACCAAACACAATCAAGTTCAGCAAACCACAAACTAATTACCGTTGGCTTGCCTGCTTCCCACGACCCACACGTGATGGAGATGTACGGAAATAGATTCGCGCAAACCGGAAAACTCTTTCCTCTTCTCGATTGTTGGCAATAATGCCATCGAACCTGAACGCGGTGTTTCCTTGTTTGAAGAAAGAAGAGTCAGAAGTACAGAAAAAAGATCGATCGCTGATAATATATATACAAGAAGAATATTTTTTTCTTTTCTTTCCGTGGAACAATTTACACGCAAAAGCTCTCAATAAAAAAGCCGTAATTTATTGTCCTGGTGACTTCCTAGCTTTCTGCGCTGTTATTTGCTTGATTTAACGCGATTTAAGCGACTTCTCAGCTTCCCCGGTTGTCACTCGTACATAAGTAAAGGAAAGGCTGGAAAATAATTTCTAGCTTACCTCACATCTCGCCGATAAAATCTTTTCCGGCATCAATCACGCTTAAACTCCGGTGATGGCCACACGGATAAATTTACTTTTCCTTGACCAAGTTTCAAGGTCCAGCGCGTATCCATTGCTGAGAAAAAGCGAAAAATATTCAAATATTCAAAATCCTTCGAGGCTCGCTTAGAACGAATTTGGACACGGCTGATCAACCGTTCACTTGAGCCTCCGATACAGTGAGAAAAAATCCCTATAATTTTTACCCTCCGAGCCTGGACCGCCTGTGTGGACCGCTTTGTAAATTGTGAGAACATGTCGTGACTCGTTCCAAGCCTAATTACTTCCCCTTTAATGTAAACTGCTTTTTTTTTTGTCAGTCTCTCTATTCTGCATACTCAAAATTACATTTTGTTCCCTTGTCATTCCGGTCCACGCTAATCAGCTTTATTCTGGTGTTCTTCTGGTTTATTCTGCCTTATTCTGGTGTCATTCCGCCTCGTTCCGGTATATTCCGGTACCATTCTTGTTTATTCCGTCTCATTTCGGTGTCATTCCGCTTTATTCCAGAATCATTCCGCCTTGTTCCGGCATATTCCGGTTTTTTCCGGTATATTCCGTTCCGTTCCATTCCGTTCCTGGAGCTAGAAACGCCCGTGTCATCCATGCGTAAAACAGAGGATTCTAAAAATGTTGCTAAATTAACATTCAGTCTACTGGTGAAATGGAAACGGCAAAATCCCAACATCCTCACATTTTTCTCTCTTTTGTGAACTTTTGCTATGCAGATAACTGGAAAGAATTGAGACGTAATAGAGAATTGTCTTTATTCTGATCATCCTCACTAGCCTCGTTGGCACGAACAAGGCTAGTAAGGATGATTGGCACAAAAACAAACAACAGAATAATTTCTTGGCCGCCATTATTGAATACGGTCTACACAGAACACAAATTAAATGCAAATTTCAGATCGGCGTTTGCTGCGAATGCAATGCAAAATACGAAGCAATTGAAAGATTTAGCATTGCATTTACAGCAAACAGCAAAGTCAGGCTGAAATTTGCGTTTTGTCAAAAATCTAAGAAACTCGTTTGATTTCAGCTTATTTTCTGCCTGTTAAATACAGACACCGAGAAACTAATTAGGAATAAGAAAACGTTCATGCTTATATGACAAGAAGAAGCTTGACGTGTTACCCAAAGGCAACGCTAAATCTCCCTGGTATAACGGCAATTATGGTCACAAGCTTACCTTCGACGCATCTACAAGTTTAACGCCATGTGAGAAGAGTCGATGTGGCACGGAATCCAACTAACATAGAATATGACGATTACCGTCCAAAATAATTGGGCAAGCGAAATCCACCCGTAAACAGTTGCTTGTTTCTTTTCTACACTTACTTTTTAAAATATCGAGTAAGCGCTGTTTTTATCTTCCAAGACTTCGTTTCAATGGGGTAGGTGAGCTCCTGAATGGGGTAATATGAGCATGAGGCGGACTCATGACTTCTTAGAAAAACCGGAAGTGCAAAATTTGCACACGAGTCTGCCACTTTCGGAGAAGCTTAATAATGCATTAGCTGGGTCTCCGGTCTTCCGAGACGATCAGAGACGTTACCGGGCAACCAGCTTTTGGTAAAAATAAAAGCCAACAAACAACACAGCCAAAAATATATCAAAGGCTTCTGTGACCCAGCTCATTGATGAACTGGAGTAGAATTAGCATGGGCTCCTTAGAACTAGCTCGGTAAAAATAATACATAAAATTATCTTGGAGTTTCATCGTGAACTGAGATAAGATAATCTAATAGATTGCAATGTACTGTTGTTTTGAAGGGAAATTATTAATAAACAAACTTGTCATTCAAAACTTGTAAATGTAGTTATTTACAACTTAAAAGTATTTTGTTAATACCGAAGTTCAACTAGAGGACTTTACTTTGAGTTATAAAACTGCATCTCGTGATGCAGATGATATGGCAAAATCTCCTTAACATATTTTTCATCACAGCGAAGAGCCAAAAATAATAATGTTTCGGAATGCTATGGTCAGACCTTAACAGGGATTCAATTTTGTAAGACATATTTGGAAATAAAATATTACTGTAATTGGTCAAAGTGGGACATTAATATGATGTGTTTTCAGTGTCACGAAACAAGAAAATAAATTTTAAACTGTCCAACGGAAAAAGTCACCTCTCCAATACTCAGGTACCTCGTTTCTGAGTTATTTGTCGAAGCGTTTCAGGAAACTTATAGAGTTTTGAATGGAGACGCCATTCCACCAATATGGCGGCGGCCGGTAATCGACGAAAACATCTGGACTTCACTTTAATTTCCAATGAAATTAAATACATGTCTATGAACACATCTTGTACTACGAATGCCGCCAGAGAGGATACCCAAGGTTGCTCTTAGGTGGACGCCTGCAGGCAGAAGGAAAAGAGTGAAGGCCAACTTGAAATCACTTGGAGGAAGACGGCTGAGATTGAGCTAAGTGAGATGGGTCTGACATAGGGAGAGGCTCAGGCAATAGGCCAGTTTCGTTTTCTAACGGTTGGACTGGATCTAGCACGAAATGGAGGCTAATGCGGGCAAATTAATTTGCATTTGAAAAGATTTGCCCGCATTAGCCTCCATTTCATGCTAGATCCAGTCCAACCGTGAGAATTCGAAAATGGTCTATTGCGAAGGACAAGACTCGGTGGAGGGGGTCATTGTTGCGGCCCTATGCCCCAATGGGGGCTATAAGGATCTATGATGATGATGATGAACACATCTTCTGATGTACTTAATATGCTCAAACTGCTAAGATTAGTAGGGCTGCACAATTT
>OX421447.1:34507760-34522760 GCA_949126865.1 Montipora capitata
AGGCTTCGTTATGCCGTCAAATTTGATCAAAACTACGAAACGTGCCTCTCTCGGAGTAATCCAAGAAAAGGACTATGGCAAATGAATCTCGAAAATGAATTCGATGAGCACCACGTCAAGACTAACTTTGTACTACAAAATCCTAGCAATTTAATAATTCAAGGAAATTATCAACCTCTTCATAAACAGTCATTGTATAAACTGTTACCCGTGAGCTTCTTTAATCCAGAATTACAAATTGGGTACAAAAAATGGAAGCACGCGCATACGTACGTAGCACTTGCAGCTGTAGAAACAAGTTACATGGGTGTCCAAGTTAAAGCAAAAGTATACAAATATCATAAACAGGTATTTGTAACTCTTACGACAAAACCACCTCTACCCTATAGCCCGCTTATCCTTCTTCAGTAGTTCCTTCTTGATTTTTTAATCAGAGCCTACGGTACGTTTTTTAGTTGTAATTTAAACTCGACGCTGCCTATGAAAAGGAAACCGTGGAAGTGAAATAAACAAATAGAAAGTGAACAGTTATCCAACTGTTTGTTTTTTCTAGTTTTGTTTATTTATGTAGAGGGAGGATTCCTGTTCGATACCAATATTTTTCTGTATCCTATCGCGATGTTGTTCTGAAGGAGCAATGATGGCATAGTAGGTTAGTGCGCGGCCTTAGTGCAAGAGGTCCTGAGTTCGATTACCGTATCCGATCCCGTATCCTTGTTTCGACTTCTTTCCGTTCTGTGTAGCTTAAACAGCTTTAAATACCCGTAAAACGGAGCAGTGATGGAGAGGAGGAAGTAAAATGAGCGCACCGTCGACTTCATGCAGGTTTGTCAGTTGAATTACTGTTACGAGTTATCGACGTTAAATATGTTAAATGTGGTGGCTCAAGCTTCTAACATTAAGCACGTCCTTGAGTTGAGAGTGAACGAGAGCATTTGGCCGAGGAGAACCGGCATCTGGCGTACAAAATGGTTTCCCGAAAAAAAACAATTATAGGAAAAAAGGGTACAAGTGAAAAAGCGAAAAAAGTACAGGCCCCAGTTGTTCAAACGATGGATAGCGCTATCCGCCGGATAAATCACTAACCAGTGGATAAGTCATAGCAAAACCAATTGCGCTATCCAATGGGATAGTGACTTATCCGGTGGATAGCGTTATCCACCTTTTGAAGAACTGGGGCCAGATGAATATGGAAATTTTGCTTGTTCAGAAATTCGATCCGAGGCTGAAGTAACGTTGTAACTCGGCTCCCTAAGCACTCGATCAACTTCAACGGGCATGGCTCCGTCGAGAATTTTTTACTGTGATTTTAGGGCAAAAGAAAGCGAAATGCTTTCAAGGACTGTCTATCCTCTATGCTAAAATTAGGACCATAAAAAACGTGTAGGCTGCATAGGTACTGTAAGCTCCCTAACAACCCAGGAAGTGTAACAAGTAAAAGCAAAACTTGTAGCGACGTAAATAGAATACTTTAATCGGGAGTTCTCTTAGACTAAGGTCACATTGATCTGGCTCTTTTGGAATTCTAAAAGCAGGGCGATCACACATGAGATCGGGTTTCAACGGATCTATTGTCTATTGTTACAGGAAGAACTAAAGGACTAATGGCACTCTGAAATCTTATATAGCAGTACAACAACATACTATGGTTATGAAGCAGCTCTAAAATACGTTCATCGTTTTCAAGACAGGTTAAATAACTCAAGGCACTATGTAAACCTCTTTTATGACTCTTTTGACCATCACACAAAACCACAGAAAATTAAAGGAACAATACAACATCCCTTAGAAGTACGCACGCCATGACCAGAAGTTCATAACTCAGAAGTCTCGATCTGTGTTGGAAAGCGGCACACCAGTTTACGGTATTATCTATTTTTGGACCGGCTACTGCTAGATTTTTGCTGCGAAAAAACGTAGCTGCATTGTGTTCCGTTCACGCGTTTAGCACGTGCAATCCTTCATGCAGGTACTTGGTTGCGGACCAATCAGGAGGGTTGATGTTATTAGGGTCAATCTCATTGGCTATTATTTGGCGGGACTTGAATTTTAAATTCAAATATAATACCGTAACCTGATGGGCCAAGACCAATGGACCTCTTTACCTTACACGTTTCATTTTCCCATTTCAGACTACGTGATGTTACTTCAGCGAACAGTTTCTTTCAATTGTCGTCTTATACAAGTGCATATGTTTACATTACTTATGAAAAAACAAAAGAAACATTTCCTTGGGAACGTCACGTGGTCTGAAATGTGAAAACAAAACGAACAAGCGAAGGAGGTCCATTCAGAGAGACTGGCACTTGCGGGTTATGGACTTCTGCCATGGTCCATTACATTTTCCCCCGCATCTTCAAGAAGTGCACAACAGCGTCGCCAATGAACACAAACATTGAAATGAATCCAAATGCCTTCGAATGAAAAATAAAACATCGATTAAAGAAAACGAACGAAATCAACTGTTTTGAATTACCAACATGAGTTTCTTTTCAGGTGTCACTTACCACAGCAGCACGAGTCTTGTCGACAAATGAAGAAAAAAAACCGCTGACCGCTGAACTGACATCACTAGCCACTAAAGCAGAGCTGATAAGAAGTAATATAGCGACTACCACTGCAAACACCAAAACCTGCAAGGCAGAAGAATTCGTGCGCAAATTATCACGGAAGTCGGAGGCCACACGCATATTGAAAACGAAAAGGAACACCGACTCCTGAAAAATCTCCGTCGGATTTAATTCACCTGTAAGGGGAAATTCATGACAGAAACTAAGGATGCGTTCGATTGATCGTATTCTGTTAGAAATCCGTCGTTTTACAGAGTCACATTAAATTTGTCAAACATCCCGTAAAATGCTATTTTCATTAAAGATATCTTTATTATCCATCTTCGAGGGGAGCTTCTTGCTCGGCTTCAAAACGCCAAACATACCATTTTAAATCATCAATCCACGCATGGCCAATCGAACGCACCGTAAATGTAGTTATCTTGGAATGAATCAAAAGGAATTTGCATAAATTGGAAATCCTCGTCAAGGGTTTAATTATTTAATAATTCTCGAATACGAAGAAGAATGCACGGAAAACGTGGTACAGTTTAAGTCTGGAAGTTAAATTATATTTATATTTATATTTATATTTATATTTATTGCAGAGCCAGACCTCAGACCAGCCGTCCGATTTCATTTGCCACACTTGTGGCAAGGACTGTCACGCCAGGATAGGTCTGCTGAGCCATTCCAGACGCTGCTCTCAACCAGACTGATTTGACAAGACAGGGCGCAACCATTGTCTCCCGAGACAAAAGGATGCCTACTACTATAGCTATCATTCTGGTTGGCGTGGGATTTAACAACTCGAACGAGGAACCCTCGGGCAACAACCAACAGCGCCTGGCGTCCATAACACGAGTTCGCATCCAGAATGACCGGAAGTGATTCCGGGAATTGTTGGTGAAATGAAAGCGCTCTTAGTTCTTCCTCAACGTGGCTAGCTATGTCACGGAGTCTACTGTTTTCTGATCAAAACGGCAAAGAGTCATTTCCCTTTTCTGATGATAAGGAGAATGATAACTTCCTGATGACTCAACAAAAGAAACCATCCCCCACCCCCCGCCGGCCTGTCATTGTGGTTATGCTCATGCTTTCCCTACTCGGAACGACGTAAAATAAGCATTAATAATTAGTAGTTTCCAGGAACCCATAACCAGGGCAGTAGCTTATAGGTCTATGTAACGGCTTTTTCACACATCAAGCTATTTTAAAACGAATTTATAAAAAGGTGTGGCTTGCGCGAGTGACCATTCTCAATTCCATGGGTAATAATTTCCCTTACAAGAGTTGTGATTAGTTGGAAAGGTCTGGTTTCGCGGGAAAATCAGTCTAAAGAAAACCTGCTCTAAAAACGCTGTTTAACAATTACAATGAAGTTGTACGCTCCAAGTCCTCGTCTCCTCCTTCTGGTCATCATGTCCTCCGAGGTTACGCGTATTTTACGCGTATGAACTTCGCAGGTTTACGTTTGTGTTTATGGTTGTGATTACCGCACAACTGGAAAACGAAACATTTGATTAGGGTAAATGAAAAAATATGGCTATTGTGCTTTCTTTAGTATTTTAATCCATTCATGCACATTAGTGCTATCCATAACAGCATAAAAAAAAACAGTAAGAAGCTGACTCCCTTACTGACCCCCTCTAAAATTAACAAGAAATAAAAAAAGCATCCATTTATCAAAAAAAAAAAAGGTTGTTATTTCACATAAAAGGTAAATGAAGGAGATTGACCCTATTCCGCCATCTTTCAAATTTAAAGGTGAGTATAATTTTCTCGTTACTTCAAGTCAACCCCTGTGTATTTTCTTAAATCTTATATATTCATTTCTCGTCAATTTTAAAGGAGATCAGTAGGGGGTCAACGTTTTGTACTAGCCCTTCTTAACTATATCGTAAAGATGATTCATTCATACCAGTATATTCCAATCCAGGTTGAAGTTAATCTTTGAAATGATATTGAAGGCAAACAGGATAAATATTGCAATAACGAAAATCCATGACGTCACTGTGACAAACAGGAAGAAATCCATGTTTCCCCACTTATAAGGAAAAATGCTATAAGCGTCAGAGGCAATAGCAAATGCCAACAGGAGCGTAAACTTGAATCGTGTAGGAAACAAAGAAAAATAAGAAGCAAATTAGCTTGAAACGGTTGTGATAGGAATGAACAACCTACCTCATATAGTCAACGGGGTGTGCACGCGCAGTAATTTTTTTTTTCGTGGAGGCGAGGGGAGGAGAGGGGGCGAGGGTGGTAGAAATGCGACAACAATGGTTAAAACCATACGTAATTAACGAGAAAATCCTCAAATCTGGTGGTTGAATTAAACTCGTTTCAATTCTTCTCTCGGAAAAATAACAGAGAGTTCCTAATGCATGCCATTACAGGACTTGCGGTGCCTTCGAATTTAATTTGGGGCGATGCCATTACATCAAGCAGAACCAACCAACCAATCAGCCCAAGGGAAAACTGAGCCCCTTCTCTATTCTTTCCTCCGCTGACCATAGTTGATTCACTACATATCATGGGTATGATTGCATTTGAAAACCTGCATAGTTGAATTTGCGCGGTATAAATAAATTTTATTATTATCTTTTATTATTATAAAAAATAGACTACGACTAGCAGTAGAACAGTTGGTCTTTCTTTTTCTTCTGCTTCTATTTTTGTCTCTCTTTCTCGTTTTTGTACGGGTACATTGTTTTCTGTACCAGTCACGAGAGAGATTGTAAAAAGTATGTGCCTCAATGTTGGCATCTTCAAATTAAGTACATACAAACTCAACCATCTTCAGTATTCCTGGAATTGATTTTATGTACGACATAGTCAGTCCTAAACCAGCACTGCCACTGCTTTGGTTTTGTGCTTTGGCAGATGAAGGGTCTGACTCTGCTTGATCAGCCATCCTGTATCTTGTTTACCTACGATAAAGAAACGACACTCTGATAATTCTTAGGCCGACTATAGAATTTATCATGTTGCCTTTTTTAATCGCTTCTTGTTAACAAGTCAATATCCGCGAGACCATTCGCCTCCCAACTAGATGTCCCAAGTTCGATTCTTAGGCTCGACGTCATATGTGGCTTGAGTTTGATACTCAACACTTGGAGGTTTTCTCTGCGCACTCCGGTTTTCCTCCCTCTCTCTCTTCTCAAAAACTGAAGTTTAGCGTGATTTGAGTCATATTGGTTTGATTTCTCTGTGCAGTGTCGCCAGTTAGTGCCTCAGCGCCAGAAGACTTAACACTTAAAGTTCATTGCTTACCATAAAAAGCTATCTCATGGTTTGGAATAGGAGGCAATACACTTAGAGTTAAGGCGGGGGTACATATGGGTGCCGTTTTCACGCCGCTCAAAATCGATATAATCAGGAGCCCAAAACCCTATGGCTCCTGGTTTAATGGAAATATATATCTCGTTCGCTTTTTAAGCAGTGCCAAAACCCTATGTTAATTGACCTTTTTGCAGATACGGCGGCCATTTTGATTTCTATTGTTTCAAATAGCTATTATGGGATGCCCAGGGGCCAAATACATATTAATTTGCCCCCTGAGCATCCCACAATGTCAAATCAAAATGGCCGCCGTATCTGCAAAAAGGTCTATTACACAAATCGATGTTTTGGGGTGTTTTGTAAGACGTTTGATGATTTTTGTGCATATTTGGAAGGAGATAGTTTTTCTCAAATTGAGAGGAATAAGAAATAGTTGAGATTTACTGTAGTTTAAAAATTAGAAATTGGTATTTGGACACCCAAACAGTCCCCTACCAACCTGGTTTGCCCTGGGGTCTGGGGCAACTGTCTGCTGGTGTTCCAAAAATATTTTTTTTTCTTTTATCCCTTCCTTAATTAAACCACTTAGAATGTCATTCAAATTCATGTTTACCCCTTAACAGTACTCTTCGTGTTGGATGGATATCAAAATCGGGCGCGCATCTTATTACGTTCGTTTCAAGATATTAGTAGATTTAACCATAGTCGCGTAATAGGATTTGGATTGGACTAGCACGCACGATGTGTTATAATAATAACAAGACGCCTTGAAGCGTTTACGCGGGATAGGTGGATGTAAGCTTATTAAGATCTATTAAAAGGAAAAGGAAAGGAAAGGAACTTCATTTAAGTGTCTAGTTGTTCTGGCGCTGGAGCACTAATTGGGAACACTGTAAACTGTAATCAACGATTAACACAAATCAAGTCAATGGTGGTTTTTGAGAAGAGGGGAAACCGGAGTACCCGGAGAAGAACCTATCAGTGCAGAGTAGAGAACCAGCAAACTCAACCCACATATGACACCGAGTATGGGAATCAAACCCAGGCCACATTGGTAGGAGGCAACTGCGCCATCCCTGCACACAAACTTATGAAACCTTTAATGTGTAGCGAAATCAGTCTGTTTACACTGACAAACACGTTTGCGCGAGGAAGGCTCTTGCTTGCATTGAGTGGCAATGAGGGAAACCTGGAATTTAAAAAGTGGAGTGGAACAGTTGGCGCCAGGACACAAGGAATTTCTTACATGACATAATTTGAGAAACTGATCAGGGCCCCAAAGGGCGCTGACGTTATGGAAGTCGCGCTGCTCGGAATCTACGGATATCCCATAACGCTGATATTGCAAAGATACATAGGTATTGGACTGCGGGAAAGGGCCGTTTTCAGTCGTCGATGCTGTAAGAGAACATTCAAGTCTCACGAGAGCCATAGACTAACTTCGATATATTAAAACTCATGATTTCAAGGCTCTGGGGAATAAAAATAAGGATTTGTATGAGTTTATTCTCCTGAGCCTCGAAATCATGTTCAATATATCAGAAATGGTTAATGTCCTAATTAAGGAACATTTGCGAAAGCTCATAAAATTAATTAAAGTCACTGTAAATGAAAATTGTTTTGTTATATGGGCACATTTTTCGATAATAATATACAACGTTTACTGTCATTGGCTACGTAGAGTAAGGGAGCCCATTCCTGTTGGAACACTGAAGTTAAGCCCTGTTGAGCGGGGGTTGTTCTTGGTGATACCTTCGCTGACGCTTTGGAAGTCGCGCTTCTCGGAATCTACGGATATCCCATACCTCTGATATTGCATAAAAACATATAGTGCGATACGTTAATTACTGAACAATTACTAGAAAGCGGTACAAAATGATTCTTCCCAAAATATACAACTACTTTCAAAAGCCTCGTCGATGGCAAAGCAGCTGGACTCGAACGCACCTCTGAGTCACTAATCCTTTATTAGTATCACCCAACTAGTGGACTAATGCAAATCCTGCAATTTGATTGGTTACGCTACTAGAGGACTATTAGTAATAGTCCTCGAGTAGCGAAAAGCGTGACGCTTTCTTTCGTTATATCCCCATATAAATATTTCTTCAACTTGCATTTGCTAACTTTATCATTGCCTTTTCTGTCCGACTAGTTGGGTGATACTAAAACAATTAGCCCCTTCGCCCTCATGGGCTATTGACCCGTAGCCCTTGCGGGCTACGGGTCTAACTGTTAATAATTGCTAGTTTATATAGAGGATATTACATGGCCGCGCTGGGATACTAATTTTATCTTCGAGTGAGCGAAGCGAAACTCTAATATAGTAAGATAGGGTCTTTCCAATGATTTAACTGATTAGAGTGTAATGTGAGTGCTTGTTTTCTACCCCATATGAACCATGTGAGCGCTCACATGGTTCACATGGGGTTAGAAAACAAGCACTTCACATTACAGTCTAATCAGTTAAGTCTGTTGAAATATAGTGCTTCAAGGCCAACGTCTGCAAAAACGGAACCTTTCCTTGTACTTGTCTTTCCAATGATGTTTACCCTTTGGTTGTAACCACTAAAAATGTGATACGCAGGGGTAATTTTGTCAGCACCTATTTGTTATCCTATTTCCAGTCCCAAAACAAGTCCATCGCGTATCAATGTGGAGCTTTTGGGCGTGCATTCACAATTTAGACGTGAAGTCACGCCCGACAATGTACGAATTCCGTAGCTAGAGTATGATTTTTCTGATGGGGGACTGAAATAGTTTTACATGTAGGACATAGGTGATTTTCTGTTAGTTTCTCTGCATTTTGCATCGCTCACATGTACAAGCTTATTTCGCACCTTAATTGTTACAATGAGGATATGAGATATTACATTTTCCGTGCCAATTTGCCATTTTGTCCCCCTCTGCACTCACGTAACTTTATACAGATTCCTCATTCAACCTTATTTTGATTACTGCTTACCCCTGTCGGATACATGTGGTAAGCAACTGAAAGATAAATTACAAAAAGTTCAAAATCGTGCGGGAAGGGTTATTACAGACTCTTCATACGATGTTAGGTCTACAGATGTGTTGAATAACTTGAAATGGAAACCCCTTGAAACCAGGCGCTTCCATACAAAGGCTACCCATATGTATAAAATCCTCAATGATTTACCTGCCCCCCAACTGAGTAACTCCTTTGTAAAACTCAATGATACTAACATAAATTACAATCTTAGGACTATCGAGACTGATCTAGCACTTCCAAGGCCATACACAAATGTTTTGAAGCGCAGCTTTAAGTATAGTGGTGCAATGCTCTGGAACAATCTTTCCTATGAGGCAAAGATCGCACAATCGCTTTCGGATTTCAAACACAAACTTGCCTCCTCGCCTTCCATGCCTTCTACTGGATCGCACTGATTCCATGTAATGTACTTTTATTTTAAATATACACAGATATGCTTTATTGTAAAGTGTTTACCTACGCCCCACCTGGAAACCAGCTTTTGTTGTGTGTGGGTAGCGTAGTGAATTAATAAAGTTGTCACAACATTCAAAGTGATCATGACAAGAAAGAATGTATCATGGCGTCGTCAAGTTAAACCTTGTAGGGAGACAACATCAAGCGCTGAAATCTCCGACTAGCGGTAAGTTTTCCCGGGTTTCTTTCCTATAATTACCACTATTAACAAAGGGTCTTAGTTTTCGTACGAAACTAAGACCGGGGTCTTAGTTTTCGTACTGCGAAAACTAAGTCGGGGTCTTCGTACTACAAAAGCTAAGACCCCGGGTCTTAGGTCTTAGGTCCTAGTTTTCGAGGGTCTTAGTTTTCGTAACAATGAACGAATACCTTAGTATGATATGTCTGATGGGGGACTGAAATAGTTTCACATGTAGGACACAAGTGATTTTCTTATTACTTAGCCTATTTCATGCAGTAAGGATGGCAAGTGCTGTTTATTGGTGGGGACGAGGAAGGAGTGGTAGAGGGTTTTCTGAGGTTCCTTCACAGCAAATCCCAGGAGCATTGGTCAGGAGACTTAACTATTAGAGTGAAATGTGAAGTGCTAGTTTTCTACCCAGATGAACCATGTGGGCGTTAGCGCTGCTAATGGAATTGCACCCACTCAAGGACAGAGAAAAACGCTGACGCTGAGTTTCTCTTTGTCCTTGTGTGGGCCCATTTCCATTAGTAGGGCTGTTTTGATACTGGAAATAGGATAAAAAATAAGTGGTGACAAATTTACCCCGGGGTATCATATTTTTAGTGGTTACAACCAAAGGGCAAACTTACTGAGTTTCTCATCAATGGAACGACCCTATCTTACTATATTGAGTTTACGTGCCAATACGTAAACATCGGCGACTGTAGGTCGCTGTAGGTCATACCTTGTTTTAGTAAGTACGACTTTCAGTTGCTAAACCAATCAGAGTACTCGTTAGAACTGACAAGTTCCTGGAACCAATCGAATTGCTAGGGTCAAAATCTGACTGGGAATATGAAACGGCATCCCATTGGACCGGCCTTCTCAAAGAACTCAACGGCCTGAACCAGAGGTTCTTCCTTGCCTATTCCGTCGCTCTGAGAGAGAAAACCTCTGGCAGCCAGGGTAGATGAAAACATACCATCGACCGAAATGTCAAAGCGGACTGACTACGTCATCCCGCGTAATAGATACTAACTACTTACACCCTCGAGCTCATAATTAATCCTACCGATATCTGTAATACCACATGGCCAATCCATGTAGTTAGTTCCAGGAGTGTAAGGGCCGTTCGTAGCTTCAAGTTGATTGACACGTCAACTGAATTGACCAATTATAGCGAACGACCAACTGTCTTTTCACACAGGAAGCAGGGATAGCGCAGTAGTGAGAGCACTCGCCTCTCACCAATCTGACCCTGGTTCGATTCCCAGATTCCGTTTTACATCTTGGTTGAGTTTGTTGGTTCTCTACTCCGATCCGAGAGGTTTTTCTCCGGTTACTCCGGTCTTCCCTCTCCTCAAAAACCAATACGATTTGATATGATTTGTGCACAACCCCACAAACTATTCAGCTTTACCAGGAGCCCATCTGGAGCGTGCAACTTCCATACAGCGTCTGTGAAACGGCGTTTTCACAAGTAGGTTTATTTTTAGAGTAGCCCTTCCCGCTAATTAGGTCAAAAAACAAAGGCAGTTCCGGTTCGGTGACCCTATGACGTCAGCTTAATTTCTTGTAATTGGTCATCGGGCTCCTGTGGGAGTCTAATTAGCGGGAAATTCAATCTAAAAATAACCTTACTTGTGAAAACGCCGTTGCACGAACACAGTAGAGTTGTAGGCTCCAGATGGGCTCCTGGCTTTACACATTATCGTGTGAAAACAATGGTTTATTACTACTATTACCATTACACTTGAAATCCAAAAAAATTATCTTTGAGTTAAATGAATAATAGCATTTAAGTTGTTGGCACTACTTCACGGGCAATCTCCATGGGAACAAAACAAGAGAGACCCTGGGATCGAGGTTGAAGCTGCGAGGCGGAAAATTACATAGCCACCCACGCATACGTTCTTGGGGCGTCGTCACGCGTTCCTCCCCCACTAACGTTCGTTGGGGAGGAACGAAGCCCTGAGAACTTCTGCGTGGGAGGCTAAACATTACAAAGTTCCGGGTCACGTTATGGGTACCAATGGCGCATGTCGTGCAACAACATATTTCTCTTCGGTCGTATCTCCTTCACTGAGTTCACAAAGCTACCTGTCAGGTAGTAGAAAATACAACTGCTTATCACTTATTCTCATTAGTCTTCATTTCTATGATTAAATCTCACGCCCACGTGCGACAATCGCGTGCTGGAAATCACGTCTCTCAGGAATTTTCCCAGAAACCCGGAAAATACAGATCTTCCTGTTAAACGGTATTAGCCTTGCGCCATTCTGCAAATGTGCTGCTTTTTCACACTGATGCTTTTTTCCCGCAGTTAGCCTTTCGCTGGGGAAACTGCTAACAGTTCTTATGCGTAAAATGTTGTTCGAAGTTTGTGCGCTGCCAGCGAGCTTCGCAAGACACACGACTTTTAACCGCAATATGCTTCTGTTTGTGTTCTTTTTATCATATCAGGGGCACCCAACGTCAATTTTCGGAAAAAATCTGTTCGGAAGACGATTTGAGATCTAGAATTTTCGGAACATTTATTGTAAAATTCCTTGCTTGTCTGCCTGTCCTAGGATTTTCGAACACCTAAAACATGTTATAATTGTCCATTTTTAACGGATTTTTACCCTAAAAATGTCACCTAGAATTTTCGGGAGCCTTTCTTCTGGCTGAAATTTTCGAAAAGGTAAGTTTTGATCCCAGGCGCGTAGCGTCCTATACGCATATACGCACGTGCGTACTTGAAGTGACCGGAAAATTTTGAATTTTTTAGCAATTGTTTCTATTCTTTAACATTTTACTTGTACGCAACCAAGATTTCGCGATGAAAGCACCACTTTGATTAAATTCTAAAAACTAAAACACAAGCTATACCATGTTCTAACTTAGTTTTTTGCACTAACAATGCAGTGTTGTTTGGCCAGCGTGCAACAAAAAGGCGAGGTGGCAAAGGAGCGACGTTCCGAGAACGTTTATGACAATTGTAGTCACGCGTTAGCACAACTAAAACAATGTTTTGTTTGCGCCAAGTTTCCTCAAAATAAGGGCAAGACGCTTTGTTCTTTGCTTTTATTCACACAACTATTTCAACAAGAAATAAAGAACGCAGTATTTTTCGCTCAGTTTAATTTCGGTTTCTAGATCATATGTACTTGTGCGTACTTGAAAAAATGACCACGCTACGCGCCTGGATCCCTATAAATTTCGGATCACTAGCCTTTCAGCTAGGGAACCCGAACAGATGAAACTTTTTAGGGATAAAAATATGCCTATATCCACCTTTAAAATACTAAAATACTTTTAACAATGCTATGTTTAAGTGGTTTTGAACTATATTCTCGTTGGATGCCCCTGTCATATTTTCGCTGTATGTTCGCAAGTTGTTTCCTGCTTCATTCTTGGCCGAATATGCAGCCATAATTTGCATTGACCATATAAAGGGGAAATAAAAATAGTATTAATAGCGCTTCGTTTCAGATCGAGCGTAAATAACACGCACAAAAGCGTCATAAAATGACTTGAATATTAAATATCAATAGTGTAGGAAGGATTAAATTACGCTTGACCTGACTGTAAGACGACTTTATCGCTTTTATTTATTTTTTAACATAAGTTTTAGCTCGTCCTGGGTGTTGAACTACATTTCATTTCTTAGCATCTGTTAACAGAGTCACTTTTGGTGGCACATTTGCAATTTGCAAACAACGTGAAGCTATCAGTCATGGGCGGTACGTGTTGTTCCTTCTGTCGAAGTTTTAATTGCATGATATTTGCATTCTGAGTTCTCAACCTTTACTTCGACAATGAAAACGTAACATTTCGGAGACCTTTTTAGCAAAAGTGTGTTGTCTGAACTATGTGTATGAGGGATTTTCGATTGCTAACGATATTACGAACTGAAATCAAACCGAAATATGAACGCTGAATGTCTGGTTCTAAAATCCACTTTCATTCTGTACTGAAAAACGCCATTTCAATTCGCGAGATAGTGTAACTTATCACAGGGACAAAAAAAGACCATCAACAATAGCACCTAAAAGGAAGACGGGAGAGAAGGCAACCATAACCTCTGGATATACATGTTGATGAGGACGCTGGTTTTGTTGAGCCCCTTGATGCGCGCCTAACCCCGTAAAAACAATCTTATATACTCACGATCGTAGGTCGCGGCTTCCTGTCGTCTTCTTTACAGTGCTTTTGTTTCCTGATTCGTGAAGAAACTCCAAAATAGAACTCGATGTCGTTAGCAGATGTTTTGAACAACTCAAATAGTAAGACAATAAGTTGGTTTAAGTGACTCGGTCAACGCCCTATTCAATATTGTGACATCTGTACCCATTCAACCGAAGAAACAAAACAGATTAACGCTCGCTCTCGTACAAAGTACTGACTTGGGATGATCAAATCGTAAAGGTTGAACGAAGGTGGGTCGAAAGTGCTTTCACCATTCGGATTAATTTAGCGACGCCTTCATGCGAATCTTGAATTTTTATTCATAAGATCATAACATTTGCATTGATTTAATATATGCGTAGTCACTGAGTGATTTACATTAGCTGAAAAGAACTTCGGTTTCTCACATGTCACGTCTTGTAAAGGAAATTTACAATTCAGTTTTGTAAAAAAAAACGGTCCGACCGCTACAACTTTCCAAGGGTTTATGCCAGTGTCGTGAAGTTTTTGTTGTCTTGTGCTAGCCGTATTGGTATTATTTATTAGCAGAAATCACTTTCCATAGCCTTTCATAACTGCCGCATAATGCGAAAAACCGTTTTTCTTACTTGTCACGTATTGTAAAGGTGCAGGAAATTTTACAAGGCGTAAGATAACGGTGTTTCGCATTATGCCGCGTTTATTAAAGGCTAGGGAAAGTGATTTCTACCAATAAATAACAGTTATACGGCTAACACAAGCCAACAAAATATTCAGGACACTGGCATAGATCGTTGGAAAGTTATAGCGAGCGGACCGTTCTTTTACAAAACTGAATTGTAAATTTCCTCCACCTTTACTAGACGTACGTGACATGTAAGAAAACGGTGTTTCGCATTATGCCGCACTCATGAAAGGCTTGGAAAAGTGATTGCTATCATAAAATAATACTTATATGGCTAGCAAAAGCCAAAAGAATATTCAGGACACTGGCATAAATCCTTGGAAAGTTACAGCGCTCGGACCGTTTGTTTATAAAAATGAATTGTAAATTCCTTGCACGCGGTCACAAACTGTATGCTGGGGTGACGTGTGCGCAACCTTAAAGGAGACCGTCACGGCTAAGTGAGACCTAAATCCGAAATTTACCCCCTAGACTGTCTCAAAGTCCGTTTCTATTTACACCCCTAAGCGAGACGACGAGCATCCCTCCTCTTCTTATATGAGAGTCCCCCTCCCCCCCCCTTCCGGGGCCCTGGCACACGTTTAAATGTTTTCAGCTACATTGATGCGTTTCGCTACAATAATTGTTGAGCGAAACTTGTGTTCCCGTTTCAAGGTCATTATCAGTTTTAATGAACTCTCCATAATAAACAAATTTTAAAAAATAA
>OX421447.1:34530260-34575260 GCA_949126865.1 Montipora capitata
CATGCTTTGGTACAGATTTGCCTAATCATATCTCTGAGAACAAGGAGTACCAGCGCTTTCACCTATTAGTCTCCTACCCCCATTCCCCTCCTTTTCTCAGATTGCAGTCACAAATGGAAAAAATTCTCTTTGTTATGAGATGGCATATAATTGACATTCCAACAAAAAAATGAAAGGAACACAACCAGCTTTAAAAGGTTACATATCCTAAGTATCTGTCAATATGTGATCACTAGCAAAGCACCAGCCCTTATACATATTGATCACAGTACTGAAAAACATTTATTTAAGAAATAATTTGAGGAGTGAACTTTCTCCTTAACGTCTGTTTTCCTTATAAATTTAGGGCAAACACAAACTTTGAGAATCAAATTAAAAGGAATGACGTTGACTCTGTTTCAAATTACTGTTTTTGCAGTTGTGTGCTTAGTTACCTGGCCTGTGAATGAAAGCGAGGTTAGAGTTGAGGTTGTTTTGATAGAAACCTCACTGCTTTTCTTGTGTTAATTTCAACTAATTAGCATGAGGACAACATCGTTAACATAAGGAAAGGAGGGAATAACTCAATGCATGCCAAGATGGCTGCCACGCTCATTAGAGCTCCTGCAATATTATGTCTTTTTGCTAATGTGTTCGTGTCTGTTGGGGGTGAAACCTTTCTAAATGGTTACCTAAGACAAGATTGTCTTCATGGGGCGACGAATTTTGCATTCCGTATGCATTATTCCAGGCATTTGCGGGTAAAGAGGGCTGTCGTTAGATGGGACAGTCGTTAGTTGCTCCTTCTGGCAGCACCGGAGAAATTTGTTGTCCTCGATATCACTATATCAATGCACATTCATACCAATCCTGGATGGGAGGATCGTGACAGAGATGCGGTCAATTCAACTATACATTGCAAAATTGGTGTCCACGGAAGAGAGAATACACCTATGCTGGACCGTTGTGATATTCTTAAGTTGCGTAAATCTGCTGGTAAACCTTTGGCTTCAGTAGTTGGAGATCTAAAAGAGCTCGGAATACTCAAGTACAGAGGACCAGGGGAACGGAGGGACGGTAGAGGAAGCGACAAATTTGGCTCAAAGATGTGTAGGTCGGAAAGAAAACAACCGATAGAGGTAGTAAGGAGTCGTCGCCCCGCTAAATCTCCTCGAGAGTTACGGCGAACAAGATATCTCACTTCAATTCTTCGAGATAAACCGTGCCAACGTGATAACAAGTCCGAGTTTGCGGTGCCGAAATGTATGTTTATTAATATCTGCAGTCTCTCCAAAACGAAGAACAAGGTGCGGGCGTCAGTTGCGCTGGAGGCAGATTTGAAAAACCATGATATTGATGTGTGCGTTGTTACTGAGACCCATTTAAAGCAAGACCAGCCCGATGCTGTGGTGAATATTGCAGATTTTAATATATATAGGAGGGATAGGAACTGGTCAGGACTTGATATGAGGAACAAGGGCGTCGTGGCTGTTTACGTCAAGAAAAACTTATCTGTTGTGGATGTTTATCTCTCAAGGCTTTATGAAGTAATTTGCATAACTCTCTGTCTTCCTACAGGGCATAGATTTCTTGTGTGCGGAATTTATCACCCCCCCAAACACAGTTATGCAGAGAACGATCTCATGAATTATCTTATCGATTACACGGATAATGTACTTGACGCCCACCCACAAACCGTCATTGTGCTTGGCGGAGATCTCAATCAGATGGACATAGATCAATTACAACAATTGTCTGGCTGGAATGTACTGGTTGATTTCCCAACGCGTGGCGATTCACACTTAGATAACTGTTTAACGAACCGGCCCGATTTGTTTGCAAGGTGCTACCCTTTTCATGTGTCAACAAAATCGGATCATCGAGGTGTGATTTTGCCTGCAGGATCTAAACTTCGCACCGTGCGTCGTAAAGTTCACATACGGGACAGACGCCTACATAGGAAACATGATTTGTACACGGCTTTGGCAGGGGAGGACTGGCGAGAGGTACTTGAAACCAAGAATGTAAACGAGGCGGTGAACAAACTGGAGACAACTATACGGGGTCACTTGGATAGGTGTATGCCAGTAAGGGTGGTCACTATGTCATCACGTGACCCTGCCTGGATGACCCCTCTTGTTAAAGCCATGTTGCGGTCGAAATCGAGGGTGTCCGATGAAGCTCGGTTGAAAGAGTTGGATAAGAGGATTTCGGAATTGATCAATGAGAACAGAAAGCAGTATAATATGGGTCTGATTGGCTCGAAGCAATGGTGGAAAGGTGTTGACCTGGTATCGCAGCGAAGAAACGCAGCCCGTATTACCTTAGATCGTGAATCACTTGACCAGTTAAACGAGTACTTCGGCAATCTATGCAGCGACACTAACTACATTCGACCAGTTGATATTCACATTGATCCAGATGTCAAGGCTCCAACAATCCCTCTGGGACTCGTTTGGAACACTCTGTCTCATCTGAAGAAAACGGCAACCGGCCCGGACGAAATTCCTTTTTGGCTTTTAAAAGAACACGCGGAACTACTAACCCCGGTTATCTCTTATGTGTGGAATCTTTCCCTGTCAACTCATTCCTGGCCTGAATCTTGGAAAAGAGCGAACATCAGTCCATTAGCTAAGGTTGATGTACCTAAGGAGAACGGTGATTTCCGTGGAATCAGTGTAACACCGGTGATCGCTAGAGCTCTTGAAAGGGTTGTATACAACACACATGTCAGACGCGTCATGGAGGATCACCTGAGCAGTAGTCCAATTCGCGTACAGAGAGGGTGGGAACTGCACATCTGCGCTCTTAACTATTCAGCACCAGATTTGCAAATACCTAGATGACAATAACTGTAAAGCTGTGCGACTCTTTACCATGGACTTTCCAAAGCATTTGACTCAGTGAAACACAATCTTTTGTCCACCAAGCTTAAACAATTACATGTATCGCCATATCTTGTTAATTGGTATCACAGTTTTTTATCCGCTAGACAGCAACGCATTTTGTCTGGCCACTATCACCGTAGGTGGAAAGCCGTCAATAAGGGTACCACACAAGGTAGCGTTAGTGGCCCCCACCTCTTTAATATATTTCTTAACGATCTCGAAATTACATTTGATGGCTTCCCTGCGTTATTCAAATATGCTGATGATTCGACAATTGTTGCACCGGTACTAGGCAATACTGACACCTCTGTAGCCTTAGTAAACGAGTTGTTAAATTGGTCGCGAGATAACCGTATGTCGTGTAATCCTAGTAAATGCAAAGAGCTCGTAATTAGAAAGAAATCGAACAAGGACACTTACAATCTAGTCAATTGCATCCCACAACATAGTGAATTGTGCTTACTTGGAGTCACACTTCAGAGTGATTGTAAGTTTAGTTCTCATGTTAAGGTCAAACTAGCTAAGGCTAACAAGGGCCTCCATATATTAAGAACTTTGAGAAAGGAACAATATGACCAGAATGAAATACACCTCCTTTTTAAGACAATTGTATTATCTAATTTAACTTATTGTCTTTCAGTTTATGGTGCGCATGAACGTGATCTAAACACAGTACAGAACTTTTTAAGCAGATGTTACAAGCGGCGTTACATTTCAGTTCCATTGAATGTCAAGGATATCATGTATACGCAGGACAAGAAATTATTTGGTAAAGCTAGGGCTCTAACCTATCATCCGTTAAATAAAATTCTGCCGAAGCCTAAACCCCAGCAATATAATTTACGTCGCATGGTTTGCCTCCGCCCAAAGATTAACACCGAACGTTTCAAGAACACATTTGTAAATAGACTCATTTTTGAACACAACCTGTTATAATTACATAATTCACTTTTAGCAACTGCATATAAAGACATCATCATCATCATCATCACCATTCTGTATTATAACAAGGTTAATTCCGGCCTCATTTCCATTTAAAGGCCAGGTAACTACGCGAATATCTGTAAAAAGGTCTGCATATTTACTACAAGGGGTACATGACATGAACTTCTGATATTACCCATACTAACCTTGAGATAATCAAACAAAATATCTTTCCTCGGAAGTTGGCTTTCAATGTTTCTTTTGAGGTCAAGAGGTGTCCACCTTCTGTCAAAATGAAACTCGTGAATGATGAGGCCTCTCTCCTCTAATATGACTTTGTTTGCGTGACTTGGTACTTGGTTCGTACTTGGATTAGGTATTATCACTAAGTCTCTGTGCTCGATGGACTTCAGAAGTCGCCCAAATTTTAATGACTGCCATCGAGATGATGTCTCGTGGTTTGAGGCACTGGAACTACGTTTTCGGCTAATTGTTCTCCCCCCTCGTGCGTTAAATGTTGGAACTCTTCTTGCAAGCTCGGCTGCAATCGCAGAACTTCCGCTTGTTGACGGGTTATAACTGCTCGAAACACTACCAGTAACAGTTGACGATGCTAAATTTCGGATGTCTCTGCATTGGAGGTTGCCAATTGCTTCAAGCGCCTGAGTCGCTATAGCACAGGCGGACGTGATCTGGTCCACGCTCTCGTTACTGCCAGCCATATTTGTTGCGAGCCTCGCGCGCAGTGTATTAGTTGACCAAATAAAAAGTCAACAGTTGACCATATAAAAAATCAGGTTGACCATATAAAAAGTTAGGTTGACCGCATAAAAAGTCAAAGGTTGACCATATAAAAAGTCATCTTGACCATATAAAAAGTCAGGTTGACTGCATAACATTTCAAAGAGACCACATTAAAAAAATAACTTGATTACATAAAAAGTCTAAGAGACCATAGAAATAAATAAACAATATTGACTAGTACGGCGCCCCATATCATATGATCGTCATATGGCTGTCTTGTAGTGTTTGGTAAAGGGATCTGGAAGTTTATGATTTAGTCTAACCTTTAGAATGGCTGATAGTGGAACTCATTTATCTGATTCGATGGAGTTTCTGGATTTGAATGACTATAATTATGAGGCAGACTTTGATGTTGAAATATTGGATGGTTTCCACCTAGAGAATGCCCTCTATCAGGTGAACGATAAGGTACAGCAGTTTGCCTTCTACTGGATGGAATTATACTGGAACTGTTGTATACAGAGAGACGAAGCTTTAGGCTCACTGAGGCTTGGATATGTTGACGATGCAATTAAAAAACTTGAGGACTGGCCCGCGACTATAGGATGTCCGAAAGTGCCCCAAGTATTACCTACCAAGGAAGAGGAACAGTTGAAACACAAGAAGGCTAGAAAGGCGACAGATGTGGAAGCCCTTATACAAGAAATGCGAAGTAAGTTTTTACCTTCTGCTGTGGAATTCCATTGCGACGTGCCGAACGAATTTCCTACTGAAGAGCTGACTCTAGAGGAGTATGGGACGAAGATAAAAGAGTGTGATAGGTGTTTTCAAACAGTTGAAAATTACCACATGAAGAACGCATTCGTATACGGTAAATGGATTGAGATGGCCTTTCAAAAGTTTCAGGAGGACAAAAAAATAGGGTCATGAGTGTTACAAACTTTGACGACTGGGTCGACCGAAAATGTTTTGTAAGGAAAACTCGTGCAAGGCAACTGAGGATATTTTACGAGAGGTTTAACCAGTATATCAAGGTGTTACAATGTAAACTACCATTCATATGGTTCGTTTGTAAGGGGAATGCTATCGTGAACTATTTTAAGGACCATGAAGAAAAGGCAAATCAGTGGGTTTGAACAATGTTGGCCACAAAAACACCACAGTTGTGGCGTGACGTCATGTTATAGTAATATAGAGAATATTCTACATATGTAATATATAGAATGGATTGTAATTCTGAAATTCACGATGGATGAAAGGATATGGAGGAGTCCACTTGCCCTTTTTGTGATCAGCGATTGGTAGAAGTCGGTAATAGTATGAAAGTGGCCGAATCGTGCTGTGGTAAACAAGATATGATCAATAATAATACATTTGATCTTATAAACGTGGAGTTTACCTTATGTAATATCAATTACTAAATCTAAAAAGACTTTGCCTGATTATGAGGATTACTGAAACAAAATTCAATCATCAATAGGTGACA
This sequence comes from Montipora capitata, assembly GCA_949126865.1. NCBI lineage: Eukaryota > Metazoa > Cnidaria > Anthozoa > Scleractinia > Acroporidae > Montipora > Montipora capitata. The sequence continues at coordinate 34,536,282 of OX421447.1, forward strand.
AACTTAATTAAAATTTTTATCATAATTTTTCATTATTTTGTCTGAAATAGTTGGACAATTGTCAATGATAATATTATCTATGATAGAACATTTGTTAAAAAAGATTGATTCATCAAGTACTCCGCTTCTCAAGCTGTTTCTGAGTTCTGATAATATCTCATAATAACTGGTATAAGCAAATCTTGTTGATTAAACTTTTCTGTCATATTTTTTTGCAGTAGCATACGTTTGTAAAAAAACACCTGCTCCTGAAATAGCTCCTAAAATTATAGCATTAAGAGTTATTCCACCTGCTATTGTGCCAATAACTACTAATCCAGCTGATCCAATATTGATAGATAAGTGCATTTTTCGGTAATGTTGAAAGGATTTCTTATAACACCAAAATTTTTCGTGATAATATTTATACAAATCTTTTATTTCTTTAATTTTTTCATTGGATAGATCTTTGCTTATATAATTAAAATTGAGTATTTTTTGATCAGTTATCATTATAATATTGTATATATTATTTTAATTAATATATTTAATTAATATATCGAGCTCTTCATTTGGAACATCGTTGTTTATTAGTTTGACTTTAAAATGGCCATTTTGTAATGCTAAATTCATATTTAACGTTTGTATATTTGTATTCTGATCTGATACGAAGAAATCGTTGAATGCAAATCGAAACCCATAATAAATTTGACTGTTTAGTTTTTGATTTGAAAGAATTATGTATAATTTGAATTTGTTTGATTATTGAGCCACTAGGAAGTAAAACTCTTTTACCTCTATTTATGACGAAAGTTCTGTCTGATAAATTGGGGATAAGTTAACCGTGTAAATAATGTGATGTTTTTAAAATATCAAAGCCATTTGCATCAATTGGTATATGCATTCTCATTGTTTCATTAACTATCTCATAGGACTTGTTATAATCATATATTGTCATATCAAGATCATTTTGAAAAGGAAATATAAAGGCAAACTTATTGGGCTTATGTTATCTCGCTGTCAGAGTCGCATACAATCTTCTTTGAATTTGGTTTGAAGTACCGTCAGGTTGCATTTGTAGAATACATCGAATATAATGATATTCGTTTGACACTTTTTTTGTTGATTGTTTTAATATTATCATGTTTAAAGATTCAAATTTAACTGTCATTGAAATAAATTCATTAGAATACACTGGAAAACCTTGTTTTTTAAAGTAAAATTCAACAGCAAGAGTATAATCTGAAGAAAAATTTTCTTTTACTAATTTATAAAGGTTCATATCAAATTTTGCTTTATATTCAGAATTTTGATTTGACTTTTGTAATGAAAAAGCAAATACTGTCTTTTTTAAATGAGGCATGTCTTCAAAATTATTTACGAGATTAACACTGTTTATCCCAAAATCAAAACTAAATTCGCCGCTTAATTTCATAACATATTCAAACACATTTTCACGATTAGTATGTGATGTTATGTGACTTTCGTTTAATTGTTTTAAATTTATTGAATCAGTCTCTTGTGTTCCTTTTTGTAAATTAGCGATTTTAAAATTATTAAGATTTAAATGTCCTGTTAAAGGTGTTTTACCATTTTTTTTAAATATAAATTTTCACCAACATTTGTTACAGTTGATACGCTATTATTTAATTGTTCGAAATTGACTCCATCAGAATTATGAGTGGCTTTTTTTACATTAATTATTTTATTGTTGAGGTTTAAATCATTAGTCATTACCACGCTTCCGTTTTTTTTAAATAAGGTGTTAAATCAATGGAGCCACCTGCTTGAGATACTTTTTGATCAACATAGGATTTATTTACAAGCTCATTTAAATCATTTGGATTTCTATAACTAATAATTTTATTTCCACCCATATTAATGTCTTCGTTTTGATCCAATTCTTTTTAAAGTTCATCTTTTACATATTTACGATTTACAGCAGATGTATCGTTACTCACGTTTTCAAATCCGTAAATGCTATTATTATTGGATTGAATATCACCTTTCATAGTTCCTCCAGTTAAATGCAAATAGTTACTCTGCTCATTGTTTAATTGAGTAAAATTGACAGCATCATTGCCACTAGTAGCTGTTTTGAGATTTACTATTTTATTGTTTTTCTTGTCAAGATTGGGTTTTAAACCGCTTTTTAAAATATAATTATTCAGCTCTCTTTTATCAGCTTTTAACGTCAGTGAGTTATCAATCTAAAATTTTGTAGCGGCTTCTGTGTAATGAAGGGGCTCTTGTAACCCAGTTATTTTTTGTTACCCATATCCATTGGATTCTGAGCTTCTATTTTACTATCATCTACATTAAGATCAAAATAAAAAGCTTCTAGTTAAAGATGAGTTAAAGCATCTGTTGTATTATGTCTACCAGGTCCAACATTTTGAATTCTTCTATTATTCATATCTAGCAATCCAGTCATTTGATCGCTCCCATCTTTTTTAAAATAATCTTTTAAGTCTATGGGAGAGCTACTTGAACTACCTCCATTTGCTTTTACATGGTCGTAAATCTGTTTTTTGGCAAAACATCGCTATCAGCTGTTCCTGGTTTGATATTTGTGAGCCCTTTTTTTTGCATATCGTAATTACCATCTGGAGTCAATTTAAAACCAAGTCCTGGAATTCCTTCAATTATTTTTGTACTTGGCGTTTCTAATAAACCGTTTGAATAACTCATTTATATAATTGGTGTATATTATATTGATTCATTGAAGTTTTTAAATGTTAATTATCTTTGTTTATCAATATATAAAAAAGAAAATGGCTCTTTTGTTGCTTTTTCATAAATATTTTTATTTATACCTAACTCCCTAGCAATTCTATTTTTTTCATTTTGACTTGGAAATTCGAAAAGACAATAATGTGAAGAATTAAGTCTTGGGCACTGTTAAAAAAAAGATTGACTAAAACAAATACATGAACAATTTTTATTTCTGCTATTAGTCCAATAGTTTCTGATTTCAGAATCATTTTTTTTACCAGTATTTAAAAAATCATCAAATACTATTATTTTTTGATTGTTATCAGGTAATTCTGATAATTGTATGTTTCAATGATATTATAACCAATATCATTCATTACTAATAGGTTCAATTATTTTTAATAAATCTTGGTATTTTTTTGTTGTAAATTTTTACTATGTAAATACATTTTATCATAATATAATAATTTATAAATTAAATGCGTTAATAGGTTGCTTTTTCCAGAACCTGATTAGCCACAAATCAGTATCCAAAAGCATCGGTCAGGCATGAAAGGGTATAACTGTCTGTAATTCAAGGCTACATTGTCTTCAGCATCATGATTTGGTATTCTCATTTATATTATATGCGTATATTATTTTAGTACAACATGGTGTTCAACATAGTGTTCAACACTGTGTTAAACGATCTTTTTTATATATGATATGTCAATTTTATGTAACGTAATTATATAACAAATGAGTTTAATAAAGTGGAAAGAACTTGCAAAAAGTAAATCTGAATTAGGCGATAAAATTAATACGGTAAGAAATGCTATTATACAGCATGATTTGGGTAAAAAAACAAGCCAAGCATCTTATTCCAAAGTGTTTCAACCAATAACAACGAAACTTGATGATGTAATCACCAGTAATTTGAGAATGGCTGTAACAAAACGACGACCATTAAAAAAAGGTGAAGTGCCAAATTATGGCATTGATATTGAAGATGAAGTTCCAGATCTGAATCTTGGTGATTTATTAGATCAACCAGTCTTACCACAGCAAGAAAAACAACTGGTGCCAAAAAACCACCAACATATGAGAAATCATTAAAAGATATATTGGAAGGAAAAAACAGATTAGTGTTGATCTTCAATATTTTCCTGAAACACAAGATCTTCCTCCAGAATATGAAGAAGAAGATGAAATTGATTATGGATTAGACGATGAAGATATGGATGATGAGATATTGAATGATCTTGGTATTCAAAATTATGATTCTGTTGAAAAGGTACTAAATCAACCAGAAATGGCTCAACAAAAAAATAGAAAATATCTCAACAAGATTATTAATGATGCTAAAACAATAAGAAATCAATTGAAAGGTTGTAAATCACATGTTACAAAAAAGTTTATATCTGGTGAGATTACAGAAGCTATGAGACAAATGGAAAATAAGAGAATAGACAATGCAAGAAAGACATTGAATGCATACATAAATCATTATGAAAATAAAGTCAAAACAATAAAAGGTTCTGGAATTAAAAAAAACAAAGAGGTGGAAATGTTGTATTTTTCAATAATCCAAATCAGCTTATCAAAAAATTGGAATTGATTTTTGGTGAAATTTTAGCTGGTAATACAAGCATTGATATGAGAAACATTGGTGTTTAAAATCACAACATAACAAACTCTACAAAAATTATTTCAAAATTTAATGTAACTATATTATATATATGAACAGAGAAATCGTATTGCCTAGCTATTCTGTAAAAGAAATACCTGGTAATAAACCTGAAAATTTTGTTACAAAATTCACGAGACCAATAATTTTACCAAGTAATATTGAATATCAGCTTGGTTTGAATACGATCATTAACATGAGTTTCACTTGGTTTAATGTCAATCCATCATACAAAAATCAAACAATAACATATAGCGTTGATAATGGGTCAAACGTTTAAGATCTAACTTTTCCAGCAGGGGTTTGGAAATATAAGGATTTTGACAGTTATCTCAAACAAATAATTGGAAATGATGGCATATCTTTAACATTTAATAAGACAACCTTTTTAGTTACAATTAATTTGCCTTCTAAAGTTAAACTTGATTTAACAAAATCGGATTTTAATAATCTCATCGGTTTTGATAAAATATTAAACAGTGGAACACATATTGGAAGTAAAGTACCAAATTTAAGTCAAGATACCGACGTATTAAATATTCATTGTGATTTGATTAACGATAGTTTAGTTGACGGACAAGATACTGATATTATTTACAGTTTTAGTACAAGTATGCTTCACCCCTAATATTCATTTACATTAGAACCAAGAAGAATAACATTTAATCCTATCAATAAAACTAAGCAGCTTACATTTAGGTATAGATTGTCAGCAAATGCAGGTCAAAATTTCAGTGTTCATGCTGTTATTTTATATGAAGAAGAAATTGCTATTGATAAAATTGGAAATGAACTTGTGATAGTTTAAATAATGAAATTGTGATATTTTAAGTTCTGTTTTTATATTTAATTAAAAATATGTTATGTAACCAAAAATTATATAACATATAATATATACAGGAAATGACTCAACTTTTTTAGATTAATGTTAAAATATCAGAAAACCAGAAAAAGAATCTAAGTAAAGCTTGTCATAAAAGGGAAACAATTGTTCTAAGGCTTACAAAAGAACCTCTATCTAGAAAAGACAGTTTGTACGTCCCAGCAACTGTTGTGAAAAGGTTGGAAAAATATCGGCGATTGGGAAAGGGAATGGATATAAAACTATAAAAAAAAAACATTAAAAAACAAGTCGGAGGTAGTTTGTTGTCTTCAATTTTGACATTAGGAAAAACATTACTTCCAACACTTGGTAAAACACTTAGTTTATCAGCTTTAGCTGATGCTGCTTCAGAAGGAGCTTTGCAAATTGTTAAAAAAAATATCAGGCAATGGAATTAAAACAGGTGGTTTAATTATTCCGTATGATAGAATTAATGAATTGATGACATATGCAAATATGTTTACAACAAAACAACAAACGGAGATATGATTAATGCTCTTCAAATGGAAAAGGTCTTCATATTTATCCATCAAAAAAGCAATCTGGTGGCTTTTTAGGAACACTTTTAGCTTCAATTGGTATACCGATGGCTATTGATCTTGTTAAAAATATGATAAGCGGCAAAGGAGTGCCGAGAATTGGTTTAAAACCAATTGATAAAACTAATGGAAATGGAGCACCCCGAATTGGTATGTATACACCACCTCCATTTTATAGCTATCCTCAATATGTAACTGGTCAAGGTGTTAAAAAAAAAGGAAAAGGATTACTATTAGGAAAAAACAGCCCTTTCAACAATATTCCAATATTAGGAGCAATATTATAAAACCAAGATTTCATAAAAATATCCCATTAACCAATCATGATTTTATAAAATGGTGTAAATATTTGAATATACTAATAAAAGATGTTTTGTCAAGAGATGAAACTGTTCCACATAATCATAAACAAACATTATTTATATACAGTCTTGAGCCATCATATATGAGTGGCAGTCATTGGGTTGCTACTTATGTAAAGGATGGTGTTATTACTTATTTTGACAGTTTTGGTATGCCACCATTTCAAGAGGTTGTAAATCATGCCAGAATAAAAACTTTAACATCATTACATCAAAGCAATCAGATACAAAATATTATGACAACAACACGTGGTTATGTTTGTTTGTACTTTCTAAATGAAAGGAATAAAGGCAATTCGTATTATGATCTGTTGAAAGTATTTGACATACATGATACAATGTACAATGGAAAATTTATTGAAATGTATTTTAAAAATATCTAAATTATATATATAATGGTAAGATCATATTGCGTGAAACAAAAAAAAACCAAACTGAATGCATAGAACCATCTGGTTATAAAACAGCTAAAAATGGTAGACTTATGTTCTTTTGTACTTGTGCTGCATGCGGCGATTTGTTAAAAATCAGGGAAACTAAATAGCCTGTCAGAAATGGCAGGCAAAGGAATTATGTCAAATTTAGGTAATACAGCAGCAGAATTATATTTAACCAAAGGAGTACCTTATCTTGGTAAAAAAACGTTTTGAAATGGCGAGATACTATGGATCAGAAGCATTAAGAAATCCTGCCTTACAAAAAAAAGCTGTTGACTATGCTTTGAACAAGCTTAATCCAATGATTCATAATATTGGATCACAAGCTTTGAATCAATTGTCAACAAAAATTAGACCAAATAAAAAATATACAACAAATAGAAAAGATTTAGATGGTAGTGGTTTTGATTTACATAAAGCCATTGGTAAATTACCAAGACCTCAATCAGGATTTACTTTTCCTGGTCATAAATATACTGGACCATATAATCCATTAGAACAACAGCTTAAATGTGATCCAATTACATGCAAAATACTTGAAATATATGATCAACCAACAGGACCAACTGATTCTACTGCAATGCAGCATGATGTTGATTATGCTGCTTGTAAAGATGATAGAAAATGCAAAAATAAAGCTGACAGGAAAATGGTACAAGCATTAGACAATGTACCATACAGCGAAAGACAATGGGGCCATTGGTTAGCTCCAAATGTAATAAACACAAAGCAGAAACTAGGACTTGGTCTTAAGCCATAAAAACGTAAAAAGCCGTCGGGTGAAGAAGAAGACTGGCAGGAAGAATTAGCAGATGAATTACATAAACCCATAAAGCGTAACTTTACTCGACGGCGTGTCCTAGTTAACCATATTGATGAGATATGGGCGGCACACCTTGTTGAGATGCAACGATTCAGTAAATGGAACAACGGTTAGCGATATCTTATGATGGTTATAGATGTATTCAGCGAATATGGTTGGATTATACCATTGAAGGATAAGAAAGGCGAATCCGTTATGAATGCCTTTAAAACAATATTCAAGGAAGGCAGAAAACCACAATATCTATGGGTTGATAAGGGAAAGGAGTTCTATGACAAACACTTGAAGGACTTGCTAGAGAAAAATGGGATACATATGTACTCCACCGAGAATGAGGAGAAATCCTCAGTGGTTGAAAGGTGGAATCGAAGGATCAAGTCCAAAATATGGAAGCAGTTCACTGTTCAAGGTAAAACAATGTATCTTGATATGATACCCAAACTGGTAAAACAGTATAACAACACTAAACACAGTTCAATAAAAATGACACCCGTAAAGGCTTCAAAGAAAAAGAATGAAGGAGTTGTTTACTTTAATCTATACGGTGATATGGAGCAAGTATCATCTAAACCGAAATTCAAAATAGGTGATAAGGTTCGAATATCAAAGTATAAACGAGATGTATTCGACAAAGGATATACACCAAACTGGACAGAAGAGATATTCTTGATCGATAAAATCAAATACACTAATCCAATCACTTATAAACTAAAGGATCTCAATGATGAAGAGATAAAAGGGAGTTTTTATGAACCTGAATTATTAAAGGATAAACAAGAAGAGTTTTACTGATGTTCTTTATTCCACTTTATTTAAGAAACTATTAAAAATGACTGCTAAACCAACATATGTTAGCAGTAAGATCTTTAATGAAAATCTAGTAGCTGTGTATAAGATTAAAGAAACACTAACCCTTAACAGACCAGCATATGTGGGTATGTGTATCTTAGATTTAAGCAAGACACTAATGTACGATTCGAAACTTTTCATTTTCCCAAACCCTACAGGCAGTAAAAATACTGAAATAACCAGGGAACTCCGCTTTTAGACTTGGCTTAATCTATATATTATGTGATAACGCTGGATCAACATGTGATTCGCAGGCGGACAAGGGTAATTAATGTAAAGAGTCAGTTAAGTAGATCCCTTGAGCCAACAACGTATCACCCCCAGGAGGATCGCAAATGGATTCACAGACCAAGTTGAGGAGAAATTGAGAGAAAGTTAAGGGAAACTCAACACTGGTCAACTTCTGGGGATTCACAGTCCGAGAACTGAAATAAGCCACGTAAGGAAACAAGCGCGCAACACATTGTGTATACATTGTTCTTAAAACTGACTTTTGACATGAAACGAGCAAATGTCAGGCCCTTTTTCAAGAAACCATCACTTGATTATCAACTATACAAGAATCACAGACCTATCTCCAATCTGATGTTTCTCTCCAAGTGTTGTGAGAAGGTAGCCGCGAGTCAGTTCATTTCCCACGTTCGAGAAAACAAACTTGGAGAAATTGTCCAGTCTGCTTATAAAGTGGGTCATAGCACTGAATCAGCACTGTTGAGAGTGCATAACTATGTGCTATGTGCACTGGACGATGGAAGGTGGGTGATGTTGGTACTGTTGGACCTGTCTGCAGCGTTCGACACAGTAAATCACGGCATCCTACTATCGCGTCTCTCCCAGTGCGTTGGTGTGCAGGGCTCTGCATATACTTGGTTTGAGTCTTACCTGTGCAATCGCTTATAGTTCGTCCAAATCAGAGATGCCTGTTCTTCTGATCGTCAGGGGTCTGTGTTGGGGCCAATCTTATATTTGGTCTATACCTCCCCTCTCGGAGCTATCCTGCGTTGCCATGGTGTCGGGTTTCACATGTGCGCGGACGACACTCAACTGTGCCTTAGCATGAAGACCACTAAAGTGCAGGACGTTGTGTCTGCGCGCACTAGGGTTGGAGTTTGTTGGCGTGAGCTAAATAAATGGATGCTCTTGAACAATCTCCGGTTAAAAAATTATAAGACTGAGCTCCTGGTTCTGCACGCTAAACAAGCCACCGTTACATTCAATTAACGTGGGTGATGCTAATGTGGAGCTCACATCTAGCGCACGGAATATTGGTGCCGTCAACGAGACCATAAGTTTCGAGGAACACGTCACTAAACTATGCAGGACTGCTTTTTTAACATCAGGAACATTAGTCGCATACGCTCATGCCTTAGCATTGACTCTACCAAAACACTGTGCATGCATTAGAAACGTCTCGCTTAGATTACTGCAATGCGCTTCTCTATGGCCTACCTGATCATCTTATTCAAAGACTACAATATGTTATGAAGGCGGCGACCAAAGTTATCACTTGCAAGCGCAAGTTTGATCATGTCGCACCACTAATTATTGAGCTACACTGGCTCCCCGTCCGTTAGCGTATTGTTTTTAAGATTTTATTGTACACCTTTAAGGCAGTCCATGGTGTGACTCCAACGTACCTGACTGAGCTCATCAGTCATCATGTTCCTAGGCGAGCTCTTGGGGCTTTCTCAGTGTCCTTATATGGCCCAAAATGATTTACGGGAACACAAAAATCAACTCAAACACAAACGCATAAAGAAGGGCAACGAAATTTCTTACAAACGTTACCAAAGTGACATATCGTTACAAATGCTCCCTGTTTTCGTTACGAAAGTGCCCTTTCCTAATAAACTGGTTTCAAGACTTCAGAGGTAGTTCATCGTTTGATTACTACAGCTTTGTTTCGTATGGCCAAAATATGACCACGGTCATCGGGCAATATCAACTATTAGGAAAGGTTATGTTTATACAAACATTGGCAGTGTAGCACTTATATTTTAAACAGAGTTAACTGAATAGAGTGTAATGTGAAGTGCTCGATTTCTATCCCATATGAACCATGTGAGCGTTAGCCCTGCTGATGGAAATGGGCCCACACAAGGACAGAGAAAAACTCTGACCAGGGTGGGAATTGAACCCACGACCTTCGGGTTAGATCTCCGCCGCTCTACCGACTGAGCTACAAGGTCAGACGGGAGCAGGCCGTGGGAACTGAAGTTGTTAAAGTCACGGCAATGAACATGTACAAGTACAAGGAATATCAACTATTGACCGTTAAATTACAGAAATGCTCCTCTAAGAGTTGAGCACTCTCTGGAAGAGAGAGAGAGAGAGAGAGAGAGAGAGAGAGAGAGAGAGAGAGAGAGAGAGAGAGAGAGAGAGAGAGAGAGAGAGAGAGAGAGAGAGAGAGAGAGAGAGATAAACTTAAACGTAAGTTGATAAACTGAAATATATTCAGGCGCTTGTTTATAAAAAGGAAATGCAGATCTTTCATCTGTGCCTCACAACTGACAATTGCCCGAACGAGCCAATAGGCGTAAAAGCCATTGACAGCCTCTCTGGTACTTTTATATGCCAACTGTCTCTTCTGCAAACATTAGCGACACTCCTGAGCACATGGTAACGAAAAGAATATCTTGGACTCTCAGCATCTTTAGTTTACGTTTTTACTTTAGCGTTCTTAGCCTCGCCTCCGAGTTTGAAGGCCTTGAAGACATTAACTTAACTGAAGCAACAATGCTCACAATAGACCATATTCGTATTCTCAGTATTGGACTGGAAGTAGCTTGCAATGGAGGCTAAAGCGAGGGAATGTATTAAAAAGTAGATTCCCCTGCATTAGCCTCCATTGCAAGCTAGTTCCAATCGAATACTGAGAATACGAATATGGTGTATTGGTACATAGGTAGGTACTTTATTTATCCACGTTGCACTTATGAGTTCTAGATTCGTTTAAAAGAGAACGTGCTAAAACAATTCCTACAAAGTATCAAAACCTAATAACGATAAAATATGACTTGTATGAATATAACATTAACTACAAAAATTACATAATAAATATATAACAATAGACTAATTGAAAAGGATACTTAACTATCAAGAAGTACGAACAAGTTAAGAAGTGTTGCATAGATTGCAGCAGCACTGAGCATCGGTAGTTAGATTTCCTTTACGAAATAAATTTTTGAAGATGCAAATACAGGAAGCTCTTCTTATTCACTCAGGTAGATTGTTCCATAAGCGTGATGAGATATAACAAAAGGACCTATGCATAAACTTAGAGTTGCCGCTAGGTTGATTGAGTTTATAATATTCCCTAAGGTTGAATCGAAACAAGGTGGTAATTTTTCAACCAATCACGTTGATGTAGGCGGGACTAGTGAGCCATTTTTCCATTTCATCAGAAGTTTTAGACAAACGCGCAATTTCCGGTTGGTCACTCCAAACCCATTTGCCCCTAAAGGTTAGCAAACAGAACAGCGAATGCGTCAGAGGAGGAATAAACCAATGGACTGGACGTGATTTTGTCGATTATTCCGAAATTTTGCAACTTGAGGACCACTTTGCGAGGTATACTCAAACAGTGTCAGAGATTTGCATGTTATGATATTATTGCGTTCGACTGAGGAGAACGCATTCTAATCGTATCAGTCTCACGGGATGTCCCTCAGGCACTGATCGTGATGCCATACGATTTCAGCGTTTGCGCGCCATCTTGTTCTGGTACAAATCACTCGATCTCATGTGGTAGTGTTACGGGTCAAGTCCAGGCGTCGGTGGTTCAAAAGATGGATAACGCTATCCACCAGCTGATAAATCACTGTCAGCTACTGTCCGGTGGATAAACACTAGCAAAACCAATTGAGTTATCCAGTGGATAGTGAATTATCTCATCGGAGAGCATATAAAAACACAGGTTTAGATGAGCCCTAATGAAGACATCAGGAAGGAGTGACAAAAGTTTGGGTGTTCAAAAGTACCTTTTTCAAGATACATTCTTTTAAGTGTCTATCACCTCAAAAATACCTTTCCGCTCAACAATTCTCTCCATCTCGTTCCAAGAGCCTCCGTTACCCTTGTCCAGTAGAACGTGCGTGGGAGGCTTTGGAATAATCCAAAACCCGAACCAGAAAACTCTGAAACCGTTTTTCAACAGCCAATCAAATATGGATCTTTTTGGATTCCACCAGAGTCTCTCTTTCCCGACCGCTGGTCAAGGGAACGATGACTCTGGGAACGAGATTGCAATTCTCTGCATATGTCTAACACTAATTCTTTGATTCGCAGCTTAACTCTCTCCTTCAAAGTCGCTGTTCTCGAGGCTTCTAAAAAGTGAAAAAATCTGGTTGTAGTTTGAAGCGCAAGGATGAGAGATGGGTTTCATGCAGGGTTGACGTCATACAATGCTTTGCATTGTGATAGTCCTTTAAAAACAGCAATGCAAAGTACGTGTCATTTGTGACGTCAATCGGGTATCGAACCCATTCCCCTTCATTGTTCGGTTATGGATCAAACTATGACCACTTTTCCCGTCTTTCAAAGTGAATAAACAGCGAATTTGCGATAAAAAGCTGCTAAAAACAACATAATATATATGGGAGGATTTTGGAGAATAAATAAAGTGGAAACGTATAGGCAATTTAAACTTTAAATCAGAATGGCTATGTTGGAACCTGTCCAAAAGCCACTTTGAAACCACGCTCAATAAATGTAGCAATAACGTGTGAGAACTCTGGTGGACAAGTTATCAAGGCAAATAAAACAGACACGCACAGGCTAATAGATATTTACAAACGCAAGGAGGTTAACAAGCCCCAACTGCGCGCAAACCTCGGCAGTGGGCCATTAGTTCTCAAAATTGATGGGAGAAGTTGGATCCACTTGTACGTGACTGCCCACCAACTCGTACTTCTGTTCCTGAGTCAACAATGTTAGGAGTTGTTGCACCTCTGTGCACGTGCTGCTTTGGACGTTTAACTTATACGAAGCATCGTTTTCAAACTTTTCCTTTCAGATCTGAAGACCTCCAGGCTGTACAAAACAAGGCGACTTGATCCGTTAGAACAGGCACAACTTGAAAAAATGGATGTCATCATTGTTCTGTTGTTTACCGCCGCGCACTTCTTCTCATTACTTTGCGGTAGAGATACAAACTATAAGTTATGTCTATGATTAGAAACAGCACAACGGCAAAAGCCAGAACCTGAGAAAAAAAAAAAAGCAAATCAAACTTAAGTATTTTGAAAATGGATTCTTTACTTTGTTTTTCTTATCAGACAAAAAGAGAAAACTTTTTAACACTGTAAATTTTCATGCAAAGGCATTTACTATACCTCTATGTTTAAATTGAGAAAAATAAAAAAAGAAGAGAGGGGTAATTCGTACAATTATAATTTGAATTTCCTCACTACTCATTGTCTTTTCAAGGAAAGGAAAATAGTCTCTATAAAACGATTGAGTAGTCAGATGCGAGAGATTGCCAACGCTTATGCAATTTGTCTTGATCTGGCAAGGTCATGATGTTCCAATACAGTTGTAAAAACTGTTATTCAAATAACCCATTCATTAGTCGATATGCCTGGTTTGACTGTAACGTGAACATCACATATGTTTCTTTCAGAATATTACTGAGATATGGGAGACAATTTGCTGATATCATTTCAGCTGAAATTCAGGCTACTTCTAGGAAAACGTAACAAGCTTTCAAAAATAAAAAACTTTGCACTTGGATCTTATTTGAGAAGCAAGACACGAAGGACGATTGCAGGGAATGCACTTCAAGAGGGCTAGTAGCCGATTCCAGGCTCCCAATTAGTCGGGAAAGAGGAGAAAAACTGCGTGCGAAAAATTAGTGTGGGCTTGGGTCGACCAAAGTCCCCACTCGCTTTTCGCACGCAGGTTTTTTTTTTCTTTCCCGACTAATTGGGAACCTGGAACAGGCTAGCGAGTAAGACGCAAGGCTTTACTTACCACAGCACCCACCAAACGATCACTAAACCAACTTGTGAAGTCGCTTCCGTGTCTTTCTCTAAAGTTTGCTTCATAAGCCAAAAGCCCAGCACTTGCTACAAGAAGCACTGCCAAACAAATACTGAAGAACACATCCTGCAATGGCAGAAAGAGTTGTATTGCTATGAAGCAGATGACAAATGTTAACTCCGGTAAATGAAAAGATACCTTGTCGCCATGGTAACTCGAGGATACTCGGAAACAATCGAGGGATAATCTGCTCACTTTCGACCAGCGTCAAATATTATCTCTAAAAAGCCTTTTGCATGTGTTTCAGTCGGTAAAACGCCGTTTTTACCACAATTTTATAAACAAGCGTCAAAGGTTTAAAAGTTAAAGGTCAAGGGAAGCCTGATGCCACATTTGAGGCCGATCCAAAGTAAAGAAGAGCCAATTTTGTCTTCCGTGGAAAAAGACGTTTGTTTTGTCTTGCCTGTGATTGGTTAAAACGTGACGCCAGATTTTCACCTAATCCCTAAGCATAGAAAGAGAAAACCAAACCGATCGTTAAATTTACGGCAACACGTTTAAATCCATTCCCCATCCTTACGGATCCCGGAATTTATTCCGTTGAGAAGCTACGGTGGGAGTCAAGGTTTTAGTAAATGAGCAAAGAGCAAGGTATCTTTAAAAGGCGACTTCACTGGCTTCACTGCAGCATATTAGGCGGGTTTATACTAGGGACGTAAGAAGGGTTAAAGTATGCCCGATTTCTACTGTGAATGTAAACGGGGTTCATTTTCGTTGAAGTACCTTACTTTGTAACCTTAGAAAACAGGTATCTTTAGACTGGAGAAGCCGAAGTACGATCTCAAATCCAATTTTACCCCCCTCGAATCCGCACTTGAGCAGATAAAAACACGATAAGGCGATGGGAGTAAGTCTCAAATTGATTTGAGTTACTGTCGTACTCATGGCATACTTGGACGGCCCAGTATGAACTCGCCGGCCTAATCATTCCAATTTCCAGAGTGATCCTGCCACTAGATTCTTGCAGCGATGGGGTTAGTATGGGCAGACCTGTTATATTCATTGCTTCACTCACCAAGAGATACCAGTTGTAGGTATCATACACCTTATCCAATGAAAACAAAAAGAAGAGGTAGAAGGCAATCAGAAGGAAACATCCTATTAGTGAAGTGGCAAAGAAGAAAGGCAGATGAGGTGGACTGTAAAATGAGCTGTACAGCTGCGCAAGAAGGAACGCTATGAAAAGGAAAATCTGCAAAGAGACGAGATAGACATAATTAGCTCACTTACAACAAAAAAGTACTTCGCTTGCTCTATGACTGCCAAACGAAACAGCTCTACGATTCAGTTGGAAGGTTTTGCAATGAGCTCTTAAACGCACAATCACATTTAAGGATCTCCAGCTTTTTCTTGGGAAAGAGCAGAAAGATCCTGGGACTGAACGAGTTTGGGTGCATTCCAAAGTTTCCCACCTCTTGAGCTTCTTTTACGTTACATTATTTGATGTAGGAGTGTAACAAATGACAAAGGCAATGGGACAATAAACAATTATAATTAATTTATCATTGTGATTGAATGAGATGCTTTTTTATTTATTCCTTAAATGACGTTGGATGTTCATAAAAAGTAGAGATTCCTTGATGGAAAACGAATAAGCACAACAGTCTGTCTGTGATGTCCACAAACTTCAGGTTAATGATCTCTAGTTTTGATCACTTGAAATAACTTGGATGGTACAAAAAAAAGGAATCTCATAGAGAAAGCAAAAATTGTATTAGTATTTAAGAAAACTTCAAGGAAAACACATATAAGTTAGGTTAAATTCAACTGAACAAATCTGTTTTACGCGATGTCAATGAATGAAGAAATGACTCACACATTCTACGCATGACATGTATCCTTGGACGGAACAAAGATAGCTTTTGTTGAAGGTTGGAGTAGTCACGTCATCTGTGTACTCATCTGGATTATCTGCACTGTTCATCCCGCTGCAAATCTACCAGCAAAAATTTGTTCGTTATTTGAAGTATACATTTCCCTTGTGTGCTCTATTGTAGAACAAGAACTGAGCGTTTTGCAAGTTGGTAACCGTAAAATTAGTCTGCGTAGCAAACGTTTCCGTGAGGTTTTTGAGCGCTAAAAACCCGATTTCCGAATTTTGGGAGAAAGTCATCTCACCCCCACCCTGGTCAGAGTTTTTCTCTGTCCCACCCTGCTAGCAGAGCCTTTCTTTTGCTTGCTCGATTTTGGCGTTCTCGAGAAAGGCTCTGCATGAATCGAGTAAGATCTTTTTTGAATATGCGCTGCATGTTGCCAGGATACAGTCTCGAACCCAAGCCTAATATGCCAGATCTCGCCGCCATCTTGGTTTTTCATGCCAGCGGGCTCAATTATAACCATCGGTTTTGTCACTAAATGGACGCTCGCACTGGAAAAACCAGTTTGACGAGAGAAAACAAGATTGACTAGTCCAGAAGTTCGGGCTGCGGCGGCTTCAAAGAGTTGACGCGATTCGGGCAGAGCCTACTTTTCTCCTCCTCAGTAAAGAAAAATACAAAAGGAGGCTCTGCTCGCAGGGTGTCTCTGTCCTTGCGTGGGTCCATTTCCATTAGTAGGGCTAACGCTCACATGGTCTATATGGGTAGAAAACTAGCACTTCACGTTACCTTCTAATTGCCGGTTTTAATTAAAGTCAAGAATCAAAGAGATAAAAGAAGATGAATATTCAAACAGTCTCGCAAAGGTTCAGGTCTGTGCGATGTTTCGTGCGGGAGATACTCGAAGAAATGTTTTGCTCAAATTTCTAAGGCTTTGTATGGAGACGCCCTCAGAGGGACACAAACATGACGACCGGAAGCTAACAAAAGCATATGTCATCGAGTTTTGTTATAAAACCCTGTAATCATCTTCTGTGGGCTCATAAATATCTATATGAGTACTTATTCTCATACAAGGACTGTTCAGATTGCAAAATCTCAACGGATGTCACTTTTTAACCCACGTGACAGCATTATCGCGCTGCAGTTTTAATATCGTGTCACGCAAAAACTTAGAAATTCAACCTTGCTTTATCACAAGACTAAAAACCCTATGAAACTGAAAACTTGTGAAATGATAAGCCTCCAGCTCTTCTAATAAGTATCTAAACTAAAATCTCAAAAGGATTCATAATTCCTTATTACTTAATTTTGATGACGTCACGTGAAAACCAAGAATAGTTAAGTGCTACATGGCAAACGTTTGCAAAAACGTAAAGCCCTGGCCAAACGAAACGCAAGTCATCGCAAGTCGGCGCAAGTTCTCACTTGCGAAGACTTGCGTTCACTCGCGATAGGGTGGCCAAACGCGACGCAAGTTGAGCGCAAGTCCTTTGCAAAAGTAGCAGAATTTTTTTGTTTTTGTTTTTCCTAGGCTCAGACTCGGAAGAGCTGCTACTTTCACTGTAGCTGCAGCTTATACTTGCACCGCTACTGGGTCTCCTGTTATGGTTTTCCTTGTTCTTATGTTTTTTTAACTCCCTATCCTTGTTTTCTTTTAGCTCTTCGGGGCTTAAGTTTTCCGAATTTTGCTCCGTGACAGAAGCCATCTTGTTAAAAGGGAAAGCGCGAAAGGCGCGAAATAGTTTGAGATTCCTGCTCAAACAGCGGCATCAGATTGGCTAAAAGGTTTCCAAAAAAGTTCGAATGACTTGCGAAAACTTGCATCCACTTGCGTTGAGTGGCCAAACGAGACGCAAGTTGGGCGGACTTGCGTCCAAAATTTGAATATGTTCAAATCAAACGCAAGTCGTCGCAAGTCTTCGCAAGTGAATGCAAGTGGGTGGCCAAACGGTATGCAAGTCAGCGCAAGTAACAAGTTTTCGCAAGTCATTCGAACTTTTTTGGTTACCATGGAAACGAAACCTTTTAGCCAATCTGATGCCGCTGTTTGAGCGGGAATCTCAAACTATTTCGCGCCTTTCGCGCTTTCCCTTTTAACAAGATGGCTTCTGTCACGGCGCAAAATTCGGAAAACTTAAGCCCCGAAGAGCTAAAAGAAAACAAGGATAGGGAGTTAAAAAAACATAAGAACAAGGAAAACCATAACAGGAGACCCAGTAGCGGTGCAAGTATAAGCAGCAGCTACAGTGAAAGTAGCAGCTCTTCCGAGTCTGAGCCTAGGAAAAAGAAAAAACAAAAAAACAAAAATTCTGCTACTTTTGCAAAGGACTTGCGCTCAACTTGCGTCGCGTTTGGCCACCCTATCGCAAGTGAACGCAAGTCTTCGCAAGTGAGAACTTGCGTCGACTTGCGATGACTTGCGTTTCGTTTGGCCAGGGCTTAACCCTTCCTTCTTCTGATGAGCTGTTTTTGGTAAGAACGAGTATATTTATGTAAGAAGATATTGAAAAACTGCTGATCGTGGTCATTTCAAGCTTTGTGGAACTATTTTGACGCAGATTTGAGCTGCATGGTACTGGTAGAATCAATTTCATTCGTTCGAGTGATTTGGAAAAGCATTTAACTATAAAAATTGTGATAAAATATCTCATAAAATGTTTGTAAGTTACAGTCTACAGATCGTTTCCACTGTCACGCAAAAAAATATATTCTAATGCACCTATCAATGTTAAGCCCCAGGATGGGGGTGGGGTGGGAGTGGAGGGGGCTACCTACGGGAAATTGACTCAGGGAACCTTTCCCTGGGTAGGGATTTTGACACGTACAGTATGCGTTGCCCCAGGGTGGGGAATTTGACATGCCCGCCATCTTGGAACACCAAGAGAACCTTGAGATGAGTTATCCACAATCATGGATTTCATGTGACTTCTCTGGTTTTCCTGATTTTTCTGCACACCATGGGTGAAAGAAAGGAAAGCGAATTTGTCTTGTCTTTTTGTAAATATGGACCACAACGTTTTTCTGTCTTTGCTGGAGTGTTCAGAAGTACAAGAATGTTTCTATTTTTTTTTCGTGATTGCCTTTTGTATACTTCTATGTATTCATGAATTTTCCATTCTATCATTGTGCATGCTTGATTGATTCGAAAGCTGGTAAATACTAAGGCCCCGTCCACACGTAGATACACCTAGCGTCCACACGTGTCCGCCGTATACGCTCGGTGTATCCGGACATTTCTGTATACGCTCTCCAGAGTGGAAATTTCTGTATACGCTGTGTATCCGGATACGTGTGGACGCTCGTATCCGTATATTTTTGTATACGCTGACGTCAAAGTATCAGAACCAGTCTTTTTCCGCGCGAGATTTTCCAAAATGGCGGCGTGCAGAAACGTTGTATGTTCAATGCTACTAGGACTACTTTCAAGCCTAATAGCGTGTCTCGAACTAAATGTTGCAATGTTAAATCTAAACTTTAACTACTTGAGAAGACGTCTAAGCATTATGCGGCTTCTAGCCATATCTGATTCAGGAATCAGACGCCAAAGACTTCTCAAAAGAGCGGGAAGACAACTAGCACGGCCACGAAGATTCTGGGTCAGACCAGGAAGAACTAGTGCTTGGTGGGACAACTTCGTAGGTGGAATAATGATTGAGGAAGAGTGGAGAGAGAATTTTCGAATGAGCCGTGGTTCTCTCTACAAATTAGCCGACGAACTGAGGCCATACATCGAAGGAAAACGAACAATAATGAGGACTCCAGTGGATGTCATAAAACAAGTTGCAGTCACGCTGTATTACTTGAGTGATGAGGGAAGGTTACGAAAGACAGCCAATGCCTTTAATATTTCAAGACAAGTTGTATCTAAGATTGTACGTAAAGTATGTAAGGCCATCACTGTACATCTTGGAAAGAAGTATATAAAACTTCCTTTCACAGAAGAAGAATTGACAAACCTGGTGAAGAAGTTCCATAGAGCACATGGGTTTCCCCAGTGTTTAGGCGCCATAGACGGGACTCATATACAAATTAAACAGCCCAAAACCAACTCGACAGATTATATCAACAGAAAAAGCCATTACACTTTAAATGTTCAAGCTGCATGTGATTATAAATATTGTTTTATGGATGTTGTAGTGAAATGGCCAGGAAGTGTCCTTTTCCAATTTTCAAAGCTCAATTTGTTTCTTAAAAATGAGACCATCCCACCATGTAGACGACAGGTGCTTCCTGATGAAGAAACAATTCCAGTTTTGCTGCTTGGAGACCCTGCATACCCCCTGATGCCTTATATTATGAAGGAATACTCAAATGATGGCTCCACAGTTCAAGAGCAGTACTTCAGCATGACACTATGCCAGTCACGTATGGTGATTGAATGTTCATTTGGCCGATTAAAAGCACGATTTGGTGCACTTAGGCGAGCCATGGACATCAACCTAACTGAGCTGCCAAATGTCATCTACGCCTGTTTTGTTCTTCATAATTTCTGTGAGGTAAACAATGAGAGGATTGGAGAAGAAAAGGTTGCTTCAGCCATCGATTATGATAGAAGTTTCCAGCCAGCTGTAAACCCTAACAATTACCAAACTGACTGCAATGAAGTTGGAGGGAAGAAGATAAGGCGCATTCTTACACAGTACTTTGACCCTTAAAGATGAGGGATTTGAAAATTTATTATTTAAGTGTATATCAGGGAAAAAAATTTATTTTGAAAATCACTCATATGAGTAATTTGAAATAGGATGGTGTATTTTTTTTGGAATGTGGACTTCTCTATTCAGAGAAATAAACATTTGAAATATCATTATGCAAGTGAGATGACGTAAATTCCAGAATGTGATACATTTTGAATTATAATCTATAACAAGTGCTCTAAAGCAAGACAATCAGAGAATTTTAGGGTATTCTATGAACTTCATGATAATCCTTTTCACTAGGCTTATAGGCTTGAGCCTTTGTTATTCTATTCTTTGCAATCAAAGCTAAAGAAATCTCATGGAGTGTAAATATGTTCATGTTTTACAGGAAATTATCAGCTCAGTTAAAAATTCAATTTCAACAATTCCATTAGTAGAACTATAAGCAATAATATAGAGCCTTAATGGGTTACCGTAATAGCCAATGATAGTTGCATCTGTGTATTGCTACAGTGATTTTCATCCGTCTGTGAAACAATTACTACTAGTCAGTGTTTAATAGTAACTATTAGGGTGTAGTAGGCTACCAAAAGGCAAGATTATACCAAAAAAATTCAGTCCATACTGTCCTTTGAACAAGGCTTTTGTAAATCGTGCGGGGGAGTTATTCCCAAAAATTACAGGGTGTGAAATGAAGTGTTTGTCGCATGTCATGAGTTAGACAATTAGGAGCTAATAGGGGGTAATAGTATCTAATTGTACAATTCCTATTTCACAGACGGATGAAAATCACTCTATTGGACCATTCAAGAATAAATCAAATGACAATAACTGAAGTTTATTCACAAAACTTCACGAAATAATAGAAATGTGTGTCTAACGCCAGTCGATTTTACTCGTCAATGGGGAACCCCTCGGGGCTTAAAGGGTTAAGCTAACAGCGTGAAAAAACTATGTCCCCGTTTAACCCTTTCAGCCTTGATAGTGCCAAATGGCACTTATAGATTTTACTCTGTCTAACGCCAGACGATTTTACTCGTCAATGGGGAACCCCTCGGGGCTTAAAGGGTTAATAATTGTTATCATCAGTCGAGAACAAAGACTGGGTATAAGAAAAATGTCCTCTGTTCGAGTTTCTTGAGTTGTCATCAATGGGTCTTTGGGGTGGTGCTTGCATATTATACATGTAATTTTGCTGTGATGCCATATAGTGTGGCTGCATACCAGGGGCTTGGCACATCATTTGCCTTAGCATAGCAAATCCTTCTGATATGGATCCAGTAAGCTTCTCCATATTATTTGTTAGTTTTTCCATGTGATTCAAATGGGCTTTGTCCATATTGTCCATCCTTTCTAATAGCTGCTTTTTAATTTTAAGCTCCTCTTGAGACACATTTAAGAGCTGGTTATCTACTGGTAGCTTTCTTTTCAACTTTTCGCCTTTGTATTCTTTCAATTTTGCATTTAGTAAGTCTCTTTGCTGTTTTGTAATCCAGTGTCACTTTATGAAGCAGCAATACTTCATCGTCCTTCCAAACAAATGAGTTGTCTTTGGTTTTTTTCTGTTTTTCTCTTAATTGAGACATTTTTTATGGTGTTTTTTAACAGGAATTTTTTTTGCTCTTCAAGGTCACACGTGTTGAAACCTCAAGTAAACAAACAAGAAAGCCGCGAATTTGGTGACAAAATTATCGCAGGCTCAGCTTTCTTTGTAATGTGCATGCTCTGTTGACTAATCCTTTGAGATGTCCGGATACGAATCGGATACGTGTGGACGGTTGTATACGATACGTATACGCTACGTGTGGACGCAGATATT
This sequence comes from Montipora capitata, assembly GCA_949126865.1. Lineage (NCBI taxonomy): Eukaryota > Metazoa > Cnidaria > Anthozoa > Scleractinia > Acroporidae > Montipora > Montipora capitata. The sequence goes on from OX421447.1 coordinate 34,558,853, forward strand.
TTTGTATCCGCATAAAAAAATTTGCTGATACAAAAATCTCCGGATACGTGTGGACGCCGACGGGGCATAAAATAACTATTTACAAGGCTAAAAAATAGTAATATTGTTAATAATATTATTCTTTTGCTCAAGTTTAGGTTCTTGTTCAGTAAAGGTGAGCGGCGAAAAGGTTTCGTGTTACACAACAAATTTCCATCAGCTGTTATATGTGACTGTAATGAAAAAAAAGTTACTCCAGGGCAGGAATGTGATGATTAGAAGGTGCCCTAGCACTAGCTTCCATCAAAATGTCAAATTTCCCTTGGTTTCTTTAGGTTTAAGTTATTGCCCCAACTTCTTGCCCACGAAAACAGGCCGCTACATTGCAGCCAGTTTTCGTGAGCAAGTGAGTTAGTTGTGTGACAACTTGCGTGACATTGGATAGCCTGCGTAGCTTCGCTTCCCTCTCCCCTTGCGCTTCCTACGCAGGCTAGACACTAACCTAAATTCACAGAACCAAAATTAATACCCCTTTTTTCCAGGTGTTTATGCCATCACAACATTTTTCGACTTCATGCCCAAGGGTCCAGAATACAGTTGATTACTACATCGTCATATGATAGAACACATTATGGAGAAATTTCGTCATTCCTATAAATAGGGAAGATTCGATCCGCACGAAGCATAATAAGATGTCAGTTTGCTGCATGCATGAAAATTACAGGACGTACTGCGAACTCCCGATTCTACAATCATACTATAATAACTAAGCATTTCAACCGCCTGCTAACAAAGACGAGTTGTATCTCTGGACATTTCAAAATGGAAGAAAGAGGACCTTTGATTCGAGAGTAACTTAGGCCAAAGTCTGTTTTCTATTTCGAAAAAAATAAAAGCGAAACAAAATAATTTAAGAAAGGCAAACGTCAGTTCCAAAAAAATGAAGAAACTTAATCGAGCGGCATTAAGAATTATGTTGTAGTACACTTCCAATTTCAGTTTTGACGACACGCGTACAGTAGCTGTCTTACTGGTCTACATCTTCTTCATAAAAAGGCTGTAAGACTTCCGATCATATGGTTTATACTTCGGCGCTAGTTCCATGCTCAGCTATGCTTGGTTTCTGTGGCGTTTGACTATTTGTGCTAACGGGTTTTTAATTCTTCCTGCACGTTCAAACATACACACAACCCACAATTTTTTCAAATACACATCACTATGTTTACGTCTCGAAGACAGCGTTGTATATATTACATCTTACCTATTTCGAATTCAGTTTCTTTTGAGTTCGCCAGTAGAATTGCTATCTTCAGATGTTGCTTGTCTTTAGCGACGATGTTCCATAATCAACAGATGCCTGCAAAACAGATTTAAACCCCAAAAACGCTTTCAAAGTCTAGCAGACTGACCACAATATTTGCCACACAAAAATGCAAATTTGGGTCACGATTTTCAAGCTCGGCTTGCCACACTATTGTGATTGGTTGATAACAATTAGAAAAGAATATAATAGGAATCTTTATTTATACACGATAAGAATTGAAGCTAAAAAGCTTGTGGGGTCGTGTACATAACAACATAATTACTCCTCCAATTAAAAAACCCACACACTGTTCGTGAAGGGAAGGGAGAGACCCCCATGTTCGACTCTTGCAACCCACAGCATTTGGATTTTTTCCTATTTTACCCGAGTAACCATCGAAAAAATATATCTCGTCATAACTGAAACGTATTCGAAAAAACTATCTTTCCGTTTAGTAATACAGATTTATCTTTGATTGCCTTCAATATTTAATGCTCAAAATTATCACACTTTGCGATAGGAAAGCTAAATGAACAATCAAATTATCGGCTTACCTGAGAATTTTAAAATGTTTTTCGAGTACGCTCACCATTGCCTGGTATGAGACACGACATATGATTTTCTCGCGCGTGAGCCTGATCAGTTCCCACTTTCTCTACATGTGACTCAAGCGTGTTTCTGTATGACCAAGTGGCCTCCCGTTTCAATCTCACATTTATGAATCTGTTTCTTCTTCTCCAATTCCTCTCACATGCGATCATCTATATTAAATAGGCACAAAATGTGTGCATGTGTCACGTCTAAACATTTTTTGTCTTTTATGTGCGATCATCAAAATTTTTTGGGGATAACGTGACTCGGTGGTTACAGAAATGAACTTTACGTCCCTCCTCCTCCACCTCCTCCTCCCTCCCTCCCACCAAAAAATGCGTTTTTGCCCTTTTTTCACTGTCACGCAACAAAAGAATAAATTCGAAAGTGTTCGATGAAAAAAGCCAAAAACTTGGATTGTCGTAAGAAACAAATTTATCAACCACCTCTCCAATTCTCGTCTCAGGTATGTACCGAACATCGTTTCTGAGTTATTTGTCGAAGCGTTTCACGTTTTAAACTAAACAGAGGATAGGCGGCCGGTAATCAACATCTGGAATTCACTTTGCGATGAAAGCGCTTACTTTTCGCTCATGAGATAAAATATATGTGCAAGAGCACACTTCTTAATGTACTTGAAAGGCTCACGCTGCTAAGATATATAGGGATAGACATTTTTTTCAACTAAATAGCTTTGCATAATGCATTGCGTGACGCCCCAATAACGGCTGCGAAGGAGACTAAAGAGAAGTGATCCTTACACGTATCTGGACAATCTAAGCAATTGTCTCATCTTGACACCCGAAAGATTTAGCAGGCTCCAACGGGATTCTAACGCATGACCTCTGCGATGCCACTGCTGAGCTATGAAGCCACTCAGTTGTTCTGGTGAAGGACTCGATGAATAAAACGACTTTATCCCTTTGGAGATACCAAATAAGTGGTATAGGTGTCTGCAAGAGACAATTGCTTAAGATCAGTATTCCATAATTGGGAGCGAACAAAAGTCCTACATTCCTGTCACGGCCTTTTCACAGACCGCGCTCGGATTTATTATTGAATTGAATTTCCAGCGAATGAGACTCACCGCAGGAGCCCGATGACCATTTACAAGAAACTAACTTGATGTCATAGGAACTCCTGTTTTTTCGCGGAAAAGGTTGTCTAAAAATAGATCGGTCAGTAACAATGACGTGACATAGGCTCAATATGGAAGTTGTTCGCCCCTATTCATGGGGGCCCCTGATTAAATTGTCCAGATAAAGTGCGAGGATCACTTCTCTCTTACGTCTGTCGTAAGATTTTTCTGCTTGTAAAACCGGTCAGTGTAAAACGCAGACTGCAGACCGCAGACCAGGGGTAAAATGCAGACTGAGGTTATAACGTAACTGTTGAAAAAGCCCAAACCCCTTGGAAATGCTAACCTTAGGCCTAATTAGGCCTAAAACAATATTTAGGCTTAACTGTTAGCATTTCTAATGGGTTTGGGCTTTTTCAACAGTTAAATTATAACCTCAGTCTGCATTTTACCCCCGGTCTGCAGACTACACTGACCGCTTGTAAAACTTATTAAATGTGGTCCACAGGGGTGGTCCATGGACCGGGTCCGCAGACGAAAGACGTCACGGAACTGGAAACTTGAGAAAAATATTTAATTCTAGGTCATCTTCAACCTGCTACACATACAAATTCAGGAGACTGCGCGATTTTGATTTTAGAAATTTGACGTCCTGTTCCAGGAGAAACAACCAAAATACCGTCGATTTTGCAACAATTTTTCGTTTCACTCAGTTTATCCCAATATCACTGACGTTGTCAAAATTTTCTATTTAGGATCAAATCGTTCAATTTTGATTTCGAGGCGTTTATCTTTTGCGGGCTTTTAAGTTCGCGTCTTCACAAGTGTATTTTTTCTGAAAGATGTTTACATTTTAAATTACAACCTCTGCTTTGATTGACAATTTACTTCACCGCGTAAACGGTCGAAGTTGCTGACGAAACGAAACAACAAACAAGACGTGCACTGGCATGATTCCGACAAGCCCAAGAAGTTTGCGAAACGTAACATGGATGAAATCCGTAATTCCGATTTCTACTCGGTTTCCCCGATTGCTTATCGGTGTCCCGATTACTGCTGACGGGTAAAAATCGACCATGATGTCCAGCTAAGGAAATTGACGTCCAATCGGTGACCCGATTGCTGCCGGAATGGTCTTGTGCTGACAATAGTGTCATGGGGAGCCGTGACACCAAAATTTAATTGATCTTTCTACGCAGTTTTTGATTGGTTATTAAAAACACTGTCAGGCATTCGCGTTCGTTATTGTCACGAAAGCCCAGTTTTTGCATCACAAACAAGGTGATGCTGTTCATTATAACATAGAGGGCTAAATGACTAAATGCTGATTGCTGAGACAGAGGTCATTTTTCATTCAATTTGGAAAATTACTTTCATTATTTTCGTGTAGTAAATCTTTTCAGCAGGGTTGGTTGGATAAGTAAAATGATGCCTGAACTAGTAAAAACGAGGACTTGCTAGTGAGAAACGTTCTGGGCCGGTTGTTCGAAAGCCGATTAACTTAATTCAGGATTAGCGTAAACGTTTGTTTCGTGTTTTCAACTTTTTGGCGAAAGTTTATTTTGCTTATTTCTGTTTTTCAAGATTGACTTCTTCTAATGTAAAGTTTTGCCGAATGTCAGCGTTGAGCAGCATTTGGGAGCAGAGAAATAAATTCCTTGGTTAATTTTTAATTTAAAAGCGTTGATCGACTTTTGAACAACCGGGCCCTGGTCGGGGAATTTCTGCAACTTCTGAAAATACGCGTGATATTATCCTTAATTTTACTCGGCCCCATGCGGTTAACAATACAAAAAAACCTATATCCAGGCGATAACAGAAACTTGAAACAAGTCCGGCCACTTTTTCTTAAGATTACCCAATTGCAATCCGTTTCAGTCTTGTCTTTCTGTCCATTCACGCATCTTCCTAGGTTTGTTGTGTTTCTTTTATCGTTATTGCTACTGAGAAAAAAATATTACAATTTGAACAGTGTGCCGATTTGCTTTTCGCTTTTTCCATTACCCATCAAAATCCTTCAAGTAATCCTTTAAGTTGGGTGTCACTGAGAATTCAAATTATGCGTTTTGGGAGCCTGTGTTTTAATTCAGAACTTTGCCGTGGAAGCCAATTGGCGTTGCAGACTGTTTACTCAAGATGCAAAGTAATGGGTGCAAGCAGAAACTCATGAGGGTTGAAACGTGTAACGGCCCCTTGTGTGCTGGGAAACAAGCTTCCGAATATTCAATTTGCTAAGTACCATATTTGGAACAACAAGAGCGAGGGGTTTCCAAATATGGTACTTAGCACTGAAACATTCAACCAATCACTTCGCACTGAATATTCGGAAGCTGTGAACGCGCGTTACACGTTTCAACCCTTATGGGTTTCTGGTGCAAGTGAACCAACAAGTAAAGCGATCAAATGAATACAACTAACTTTAAGAAACACGATTGCTATCTAGTAAAATTCTCTCCTCCGAATGTAAAGTAAATAACTATTGTATCCACTTGACAATGGCACCTCCATCCATTCTATTTCCTTAGGTGACTTCAAGACAAGTTAACACAGTAATAAGGATGTCATGAGGGACATTAAATTTTCTATTGAATTTTCAGGTAAAAAAAACTTACAATTATTACCCAATGTATATTCTATTAAAAATACTGTTGTGGTTAGCCAAGGCTCGAAGTAAAACTAGCAAGATGGATTTGTTATGCCTCAAACTTAAACAGTCGCCTAAGAGTTTTTAAAGTTTTTTCCTGCAAATTTCTCTTTTTTATTTACAGTTTGTTAAGCTTTCACGATAGCGTCATTTGACTACAACTACAAGAATTCAATTTGTTTTTCTTTTCTTACTTGAATTTAGTATTTCCAGCGGGGTAAAAATAACAATAGCTCTAATTAGCACGAGACAAGAAAAACCTGAACGATTCTGGTACTTGTAGTCAAATAGCGCCATCATGCAAATGTCCTAATACGAGATCTCAAGTCTATGCAAGTCCAAGGTGCCTTTCTTGTTTGATTGCTAACTTGCAGTGACTTAGCCTTCAAATCGACTTTGCACGTGCTAAAAATCAAGCACAAGTTAACTTTTTCAATGTTTGAATGCCACAAGTTGCTGCAACTATTTCTGGCACTGGCCTCCTCGGGAGATTCATTCCTTATAGCCAGCGGTGTCCTCGTAGATCCTTGACGACGTTAAACGAGGCTCTTTTCATCTCCCATTTATTTTTCTTCAATAGGTTGTCTTTCCTCTTTTCCACTTTCTTTGTAAGTCATCTTCAGCATTTCAGGTTATTAAGCAGCCTCAGGCGGCATGCATGGACTTGGTACCAGTAAAGTCGCTATTCCGTTGGAATAAATTTCTTCATATGATCTCTGAACACGAGTCCACTGAAGCATGGTCAAACTTGCAAGGAGAACTGTGTTTTCGATTTAACTCTACGCGATTTCCAAGAGTCATCTGTTTGCCAATGCCAGACCCCCGCCCGCAGACACATCTTGATCACAATTTACAATTTTATCACGGTATCAGCAGTCACCTTTAAAAAGAACAAAACTACTAACAGTTCAAAGGGTTTCCTCTTACGAAAGATTTGACGATGCATCGAAATCACGACGATATTGATCCCTACGGGAAACACACAAATCCAAAAATATTCAGCGTCTCAAGCAATAGGTTTCCAACTGCAGGATCTTGTTTGGAAATAAGCGACCCACGGCAGTCTGTAAAACGACACCAGCACTTGTGACCAACAAACGACTAAGGAAGCCCAGGCTATCAAAAGGCTTTGGAGAGCCTCGACTGCCTGTGCTTTGCTAATACTCAGGTTCCGGTGGAACCAGCGTATGCGACTGTAGCGAGACTGAAAGCGAGACTGAATGGACCTTTTTGCAGATATGGTGGCCATGTCGAGTTCTATTGTTTCAAATAGCTATTATGGGATGCCCAGGGGGCAAATACATATTAATTTACCCCCCTGAGCATCCCATAACGTCTTTAGAAACAGTGGAATTAACAAATCGAAAGTGGTTCAGCGTTGCCTGTACTCTTATCGACAACGACATTCGTCATCACAGTGGTCAAAATGCTGTGGACTCACGGGGCGCAGCCGAGTGCGTCCACAACAAAGAGAACCACTTTCGATTTGTTTTTTACCACAATATTCAACGCCAAAGAAAGTTTTTATTTCAGAGCGTGACCAAAATCATGACACGAAGAAAGAGCAAGCGTTGTCTATAACTTTCTCGCAATATGATTGGTTTATTTCCCAAAACAGGCGTTCCTGATTGGCTATTACATTGCGTGACAAATTGACGCGAGCATGACGCGTACAGCATTGTCGACAACGGAAAATTAGCCAATAAGTTTGCAAGAGTACAAGCAGTTGTAGTAAAAATCAAAATAGCCCAAGTATCTGCAAAAAGTCTATTCTCTACTTTCTCAAATCCCATAATACACCTCTTTTACCCCAAAAATTTGCATAGCCATCGTTTTCGATTTCTCTTGGGACATACGTTCATGTCCCAGGAGAAATTGCAAACACTGATTATGCAAAATTAAGGGCGAAAAAGTGGTGTACTATGGGATTTGAGAAAGTAGCATTTAATATTCATTACCGCAATTACGTTCGTTGGTTCGAAAAATCCATTCTGCAGAGTGCGACATGTAAGAGACTCCGATGGATCGTTATTACCCATGTCGCAAGCGGCTTCATTGATTCATCCGAATTAATGAAAGCGAGTTCAATTTCCCCGGGAGTGTCCGGGTGCACCAATTTGGCCCCAGTGAAGTGGTGTTTATCGAGATGAAATGGAATTTTGATTGGATGGCTACAATTCCTTGGCAGAAGTACTGTATCTTACGCCGTGAAAAATTGACTGGTCTTTTTACAGTCATTTCATATCGTCCTACATTTATCAAATCACATCCCCAACTTTGGAAACTTGAAAGAGACGTAAGAGGCTAATTACGGCAATGCAGTCCAGGAAGTCCATGAAATTCTCTCCAGATGAAGCTTACGGACTTCCCCAATCGATATTAGTACACTGGGATCGGAAAACGCTTAATGTTGACGTTCTCGCTCGAATGGATTTTTTAACCAGTAATGGGTATCGCTATTACAAAGTTAAACTTTAAAATTCAGTCTCGCCCAGGTCAACTATAAAAGGGCGGATATTTTTTTATGATGTGTACCGCTCACGGAAACGCCGCCTGCCTGTCTTCCCCGGACTTCGAACACCAAACTAAGGAAGAACGTGATGGTAAGTAGCTAAAATATTTCTTTGTGTTCTTTTTCGTAACAATCAAGAGATTTAAAAGTGTTCTCGACCACAACGAAGCTAGGAGGACAGGGTTTTTGAAGAATCAAACTTCCACCAGGATCGTGTTTCTCGGAAATTCTCGCGAGAACGCGAAGATTGTTCATGTTATAGACTCCAGGAAGAGAAATAAGAGCATTGAATCTGAACACAGAAGTTCCATTTGATTCAAGATGTAATCTTTTTGACGTCTGCCCAACCCAGGTAAAGCTCCTTAGCGATGACCTGAAGTCGACATGATTAGATTCCAGGTCAAAGGTTACAGAGTCTTCCGGTGCCTCGTTGCTCGATGAAGCTTCCGTTACTGGCGTCGAGTTTCCAACGCTGAAAGAACATAAGCATAGTATCAAGTCAAATTTAGGAATTCAGTTTTACTGAGAGGATTTCAAAAACAGAAAACAATGAACAATGTGCCCAGTCAAGGAACTCAACGATGTCGGAAAGTAGATCAGCGAAAAGCAGTTGATTGAGATTCACCAGTGCGGACCAACAACCATGCAGTCAAAAAAGTAATGCCTAATGTTTAATTATTAAAATAAATAAAAGAACACAGTTCCGATGATACTCCAACCTCTTCTTCATGCAAAGCGCGCGAAAATGCACAGGAAGGAATCACAGTCTAAGTGGCAGTAACAAAGAATGTGAATAAGCTTGTATTGGTATGAAACAAAGCGATTGTTCGGCCCCGTCTGCACATGTCAATATTGTTTAAAACATTCTGCTAATGAAAATGCTAACTATACGTCATTTAGAGTTAAATGTTATCACGTGTGCCGGGGCTTTAGGATCCACTATGATTGAAATTGATTTCAATTGTTTATCTAAAGGAAAAGTACGGCCTAGAAAAAGTTACTCTGAATCGAAAGTTATTTACCTGCATTATCATACTTGACCACTCATTTGGGCTTAATCTGTTTAAATAGCCGACAATAATCCTTCAAAAATAGGCAATTTTAGGGTGCGTTCGATTGACCGTATTCCGGAATAGGAATACATGGAATATAAGTTAGAAATCGTTCAGTTTTACGGAGATTCATATTAAAATTGTCAAACTCCCGCTAAGATGCTATTTCAAACATATCTTTACCATCCTTGTTGCTTCAAAACGCCAGACGTACCGTTTCAAATCATCACCTCCCGAATTCTTATTCCGGAGTAGGGTCAATCGAACGCACCTTTAAATTGAAATCCGCCATCTTTGTTTTTGTGTATGCAAACGAGGCTATGGCGTAGCAATAGTCAAGGATTTCTCCGAATGACTAGATGTACTAGATGTAAACAAAGAAAACACAGGTGAGGAGAGCGATACTTTGTAGACTTGAATCTTAATCCAGAGGAAAAATTGTATTGATATTGGTTCCACCATCACAACAGATTTACCTCGTGGTCGTTAAACAGGGATGTGAGTCGTACGCAGGAGTTTTAGAGAGTTTGCAGTGCTATCCCGCGCTCATTGCTGTGAAATAAACGCCTGGGAATCAAGTTTAATCCGTGTACCGTGGCTTTCTACGAGACCCCTGTGACATCTTCAAAACAAACGATCGATTTACATATTTCCATCGAATGGTGAGAGTAAATCGTTTCAGTAGTTCCTATAAAGCTAACAAAATTTAACTACATTCAAGTTAAGTTTATTTTACTGCCTGGAAAAGCGCATTCATTCATTCATTCATTCATTATTTTCAAATTCTAGTAATTTAGAGAAACCTTTTCTTGACCGTACTCTCCCTTTAACCGATTTTGTTGCCAATTTTCGAAGTCATGAATGATTAATCGAAAAGTGTGAGATCTGGGATGCGCACCTTGGAAATAATTCCACAAACACATCAACAGGTGAGGAGCAACAGTTGTGTAACACGAGTTCAACAGCAACACGCGCCAATCTAGAAGAAAAAAAATAATAATGACTTCATTTAACGAGGCTAACCTGGTTACCCAGGTGATCCAATCGAATAGGCCATTTCCGAGATCATGTCTGCCTCTTTTTCAAAGCGAGTCTAAGTGCGAGGTTTTTGTTATGAGAATTAGTTTTCATTGATATGTAAAGTAGAACTAATTACAATCACAAAAACTTCGCACTTAAACTCGCTTTGAAGAGGAGGCAGACATGAACTCGGAAATGGCCTATTGGGATTTAGAAATGTTGGTTTTTGAGCAGAGGGGCAAACCGGAGAACCCGGAGAAAAACCTCTCAGAGCGGAACGAAGGAACCAAAAACAAACTTAACCCACATATGGCCAAGAGTCCGGAATCGAACCCGGGCCACACTGGTGGGAGGTGAGTGCAATCACCACTACATCACCCCTGCTCCCCAACCTGCTCCCCAAAACAAACAAATGAATAGCTCGGCCTTCAACTGCACCACAAGAGGAGAAAATGCTGTAATGTGTGTCCCTAAGCACAAATAAATACAGACACTTTAAGCAACAGCATTGTTAAAAAAAGCGGACATTACCTGGACTCTCTACCCAAATTCCTTTGCGAAAATCAATTGCTCTAGGTTTGCACGAGATTTAAGCAGAAGGATTCTATTAGGAAGGCAAACCTTGACCAGATATTTTGCAAACAATTCTTGCCGCGTATTATTGCTTGGGCCGACCAAGGATCCTATTAACTATGAACAAAAGGACTTGCCTGCTCTGAGAAAATGCATTTTAATGAATAATAGCCATTTTCTCAAGTTAAAAAGATGACCGTTTTGCACTTGAGAAAAGAAAATGATCTGAAAATACTGTGTAAGCAGCCGCCGCATTGATGCTTCCTACTACAGTCTAATTCATCTACAATCAATCATGTTGACAACCATGAAATTGTCACACGTTTAATGCTTCTCCGTGTTTAGTGAGCATTCAGTTACCTGCTGGTGTTGAAATCAAGTTCCACACATGCGGGGTGTCGCAAAGAGTATTTGACAAGTAATTCACTATTGCTTGCACCGGTGAACGCGTCGGTTGAAGTAGTTTCGCCCGTTGAAGACGATTCAGCTAGAGGTATCTATATAAACAGAATATTAGGTAGAGCGGCAGTGTCACAAATGTGGCAAATGTGGCAAATGAACACGAGATATGTAACTGTAGAGGTCTGAAACGGCTAAACGAAGAAGAATGAAGAACGAATAAATCCAAAACCCTGCAAAGCGGCCAAATATTACCCTGATTCCGGAACTTTCTTCGCCAAATTAAGTTTAATCCAAGGAAGGGTTGGGGTCAGTAGGACGGGGAGAGAAATAAAAATTCTACTCAGGATGGTGGCTTGGTGAACAAAACTAGGGTGCTGGGATGATTCGCTTTGACCTAATCACGAAAATGGCCCCCTCAACAGGACAAAGAAGGTAAGAACATTATCCTACCGGCGGTGCTTGTGTAACAGCTGATACAGTTTCCGCCAGTCTGTTGATAGGAAGATGACTTTGACCGTTGACAACTTGTTTTTGAAAATCCTTGTCTATATATGAAGTCTAAAGATAAAAAGACACAAAGGAAAGACAATAAATCTCTTTTAAAGGACCGCTAAAACGAGGATGGCTCTTCTTGTATTCTTTTACAATTGCTAAAGAATTACCAGAAAATGACCAATAACGTTGTCACGCCAATTTCCGATTTTCACCCTTTTGTACAAGAAACGACTAAAACAAGACTTCACGTATCACATAGTGTGCCTGTCAACTTTTATAAGAATTCACAGAAATGTGAAACCTTCCCGGGTTATTAAGTAAGCTTAGTATGGTTTAGACTGTATTGTTGCTGTGGTAATAATCGGTAATGTATAGTTTGTTGCTGAGGTTATGTATAATGTTTTTTGCTTGGGTGTAAGGGTGTAGGGGTAAAGAGTGTATTTTATTGTAAAAAAGGAGTCAGTAAAAAAAACTTTAAAAATTAACCAAAAAAAACCTTCCTGTATTCTACTGGACAAACGGCAAGTTCGGGTGACGTCATCGATGTAGTGAAAAATTCGCAGTGGTCAGCTCCATTTAAATATTCACATTAAGACCGATACTCAATTCTCTTTAACACCTGGAAGGCGATATATAGAAGATGAAGCTCTTGCTTCCTAACAAGCAAATATTGAGCAACGAGAAAAAGCTTCCAGCTTTTGTAGAGCGTCGAGGCTAATCAGATCGCATCCCACACTAGCCTCCCACGCAGCCGTTCAAGCAACGCTCCTCGACGACTCACGCAGATCGCTTAAAGAGCTATTAATCTCAACAGAAATGGGGCTGCAAGATGGCGTACCTGCCAAAAGACAATCAACCCAATGTCCACTTGTGAAGTATCATCGGAAGTCGTCTGCGCGGACTCCTGACTCTGAGCAAGTCTTCGCTGCTCTTGCCACGCGTCTGACCTGAAGAAAAAGTCAACTGCTGGAGAACACGAGGCAGCAACCTTGAAAAAAAATAATTAAAATTGACCATTAAGAACAAAGCAACCAACGTCACAATGTTGTCAAACAAACGTCAAACTATGAAGCTTTGTATAACACAAGCAGGGTTGCCTCAAATGAGGCCGTGCTGCACGAGTACCTGATGCAAACGGACTTGCTCAACATTAACAAGTGTTCAACATTTAGCTTACCGATCTTCGAGTAAACAGTATTCTCATCCCAAGAGGTCGGGATTTGTGTCTATATATGCATATATTTTATTTATTTTTATTATTATTATTTTTTTTTTTTTGGGGGGGGGGGGGGGGGGTCAGAGCGAGAGATTAACCCCAAGGGGTTGGGGTTGTTCCAGTCACGTGGCAAACATTTACCGGTTGCCAGTCCAGGTGACTGACCATGTTATTTACCTCACTCGATTAACAATAAAATAACAATTAATTCACAGAATTAATGCTTACTTCATTTTCTACAAAGCATACATGACTGAAGAGGAGTTCATCTGGAGATATGGAATCATCTTCTAAACATACCAAAACAAAAGAAAAGCACATTTCGTTACCAAGGTAAGAAATCGAAACAGACGTGTTTGACTAAAACACAATTCGAAATTACAGGGTAAAAACCCCGGGAGCATCAGATTGCTAAAGCTGTTCGAAGAGGGAAACAGAACAGATAAAAAACAATTTTTGCAAAGAAACAGTGAGGTCTTATAAGCTCTATGACACGCATATGGCAACGACGCCAAACGGATAAGAGCTCAATGTTTCTTAAGATTGCCAAAGTTATCGAAACCGATCCGTTTATCATCCGTTCCGTTCGCCTTTTGCTGTCATGTTGTGGTATTTGCGACGTGTCAATAAAAATAAGTCAACCATTTTTTTTTCGTTTAATCGACTAATTGTTAGGGTAACGTCCTATAGATCGTGTTTGAGTAACCAGTGTTCCATAGAAAAACACGGAATTATATCTAAGTGAAAATGGGACATCCACTTACTCTAAGAACTGCTGATACGCGATATTCAAGTACCCATTTACACTCTTCAACGTTGTGCCCTTCTCACACACTTGAAATCTGAAATGTATTTACCACCGCGCACCGGTGGCTCAGTTGGTTGAGCACCGGGCTGTTACGCGGGAGGTCGTGAGTTCAATTCCGGCCGGACCAACACTCAGGGTCTTTAAACAACTGAGGAGAAAGTGCTGCCTTTGTAATTACACCTGCAAATGGTTAGAATCTCTAGTCTTCTCGGATAAGGACGATAAGCCGGAGGTCCCGTCTCACAGCCCTTCAATGTTCATAATCCTGTGGGACGTAAAAGAACCCACACACTTGTCGCAAAGAGTAGGGCATGTAGTTCCCGGTGTTGTGGTCTGTCTTCTGTGATGTATCATGGTTGGGAGGGTAAATGCTCGGAGAAATTAGCTACACCAAGCTACTCTAAAAATCCGAGGGTAAATAAAGGATATATGATATGATGATATGATATGATATGATGACCTTCGATCACAGTGACAGACAGCTTCAACGGCCACATCGCCTTCTCTGTTGATGTAGGGCGTTTCGGCAAGTCATAATCAAGACCTCTTTGTCCGACTCAATTATTTGTTACTGCCGTTAAGAAACCTGCACTATGTCTACGACTGAGCTCAAAGTCGAAAAGACAAAGGAAAAGTCAAAACAAAGAGTTCATCTTGCCTTGTCGTTTTGATGCTTTAAACTGAACAATGGCCGTCTCTCCATACCTCACGTTTATTGTACCATCTGTTGACAAAAAGAGAAAAGCAAATTAATCTCGTATCTCTATCTCTCCTTGACCCTTATGTTCCAAAAACGTCAGATGTAGCGAGTTTGCATTGTCGCAGTGAAAGGGTATAAATGGGTCAAATTCCTGTTCTTTATAACTTAAAGAACAATTATTACTAACCATCACTGGCTCCATGTACATAACGTCACTTGTTCCATGAGCACTCTGTGATAGGCAAAGTATAGCCCCAGGGGCGGGTGGGGTTGTTGTCTGGCCTTGATTTAAAAGTACTCTGAACAGTGGAAGTCGACCACGGTACAAAACCCCCCAGCTAGGGGGGAGCGTTTTAAACTGCTCTTAAGATCAGGCTGATTATATGGGTGTACTTTTAATTAAAGCTTAAAAACAAAATAATACCCATCATACCCGACTTGTGGTGACTCAGAGGTTGCAAGGTCCATTTTCTGCTCGCACAAGACACTTGAAAAACGGAAAATTCGAGAAATTTTCTTGCGACATCACCCTAAACAACGAACGAATCAGAGAGTTTAATTTAACGACAGTTATTTACACAGGAGTTAAAAAAAATTAAAACAAGATTTTCTGCTCATAATGATAAAGTTTTATCACTTTCTCCTAGGTTACCCTTTAAAGCAACATAAACTTAATGCTGCACATCAGGTTTTCAGTAGACTGGATGTAATTTTTCTCAACACTGACTGTTTTACTAACCCGTACAAGACTCTCCACATCCAAAGCCACAATTAGCTGATTTTGGTCCTCAGGGCTGCAATACAACCATATTAAAATAAGGTGGACGAAAAGCAACATGTTGCTAGTTATATCAGAGGGGAAGGATGAACCTACCGGAATGCTTAATTCCACTTGGTGGAAACAAGCACAATCACAAGATTATGATTGTCATCGGCTAATAACCAACGGTAAGTGAGTACAACTTCATGTAAACACACACAAACGAGCGCTACGTTTGTTAGTAAATGACAGGGCAAACGGCTTTAACATTTGCTTCAAAACCCGTTCCATTTTGTGGAACAATGTTGAACGATATTGACTGCTGGGGTGGGCAAACAGTTTCAACAAATCATCAACAAAGCTTCCCGAGAGGGATGGTATTCAATCCCAGGCGGCAGCCGCGGTTGCTACTATGGATACGGACATGGATACGTCATTGAGAAATCGATTAGTGCGCACGTGCATACCCAACAATGTTGAAAGACGGGGGAAGAGGGGGATGACGAGGGGGGTTGGGGGGGGGGGGGGGGGGCAAACAGCTTCAACTACATTCAACATTCGTGATAACAAAAGAAATGTTGAATGGTTGTTGAAGCAAAGTTTAAACGCTTTTAAACTCATTCAACACCGATTTAACTCCGATTCAACATGTTTCAACAGAGTTAAAAGGGGGAAGCAAACGTTTTGAACATTGCTGTTCAACAAAATCGAACGGATGTTGAAGACTTTTGCACGGGCATTAACTTAAACGACACCAAAATGGCCGATAGAAGATTTATTTTTTCTTTCCAGAATGATTTGTGCAACAATGTCTTATGATCACAACTTCAAACGGAAGACCAACCTTCTGAAGACGAACACATTCAAACGGTTACTTTGATTCCAATTTATATACACGTACCTCTGAGATGGACCGGAGTGTCTGTTTCGTCTTGCAGTGGCACGTACAGCAAGGGAACTGTTAGTAGTCATGTCAAAAGCATGCTGAAGAACGCGATAACTAAAGAAAAATATACAGTCACCATAGCCGGGATATGACGTCACAAGGGAAGGTTAAATCGGGGTACTTTCAAGAATCAATTCCATGCAAAGAGGGATGCCCAGTGTCTGAGCCTGCAGTTACTGAATGTTGCGCATTCACACAAATTTATGAATTTCTGTACGATTCTTCACCTGAAACATGCCACGGTACTTAGGAAACCCTAACAAACTGTGGGCTTTGTAATAACCTAATTATTCATAGGAATGCAACAAAGGGATCTATTGTCGTACGAA
>OX421447.1:34580260-34582760 GCA_949126865.1 Montipora capitata
GTTAGAATAATCGAATTAGGTGTGAAGTGAAGTGATGAACGCAACCTTCCCAACAACTTTTGACCAGGATTGTTGGGGCGGGAGGTGCGAAGTCTTTTCTACTGCCCCTCTAAGATGTTACTTCAGGAAAACAAGGTCAACTACATCTAGAAAAGCACAGTCAGCGTCAAACAACTAGTAAAGAACAAGGTTATATGTCAGTTTCCAATGCTCCTGCCCATTTCAATATAAATAGATAGATACAGCAATAGACCTTTTTGCAAATATGGCGACCATTTTGATTTCTATTGTTTCGAAAGACATTATGGGATGCTCAGGGGGCAAATTAATATGTATGTGTACCCTGGGCATCCCATAATAACTAATTGAAACAACAGAATTCAAAATGGCCACCGCATCTGCAAAAACGTATATTAGCTAATTTTGTAAGCTATTTATGGGTACGTGAATCCTATCATTACAACTGCCGAGTAGATGGATCTGCCTTTGGCAAAAGGTTATTCTGTAATATCTTTATATCTGCATTAGACGGTAGCTGGCCAAAATGCTAGAATCTTCCTAGCTGAGATGAGACAAACACACGCAACGTAGTCTACCTTCGCTTGGAAGATCAAATCTCATAGAAGACATAGTGGATGATGGGTGTTACGCTGATTTATTTTATCCCGAACTTTTAGACAGAACACAAATACTGAGGAACATTTGGGTATGATTAACAAACAAATAAATGCTTCATTTTGCTCCCTTCGTATACAAGTTGAGGTTCAAATCTATTCTTGGTTCAAAAATTTTCAAACCACTTCAATTTTAATCTTTTCTTTGTCGAATATTCATTATCCCAATCTGAAACAGAGGAAAATCAAAATTGAACTGGCTTGAACCATCACATGTACAACCAATTATTTCTCCCCGTCCAGTAAAACACAGAAGCTGTTATAAGAAAAGTCTTCGTTTGTTTTTCTTCATACAAGTCTTTCAAATATTACAGGCCTGGCTACAGCGTGTCGATAAATTGTAATTAAGCTTTACCAACCTCATTAGATATGCTAGTTGTTTGATCTTTCGCAGTGAACTTCCAAAGTAAAAGAAGATTTGTCAAATTCAATGGAATCTTTAAGGGGTTTTCCATGACAACCTCAACACCAACGGATTCTGGAAAAGAAAATCACCAAAAACGTATCAGGAATCCCATTCACGCTATATCGATTAAATCAATAGGTGAGGTACTGGGCCTTAACCTTTCACTCCTAAGATCAAAAAGTTATTTCTCCTAACTAGTACCGTGGAGTTCTTTGTTGCCTATCCATGAGAATTTGGTGTTATATTAAGATAATTTCCGTGAGCTCAATACCTGTCTTCTTGACAGTGTACTGAAATTGAGAGGAGAATTTAAACACTGATCAATCCTGGAAGTCAAAGGGTTGAGACACAAGTAGGGACGACAGCAAATTGCAAGAATGGAATAGTCGCAAAGTGATTACATGTCTTCTGTTGTTGCTGAACTTCTCTAGTTTTAAGTCCGTGACAAGCAGTTGAAGTTTGAACTTGTGACAGAAATCTTTCTTTCTCATGATTTCAAAACCATTTATTGCCATTATGATTCAGTGTTTTGTTGATGTTCCTTCAGGGTCAAAACGATTTCACAATTCAAATAACCATCAGCAACCCATCGCCATCGTCAACGAAAGTTGACGGAATCAATATGTTTTCAAGTGTCCTCACGGCAAGAGAAAAAAGGAACTAGACCCATTTCAGTAATTCCCAATCTGGAGGACAAAACAATGGTCGTTCTGTCCCCTGAGAGAAACAAACCTTTCAAATGCAAAACAAAATTGCTTTCTCCTCCAGATTGGGAATTAACTGAAAGGGGTCTTAGAGGTAATGGTTCCTGCTTTCTTCCGACACTTTACATTGTATTCAACAACAAAAAATACAAGGGTGCCACATGCAGCTGCGTAAGTCGAACGCTATGTTATAAATGAGCCTTCAAATTCTCACGAACCTCTCAAATAAAACAGCAATTAAGTCATGAAAGAAAAAAACAAGTTTAAGACCGAGTTCTCCTAAGTAGTTTTTGAAATAAATGTTCATATTTTAGAATAAAGACAAACCTTTGACGACACAAAAAGGCCTTGAACTGTTATCTGTCCTCGAACTTAGACAAGGCACATGTGGACGAAAGGATGGCGGTAAAGGTGTAGCATTGACACTTTCGTAGGTCTCTGCCTCGAGTTGAATCCAATGCCGAGAAACCTTGGGATCGAATTTATCCACAAAAGAAGAAAGTCCTACTGAAGTCCAAATGTTATTTTTCGCTATTTGATTATTCAAAGAGAATGTCTGATTAAAAAAATTGTCTTTAGTTGCGTAAGTACTGTTGACTAGTTTCTTGTCTTGGTGTTTGCTTTGAGGCAAACTGTGTTGATAACAAGGAATTACTCTTGTTGAATCTTGGTCGATCGCTGGTAATGGTAAAACGGGCAGATCGTTGACTTGCGAT
>OX421447.1:34587760-34615260 GCA_949126865.1 Montipora capitata
TAAAATATGATTCCCAACCAAATTTGGGCGGAAATGATAGAAGTTTTAAAGCTCCCAAATTTTATGCTATTTCCCATATCACCGTTAACTCTTACTTAGATCAGCAAAATTCTAGCGCTCTTCAATTTCTACGCACTCTACAGACCCTTCACTACTTCTACTTTCCAAACCATCTGGGAAATCTGTTTAGAAAAATGTCCAAAATTCGTAGTGCTCCTCAAAAGTCCGAGTTCGAATATTCAAAAATTCTTTCATCCGAAAAGATATTTACCGAAATTATTCGTTGTGTGTCCCTGCCATTTGCCTGGGTTCAATCATTATTTATCAAAAAACATAAATAACACTTTTGTTTTGTTTTTTTTTTTGTTTCTTTTTGTCTTTTGACATACTTTAAGTTCTTTGATGGATTGAGTGCGTGCTATAAATTTTAGCAATCCACCTACATATTCCGCAGCACCAGCTACTTGTTACATCATATTTTCTTGGACAAAGGGAAAAATATTCGCAGAATTTTTGAGAAAAGGTTTCTAAATTTTAAAAGACTACCATTTTGGATTTATGACGTGTTACAGTCCCCGATACATTATACACTGCTAAGGGCTTTTGGAAAAGCAAATTCTCATGTAAAAAATAAGCACTTCGATTAAATTGCATTGCACAAACGTGGTTTCCTCGACACTTAAGGTGCCTATTCTCTCCAAATCTCTAGGTGTGGGGAGCGTAAGCAACACTTGGACAGAAGTAGCAGTAATTTGGACCAACGACCGTGATGCGAGAGGCACGGTTTTATTCTCGATTTTATGCACAATTTATTTGAAAACGGGAATGCAAAGCAGTTTGAGGCGTAAAATCGAAAATAGATCCATGCCTCTCACATCACGGTCGTGGGTCCAACTCACTGCTACATGTAGTTCTGCCAAGTTCGAGTGGCTTGCATGGCACAGAAAAAGCGAAATTCTGGGTAACGATGGTGGCATATGTTTGTTTTGGAAGGGGATATTTATATTGGGAACGGAAAAGTTGCACTTCAAGCTCCCTCTAAGAGGTTCGTGTCTGCATGACCAGAGCTATTACCTCAGCGGTCATTCTCATGAACTGCATGGCGGAGTCGACGTAAGCATTGCGTGACTTAAGTGCTTCAGTGCTAAGGAGAGTGGCTCTGATGGCAAACTGGTGTTGCCTGTGGATAAAACCAATACAACAATAGCCTTATTGACTTTTGGATGCGTACTTTGTCACACAACAAAAAAAAAGACCATTTTCGTTGGAAAAACTTCACTGAAAGACTAAATAGGGGTTTCGGGTGTTTCCCACCAAAATTTATCTTGAAGATAGACTGAAGCCTGCCTAAATCCCATTCATTTACTGTAATTTCAGTCAAAACGTCCCCAAACGAAAAATGGCAGACAAAGCAGTGTAAAGGGCTAAGTGATGCTGTTTTGTTGTTGTTGTTAGAACTGTGATGGCCGAAACAAAATTTCATCAGGACGATAACTGAGCACACAGATAAAAAAAAATTCTGCAAATAGGATGGAGACAAAAAAAATACACAATCATTGAACTTGTAAATACCTGCATGCATTAAGGTATGTCGTAATTGAAGTCTCCATGTAGTGGGTGGGATATGGCCGCTGAGATGTCATGAAAGCAGATAAAGCTGCCATTTCCTTAGAATATAAAAGCCACGTATTAGGCAATATTTATTATGTTTAATAGATGTGTCGTCAAATGGTAAGAATGCCTGACCAGTACTGGGCACATTATCCACATAATGGTACCCTCCCAACTTAGTCCTTAAAACCTGATGAATCAAGGACAGAATGCAAAGAATTAAGAAATAATTTCTTCACAATCGTTTATTATTGAAGGCTTTCAAGGCAATTTTAAGATGAGGATAAAATGAAACTTGGGTCAAGAAAGCGTTCTACAAACGAGTCAAGGGAAGGTCGTCAACCTAATTTACAGTTAAGTGTAAAAAGGTACTTTAAATTTAATTATTCATTTATTTTAATTTTTTAATTTTCTTTTTGGAGGGAGCCCAATGCTATGGGCATGGTTTTCCATAATGTTGTAGGCCTTTTTTGGCATTCCCTCTCCTAAGGAAATATGGCGGTTTTCTTCCTTTTGTTCTGTATTGTGGCAAAATTTAATACACTTGAAATAGCGCATTACTAAATTGCTAAAAACTGACAATGTCCTAAAGGCTTTGGTATCTCAACATTAATGGAAATTTCTCCTACCAGTGCTCCAGCAAAGTAAAACCAGGCATGCTCGCTGTTAAATTCCCGTTTGGCTGTATGGTAACAGTTGTACGCAAATTCGTAGTTTTGGACCAGAAAAGCTAAGTCGCCCAGTTTACGTTGATACAGTTCTGGAGCATCACTTGTGTAACTGAGAAAAACAAGAAAATTTGCCTTGAGTGAACGAAGGTAAGCACATATGTCGGCAAGACATGGGTTACATTAGGAGCCGGTCACCGGCGATATACCAACGTCTTGTTTCTCAGAAATGTGTCTCTCACCGCCGGGTTATCTGCCTTGGATTTTCACTCAAACCCTTGTAAAAGACAAGAGTGGCCATCGCTTGCATTGATTAGCACAGGCATCTACTTCAAATGGTATTGAAACCTCTGGTTAGAAATGGTGCTGATGATGATGACAGTTGTTATGTCTTATCATGAAATTCACCATGCCTCAAAACTCCTCGTGGTCTTTATTACCCACCACGCCTTAGGTACCGTTTGGTGATAGCATACTCGACATCTCCCTTTTTTTTTTTTAACAAGGACTGGGTTACGGCTACATGTTCTTAAGGCTTTCCAATAAAGTAACAACGAAAGTGACGAAATATTCCAAAAAGAAATAAACAAAACTATGCAAACAAATGTTCATAATCATTGCTTATAGTCTTTGAGGTATATAGGCTGCTTGACCAGTCGACCGTAACGGGTGCGCATTGTTGGTTTTAGTCCCTGATCAGACATCACTCCTGTTTTACGGAGTCTACCACGATGGTTAGTTCGGGAACAAGTTGGCGAACTCGCTTAACGAACTCGTGAATTTTCTTTTGACTCTTTGTTTAGTGACTGTGATACTTGGCTCGTATTCAGATGTCTCCTATTTCTCCTGTACTTCTGACCCTCAGGTGTCTGGACGACATATGACCTGGGCGCGTGATGCTTGTTGACCTCTGTTTCTTGGACCCCTTTCGTATTTTGCTTGAGAGTCACCTTATCACCTTTGGCCAGAGGTGACAATTCTTTACGACAGTGTTTATCGTAGTAAAACTTCTTTCCCTCTCTTTGATCTTCTGAAGGTGCTGCTTAATTTCTGGGGTTCTCTGTGGCTTTAGAAGCTCAGCATTAGTTGGAAGAGAGGTTTTGAGTCTGCGGCACATAAGAATTTGAGTGGGAGACAAGCCTACTCCATCCAAGGGAGTGTTTCTGTAATTCAGTAAGGCCTTATAGGGATCTTGTACTTTCAGCTTCACCATTGGGCTTGACATCATGGTGTGCAAAAAGCCATAACTCCTACTAAACTCTTTGAATGCTGAACTCGCATACTGGAGACAATCGTCGCTGATAAGTTCATCAGGAATGCCATACCTGGAAATGGACTCTTCAGGTGACAGATAACATTGTTACTGGTTAGGTCATCTAGCTTTGCAACTTCTATCCACTTCGAACAATAATCCACGATTAGCAAGCAATGAATACCATTGAACTTGAATAGATCACTTCCAATTCTGGACCATGGTCATTGGCTCCCTGGCCTGACCTTTTTGGAACTGACACTTGGACAATTTATCTTCAATCTGTGAGGACATTCCCGGCCAATAAAACGTCTTTTGCGCGTTAAGTTGTTTACATGTACATTTCACAATACCTTGATGTGACTCGTGTATCAGGGCTAGCATTCCTTTCCTCGTACTCTGGGGAAAAATCAGCTTCTGAGCTTCACACAAGAGCATCAATGGTTGAAATTTCATCTTTGTGGCACCAATGTTCACGGGCATTTCTGGGGAATTCTCCCTTGTTTGCTGGACATCCATTCAGGACTACTGTGCTTAATTCTTGCATGGCTGCATCGTCTGCAGAGGCTTTCTGGAACTCAGTGTACTTCTCTGGCGAAATGGGAAAGTGCGCAGTAAGGTGAACTTCATTCACTTCAAGGTCTGGAATGAGTGTTTCTGTAGACTCATGCAGGTTGGATCTGCTCAGGGAATCAGCGAGAGAAAGTTCTGAACCTGGGAGATATTTTACTTTCAAGTCATAGCGTTGCAGGGTCAGCATCATTTTCTGCAATCTCAGAGGTGCTTGGTGCAAAGGCTTACTTAAGATATACTGCAAGGGCTTGTGGTCTGGCTCTACTTGAGTTGGTCCTCCATATATGAACTGATGAAACGCCTGTGCGCCGTACACAATTGCAAGGGTTTCTTTTTCGATTTGGGCATATCGCTCTTGTGCTGGAGTCAGGGCTCTTGACGCGTATGCTAAGGGTTTTTCCATCTTGCAGGAGGACTGCAGCCAACCCTTTGGAACTTGCATCAACTGATATGGTTAGTGGCTTGCTTGGATCATAGTACCCAAGTACCGGTGCTGAAGAAGCCATCTCCTTAAGTTCCTGAAAGCTTCTTGCTCTTAGTCCCTATGCCAGGCAACGTTCTTCTCTAGTAACTTTCTTAGCGGTGCACTGACTGTAGCCATGTTGGGCATAAATGTTCCAAGATACTGAATAAATCCAAGGAATGTTTTACATTCCTTAGTGTTCTCGGGGTGTTTTATTGCTTCTACTCCCCGTGTCTTTTCAGGATCTGGTTTCATGCCCTTTTAGCTTAGGACATGGCCAACATAGGGAACTTCTTCTTGATTGATTTGGCATTTCTTGGCATTGAATTTGAGGTTGATTCCTCCAGCTCGGTCTAACACTTGCTTTAATCTGGCATCATCTTTTGCCCACACTAGGAGGTTATTTACTACCACTTTCACTCCCTCTAGATCAGCAAACAGGTCATACATGCAGTTCTGAAAGAACTGAAGTGATGCATCCAACAAAGAACTCATCATCACTGTCTTCATCTTCAGTTACATGGTGTACTTGTTTCTTAACTGTGATCTTAGACTGACATATTCTGGCAAAATGATTTAACTTTTGGCATTTTTTACATCTCGTGCCTTGTGCAGGGCATTTTTCTTTGTCGTGCTGATAACCACATCTACTGCAATCTTTGTGCATGAATTTCTCCCGGCTAGATTTTGTTTTTGGTGGCCTCTTCGTTTTATTTTACTTACATTGTTAATGCTAGGATTCTCAGTTGCCATGGATTTTAATTGAGCTTTTGGCATTTCGTCCCATCTGGCAATGTCAATTGCTTTTTCTAGAGTAAGCTCTGAACCTTCTGAATTGACTTTTCTCTTTTTTGGTAGAAATGACATCCAATAACCACTCTATCTCTAACAATTTCATCAGGGTCAGTGTGAAATTGTTCAAATGACTTACGCTCGCGTTGAATCTTCTGGAGGAACTTGTACCTTGCAAATACTTTATTGGATTTGACTTTCATGTACTCTTCGTACTTTGCATAATATGTGTTGAGCTTCTTTGCTTCTTCTGCAGTAAGTTCCCACCTACTATATATGTCACGACTTTTGTGTCCTATCCAAATCATCAGGTAATTACAGTTTTCTTCTTCACTTTTTCGCTTCAGAGGCCCTACAAAGGTGAACTCGCAATGTTGATTGAATGCTTTCCAAACGGTCGGTAAATCTCCACTCGTCCAATCCATCTTTGGAGTGCTGCCCACAGAAATTCTTTACATTTTGTTGATTTCATTCTCAGAATGTTACGGGAATCTTCCTTTAGGCTTGTGGATTCTTCAGTGGCTGTATTTCACCTATTTTTCTGACACCATGTTATGTCTTATCATGAAATTAACCACATCTCAAAACTCCCTGTGGTCTTAATTACCCACCATGCCTTAGGCACCCAACAACAGTGATGGTGCAATAAAAAAATATTGCATTTTTTGACTGTTTACAGTTACTCCTATGGTGCTGAAGGTACTATAATGAAACCAATGGTTACCATGACTATGATGATGACGACAACAAACGGGTCCTAACAACTCTACATGAAAATCTACATTGAAAAGAAAATCCTTCATTGAATTTTGTCTACCCATGCATGTGGAGTTGAGGATGCTCAGCTGGTAAAGGAAGAGGAAACCGCTTGCTATTGACACAATGAGTGATTAATGACTTAAATTTGCAAGCGTGACTACACAAAAATGCAAAATTCTGGAAAACTTACATAATTCCAGGTACCAAGCCAGATGCCAGTCCAGCTGGCTTTCCTCCTCCAAACCATTTCTTGGTTGCAGAGAAGATGGAACGATGGAGACCTTTACGCGACAGTATCTGCAACAAAATGCAAAAAACTAATCAGTTTGCTCTTTCAGTGGATATGAAAACAGTCATGTGCTGCTAAAAAAGGGCTGTGAACACAAAACTTAAACTGATGCCTGCTTGCACTTACACAGGGTTGCATACTTGTGCAAACTAAAGGTTTGCCTCAGATGAGTGGGTGCCGTACTGCAGGAACACATTATTAGATTTCACTTACCGTAATAGATTTCACTCTGTCTAATGCCAGACGATTTTACTCGTCAATTGGAGCAGTCCAGAGTGGTTCAGGTGTCAATGAGTTAACTCTTTCCCTCCTGAAACGGCTACATATGGATTTGACTCTGTCCCAGCCCCAGACAATTTTACTGGTTAGCGAGGGAACCATTAGGGATAAAAGGGTTAAGGGTTAACAACGGTAAGACAAAATGCAATACCTGATCATTAAGGTATCTCATCAGCTTTTCAATGTACTGGAGCAGACCTCTGTAACCCAGCTCATGAACAAATATTTTTATCCTATCATGATCACTTAAACTCAGGCACAATCCATGGTTTCTCTGAGACGCTGTTCCCCTTGTACCCCCAGAGAAATGCCGACTTGAGAAGTAGCGGTAATGACTAGCGAGATGGTGATGATGTTCATCATTTTGTCTTGAGGGAAACTGCTTTGCTGGTACTTCTTTCTCCAGCTCATCTTCACATTCAGCTCCATCATCAAATGTTAGAGGGCCAATAAGGATAGGCCCTGAGCTATTACGGACACGCCCTGGTCCCACATCTGTTTCTTCCACTGCAGCTTCAGGATCAAAATTTTCATCTACTGCACAGTTTTCAGGATCATCATCCATAGCCTGAGTGTCTTGATCTACTTCTTCATCATTCCAGTCCTGTCAACAAAAAGTTTGTGATTAGGAATATGGGTAGCTCAGTTTATTTTGAAGGTGATGACTCTGGAAGTTAGGGAAACAGCTTAACCCTTTGATGCCTAAACCGGGCTAAACCGGCCATACATGTACTTAGTTACTCTGTCTAACGCCAGACAATTTTACTCCTCAATGGGGAACCCCCAGGAGTCAAAGAAAGTAAAAGAAAAGACTAAGAGATGTCCCATTTGAGACTGTTTTTTTTTTCATGCATTTTGACAACTGCTCACAGTTACAAGTACAGTACAATACATGTGAACCGATTTCTCAAATGCAATGTTTATGTTAGCAAATGGTTTGAACCCAGGAGTTACAGTATATCAAAAGTTGATGCGGTAAAATCATCCAGGCGACCACAAGAGTAACGCTGAAAGGAACTGTTGTTGGTAACATTGATTGAGTCATCTCAACAACCTGACAAGTCATTCTCAGAGTCAGGTGATTTGTGTATAGTTTTAGTGAATCATATAGAGTGGTACACTGCACTCTGATCTTTGACCTGATTGGTCAGAAGAAATGTAATGCTAATGGTCTGTCTTGTCAGCTGTGATGTTGCTGGTTGGGAAGGCTGTGATTCATGACTCTCTATCTGTAGAAGGTCTGAAACGATGTCTTTTCTGTTGAGCAGGATTTTGAGGTTGTCAAAACCAAGTGATGATTTTGGGCACAATACTAGCAAATTATTGACTTTTAGTGTGCCCAAGGCTGGGAGGGAAGTGAGATTGGAATTGGCAGAAATTTGACAAAAATCTGCCCCAAGCATTGGAATCTGCATGCCTTGTTTCTCTCCTTTGTATTAATTTGGAGACGTATCCATGAGGAAAGAACAAAGTGTCTCAAACACCCATCAAATCCCTCCAACAACATAGAAATGAAAGCCAAGTGAACTTCATTTATCTGACCGTCAATAAAATGAAATTTGGTAAAGAGAACTTAATATTTGTAGTTTTTAAGGACATTTCCTTAGATCAGATGAATCAAGCAGAGATAGACCATAAAGATTGCAATTTACAGTTAATGTTCGAGATCAACAACTGGATTAAATAACATGCTGCCACGCTGCCTTGAAATCCTTAGGATTGTCTGCTTTAACTAATGTTAGAATGGTAAGCAGCTGCTTTATCACTATAAGGCATTCAGTAATTTTGTTTTCTGTTTTATACAGAAAATGTTGATTAGGCAAAAGATGTGGATTTTAGAAAATTGTGCAGATGAACATCACAGAATCCTGTCAGAGATACATGTACAGTAAATGTCTCTGCCAAAGTGAAAAACAATTCAACAAAGCAACTACATTGTAGGATAGACGAAGATAAAAGAAGAGAAGGAAAAGATGCTGTTCAAATCAACAACTTACAATAATGGGTCAGTTCTTTCACTGTATATAATTATGATTGTAAACAGTGTAATGTTTTAATAAAACATTGAAATAAATCCCTGTCGCTCTACGAGTTTGGTGCGATTTTGTATGAGCCCAATTTGTTGTTTACACATTGCAAAGCGGCAGGGTAAAGGCCGGTTTAGGTCTTGCCGATAAATCGAACCATGTAAATTGTTTGCCGGGATCAAAATACTCCATCGGGTTCTAGCGAAAATGTAAAAGTGGGCAGGGGCGAAGGAGCGCAAAGTCCAAGTTCGTTTTTTTCATGGGATGGGGACGAGACTGGATTCTTGGGGACGAACGTAGCAACAGCTTTTTCGGTGGGTGGTAGCGAGGGTGGCTTAGCGGGGACGACCAGGAGAGGAGAATTTTCGGTGGGTTCAGATGGCATTACACAACAGTGTAGTGAAACAGAATTAGAAGGGGAGAATGATAGTTTCCTTGGGGAGGCAATGAAAGTAAAATCGGAAAGTTGTTTTATGGGAAATTTTGCAGTTAAGCTTATCCAAAGGGTCTTTACACCAGATCAATTAGTTAACCGTAATTGCAGAGGATCAAGGGGTAAAGAGGGGCTGGATGCAGTCAAACTTGCGACAGTGAAGGAATATACTGTTAAACTCTATCCAAGTCCACCAGGACTCAAGGAACAATGGGGAAAGTGTGTCATCGCCATCGATGAATTTCTTCTTCGAAAGAAAAAAGATAATGCTACAATAAGCGGGGATTAAATTAATCGTGGGAGATCGAGAACCATTAGTTGTTGCATGTAATATAGTGGCGGCAATTGGTTAACGGCATGTAGTCTTTCATTCAAATGTATTCTCTCATTTAAGGAACTGGGTCTAGTTTTATGGCAAGGAAAATAATATCTGACAAGTGTCATTTATTTGGGCAAGATACATGTACAAAATTCATCCGGCCAAAGCAAGCGTTTCCGTGGGGATGCGATTTTCGATGTTTTGCCCACGCCGAAATAGGGGCAAGATAAGCTAGGCAAACGTTAACCAGTTGCCTTGTTTATTACGCTTTCGATATGGAAACTTATTTTTACCGGTAAAATTGATCAGGATTAATCATTAATTATGAAAGG
Organism: Montipora capitata; assembly: GCA_949126865.1. Taxonomy (NCBI): domain Eukaryota; kingdom Metazoa; phylum Cnidaria; class Anthozoa; order Scleractinia; family Acroporidae; genus Montipora; species Montipora capitata. The sequence continues at coordinate 34,597,558 of OX421447.1, forward strand.
AACACAGTAAATATTAATTTATGTAAGAATAAATATTTCGGAGTGAAACAACAATTACAGAGTCATGTGGTTTATTGCTTCATGTTCAAGCACACTCAATGTTTGCATTTTCGCGTTCGCTTAAGTTGGTGCCGTTGTCAGTTTTGCGTGAATTAAATGTATCTTGTCTGGAGAAAATTGCTAGCAGCGAGGAGTCTTTGTTACCGGTACGTTCGTTACTACAGAATACTCAAAAGCATCTGAACTTAGTTGACGTCAGCACAAGAAGCAGTTGGAGATAAATTAAAATTTTTGTGTCGCATAGTATCGTGTAAATATTTTAAAGTTCAAGTTTGTTTACATTTGGTATGTTTGGTTGAAGACTTTTGCCGCCGCTTTCTGTTTACCGCAGATCTTTCGCAATGTGCATGGAGGCTTGACTCGTTATGAATGTGCTTCCAAAAAATTTCGGCATCCAGATTATGGGTTACTTATCAATATTGTCCTGGTAATTCGGCAGTTATAAACACTGAAGTCGAGAAAACATGAGCGGTGATAAAAAATTGTGCATACAGTGGAAGCGATCGCGAAAAATACATGTATTTCGATACTAAATGTCAGCAAATCTTAAAGGAAGCAGTTGGAGATAAATAAATTAAAATTTTTGTATCGCATAGTATCGTGTAAATATTCTAAAGTTCAAGTTTGTTTGCATTTGGTATGTTCGCCGCCGCTTTCTGTTTACCGCAGATTGTTCGCAATGTGCATGGAGGCTTGACTCGTTATGAATGTGTTTCCAAGAAATTTCAGCGTCTGGATTAGAGCTCTTTATCAATAGTGTCCTGGTAATTCGGCAGTTATAAACAATGAAGTTGAGAAAACATGAGCGGTGATAAAAAATCGCGCATACAGTGGAAGCGATCGTGAGAAAGACATTTGATACTGAATGTCTGGAAATATTAAAGGCGGCCGCTTGTCAAAAGCCTTTGTCTAACACTATTCTTTCGCTTTCGAGAAGTCTCACCTCACCTCACCTCGAGATTTCTGATCAAGATCCTCGAAAAAAATTTCGAGGGTCTCGAAACTCGATCCTCGAATCTCAAAACTCGAAACTCGATCCTCGATTCTCGAAAACATCGAGGATCGCAGATAGAGTTTCCAGGCGAGACTGTCAACTTACATTTGCACGGTACTGTACATATAATATCATACCAGACTATCTTCGCTAGTTGGGATAATGAACTGACTCCATGGATCTGGTAAGTTTGGTCGTGGATTGGTTCCAGTGACATGAACTGAATTGATCTGCAGCAGATGACATGCATTTGGACCATAGACAGACTTCATACTCTGATAAACAGCTTCTGCTCTATAAAGAAGGAAAAAAGATGAACGTTATATCTGAGTGACGACCCGTGGCTGCCAACACAAAGGGGTACTCAGGTTGAACAGAAATACATTTTGCCAACCTCTAAATCAATAACATTTAGGTAAGAAATACATGTAAAGAACAAATTGCTCATCAGGCATCATCTGTACAGTACCTGTATCACTGGTGCAACTTACTTAGACTCTTCACCTGCACTGACATCATGCAAGAGCAGGTGATATTTGAATACAGTGCTGGTGAACCATCTGAAATGACCATGTTGTTCTGACTGCTGCTCTATCTGCTGTGAGCTCATTGTGGCAAAGGCATTCATGGGGTCAGGATTCTGTGAAGATACAACTATTAAGCCTTTGAAAATAATATTATTGAATGTTAAGGAAACAGATACACTGTAATAGAGGTTCAGGTTGCAAACTAAAAATACCATAAGTGTGAAAAAGATGGATAATAAATAGGTTATGGATGATTTAGTGACAGTGTAGTATCGTGGGTCAGTAGGTGTAGACTAAAACATATGAACAAAGGCACCAGCCTGAGAATGAACTTATATAATAAATACAGATTTCTGTCGATGATAGCATATCCCACTCATCTGTCCTCAGGATTAAGCCACAGCAATAAAGGAAAGCCATGATACAATGTATTTCTTTTACAAGTTGGAAGCTACAAAAACATCCTTACTTGCACACTGAACATCTTGAAGTTTGAAACTTCACCTCCACCAGAAAATAAATCCAAGTGAAGTAGACCTGCTAGACCCCTTGTGCGTTTCTCAAAATAATCTTTCCTTAAACACATACATGTAGAATCTCAAACAGACTGGCAAATTTTAGTAGTAAATAAACAATTGGTGAAAATTTCTTTGTTCGGCATGAATTGTAATTAGTAACCAATAATTATAATTATTTCAGTTTATTGCAAAAGGATACAAGCTAAAAAGTGCCGGATAAACTCATGGTCAGATGGTTTTACCAACTGAAAGAAACAATCTCTGAAGGCTTCAAACCATGGGGCAGATGCTGTTGAATAGATATAGAAATCTCAATTTCTGAATACCGAAAAGGCACAAGATAATTGTTTTAATTACCACAAAATGCATGCATTATTATTTTTGTAAGGATACTTCAGGGTGTCTTATGGCAGCTTTATTAAAATCTCAATTTTATGAAGGAATTTCAGTTAAAATAAATCTTAACTTACACTCACCCTTTGCCTGAACATCCGGCGTCAATGAACTTGGATCAGTATTGAGTGGCTGTGTGCGTGAAACAACCTCACTCAACAGTTTATTCACAACATGCTGAGGTGGATGAGTAGCAGACATTTCAACCAGTCTAATGCGCCAGTTTTTCACAGGGTGGATTATACCAGAGGGGTCTCGGATATGAGCTGAAAATTAAGCATCAGGCAATACTCTGTTAGCCTAGTGTCACCTCTGGGTGACAATGACACTGTGAAAGATAACTGAAGTTGTCAACTTTTGAGACTAATCAAGGCTGTGCTCTAAGGAAAATTTTGGGGAACCCTTCGAGCTCCCAAGCATTTCAGCTGGAGTGCCCAGCCCTCCAAGTTGGTCGCCCAAATTAATTAATTATTTATTTAATTATCTGAGATCAACAACGCAGCAAGATCTTCATCCATCTCTCTCTCAACAAAACATTGCTGCTACTGCTCTGGTGATCGTTGAACTCGTTAGTGCAAGAAAAACCCGCAACCCGTCAAATTTTTCATGCCATACTTGAGAAAGATGAGAAAAGTGGCAATGCCACCGATATTTTTCAGGTTTAAAAGTGAAAAATCAAAGATTGCGACAGGTTTATGTAAAGATGTTTGGGTCTAATAAGGGTAAAAGTTTTTACTGGTTAGTTGGATTGAAAATAAATTTTCAAAACGTGAATCAATGCCGCTTGATTCCCGTGGAGCTTTTGTGAAAACTGCCGTGAACCAGACAATGAAACCACCGCGGCCCAAAAGCTATCAATTTTTTTTTTTTGAGCAAGTCATCTTGATCTGGACGAAAATCATCGCTACAGGACAGAACTAAAGCATTTTTCCTTATATTATCAGTAAAATGTTTAGTGTAATGAGCTTTTTGTGGATTCGGTCGAAGCGCCAGTCACAGCGTTATTTGTTTAGGGCATGCAATGATTTGCCACTACACCAAAGACAATGCAGGATTGCTCCGTTTCTAAAACAACAACAAATAACATGGTATCTTCCTTTTTTATTTTGTTATTTCTTATACGGGGGAAAAACAACCATGACCTAAATGTATTTTAGCCAAGCAGGTGTGGCCACGAAAATTTGTAAAAATATTAAATTTGCATTAACTGCGATTCCCGGGTTCATACAGAAGTATATTGCACCGCTTTGCCAGCCACGCTTTACCGCTGTCAGAGCAGAGGTAACAACTCCAAGAAATGCCAAACTCCACGTTCCAAATTTAATGCTATTTTTTGAGAAAGAATCGAAATTCGTGCAGCGGCTGGCAGTCACGTGCAAAGTCACTGATTATGTTATATGTGAAATCACATGGAATGCCCTTTGAATCGATTGTTTCGTAGGAAGAAAAAACATTTTCTAAAGTGTAACCACCAGCATATTAAAATTTTTAGCCGCCTTATCTGCTAGAAATACAATAAGCCAGAGTGCCTGGCTGGGCGACCAGGTAATTTTTCTCACTCGCCCGGAGCCAAATGTTAGTCACCTCAGGCGACCAGGTGCCGTTAGAGCACAACCTTGCTAATGCACATTAGATTCTAGTCCAGTATTTGCACTTTGTGCCAGCATACATCTACATGTACAGCTGTACATCTACATCTACATGTTCCAGCACTCAGCGAAGTCCTTTTGACTTATGGTTGTTTCTCCTTAGTTGGCATCACAACATCACGCTAAGCAGGGCACTTCTGCTGGAGAGAACAGGACAAAAACAACAACGGGAACGCCATCCCTTACTCTTCTCGAATAGTGTGTAGGTTCTTCTTTACAAAACTTACGAGCATGGAAGATACTATTTTGTGAGACGGGACCTACGGTTTATAGTCCTTATCCAAGATAACTTGAAAGTCTAACCATTAGCTGATAAAATTACATTTAGGCAGCACTTTCTCCTCTGTTATTTTAAGATCGTGAGTGTTGGTCCAGCCGGGATTCAAACCCACAACCTTGCGTATAACAGCCTGATGCTCAACCAACTGAGCCACTGGTGCACATAGCAATAAGTTTTTTATGAGGGATGCTGCTGAAGGCAGTTGTTATCCTTATCTTCAAGTGCTCCAACACTGTGACCTTACAAGGCTGTGCTCTAACGGCGCCCGGTCGCCTGAGGCGACTAACATTTGGCTTCAGGCGAGTGAAAAAAATTACCCGGTCACCCCGCCGGGCACTCTGGCTTACTGTATTTTAAGAAGATAAGCAGGCTAAAAATTTTAATATGCTGGTGGCTACAGTTTACGAAACCTGTCAGAATTTTTTTTATGAAACAATCGGTGCAAAGGCCGTTTCACATGATTCCACACCTACCATAATCCTTGGCTTTGCTCGTGACTGCCCATGGCCACACGCATTTCGATTCCTTCTTAAAAAATAGAGTTAAATTTGGCACTTAGAGTTTGGCATTTATTGGTTATAGTCTTAAAAAATAAAAATTGTTACTTCTGCTCTGACAGGGGTAAAGCGCGGCCAGCAATGCGTTTTTTTTTTTTTTTTTTATGAACCGGGAATCGTTAAGCAAATTTTAATATTTTTATGACTTTTTGATGCTGCGCCTGCTTGGCTCAAATATATTTAGTAATGGTTGTTTTCCCCCTGTATATAAAATAAGGAAGTAAAAAAGGGAAAGATCATTTTATTTGTTGTTGTTTTAGAAAGAGAAAAACCGTCTTGTCTTTGGTGTCGTGACAAATCATTGCGTGTCCTAAAAATAAATGCGCAGACTGACGCTTCGACCGAATCCACAAAAAGCTCATTCAACTTAACATTTTACTGATAATATAGGAAAAAATACTTAAGTTCTGTGCTGTACCGATGATTTTTGTTCAGATGTCGATGACTTGTTTGGAAAAAAAATTTACAGCTTATGGGCCGCCGTGGTGTCATTGTTTCACGGCAGTTTTCGGAGAAAAGCTCCACGAGAATCAAGCAGCAGTGGTTAACATCTTGAAAATTTATTTTCAACCTCACTGACCAATAAAATGGTTTACCTGTATTAGACCCAACTGTCTTTATCAGAATTACATAAACCTGCCGCAATCTTACTTTTTTAAAGTTTTTAACCCTGAAAAACATCGGCGGCATTGCCACTTTTCTTGTCTTTCTGAAGCATGGCGTGAAAAATTTGATGGGTTCCTTTTTTTTTTTTCACTAGCGAGTTTGACAATCACCAGAGCAGTAGCAGCAATTTTTTGTTGAGAGAGAGATGGATGAAGATCTTTCTGCGTTGTTGATCTCAAATAAATAAACAAATAATTAATTAATTCGGGTGACAAACTTAGAGGGCTGGGCACCCCAGCTGAAATGCTTGGGAGCCCGAAGGGCTTCCTGAAATTTCCCTTAGAGCACAGCCTTGCCTTAAATACATTTTTTGTTTGAATAGATCTCCCTATGTGACTGTAATAAATACATTACAATGTTTTCTCCAATATTATAGTTTTTATCTCTCACACAAGTTACATTAACAAATTGGCAGTCATTTGTCCCTCTTTTGTGTGATAGATTATTTGCATGGAAAAAAAGAACTGTTATTTTGAAATACTGAATAAGTAAACTCAGCGAAAGCCTACACAGGAAGAAAATCAATGTTTTTTATACGCCCTTTCCCTAGATTTGATCATTTTAGCTTGTTGATCCGAAATTTCGTTTAACAGCTATACCTTAATCCCAATTTACAATGAGGCAACCCAAGAATGACAACTTAAAGCAACTTAACATGTACAATTGTACATGCAGATAATCAAAGATAAGACGTTGCAAAATGCAAAACAAACCCCAGATGAAACAGTTCCAATAGTATGCCACTCAAAGAATCTAAACACGATCCCTGCAGTTTCTGAGAACTTGTCTCCAAAGAATCTTACACTATGTTCGAATATGGTTATCCTTCCGCACTATCATGATCATATAATTATGTAAATCTCTCTATCTCTCAAACATTTGATTTGTTCGCATTTTGCCTGAGAATTATCTCAGAAGCCTTTACCTTCACTCGTAAGATGACAAAATGGTCGCACCATCTCCACGAAACTCAAGTCATTTTTCTGGCAGATTTTCTCAACGTCGTCACTGCACATAACAGCAACCATGGGGCAAAATGCACTCTGTATAAACTCGTAGGCACTCTGGGTGCATTGAGCCATGGTTGGTTAGGAGTCTTCAAATATCTCCAGAACTTCAAACCATGAATTCAAGAATTATTTGCATTTCGAGCGAGTATTCGACACGTTATAGCAAAAATAGCAGTAATCTTCGTCCGCCATTTTGAGATTCAAAACCTTTATTGCGCAAGTGCACAGTTCTTTTGCAATGAAAAAAGGTCCGCAGAGAGTGCAAAAAGAACCTGTCTTTTCACATTGACTCTGGGAAGAGCAAACCGTTTTGTTAAAATACGCTAACCATTCTACACTTTCCATTGCCGTAATCATCACGAGCTATCTTAACATTTGAGAGCACTTATTGCTTGTTTTTTTTTTTTTTTATGAGAGACCTACATTTCTAGGATTGAATACGATCTTTGATCATGTTGGCCTGTTGATCACGGTACTACACAATGTCTCCCTTCTTGGTGAATTCTTCATGAGTTGAATAGATGCTTTTTGGTTCAATGTCCTTTTCCGGCTTTAGGACAATCAGCTGTTCAATCCTGAGACGTCAAGGAAAAGTTATCTTAAAAAGCTTCATTACAAGTCATCCAGAATGAAACCATTGAAAATGCCGTGAGAAAATTATAAATTGAAAACGTTTCATTGCAAAGCCACTCAAGGAGAGCACGGACAAAAAAATCAGAAAGGCATAAATAAAAATTGTAAGCAAGTAACTAGCAATGGTAATTCAATAGAAATTCACAAGGGAGAATTGAATATGAATAAAAGGGTTGTTTAGGGAACCAGGGAAACTGCGGAGTTTTATTCAGAAGCAGGGGATCTTTATTTTTGACTATTTTCTAATTTTTTTATAATTTTCTACAATTGTCCTTTTAAGAGATTAATCCATTTCCCATTTTCCCGAATGGCTGTTTCAGTTATTCTTAACCTAAAAACTGGCGACGAACTTGAAACATAACCTATGAAAATAAATTAACTCAAAAAGCATGAAACTGAAAAGAAGCAAAGAAACACGTACACTTTCCACCTCCTACTCACTACGTAAGGCACTCACTGAAATCTCGGTTGGTATAGTGATTTTATTAAAAGATTTGTCATAATACCCCATATACTTACAAGAGAAGATTTCTTCATGGAGTTTTCTATTAAGCAATCACACGATGCAGATTGATTGATTTGCATTTTAAAATTCCGTGTCAAGTCACACTGAAAACCTTAACCCTAACACTGAACTCTTCGTCTAAAAGGCTCGATAGCAAAAGTTTTCATCAATATTGGAAGAGTAATCTTGAAGGGTGCAACCCTTATGTGCAGTTATGAGATCTATCTGTAATGTTTGGTGCTACTGCTACGTTAACGGGCAGAAAAATCACGGACCTGACCTAAGGCCCTGTTTATGTGGAGTTAAGTTGTCTCGGGTAAGGTAAGAGGGTCATCCTCTCAGCTTCTCAACGTTAGCGAGCGGTTATATGAGAAAAGCATTGTTTCTTTTGCCCGAGTCAAGAGATGCCCGTCTCAGTTTCAATCATCTTGGCGCCATTCCGGATATGCACAGGAACTGAGACGAGTTTCAAACTTGCACCAATCGATAAACAGACACCATCACATGAAGGATAACATTGAGATTAGCTATCTTTCTAAGTTTGATGCTTTTAGGTCGAACAGAGACCACGTTAAGGACTTTAAAACATAGTTAAAATTCCATACAAACCTCTCCAATTTTGAGGTTGCGTCCCCTAAAACCACATAAACTCTCAAAAACTTTTATCAGATTTTGGACAATTGGAAAATCCTGTCATGGCCCTACTATTTGGAAATAGTTGAGGTGAAAATTACTTTGTTTGCCTATTTTTATGAATATTACAGAAATCGTAAGACGTTTGTATGGATTTTTAACTGTTTTTAAGTCCGTAACTTCGTTTCTGTTCGGCCTAAAAGCATCAAACTTGGACAGATAGCCAATCACAATGTTATCTTTTATGTGATAGAGTCAATTATCGATTGGTTCAAATTTGAAACTCGCCCCAGATCCCTGCGCAATTTCTGAAAGGCCTATAGATAAAAGTTGGCCTGGCTTGGAGGGTGAATATACCGTCGAAAACGGGTGACCCGGCTAGGAAGCCCACCCTTCTAGGCGAGCCAACTATTGTTTGGAGATGTTCTGATCCAGATCTTAGAATTCTAGTTGGCACATACAGGTCTAAAAAGTCCCTTAAATAGTCTGGAGCAAGCCCTTTCAGCGATTTGTACGTCTGTAAGAGTATCTTACTGACGTACTAAGGATAATTGTTAGCACTATTTTTTATCTTTGGGTAAATGCAGCAGTTAATCTTTACTTAAAGAGCAGCATTTGGGGGACACTTTGTGACATTTTTTGTCCGTATTCCATGACATGAGTGATGTTGAAGTTGGCGAGAAGAGCAAGGGGACACTTCGTGACGCTTATTGAAATCCTCGTGCATACATAGGAATCGCCATCTTGAAAACAGTGATTGCGCGATTCCGTATCCACGGATACAAATCCATACACTGACTCAAAACGCATGCGTGCGTCAAACACGTTTTATGTAGTTGTCGAAGCGCGGAATGCGAAAACATCGCCAACCAGACGGCGAAAACAAAAGAAATGTTTCAGTTACGATGTTTCATTGAATGTTTGACGGCCTTCAATTTTTGCCCAACGTAATAAAGTATGTTTAAGCACCACCAAACAGGGTGGCCGAGCGGTAAAATGTCTCATTGGTCACCGAATCTATCGCAAATCATTCGCCGTTTGGACAGAGCTTAACACCTAAACGATCCAACTCAGTGTAAATCATTGGGAAGTAGGATTGAGCATAATCCTGTAATTTTAAGAGACATTTTAAGACACTGTCACGGTTCTCAATAAATCTCTCGATTCACCTCCCCATACACGAAGAGCGAAGTGTTTTTGAATGAACCCTTTTGCAGCTTAGTGATTACATGGTACAAAAACGGCCAAACTGGAACGCAAATCGCGCACTGGGGCATCTAAAGCGAAGTAAGTTCATTAATTTTTTTTAAAATTTTAGATGTCCCAGTGGGCAATTTGCGTTGCAGTATGGAGGTTTTTGCACCATGTGATCACAAGCTGCAAAAGGCCTGATTTGCATGTGACGTCATAGTTGCCACGTTGGTTGGCAAGGGCAATAGAGAGATTTAGCGAACTTCGGGTGGCAGTTTCACGTTTCACGTTAAATGGAGTGAAGTTAGAGACGTAAGCTTCGCGTAACCTAGGGCAACTCGGGATTCTGGCTTCTGTTAATCTTGAGTATTTAGTTAACAAAAAACAATAACTTGTAATGTCGGATCGAGTCTTTTGAAACATTGATTGTAGAAAAAGACACTATAAAATGAAAATTCTTACCTGAAAGATTTGGCGAATTTCGATGAAGCTGTTCAGTTTGTGAGTCAACAGAGGATCAGCGTGTGTTCATGTCGAAGAAAATTGCAGTAACGACATATAACAATGAAACCTAATTTTCCTTGCTTGACTTACTGGAAAATGGTTTGGGGTCCTTTTTTTACTCAAAGACTTGTTATGTAGAAGAAAAACGAGAAGAAAATTCGTATTACGATGGCCCACAACGGACATGCTGCAAGTTAAAAAGTTGCTGCAAATTAAATAAAGTTGCTGCAAATTAATAAGCAGAAAATATGCGCACGCAAATTCCAGTAATTCTTTTGCGAAACTCGCGCCATAACATCGTGTCACGCTCGTCCAAGGCTGTATTCCGTTCCTTTAAACGAGTATCCTTGACTTCTGTTTCCTCAAAATTATCTGCATCTCTTGTGGCACAGAATGGGTTTCAGCGGCGCAGTTTTGTCATCAGTGTGGACACACAATTCCTAATGAAAATGCCTTGAAGAGAGGTGCTAGTGCAGTTGATGACAACGGTGCCGGGGGAAATGGAGCAGCGCCATAAACGAGGATAGAAAGAGGTATTTCCGCAGTAAACGCCCGAAACTTTGAAGAGACCGAAAGGGGTTAACCAGTCAGACGTGAACTCGCAAGCTACTGAAAGTCAACATTGGTGTCATGACACTAAAGGACGGTGTTCTGAGCATAAAGAGAGGTATCACACTGCCAACATCAAGACCAAAGCGCACCCATAGAATTCCAGCGAAGTACAAGGACTCTGTGCTCTCTTGATAATAAACTGAACTTTGTTGAGACAAGAAACTTTTGAAAAAATATGAGGGACTGTATTGTGCCTTTTTTTTGTCTAGGGATCGGACAGTTTTTCTTGTAAATTTCAAATTGCGATCAGACTGAGATATTTTCATCTTCGGTACACATCCTTGATGTCTTGTGATAGTTTGCTGTTTCTAAAGAAAGCAAGGAATGTTATTGATACCAGGAGCGCATGAGCTCATGAATCATAGGCTCTGATTGATACCGGAAGTAAAGTTAAAACTGTCAGCTTGCTGTGGCCATGCTTTCCGGTTTCTATAAGTGTTAGCAGCAAGAATTCTCCTAGGTAAAGTTCATCATTTTCTTTACTTTAATCTGTGTGGTTCATGGCCTTTTATGGAAGTTGTTACAGTAAAGATACCCTCGATGAAAATACTCCTCTATGGGCTTTTAAGAGTCCTCTGACCTCGGCCCTTCCGTCGAGGTATCTTATTATTTGGTGTCCACACTGATGACAAAACTGCGCCGCTGAAACTCATTCTGTTTCACAGGATGCGCAGAAAATTTGAGGAAACAGAAGTCAAGGATACACGTTCAAAGGAACGAGGAATACAGCCTTGGGCGAGCGTGACGCGATGTTATGGCGCGAGTTTCGCAAAAGATTACTGGAATGAGCGTGCGAATATATTCTGCCTTTTTAATTTGCAGCAACATTTATAAATTTGCAGCAACTTTTTAATTTGTAGCATGTCCCTTGTGGGCCACCGTAAAAATCCACGTATACGACAACCTTCTTTGGCGAAGAAACAGCAAGGGCCAACCGGCAAAAGTGGAAAATGGCGGGAAAAGCACGGTCACCTGGTCACTTTTGCCGTTTCTCAAATAACCTGTCTCTTCACTGGGAACAAAACTTATTATTATGCAGATTCTACGAAAAGAAATTGGCTACTTTCAAAAGTACCATAATCCTCTTTGTTTGCCCTCCAAAATTTTGAATAAGCAGTCTTTCCAGTTTCTCTTGGGACAATGATCCCAAGAGAAAACAAAATTTGGGTGGACAAACAAAGAATATTATGGTATTTTCCGTTTCGGGCAATTCAGTGAACTGGATTGATTCATTGTTTTATTGCAAATAATCCCCCAAAATGAACTGTATGATGGCATTGGTGAAAATAGCGAATTTTCAACCAACATGGCCTGCCTCGTTAATGAAAACTATGCTTTGCAGTGCACTTCACAATTTAAGCAGGTCGGAGAAATCCTTTCAATTAAAAGAAGTTTGGTGCCTTTCAAAAGGAAAACACCTAAATGTCTTGGGCAGTGTGCCATTTGAGGTTTACCTCGGTGTAAAACACTGAAGCGATTTATCATCGAGTTTACGGCAAACGGGAAGAATGACAAAAAGCATTCAGCCGTTTGCTATTTCACTTAAAAGCGATGCTACAAAGAGTTTTCGTTAATCTTGTGTTGTCTGCAAGTTTTTTGATTTTGTTTTCGTCCCGTTACGTCATCCACGTACGATTTCAAAAGGTTTGTACGAAATACGAGAGGTTACTAATCGCGGAAAAGGCGCACGCTGTTATCTACATTTCAGAAACGCCTGAGGAAAAACAACTCGACCAAATAGCATAATGCAAAAGCCGAAAAAAAAAAACAGCGAAACAAAAATGAAGTACTGGATTGAAAAATTGTCTGTTCATAACAATGCAATGTAGTCACAACATGATTCTCCACAATTAAAGGGGCTATGTCACGCAAAGTGATGTAATTTCATGTCACCCAAAATGCACAAAAAGTAGAATGAAACATTGCAATAACAACTTACAACATAACTGTTGAAAAACATAAAAAAATACAGCAAAAGGAAAGAGAAGCATGGATGGACACCAATGAAATAGATGGAAACGATTTGCCTTTGCGTAATCATGAAAAAAGTAGGCCCGACGGTTTTCAAGATAATGAAGAGTCACCTGGATAAAAGGTCGCTTTTGGCCAGAGTCATCTTATTAAAGTTGTTTGTGATGTAAGGATACTTTTATCAGTAAAGGAATTCCACATCACCATTTTCGAGTTTTAAACTTGTGATTAACTAAAGATTTCCCCTAAACACCCTAAAATAAGGTGACACAACGCAGACACGAGGGGTCATATTGCAGGGACATGTCATGTTGCAGTGACAAAAAGGTGTGTAGTACACACCGAGGCTTCGTTTACACCGGTTCGGACAAATTTTTGCACGGACGAATTTTGTACCTGGACCGCCTGTATACATGGAACAGTGCAAATTCTGTTGCAGATCGCAGTGGCGTTTACATGGGTCCGTGCAAATCAGTCGCGGCGTTTGAATGGCTTTTTTAAACTCTCTGCGGTGATTGGTCATGCTAATGCTTTGAGCTAATCACGTTGAAGCTAGGTGAAATGCTCGGCAAATCAAGAATGACGGAAGACAAAAACGTTCTGTGGACAGATAAAATTGATGCGTTGTTGCATGTAGTTTTAGACTACAAAGTCAGAAAAGCAGGCGAAGGAGTTGACTAGGAGACAGTGAGGAGGAAGTACGAAGACATAACCAAAATGTTTTTGGAAAAGTACCCTGATAACGACAAGAACAAATTCCCCCGAGGCGGCAGGAATCTTCAACAAAGACAGAATCCAAAACAACCAAAAAGTATCGTGCTTTTGGTTTTTGTCAAATTTGATTTTAAACAGATTGAAATGTAACTTTATGAAAGTAAGAAATTGAAACATTTTGCCTAGCAACCAAAAAAACCATAAGTAGATTCCATGCCTTAACCACGCTAACTGTGCAAAAGCTTGCACGGGTCGGGTGTTTTCAAGAATCCGTACGCATAGTGGAACCGTGCCGGTCAAAAAGTTGACCTGCTTTTTCAGGTCCCAAACTTGCACACTTAGCCGTTCAAAAATTCGTCCCGTTCCACCGGTCCCGTGCAAGGTGGAACTGTGCAAAGTTTTTGTCCGTGCACCAATTTGTCCGGATCCGTGTAAATGGGGTCTGAGGGGACACTTGTATTAGGGTCGTTTAGCGAGGACATGTAGCAGGGACAAAATCACAACATTTGCACACACATGAACTGATACTTTTATAATTGGTGTTGCACAATTATAAAAGTATCAGTTCACACGAGGGGACATGTCGCTACAACATATATCCCTGGGAAATGTACCGCAACATTTTCATGTGGTGCAAATGCTGTGTTTTTTCGAATTTCTCGTCTACATGTCCCCGCTACACGTGCCTGCTACATATTGCCTCAGTGTGCACTACACAAGTTTTTTCTCACTGCAAAATGTCCCTGTAAATTGACCCCTCGTGTCTGCCTATCGTTAAAGTGATTCCCTGGTTTTGCGCAACCCTACTGCGCATAATTTCTTGCGGCATTGCCGCGTGCAGTAGCGCGGGCACATCGATAAAATGGCGGATTTTCATTGACGCCAAACTTAATCCTTCAAGGAAATGGCTATTTTCGGGTGATGTAGCAGCTGATCCAAAGATTACCCGCCATTGGTTTGCAACCCTGACCTCAAACAATAGCTAAGACAATAGAAATAATGACATACCATTGTTTCCTGCAGGGGTTGCAAACCAATGGCGAGTAATCTTTGGATCAGCTGCTACACTCTTTCTATTTTCTCCTGAACCAGTGCGGTAACTCCTATGTTTTATTTCATATTTTTGTTGAGAATGGTGTCTTCATGGAGTAGTAAAAAAATCAGCAATGATCTATGGCTATTTTTCTGGCAATTTCATAAAATTGTACTGAAGGAGCCATTAATTAAGAGTCGAACAGTCCACACTCAAGTTAAATCTATTTTGAAGTGATAAGTACTCCCAAAGCCATTCAAATACATTTTTTCAGGTACGTAAGTGAATTAACCATAGAATGACACCAGGCTCCGCGTTATATCATGGATTGTATTTATAGATGGTTTTCACATTGACGACTGAAAACTCAGACCTCAGACGTCAGACCCCGAAAACTCAGACCCCGAAACCTCACACCCTTCCAAATTAAAAAAAAAACTAGACGCTCCATGAACGTAAACTGGGTTGTCTGTGGTAGGTGTTACTCGAAAACAGAAGGGACTGAGTTGAGTGGTATTGAACTGCAGCGTTCCAGGCAATTATTTCAAGTCGGGAGTAATTAAGACCATTTAAGGGGTCACCCAGAAGTCGTGCCAGCAGAGGCCCTTTGGCTCACACGTTCATACGATGAAAAAGATCTTTTTTTCAGGTTAAAAACCTGGCTACCGGCCTATTAGCCATTTGTCAGAAAGAAAAAATTCCTGTCATCTTAATAAAAAATAGGCACGCATTGCGTACGTGTGGTAGTGCAGTAACACAGCGCTTTATTCCATATTGTCAACTGAGCTACGTTTTGTCTTCCAAGAGATTAAAGTTGTCTTTGCGTAATATGTAGCTCTAATAGTACACGATATTGTTTTGGTATTGTATATCATTGTACTGCCATGGTAAAAGTCTTAGGCAAATAGCCCCCTGAGAAGACATATGGTTACTAGCAAAGTACTAAACCCAGAAAGATTAAAGAAAATAAAAGAGACTCGAGATCTATTGGACTCTAGGCTGACATGTTGATCATTTTCAAGTTCCCTCACAACTTCTTTACACCACAAGTTTAAGCGTGCGCTCTGAGCATCTGAGAGCTCCGTAGTAGAAAAGTTCACTGAAGTTAGGCCCTATCCGGCGGGGTTAGTATCTGGATGGCTGACCTAAAAAACATACCACTTTGTAACAGAAGCGTAGGACCGAGAATTCTATTTTAACGCTAAAAAATGCGAACTAAGCAAGGTACAGATTTTGTTAGATTGCTTTACGCAAAACAAATATTGATGCAAAAGTAAATAAATATTGATACACAGTTCTTAGGAAGAGCAGAAGGAAGATTTCAGGACGGTTGATCGAGAATAAAATATTTTGCCATCTGCAACAAAATTTACGTCAGGAAAACAACATTAATTTTGAGCCGCGAATATAAAAAGTTGTCATCAGCGAAAAACATTTTGGCAGATTTTTTGCTACGTTCAATTTTATCGGAGGGATTTATTGGATGTTGAGTTCATCAACTTCCAAGACGCCCCCTTGATTCTTGTCCGCCATCTTTGTTGCAAATAGTGCTGCAAGCCCAGGCTTGAAATAATATATCGATTCGTGATTAGCTAGCAACGAACGTGACTCGATTCGGGACACAACTTTGTTGGAAGGGCGGCCAAACACTGCAACATTGTTGCGTCGAACAGAATTGCTGGTCGCAATGTTTGATCAAAAGCGCAATCTCTATCCAACACTTGATCGAACCAAAAAATGTTGGACGAACATCTTCCAACATAGGCGGCCAAACGGTCGAACAATGTTGGATCGAGCAAAGTTGGAGCGTTGAATTGCTTTACGTGTTCCTTGAAAAGTTTATGTAATTCAGCGTACATAATGAGTCTAAAGTTGCCTTGCCTTACGATGAAGGCAAATATTCCTCTAGTGACTGGATTGCCTTCAAGTACGAAGACATAGAGGAAATTGCATTTGTCAGTCTAATCCAGGATTAGCGTAAACTTTTATTTCATGTTTTCAATTTTTTGGTGAAACTTTCTTTCGCTTATTTTTGTTTTTCCAGATTGATTATAACACCCAAAAAGAACTAGCGCGAAAAATTCATTTGAAAAAGATTTCTTCAAGCTTATGAATAATAGCCTCTTTGGGAAAACGATGGAAAATATTCGGAAGCGAGTAACGTTTTGCCGAATATCAGCGTTGAACAGCTTTTCAGCTCAGAAATAGACTCCTAGGTTAATTTTTAATCTGGGATTAGCGTTTAATAATCGACTTTTGAGAGGGAAGACGCGGTGGCCTCATGGTTACAGTGCTCGACTCAGGATCGAGTGGTCCGGGTTTGGGTCCTGGCTGGGGACATTGTGTTGCGTTCTTGGGCAAGACACTTTACTCTCACGGGTGCCTCTCTCCACCCAGGTGTATAAATGGGTAACAGCGAAATGCTGGGGGTAAGCCTGCGATGGAGTTAATATATTTCTTCCTGTACGGACTGTAAAGAACATCCCACAGACCGCCCATGGATAACAAGTAAGATCAAGTCATGGATACGCAAACGACAGGCGGCATTTTTCAACCATGGAAAAGGCTCTTTCCCTTATAAACTTTGGCGAAACAAAGTCCAGCGTGAAATCAAGTCAGCGAAGCTGTTCTACTATCGCAACAAGGTAGCAGATGTACAGAACACTAATCCAAAGACTTGGTGGAGGCAAATCAAAATGTTAAATGGCCGAGCTGCACCGAAGGAATGGTATCATCAATTCCTGGAACCGAATATGGACACAAAAACTCTGGCAGATGATATTAATAAGTTCTTTGTGAGTCTTACAGACCACTTTTCACCATTAGTCCACACTGGCCCTCAACCTGTCCCTGAAGAGTTGTATGTAACAGTTGATGAGGTCTTTAGATCTCTCTCATCAGTGAATGTGCCCAAAGCCATAGGAACAGTTTGCTTACCTAACAGGCTGTTGAAAGAGTTTGCCTACGATCTGGCGCCACTCATAGAGGACTTATACAACCAGTCCTTAAGAGAAGGGGCGTTCCCTTCTCTTTTGAAAGCATCAATCGTTACACCAGTTCCTAAAGTTAATCCACCAAATCATATTGAGTCTGACGTGAGACCTATATCATTAACATGTACTCTGGCTAAAGTCTTGGAGGGTTTTACTTGTTCAAGATTATTATCACAGCTTGACGGAAAGATTGACGTGCGACAGTATGCACGCAAGGGGCACTCGACAACAGATGCGCTTTTGTACATGCTTCAAGCTAT
>OX421447.1:34620260-34652760 GCA_949126865.1 Montipora capitata
ATAAAGATAATATATTCGAACTCATCATTTCCTAAATTTTAATATTCATGGCGTCGGCCTTTTTAGGCCATTTCCGAGTTGATGTCTGCCTTCTCATCAAAGTGATCCTAAGTGCGAAGTTTTTCTTATGAAAAGAAGTTCTCATTCATATGTAAAGTAGAATTAATTACCATCACAAAAACTTCGCAGTTAGACTCGCTATGAGGAGGAGGCTGGCAATTGAACTCGGATATGGCCTAATCGTGAATTAGCCTTCGAACGATTTTTTTTTTTCCAGAATTCAATTTAAATGCAAATGATTGGGAGATAGATAATTCTTTTTTTTTCTTTGTAGAAGTTGGAGTAAATATATTTATAATGAATATAATATTAACTTTATGAACACCGCCTAGATTTAATTATGACAATATTGCAAATTCGAAAATGAATCACATCCGCTTGCCAAAAGCAAATAATAAGAACCTGCAAGAAGTTTTTCCCGTTTTACTATTTCCTGTTACCTTCACAAAACGTCAGAATTAGCAAAGGCATAAGCTTGCCAATATCTAATGGAGTTGAAAGGGGCGAATCTTTGCTTAGGTCGTTGTAAATATTTATATGCCATCGACATGCGAATGACATAAAATAAACTTTAAAAAATTGTCAGGCTACCATAATCTTGGCTATGATTTAACCTCTTTGGCTAAGATAATCAACGAAATTAATATTCAATGATAATTCTTTGCCTGATTAAATGGATAATAATGATTAGTATAAATACACAGGTGATTATACAAAATCGCGCACTCTCATTGGCTCGCTATCTCGGATTATCAGCCGATAATCACCTCGACGGACAAAATGGCTGCCAGTAGTCGTTTTGCCACTGTAAGTGAAGATGATTTCGCGTTGAAATGTTTTTTTTCTCTTTTTTGAAAGGCTCAGTGATTATCGGTGAATATTCACCTCGACTTCGTCTCGGTGAATATTCACCGATAATCACTTCGCCTTCGGCGAATAATTGTTAATTATGTAGCAATTATTGCCCCAGGCTTAGTAGCATGCTAATAAGCCTAGGGCAATAATTGCTATCAAAGATTTAAAACAATTAACGAAACGCCGTTTGTTTTATGATTTTATCAATTCAGTAGATAATCTGGGAAGTTCCGTTTTGTTGAAATTTATGCGGTACAAAATTTTCTAAGTGATAGGTATTTGCCACTCAGCCAAATAACTTTTTTGCTCACGTATGAAGGAGAAATATAACTTTACGGGGACTCTAGCTCCAGTAAAAGTCAAATGCAAAAAGCGCTAAAATAAATCACGATTCCTGATATTTGTATGCAAATTTTGGAAAGTATACAGCAGCGATCGAAAAATAAAGAAGAACAAGGAGCAGGAGTTAGCGGTTTCTGGAAATTTCATTACCTTGTCCTTTACAGAAGTATATTAGTGAAGCAAGCTGGCGTTTTATGAGAATTTCGGTTTATCTTTGGTGTAAAAGGCTTTGTTTCGTTTGCTTATGCTTCGGTTAGGTTACTGTTTCAATTTTTTCTTCTGTTTTCTTTGTGTTACTCTTCCGTGACTTTTACGAGTTTTCAACATCGACCGTGAGCCACAATTTCCAAAGCTTCGTCTGGCACATCCTGGCTTTTTCGGGAGTAAGCTGATTGACTGTTAAAAATCGACTTCATTCAACTATTTGTGAAGACTATTCTCGGGGAGTACAAGGAGGCCGAGAATTAATTGCACGCCCGATTGCACGTGACGCGTCTGACTACACGTCTTAGATTCGTCAGCTTGTTTTAGAGATCTGGTCTTTGTACCCAAAGTAGGTTCGGTTACCAAACTGAAGGTTGACTGCTCTGGTCAGAAGGTCATGCTAGCTCACATATAGAGCAAAAACTATAGCCCGTTTGGCTTGTGCATCTTTTCCACCCATATATTGGGAGAAGTTCTTGATGAAACTGTCGCTCTATAACCGTCGTATTTCCTAGCAGAAGGGTGTCATGTCATTCCATGTCCATGGTCTCCATTAGTTTACGTGATTGGTGTTTTGACAACCGTTTGCGACTCCTAAATGCAGAAAAAACTTAAACTTGTTGTCTCCCGCAAAAGTTACTATGGAAGCTTCAGGAGCCGGATATCTTACAGGCTGCCGTTCAAACCTGAATTTTTCACAACCACTCAAGTTGCTAATATAACTTCAATGATCACCTTCACTGTGATTGTTAAGTTTCTTCGTTTGATTGATTGGCAGATTTGTGATTAATTGCTTCCCTGATTTTTTTTTATGACAGGGTCGACGACTAACACAAGAACAACGTGTGGGTAAGACCCGAGCTTTGACAAATATGCCTCTCTTGTTCCTGATTTCCGACACGAAAAAGTCGCATTCAAAGGGATATAATATCATTCATTACACGTAACACGAAAATTTTATTCCATAAAGCTCATTGGTAGAAATCTATACGGTTTATTTTCACATGTAAAAAAAAGCCTATACAGCCAATCAGAATGGGGTACAGCTGTTTCACTTGTGGAAGTATAACCAATTAACGATAGTGTAAAGGCCTTTTCGAATCAATCGTACATTGCTTACATTCAACTGGAGTCGTAATCAGAAGCGCAGACCGATACGATCTAGTGAAAATCAAGCTGTCGGAGTCGGAAGCAGGATACCGATTCCGCTTATAACTACGTCGTTTACGATCCAGTGGGAACTAGATTGTCGGAGTCGGAAGCAGAGGCGGAAGAATAAACCAATGACAATCCACGATTCCAAGTATTGTGATTGATTGGTTCTTTCGCTTCTGCTTTGGACTCCGACAATCTAGTTTTCACTGGATCATAGGCGACGGAGTCATAAGCGGAGTCGGAAGCAAAGTGGGAACGTTCTGATTCTTCCGACTCCGATTCCGTCGAGCTTATGACTCTGCTTACGACTCCGATCTTTGATTTTCATTAGGTCCTAAGCGCTCTTACGACTCCGACTACGGCTCCGGCTCCGTCACTAGTGAAAACCAGCCTTAAGCGACGCCTCCTTCCAATTCCAAGACCCAAAAAGGCACGCCACTTTGTTATTGAATCAGGCAGTGACTAAATGAAACTTTGTCTTATTTATTGATATCGTACTGACTTAAAAAAAAACTTCTGCAAGTGCATTTTTCCGTTCAGCACTTCATTTCCTTGTTGTACTGCGATATTTTCCATTGCTATTAAATTTGCATTTGGTTCTGTTGTTAGTGATTTTTTGTTTCTAATTTGTGTTAAGAAAACTGTTCAATGAAAATTCTCGTCTTACGTGTAATAAACAGCTCACGTCATAGAAAATGCTTTGTATGGGGCTATATTCACGCGTTGTATGTGTCAAAAACCCTCATTCGCTCGTACCTCGCTCGTTCGGGTTTTCACACAAACAACTCGTAAATAGTAAATACATATCTCTTACTAACCTGGTTTTCTCGGTCCGTACTGTATGTTTCTGACCAAGTTGAACGCGCTTGGGCCATAAATCAACCAGGGATCCGTAACTTACAGTACAGACTGAGAAAACGAGGTTAGTAAGATATTTATTATATCTCTGAGGTCAATCCGGCGCGCGAGTAAGGAAACTAGTCGAAGTCAAGCGTAAGGTTCAACTGCCACAAAGATTGCCTTGTCAAAATCCGAAAAACTAAATCTTCTTAGATTCAAACACAGTTCTCCATTGTCTTTTCTCAACGACAATGGAGGCTGAAAAGAGAGACCCTGGGAACGAGTGTGTTAAGATCTCCGCAAATGGTGCCTTAGAAACAGTAGAACCTTTGATGTCTCATTACGTACTACTGAGTCAGTCGAAAGTTCTATCGCCTGGGGTTTTTGCCAGAACGCCGAATACATGTACCGAACTTCACAAAAAATGTCTTACTGTAGAAGTACGCCGCAACAACTGCAAACTAATCATTTTAGAGTTGGTGCTCAATTGGTTGTAACAACTTTATGTAAATGTGCATAAAAGCAACTGAAATTTCTAACCATATTGCATTGACGCTCTGCAAAATTCCACATTCCGAAAGCTGATCTAATTTGACGAAAAGCGGGGTTCTTTGACCAATCCATCTCGTGTTGTTATTCTGCATGTTCCTAAGGTCTGTTTAATTTTACTGTCATTTCGTTTCCTTACTAGAAATATCAGATGCTTTCAAATTGTTTGACAAAAACGGCGATGGTCAAATATCTGTAGAGGAACTCGGTGAAGCGATGAAGCAAGCTGGACAAGAAATGACGGAAGAAGAGCTCAAAGACATGATAAAGGCCGTCGATCGCAACGGTGGGGTCATTATATAGAGTTTGTTCGCTCGTGTGACCAGCAACCATATTTGCATACTAAGCTATACTAAAACAAAGAAAGAATTTTCATAAAAATGAGTTCAATTCCCAAAAGAATATCAGTCACTCCTAAAACATGGCCGCTGTGTCTTTGTTTCACTCCTCTAGCATGGCCGCCGTGACGTCATGTGAAAACACTCGCTGCAGGTTTTCTGAGCCCGCGAGATTGAGCACCCCCAGCAAACCATTGTTTTAATGAAAACCGCTGGTCAGCAACCTGGTTCTGGTCATTGCTGTCTAAGGTCTTCCGTTTTTAGCCTGGGACCACGTTCCGCAGTTGGGATTATGGAGCGAAAAGGAACGTGGCGAAAAAGACATTGGCTAGCGAAGCGAGTCGAGCGAGGGACTGGAGGAGGGAAGGGGCGGCGGAGCCTGGAGACAGGCCTTTCATGCAGCCGATCCATGATATGAGATCTTGGTATCATGATCTGATTGGCTAAAGTGCTCAATGTTGACAGATTGCGGATGTTGAAAGATGATGAAGTAGAATGGTTACACTCGAAAGTCACGAATGCGTTGTGTAACTTCACTTCAAGAAAAATCTTGAAGCAAGCGATACAGGCTTCTTTTCGACAATTTCCGCATATTCCTCGGCTTAAAGAAGAGCAAAAGCTTTGCTAACAATCTGTGGCAAATAAGAAATACGAGTTTGGGATTCTCCCGACTGGTTTTGCGAAGAGTTTTATCTTTCAACTGCTCCCCTGTGTTGTAAAAGTAACTTGGAAAATGGAACTGGAGGACTAGAACGATCGTCATCCGCAATCTGTCAACGTTGAGCACTAAAACGATCGACTGTTCTAGTCGCTTGTCGCCGCTGGTATCCATAATGAAAGATCAAGTTGAAGAATTGTCTCGTCTAGGACGAAAAGCCTTTGCGCTTGGGTTAGGTGAAGATGAAGGAGAGAAAGAGCTGCGTGCCTTTGATTTTGATTTGATCTTGTGTATGGCGTCCCTAAAAGTTGGTGTTTAGGTGGACCAGTATTCTATAGTAGTCTCCTACGCAGCCGTTCTTTTTGTGGTCACGTAACGCTCCTCACCAAGAACGGCTGCGTAGGAGACTATATTCCATAGTTGACCAAACTAAAACGGACCTCCTTGTTGACTGCATGGCATGCAATTCACCGTTCGTATTCGCGGCACTTTCCTCTAAACCATCTTACTTAATTTTGCTTCGTCGAAGGTTTTACGCCAGTCGGCGGGGATCGGTGCGTAGTGGATCGTTTTGCATGTGTTCCCGAACTTTCGTTCTCGAACAGAACATTGCTGAGCGAT
The DNA here is from genome assembly GCA_949126865.1 of Montipora capitata. NCBI lineage: Eukaryota > Metazoa > Cnidaria > Anthozoa > Scleractinia > Acroporidae > Montipora > Montipora capitata. The sequence goes on from OX421447.1 coordinate 34,625,883, forward strand.
TCTTGACCCTGGTCAAGAGGCTCATTGCAACGGGTTACAAGTTTTGTAAAAGACAGCCGCAGTCGGACGACTTGTCTGGCACAAGAAAGGCAAGCCAGTTCAGAATAATCTTCTCCACTTACCAATTTATGTCCAAGTGTTTCTAACTCTTCAGCTAAAACGACAAACTACTGCCCTTTTAGACTATTAAAAACTGACACAACGGGCACCCATTTACCATCAGGAAGAAGTGACAAATTCGCTCTCGCTGCATTCTTATCTCCTGCATGAAAACTCGTGTGCGCCGTGACATCCGTGACGTCAACTTTTTAACAGTTTGATGGACTTGTTGACATTTCAGGCATTTTGGGCGGATCGGCGGCGTGAAAGGCATGTCTCCAGGTTCCGCCGCCCCTTCCCTTCCCCAGTCCCTCGCTCTGCTCCCTTCACTGTCCAATTTTTTTTTCGCCACGTTCCTTTTCCCTCCATAACCCCAACTGCGGAACCTGGTCCCAGGCTAACTTGTTTTTTCTTTTTTTATATTTCAGTTGCATCAATCAAATAACGAAAGCCTTTAATTTGCTGCGATAAGCGCTGGTTGCATGTATTTTCCTCTTCGGTTATGATTAACTCGATAGATTGTCTTACTCAACCGAAAGTCAATAGAAAACTCTAGGCCGTAGCCAGTATGAGGCAAACCGAGGCACCTGCCTCAGTCATTTTTAGTGATTTTTTTAGAATAAAGCGTGATTTTAGTGTTGTCTTTAAAATGTAATCCTCATAAACACCTAAAATACCTAGGAAGAGAATTTAACCATGGACATTGCCTCAGTCATAATTTTTTTCTGGCTACGGCCCTGAAACTAAGGTCTTTTATTCAGGAAACGGAAAAGTGGAATATTCAGAGTTTGAGGACATGATGGCTAGTCAAATAGGCGAACCAATGACAGGTGAAGATTTGAAGTTCTACTTTAAGAAGTTTGATCAAAATGGCGATGGCTTTATCACCAGCGACGAACTTGCTTTGGTTATGAAAACATTTGGCGGCAAAACCTATTCCAAGAAAGAAATTGATGACATGATCGTTGAAGCAGACATGGATTCTGATGGAAAAGTCAGTTATACAGGTACATTTTTAAAACCAACACTGTTCCCCTATCGCCTAGCCTCGGTTCCAGGCTGTCAGTTGGTGGGGACGAGCGAAAAAATGGTCCGGATCGAGGTGGGAAAAGTGAGGGCGGGAAGGCGCAGGGCGGCAGAGCCTGTGAGCATTCGCCCTTGTCATACGGCGGCCATATTGTCCCGGGAGACCAAAAAAGCTTTGTTTTACCACGCCAAGCCTTGCAGTGGAAACCATGGGGGTGAGGCTTGTCGTGGTAAAACAAAGCTTTTTTGGTCTCCCGGGACAATATGGCCGCCGTGTGACAAGAGCGAATTCTCTCAGTAGGGTTTTTTCCACCCACATTTGTCAAAATTGGGTTATCTCGTCAAAATGTCAAATAACCTATTATCGATTGTCATAATACCAAAGCCAGTACAGATAGATACACATATGATACATATAATATATACTTATAATATATTCGAACACTAGAAAAGATACAAAAAATGCAGATACTTAAAAGTAATAAGGATAGCAAGGAAGCTGAAATATATTCAGTACTGAGCAAAATAATGACGATGCAGTGTTTGTTAAAATAATCGCTTGGATGGCTTATTTCTATTTGTTAGGGGAATGTTTAGTATTACAAAAATGTCGACCAATCACCGTTGGGCAGAACTTTCTAATATTTGTTCTAAATCAGCATTTGTAGTGTTGTAATTAGGTTGCTCAGATACATCTTAGTAAGTTAAAAATTTAAATTTTTAAAGTCACAAAGATGATCGTAGAGTAGCTAACAGGTATAAATCCTGACAACACCAGGGAGAGTTTTAGAAGGCGGAGCTCAGGGTCTTAAACAATCGAGCAAAAAGTGCTGCCTTTGTAATTTCATTTTGCAAATGATTAATTAAACTTTTAAGTCTACTTGGACTCTTAATACTTTAGACCGTAGATCCCCTCTCCAATGCCTTCGTAGTTATGGCAGCTAGCTAGGGTGGAACGAGATCCCACACACTATTCGCAAGGAGTAGGGGATACTTCCCGAATGTTGTGCTCTACTCTGACAGCTTGTCGTTGACTTGGTTAGATAAGCTAAAAAGAAATCTGAACAAATGAGAACGAAATAAAAACTGTCGTGCGTGGGAACCTCAACTCCAAGGAAAAAAATAATTAATAGTAGGAAATAGCGCCCACAATCAAATTTACTTAATTTTCTTTTTCGAGGAAAGCTTTTGTAGTCAAAATCAATGAGTTTCGGAATCGCCTATTTTGGTTTCCTATAATTTTCCTCGCGCGGATACCTTGATTCATCGTCACTGGTTTTCCTTTGCTTTCTTGTTATTATTCAAGCGTAATGGGGCAGTCCCTAACACGTCAAAAAATTATTCAGGATGGCCGCGGAAAAACCTGAAGGCGATGCTACATTGTAGAATTCATTTTTCCTGACACAACCACTGACATGAAATCCAGCAAATTTGTGGCAAACACGGTATTTCCTCCTGTTAAATTGACTTTGTAGTAACAATGCGGGTGCCCTTTAAACTACAAACTCGGCGCTTTTCGGAGCCAGTGAATCCTACTTTTTGGAGGGGGCATCGAGCGTTCTCAATCGATTGTAAAAAGCACAACAAAGGGATATGGGAAATTCCCGATAAGCATCGCAAAGGTCTATAAATAACGAACGTAGTTCCCGGTGTTGTGGTCTGTCTTCTGTTGTGTATCATGGTTGGGAGGGTAAAAAAAGGGGCCACAGTAATTGGCGCAAGCTGCTGTGGCGCTCTGCCAGCTTGACTGGCAAAGTTAATAAAATAAAATAAAACGTTACTTCAATTGGAAACCGAAAACGTTCATCGTTTTAATTCACCAGTTCAAGCAAAAACCTCCGTTAAACTTTTTCACCAAACCTAAGCGTTTCCACTCAGTGTTGTTTTAAGGCGTTTCTGTGCGGCTGATGCTCGAAAAAGCATGAGAATATGATCAGAGAAGGTTGCCAAGAATTAGTTCTTCTCATCAACCGAGTGTGGTCAGGGCTAATTAAGCTAATTATTAGCGACGGTATCTCGTTGCAGGTCACATATATTTGGTGTATTTCTATCTCTTTCAGAGTTCGTACAAATGGTTACAAACAAGTAATGAACAACAAGACCAAAGGCAGTTGAGTAGCAGCTTTGCAAGTGTCCGATCTGACAATGCAGACCAATTAACTGAATTCTAGTTTGTAATTTTTTTCTTTAATCTTTCTGGATTTATTATTTTACTAGTAACCACATGTTCTCTTAGGACTCCATTTACATTTTATCGTTTCCTCAGAGTCGATGCGTACAGTGAAGTAATAAGTATAATATTTTGACCACAACTTACCTTCTTAAATCAAACAGGTCGCTCTTACTTTTGATTCAGAGTCTAACAAAGGGCAAAGTATTTCAATCCTGTCCTCGGCACTGTAACTTATCTCAAGAAGTACCTGTTCGTATCCTCAAACTTCCGTCCTCTACGATTGTTTCTTTGTACCGTTCTCCTTTGCTTTCAAAGTGACTATTGAACGCAATTCAATAATCCGAGATTAGTTCTAGTCAACCATAAAATCAGGAATCCGGAATCCGGAATCAAACGTCCTTGTTTTACCAATACAGAGAGATGACCTGTGATTCTGGATTCCGGGTTTGTACTCTTGAAGAAGTGAGTCACTTTAAAACTGAAACGCATGGTTTTGCTGCCTTTGGTGGAAATTACTTTAAAACAACAAATGTAAAATACAAAATGAAACTGTCATATAACAATATGTTTATTTGTTTTGTTATAACACTGTACTACGAGTAAATTCTTTGATGAATGCCAGGATTAAGAGGAAATGAAGAAACTATTAAAGTGTGTATTGTAAATGTACCCAGTTGTTTGAAGGCTCAGTCACTTGTTCGTCCTCCTTGCAGCCTTGTGGCCTGTTATACAGACATGAGACTATGACAGTCTAGCACAAAGACCATGCAGCTTTCAAAATTTTTAGACCCTATAAATTTGGTTGAGGATCTGACAACTGAGCGAGCGCTCGCGGGATCGAAACTGTGGCTGGAACAACAATTAGGGTCTTTTTTCATTTGCAAATGGTTAGACTTTCAAGTCTTCTCGGATAAGGACGATAAACCGTAGGCCCCGTCTCAGAACCCTTCAAAGTTTAAAACACTTTAGGACGTAAAAGAAAACGCACACTATTTGCAAAGGGTAGGGCTTACCGCAGTCCCCGGTGTTGTGCTTTGTTCCTGTCGTATAGCTAGAGGGCCGTATTCTAGAAAACGTTACAAGTAAAGTTGTGTTTCCCTGTCTAAATAGTTGTCGTATCGTATCTTAAGGCGAAAAGATGAATGATAATTTAGAATTGCACGAATGCAGTTTACCAACTGGATATTTCCCAGGAAGTTGAAAATCTACCACGCTCAACAAATACTCACTAAATTTGGATGCTTCCCCACAGTGAGGATTCTCAAAGCTGATGTGTTTATTCACTTTCCGCAAATGCCCCCCCCCCTCCCCCCCGGAGGACCCCAAACGGCAAACAAGGTTTTTTTGTTTCAATCACTTTGGTCGAGATCTATCTGTTGTCCAAGTTTCATTCCTTTCCCAGGCATTCAGTTCACGATTCTGCTGCAGAGCTGAACGAAGCGAGTTTTTGTTGCACTTTACAGAGCTGATCGGCTGACAAGCACCCAATCTCCGGGGTCGTAATTGTACGTACGTGAGGAACGCTTATTTCAAACAATGACTTGACAGCATCCAACCAGGAAGCATCTGAAACTCTGTGATAAAGAACATTTGATGCTGAGAAGCTTTGCGTAGGAAGAATGTGCGCGAAACGGAGTCTTACATAGGTTTCCACAAAATCAAAGAACACTAGCTAGTTGCTTAGTAACGGGTGAAGAGACCACTTAAAGGAAATCGGAATCTACTCAATGAAGTGGAATGCTCAAGTTACTGAGCAACAAGGTCTACTGGTTGGCAAAGAAGTTTATATCTAGATTCTTTGACAGAATACTCCAGGGCCCAGTTGTTCAAAACCCGATTACGTTAATCTTGGTTTACTGGAAACTCAAAGTGTATTTTATTTTCTGATCAAAAGAAGTTTGCACAAGATTTCTAGCCTTCAACTTTGAGTCAGACGTTTGCTTTCCTTCAGCATAACATTACGATGTTGACGCCTTTTTGAAGGGTAAGATTCAAACCTGCGTTGGCATTTAATAGCGGATTAGTGTTAATCGCCTTTTCAACAACTGGGCCGTGATCATCTTCCTCATGGTTACATTTCACTATGACCATCATTAGTTGAATTATTACCGAATTAATTACACGAATTACACGACATCGTGGAACTCACTGACCAGTGAGAATTACTGTCTAAGTCTTTGATCCAAACAAACACCACACTGTAAGAAAAAAGAGTTCTCGTAGCATAACTGGTAGAACATCCAGGAGTAGGTTCGATTCACGCCTTCGCTCGTTGCCAAGTACAACTAATTAAGTATATCATCTTTCTCACGGTCACATTACACCATCACCATTCGTAGTATGCACCTCAAGTCCAAAATCAAGGCCCATTCATAAAAAGGGCGACATCGCAAAAGAAGACAGCCTGAGGGTGAAGTGGATAAATGACGTCGTTCGCTACACGGCGGTAGGAGACGAGCCACAAGAGACTCGGTCGACCTGTAATAAACACTGTCGAGAAAATTTTATATCTTTGCCTCTCTTTCTCAACGTAGACGAACACTTCTGAAAAATTAAAACTAAAAGAAAAAAATATATTGGAACTTCGGATGCCAAAAGTTGTCAACGAAATGATCTCTTTTAAAGTGGCCTTTTCTCTAAGGCAGCCCAGTGGGGAAGCCTCCCGCGAAGACGTTCTTGTTGGCTTCGTCACGCGTTTCAAGATTGAATGTGCGCAGAAAAGGCTGTCATATACATACACATAAAATTATTTCAGCTCGGGTTTAGAGAAACTCTTAACGCAAGAGAGGGCAGTACGAACCATTGGTTAGCGCACTAATGCCTTGAGAACCGGAGATACTGGGTTCGTGACCCATTCTGACCACTGGTTGATCCTGTTAGTCTACTTCTCGGCTGCACTTGTAAATGGCCAACTGGTTTTCCTCGGGATACTTGGGATTCTTAACCCTTATAGTTCTGTTCTGTTTCTTCATTGATTGCGCTTTATTGGCTCTGAAAAGCCCCTTCGGGGAGTGGTCAATTAACTATGTACATGTATGTATGTCAACTAAAAGGAGTTGGTATCTCCGCGGATTAATTAACCCGGTAGTAATAAAAAAAACTAAATATACCCGTAACACATCTACTTAAAGTACTTGCATAGAAGTTACTGATCCACACAACAATAATAGCCCGTGTAAAGCAGGTGGGGGTCTTCTATAGTATTCAGCGTAGTCCACGCCCCAAGGGGCGGCATATCTGAAAGAGCATAATCCGTAGGCCGTTGTTTTCACACTGGATAAATTCAGCTTTAAGTCCACCCCTCCCCTCCCCCTCCCCCCCTCCAACGTTTTTCCCTCAACACAAATCTTCAACAAGATGAAACAGTTTCATGCTAAGTACTCTTCCAGAGGTAGGTCAATACTTCACTCTCAACCCTTAAAAATTCTTTCAATTCAATGAATTTTAGTCTGCCTAGATTTGATCTGTCAATAGCCCATTTCCGAGTTGCTGCATGACTTTCAAAGCGAGTCCTGGTGCACAACCATTCAAACGGAAATAAGTTGCGTATTCTTATGCAAATCAAACTCATTTCCCTTACAATAGTTGAGCACCAAGACTCGCTTCGAAACCGAGACAAACAGCAACTAGGAAATGGCCCATTAGGGTGTTCTGCGGAAAACGCCATCATATACACCGTACTCAAAAATGGCGGACACGCGGAACGACCTAGGTTCTACTGCATGAAAGCGAGGTTTGGTAAGCCGTATATCTGGAAAATTTTAGTAGCGGCTGTCAGCAGGGGTGCTTACCATTTACAAAACCCCCCGGGGGGGGGGGGGGACTCCCATATGAAACAGACGGGGATGCTCGTCGGAAATTTTGAATTTAACCCCTAAAGGAGACCAATCTAGGCGTGGCTAAAGCAAATTTTGACCCCTAAAAGAGACCGTTTAAAAACACAAAAATACGACACGCAATGAGTTTTAATGATAAAAAGGCATAATCATCGAATGCTTTTATCTAAAAAGAAAATTTAAAAGGAAATTTGACTTCTGTTTCTCTTCACGTAATTCTGTGTTGCTTTGCGGAACCCTAAACGAGACCTTGGTGGCATAAAATATTGGCGCTTTGCCCGGAACACCCTAAGCGAGACCAAAATCCAAAATTTACACCCCTAAGCGAGACGACGAGCATCCCCGTCTGTTTCATATGGGAGTCCCCCCCCCCGGGCAAAAACCATCCGGTTGAAATTTTCAGGCATAAACATTAAACACTTAAATGCGACGTTGCGGGAGTGGGAATCGCAAAAAAGTCTATCCACGTCAGCTAGAGAGACTTAAAAGAGCAGAAAAATAGCATCACCAGAAATCAAAGCCCAAATTTTCTGAAGCTTCCCAAACGGAATGGCGTGAACCATTTGATCTTCCAACTGGAATTTCCGGTTTTCCCATGTAAATGGTAAGTACCCCAGATCTACGTTATATGATATTCCGGTCTTATCAGAGCTAAATCCTCCTATATAAAGTAGTGCAGATTTTCCCCAGACGAAGGAGTGCAGCTCATAACATTCATAATCCTCTTTTTCTTTGGGTGTAAATTTTGTCCGGATTAGGATCTATCACCATTTGATCGCGTCCATTTTTCACGTATTCCTCCACTCTGCAAAGCGCATTTTTAAAAAAAGGGTAAATGATAAACCTTGAAAAACAACTGTTAAACCATTATTTAAAATCAAAGCCTCAGTTGTGATTACCGTTTTACACGCAAAGGTTTCGTTTTAAGTTTAAGGGAATCCCCACAACACTGCATCGCCCAACCAAAACCGCAACTCTTCATTCTTCAGCGAAGAAGGATTTAGCCCAGCTAACGAAGCTCCGGGAATGTCATCTTCGGTAAGAAGAACTGAGTAATTCACTGCACTACTTGAGGACGCCATTTTAGGAGGAGTTAATAAGACCGGAATATTGTACGACATAAATCTGCTGACAGCCGCTACTAAAATTTTCCAGACTTAAATACGGCTTACCAAACCTCGCTTTCATGTATTAGAACCTTGGTCGTTCCGCATGACCGCCATTTTTGAATACGGTGTATGTTGCTGTAAAAGTCTCGTTTTTAGGCTTTCACGCGAAGAATTATCTTTTATGGGTCAAAAAATCCTGGGCGAAGCCCAGTTTGGTCTCCTTTAGGGGTTTAATTCACAATTTCCGACGAGCATTCCCCACCCTCCCCCCCTAACCCCATCCTTATCTCTCTTCACTTTTCTCCCTTGGGTGTTTTCTTGAAGCACTGTCCTTTTCGTAGTCTTTCGAAAGTTTCTGGCGTTTGTGCTTGTGTTTCTTTTTGGATTTCTTTCTATGCTTTCTCTTGGACCTCTTATTTCTCTTCTTCTTATCTTCCTCACTGGAAGAATCTTCGCTGCCTTCTTCCGAGTCGCTCTCACTTGTTGATTCTTCAAGTAAGGCTCTCAGCTGCTCTATCCTAACAAAATGTAGAAATATCAACTATTTAAACAGTTTTTATTTAAGATCAAACAAAAAGCTACATATCAAGTAGTCCTGAGAGGCAGTTAACAGTAGGCGGCTACTGATGAAAATCACATCGCCTCTCAGCTGACTACTTCCATCAAAATATATTGCGGTTGTCACAGAAAATGCCTCCTTACAAAAAACTGACATAATTTACCCAACACCCATCTACTACAGCCAGTTATTTTATTGAATCATGTTGGGACGCTGTTTCGTTGTGTTTAAGAGCACAAATACCTGCTTTTACTTTCAGCTTTCTTTTTATCCTGAATAAACTCATGCATGGGATCTTCATGTGCCTGAACAATTAAAAATGCAAATTACATGACTGTGTAAAAAACAAGTCACTGGTGTAAAAAAGTCATGAAAATATTCTTGTTAATTCACACTGCATTAATATTAATGTTTGCCATGCGGTTTTTGTTAATATTAATATTTAAAATTACCAGTGGTTTAAATAAGTACTGGCAGGGCTGATGAGGGTGCAGGGATGGTGCAGTGGTGAGAGCACTTGCCTCCCACCAATGTGGCCTGCGTTCGATTCCCCAGACTTGGTGTCATATGTGGGTTGAGTTTGTTGGTTCTCTACTCTGCACCCAGAGGTTTTTTCCTCTGGGTACTCAGGTTTTTCCCTCTTCTCAAAAACCAACATTTGATTTCATTTGTGTTAATTGTTGATTTCAGTTTACAGTGTCCCCAATTAGTGCTAGAAGGACTAGACACTTATGTGTAAATAAAGTTCCTTTCCTTTTTTACGTGTACTAACAGCTGATGAAAAGCATCAGCTACTTCATACAGAGTAGTCAGCCACTTTTTTTAAAATTATAGTAATTAAAGACACCCTTTCTTTCAAACCTAAGATTAAAATTCATTTTGACAATGACGACAGTTACTGTAGTTACTCTACTTAAACAACTGGACAACTTTAATGGCATCAAAACCCCTGAATTTAGATAGCCATGCTATCATTTATGGCCATCGGTGATTCTGGCCAAATTGAGAAGGCACGTTAAGTCAAGTGTTTTCCTCTGTATGCTGAAGGATAGCGAAAAGATATGGAAAAAAAAACAAACTAGAAAGTAAAGGACAACTAATACTTTTGAAGGCTCCCCACTGAGTCAATTTCAAGAGGACACTTCCATGAATAAAACTTAAATTGTTTGGGTGCAAAATGAAATGAAATGGAATGCTGGACCTGTCTGTGATTATCAAATCAAAAAGCCTGTGGCTCACATACACAACATGCACTTCAAACTCAATTAATTCAACAAAACAGTTAACTATGTACTGTTCCATTTGCAGACAAACTCATACAAAAATAGCTCTGCTTTGCACTACAATCTGTACACTACCAATATTCCTACAGAATGTTCTCACCATTCTAAACTTCTCAATACTTCTATTGCCACTAATAAACAAGGGACATTCCCTGTCACCTGTTCTGTGGCCATATGCTTTACAGCGCCAACCTGAGACATAAACCATTTTCAGAAAAAAATAGAGTTATAAATATGCATGATTAAGTGCCCGTGGGAAGGATGGGAAACCAGTTGTTTGGTGAAAGGCATTGCCAAGCACTGGGCGCTTCCACGACACTTGTTAACTTAATGTAGCACTAGTAACAAAACATTCTGTAAAATCTTCCCACGGGCACTTTGCACCTTAAACATGAAATTTGAAAGCATGTGACTTTGTAAAGCCTGCAGACCAGCGGGAAACATTGTCTATTCAGGACAGGACCTTCATAAATGACCATCTCCCTAGGAGTTCTAGTAGCTTAATGGGTAGAGCATCTGACTGCATATGGTGTTACAGAGTTGTTCACACATAGGTTTGAATCCTGTCTATATTATAGACAAGTGAAAGGACGACCCAAAAATCATAGTCCTTAAAGGACTATGATTTTTGGGTCGTCCTTTCACCTGTCTCCAAGCAACTAGTTTCCCAAAGTAGATAATGATTAGACTTGCATGTAAAGGGAAACTTTCTGTATCATTACACTGCAATCCTGGACACAAGATGTTAAATCTACACAGTGCTTAACCATACCACTGTAAACCTACACTTCATCACTTTTACTTCTTTTCCGAGAGGCATCCAAAGTCCTTTTGCAGGAGCATGGGCAAGAAATTCTCTTGCATCTCTGTTTTCAGGTAAATCAGGAATACAGTCCTGTGGGTTCTCATCATTTTCCTGGAATTTTAAGGATGCAAGTGGAAGTACTATTACTGTAACATCAAAGAAAGAAATCGGGTGCAATCTTTCGATATTTCAGGAATGCTGTTTTGTTTGAACGAAAATGACAATCATGTATGTGTAAAGGAGAACCAAATCACAAATAGCTGTTAAGGAAAAACATCTAATTTGCTTGACAATGTACAGATTCATTTCTGCGATGTTGATCACATGGCAATATTCAAGAGACGCTGCCCAAAGTAAGAGACCATTTTATAGTTCTGTGCTCAGTTACCAGGCCTTTGAATAAAAGTGGGGCTGGAGTTAACCTTGCTTTTATACAAACCTCATTGCATTTCTAATGTAAATCATGTTGTTGTAATGCACTTACATAAGAAAAGCACCGAAGTTTGTATCAAAAGAAGGTAAATTCCAGTCTTGTTTTCATTCAAAGGCCTGGTAACTGAGCACAGAACTGTAAAATGTTCTATTATAATACAGTAGGCCATTTCCGAGTTCATGTCTGCCTCCTCTTCAAAGCGAGTCTAAGTGCCAAGTTTTTCTTATGAAAATTAGTTTTCATTCAGACAATGTATGTAAAGTAGAACTATAGAAAGCCCTGAAGACCTTTCTTTTCAAAAAGGCTTGTTGTAGAGTATTGTTAAGACTAAGAGAAATCTTTTTGTAAATGTACGTTACAGATTGATCACAAGATTTTGATATTTCATTTGCACTTTTTTAAAGCATGTGTTTTTATTATTGTGAAGCGCTTGTGGATTCTTTAGGAATAAGCACTATATAAATAAATTGTTGTTGTTGTTATTTTCACAAAAACTTCGCACTTAGACTCGCTTTGAAGAGGAGACAGATATATTAGCATTAGAGTTTAAAGGGGCTAGGTCACGATATTTTAGGTAATTTTGTTTAATTTTGTTAATTATGAGCTCTAAATGTCAAATTGGCAGAGCAAGAGTCTTTCATTTGCAAAATCACCGCCACATAACAACTGAGAATGATTTTCCAGCTTTGTAAATGACATTTTGATATAGACTGATATAAATTTGAAAAAAGGTGGGCCGACGTTTTTCAAATTTACCCAAATTCAATCCATTTCAATCCTCTCCAGTTTTGTCCATCCATGTCCCTTCTTGGCTTCCCTGTGTTTTGTAAGAGTTCTTCCATAGTTTTGAACAGTTATTTTGATATTTTAGTTAATTCTATGACCATTCGATCAGTGCCGGCTGAAATTGCCTAACATTGCGTGACCTAGCCCCTTTAATCATTTAACTTATAATAAAGAATTAAGACAACAGCTGAGCAGAGGTCAAGTCTATCACAAAATCACATTTCAAGCCTCATGACAGGGCCGTAGCCAGAAGAAAAATATGACTGAGGCAATGTCCGTGGTTAAATTCTCTTCGTGGGTATTTTAAGTGTTTATGATGAGTGGCGAGTAAATTTGAAAGACAACACTGGAATCACCCTTTATTTTAAAATTTCACCAAAAAATGACTGAGGCAAGTGCCTCGGTTTGCCTCATACTGGCTACGGTCCTGCATGATCAATGCCATTCAATGTTATTCAGCATGCAATTGTGCTTTCTTTTTTCCCGAAAACAAACCTTAATTATTCCAGGAGGTGGCTGCTCATAGCTGCGGAAGTACGGCATAGTATTATTATTAGTTTACATGAACAAAACGGGTCGCTGGATTTAACATTCAAATAAGCTTAATCAAACTAAAAAATAATTCTGACACATTAGGTTCATTGAATGTCCTTACAAAGCCTCATAATGTTTAGCTAGTTCTATGTCATCATTTTCACTGCGTTTTCTTTTTCTTAGCCTCTCTTTTTCTCTGCTTCTTTCTTTTTTAGATTTTCTTGTGGACTTCGAATTTTCGTCCGCCATGTTTATTAATAGCCATACACGGTGAAGAGATTCAGTGACAGTGCTTACCACTGACCAGTTATACGAGTTCTGGTTAAAGATGGCGGCGATGGCGGCACCCCAAAGGATCTTAGTTCGACGCCTTATGACAAAAAGCAACCTTCGTTGTGTTGCTGCTCTTCATAGTTCCGCCCGCAAGTTCGCTTTGCCTGATAAAGTAACGCATACTGGACAGGTAAGCAATTGTTTATGCTAAAGTGATTGCCTTTAAAAGAGAAAGTTATCGATGAAAACTTTGAAGGGATCAGTAAAGTTCTAATTGTTGATTATGAATAATGTGAAAGAAGGATCAAAAACGGATAAAATCAGCAAAGGCTTCGAATTAAAAATTGTGCATGCTCGTGTGCATGTATATCTAAAAAAAAATGCTTGAGAAAGCATCCTCCAATTGGAACTCTAAGGCGTAGATTTGTGTACAGTTTATGAACCAAATACACATACTGTATCTTATTAGACCGCGCACCGGTGGTGACGCGGGAGGTCGTGAGGTCGACCCGGACCAACCCTCAGGGTCTTTAAATAGCTGAGGAGAAAGTGTTGCCTCTGTAATTACATCCGCAAATGGTTAGACTTTCAAGTCTTCTCAGATAAGGTCTCGGATAAGATCTCAAACGCATCCGTGGCTTGATAGCAATGTACTGAGAATGATGAGATCACGTGATCGGGTTCACAAAGTGAGCTTAACTATATGGCTTACCCGAAGACTGGACCGAATATAGGCAATTACGAAATCTTGTGACCAGCATTAACAGAAAAGCAAGAAAGATATATTTTTACAATAAGTTGAAGGAAACTTGTGCTAGGCCTAAAGTTTTTAGGAATACGCTCCGTAAGGTCATTCCCGGTTAGAATAATTTGGGTGAAATTGAAGAGCTGGTGATCAATGGAAAGGAGGTTAAGGACAAACAAGACAGGTAATTCACGGAATGAGTACTTTACTACTATAGCCTCGTCTCTGCTATATATGTGGTCACCAGGCTAATACTACTACGGCGAATTCATTACCATCAACCTTGGCTTCAGGTGTACCTGACACGGTCGCTGCCTTTACGTTTCAACTCTTGAGTGAAGAGGATGTTTTTAAGGTTCTGCAAACAATGGACGTAACAAAGGCCACAGGTGCAGACAATATTCCTGCAAAGATTTTGAGGATTGCAGTTCCTTGTATAAGCAGGAACATAGCAAACTTACTCAATGCGTCTTATCAGAACAGACATTTTCCACTGTCATGGAAGGTTGCCAGAGTAACTCCAGTGTCCAAGGGAGGTTCCCTTACAGAGCGTTACAACTACAGGCCTATATCCGTTCTCCCAAATGTCTCTAAGGTTCACAAATTCTTTGCTAACTTGGATGTCATGCAATATGTGCAAGAAGCAGACTTTATTGGTGAACATCAGTATGCTTATACACGGAACTCATCGACAACTGTAGCCCTGATTAAAGCTGTTGACTCATGGAAATTAGCCATCGATCGTGGCAAAAAGGTTGTATAATGTAATTGCCTTCCTTGATTTAAGGAAGGTGTTTGACATCATAGATCATAACACCCTTCTAAACAAAATGAGGAACAACGGTGTAACTGGTACTGAGCTCAAGTGGTTCAACAGCTATTTGGATGAAAGATATCAATATGTGTCCTCTGGTTGCGAAGAATCAAGTAAGAGGTTGATTACTCATGGTGCTCCACAAGGGTCAATTCTGGGACCTACCCTGTTTTAACATCCATGTAAATGATATATGCAAGTCTGTCGGAACATTGAAGTATTTCTGTACGCGGACAATACCGAACTTCATGCCAGCTCTACAGATATTAACAAAGCCGAACGCTCGGTAAGGGGAGACCTTACCAATATCGCTCACTGGTAGAGACAACTGATAAGTAACCACAAGAAATGCGAAGTCATGTTAATCGGCACAAGGAATACTATAGCTACCTCCTGCGACTTAGAAATTTTTCTAGATGGTGAACTGCTAAAGCAGACGAATAGTGTAAAATATTTAGGGGTGCACACAGATCGTAATCTAGGTTGGAATGCGCACGTTCATGTAATATCTCGAAGAGTTTATCCCAGACTGAAACTGTTGAACAGGGTATCTAAGTACCTCAGCTGGAAAGTGCTACGTACGATATATAAGCAAACGATCTTACCAGTTATGGATTATGGTTGCATAGTCTGGGGTGACTGTGGAAAACAAAATGCTTTGCACCTCGAGCGTCTTCAAAACCAAGCTATGCGTATTATACTTAGGGCAAATCGCAAGACTTCTACAGTACACAATTCATGCGATCGAAACTAATGCTGCTATCTTTAAGCAGCAGAAGACAGTTCATGAGATTACAACTTGTGTAGAAAATCATCAACAACATAGACTGCCCACGCCAACTGAAGGGATACTTAGTCAAACGCTCTGAGCTACATGATCGTAATTTCAGAGATAGCTCACTAATTGACAGTATGAGAGCCAAGTCAACTATGGGCCAATGTAGTTTTAAGAGTGTGGCGGCCCGTGAATGGAATTCATTACCAAGAAACGTTCACGATACGCCTACTCTAAGGACTTTTAAGTCAAAATTATTCAATTATTTTCTAAATCTCGATGTAAATTTGCATATTTGTAGTGTCCGTCAGTATTAATATCTCGTTTTGTGATGTGATCCTGAATATATATTTTTTACATATCTTAATTAATTTCTATACATTTTTATCTCTTTACAATACTGATTACTCTTTTTACTGATCACTGGTTTATACCAGTAAATCTTTTGATTTTGCTGATCTGTCTTTCTAAAGGTATTATTATTATTATTATTATTATTATTATTATTATTACATGTATTATTATTATTATTATTATTATTATTATTATTATTATTATAAGGACTATAAACTGTAGGCCCCATCTCACAAATATCCTCCATGTTCATTAGTTCCCTGTGGAACGTTAAAAGAACCCACACACTATTCGAGAAGAGTAGGGGATGAAGTTCCCGGTGTTGCGGCTGTCCTCTGTGAGTATACATGTATAGGTGGGTGGGTATAGCAGGTCCACGTCAGCTGAATAGCTGCCAAAAACTTCAACCTGCTCAAACAAATAAATAACAAACTAACTAACTAACAAACAAACAAACGTTTTTTTGTGTGTAATATCGCTGAGTATTTTTACGAGTTGTGCTGTATTTTGACGAGCCTGTTAGGGCAAGTCAAAATACAGACAACCAGTTATGTCACTGAATACTACTGACGCACGACCATATGGGACGCCGTTTGTAAAAAAAATATTTAGAACAAATTTGTGACATTTTTTCCTTATTTAGAAATAATTAAAACTGCCAGAAAATTTATTTATAAATAAGACGCAAAACTTGTCGGATGATAGGTAAATAATTGTTTTAGGCACATCCCAGATTTATAAATAATTTAAATCGCGAAATGAATTATATATAAATAATGAATTACACAACTTCAATAGACCGTATTCGTATTCTCAGTATTGGACTGGAACTAGCTCGCAATGGAGGCTAATGCGGGGGAATATACATGTATTAAAATGTATTTGCATTTGAAAAGATTCCCCCGCATAAGCCTCCATTGCAAGCTAGGTCCAGTCCAATACTGAGAATACGAATATGGTCTATTATTTATAAATCAGCCTGTCTCTAAAATATTTATTTACATATCATAAAGTTAGACAAACCAGTTGTACATTATACATATGTAAGTTGCAGCCCATGCAGTTGTTTTCGTTTTCCTGACTATCTGGGAGCCTGGAACAGGCTAAATAGAACGTCTCTGTTGAATCGTTCATGTCGCCGTTGAATTTCCCAAGGCTGAACATTGCACCTTTACTATTGCTAGCATTAGGCCAACACTATGCTTTAGACAGCATTTTTATAAAGGTTTAGGTTGTTTCAAGGAAGGGTTGCGTTTTTACAAATGCTGGCCTTGTAGCACTATATTTCAACAGACTTAACTGATTTAATAGAGTGTAATGTGTAGTGCTAGTTTTGTACCCCATATGGACCATGTGAGCGTTAGCCCTACTGTTGGAAATGGGCCGACACAAGGACAGAGAAAAACTCTGACCAGGGTGGGAATTGAACCCACGACCTCCGGGTTAGATCACCGCTGCTCTACCGACTGAGCTACAAGGTCAGACGGGAGCAGGCCGTGGGAAATGAAGATGTTAAAGTCACGGCAATGAACATGTACAAGTACAAGGAAGGGTTACGTCTTTACAAACGCTGGCCGTGTAGCACTATATTTCAACAGACGTAACTGATTAGAGTGTAATGTGTAGTGCTAGTTTTGTACCCCATATGGACCATGTGAGCGTTAGCCCTACTGTTGGAAATGGGCCGACACAAGGACAGAGAAAAACTCTGACCAGGGTGGGAATTGAACCCACGACCTCCGGGTTAGATCACCGCTGCTCTACCGACTGAGCTACAAGGTCAGACGGAAGCAGGCCGTGGGAAATGAAGATGTTAAAGTCACGGCAATGAACATGTACAAGTACAAGGAAGGGTTACGTCTTTACAAACGCTGGCCGTGTAGCACTATATTTCAACAGACGTAACTGATTAGAGTGTAATGTGTAGTGCTAGTTTTGTACCCCATATGAACCATGTGAACCACGTGGGTTGTTTCAGTTATGGTAAAACACTGACCTGCAACCTGCACTTTACACTTTATAGGCCACTTGCACTAAGAGGTCACGTGACCAATGCTTCCCTTAAACAGTGAGTTGTAATCTTGCTGTTGCCAAAAATTGACAGAACACATAAAAATTATCTTACACGCGAAATTTGAGAGGAAATGCATTCAAGGGAGATATTTTATGGTACTTTGATTTTTCAACAAAATAGCATGATTTGTCTTGTCCGCCATGTTGGAGGGCATACTCTTGCCCTCCAACATGGCGGCCAAAACTACTTTTTGCTTATATCTTGTTAAATGTTTGATAGTTGAGTTCAGATGTGCCATAAACGTTACCACATCATCTTTTCACCATTTTCCTTGAAGTTCAAGTGCAAAATTTGTGTCAGAAAGCGGTAATTCATAATTTTAAAAAATCAAGTTTTGGTCACGTGACCAGCTACGGACTTTCTCATTTTAAGCAAATGGTGCGGGTTTGAAAAATCAAATCACTATTATTTTGTTTAAGAGATGACCCACTAATAGTGTTTCGAAGGCAAAATCATGTAACTTTCATTTTCATAAAAACGATGTCACATGACCTCTTAGTGCAAGTGGCCTATTAAGGCAGGATCCTGTAACATGTTCTTTTTAGTACCTCTGGTTTTATTTTGTGATTTCATGACTGTTTCTTATTTTCTTTCAAGGACCTTGGGTTGCTGTGCTGATGCCAGTAATGCCATGTTTTCTGTGAGCAACAGCTCTCATTATTGCAGCCATTTTCATGAAAAGAATCATCCCAGCAGTAACCCTTCTGTTTGGATAATAATATTATTTACCTGGACATAGACCTCTTACGCAATTTGTTGAAACTTTAAAAGTGACTAAAATTTACTTGGACATTTCTGATTCATGACAGGTGATTATCAAAGTTAGGCAACTATGGTAACTAGTATTTTCTTGGTATATGTACATGTATGAGAATAATTTAGCGTCCTGCCCGCACTTTTTTTCAATCCCTCTCTCAAGATTGACCTTTCCATGATCACTAATTTTTTACATGTAGGTGTGGGAACCAAATGACTACAGAATGGCACGTTTCACTGACAGACAAAAGGAGGTAAGGCTTTTCAGTAGCTATGCAGTATCAACCAAGCTTAACCTCGTGCATAAACAAGAATCCATCAACAATCTGCAAGAAAGGGAACTTCTCCTTTCTTTCCCACAAACCAACAAGGAGCCTGTTTGCTACAGTTAGTTTATAACTGAATAATAATGAGAAGGCAGGGATGAGAAACAGGTGGTTTCTGTCGTATATGTTTCAAAGACCTCAGGAACAACGTCCTTGCACACACAAACCTAACATGAAAATGACACCAGAAACGCAACAACACGGACCCCTCACATTCCTACCGGACGTTCCTGTGATTGAACCATGCTTATCACCAACAGATACACATACCAAGACTTTGATGTAAGGGATTAAGCATACTCATAATTACATGTTTTTATGGCCTTCACTACTATAAAAGTATCCACATTTTTTGTGCAGCAACGTGTGTACATGTAGCTTTAAGACCAGGCAATTTTATTGTTTCCTTGACAATTCCTTTTTTTGTCTACTTTTAGATCAACGAAAACTTTGCAATTGACCTTATTGCGGAAGAGCCGCCTAAAGAAATTCATGGACGTCATGTATGGTGTGATGGAGGTGGGATCAAGTCAAGTTTTATTTATTTACAGCAAACAGTTTATTTAAGTTATTACCCGCCGCAAGCCAGACTGTACACAGAATTACTTAGACATCTTTTTTTAAAAGGAATAAATGATTATTACATACAACAACAACATGTAAACATTACTCTTTGTGCTTTCAAATATTTAGAAGGTAGAAGGATTTAGGAAAAGAAGCAAAGTTTTTGAGACTAGTTGGTATCCCATTCCAGATTTCAACACCAACACGTGAAAAGGCCTTACTTTGAACATTAAGTGCGGATTGTTTGGTAAAAACAAGGCTCAGATGTTGATGAGCGTGTGCTGTGAGAATGAACACAAGTAATTTTAGAAAAAAAATTAAAAATTTTAATCGGTGCAGAATTAGTGTTAATGTCATACATCAATTTAGCAATTTTCTCATAATATAGGGAATTTGAGTGGTAGAAGTTTTCCTTTCAAGAAAAGAGGTATTGCATGCTCCCTTGCTTGAGCAAAGTGAATAAGACCAAGTTTTCAAGTGAAGTTTTGTCAAGTATTAAAGGTCAACTAGACAGCCATTTGTAACTTAAGATGCAAACCAGCAAAATTAGTCATTTTGTCACCAGGGGATACCATAACCAATGTAATTTAACGAACAACAGTACTGTTTAAATTAACTAAGCAATTTTGTATGACAGCTTTTTTTGGCAACTGATATTGGACCAGTCAATGAAATTGACTTAATAACAACAGATAAAAATGCATGACAAAAAAAGACAACCAATCGTGTGGCCGTGATGATGAAAACAATTCAACCTGTGCAAGAACAAACTGAGGGCTGTGCTATTACATATTCTTACAATACTAAACGTTATTTACAATGTACAATTATATCATTTGTTGGTATTAACCCATTGATTCCTTGAGTCCTCGTCAACTGGAGGTGTCCAAGGGCACGTGAGGAGTCAATGGGTTAATCAGTCAAAAATGACAGCTGTCTGTCCCCTTCATTAAATAAATGTAATATTTTTGGAATTATTTTGTTTATCATTAGGAGGAGGAGCTCTGGGACATCCAAAGGTGTACATCAATTTGGTAGGCTGTTGTATTTACAGCTTGCAATTTATAGGGTTTTTCTTTGAACAAGAGTGACTCTTGATATTAATGTTATCAAGGTCCTGATCAGGGCCCGGTTGTTCAAAAGCTGATTAACGCTAACCCCAGATTAAAAATTAACCGAGGAGTTTATTTCTCTATTCCCAATGCTGTTCAGCGCTGATATTCGGCAAAACTTAACATCAGAGGAAGTCAATCTTGAAGAACAAAAATAAACAAAAGAAACTTTCACCATAAAGTTGAAAAAATGAAACCAAAGTTTACGCTAATCCTAGATTAACTTAATCGGCTTTCGAACAACCGGGCCCAGTACAGTAACACACTTAGGGTGTGTTTGATTCACCCAAAAGACCATTTGCATAAACGGCGCCCAAATTTGAATAACAATACTTGATACATCCTTAGCCTCGTGTTTATGTTTCAAGACAAAGGATTTTTCTCATGAATGTGAGGCTAAGGATGTATCAAGTGTTGTTATTCAAATTTGGGCACCATTTATGCTAAGAGTCTATTCCGGAATAAGTATACGTGGAGTGATTTAAAACAGTATGTTTGGCGTTTTGAAGCAACAAGGATAATAAAGATATGCTTAAAATAGTGTTTTAGCAGGTGTTTGACAATTTTAATGTGAATCTCCATAAAAACGAAGGATTTCTACATTTAACTTCTATTCCTTGTATTCCTAATTCCGGATTACGGTCAATCGAATGCACCCTTAGTGTATCAGGTCATTAGTTGGGCAGGGTTTCCGGGAGTTAAAGTGAGGATTCCAAACTTGTGACCATTTTTTTTTATTACATGTAATCACTGCATGTACCTTTGGTATCTATGGACTGTCCATTCTGGAAGTGAAGGTTGATTTTCTTGGTTACAGATCGGATTTGGTTGATGTTTGCACACTAAATAATGGGAATTTAGTTTTTGCTTGTGGTTGCTTCTAAGATCATTGCTGTAAAAAAAGCAGTTCAATTACAGGGTAGATAAAAAAATTGTACCCTCAGATGTCTTCTCATACAGTACATGCCTTAAAAAAGAGAACATGCTCATGTTGTATTTGGCTTATAAATTATTTGTGCACAATTTCTGGCCACTATAAAACCTACATGTAGATGTTCATGTACACATGATCACAGTCCTGTTTGCAAGTCAATTGTTTTATTTGCATATTTGGTGATAGCGGCTATCATGACTTCCTTGTCCATGTTAGCTCTCATTAGCTTCAAAATTGAACTGGTGGACCAGTTACATCAAAACGTAGATCATTAAAAATTAATTTCTAAACTAATGTGTCTGTAGAACCATTCTCCATGATGATGTGTAACTTTAACTGTTAGAGCTGGGAAAAGGTTGACATTCCTCGGTACATGATCTAATCTTTACACATGTGTATGGGTCAAACCTGGTCAGGTTGCGATCATTAATGATTACTTTGATTATATTACAGGACCAAGAAGGGCCACACGCCTGCGGATACTGTGGTTTAAGATTTGTTATGGCTTCTGATCATCACTGAAGAATATACAGCTTTTTTTTTGTTGGTTTTTCCTTGAAACAAGTGTATAATTAAAGTTCATAAATAAACTGTAAATAAGTATGAGTGTGATGCGAGGTTTATATTGTTACTGAATGAAATAAAATATTTAATGTATAATTTATATAATTTGAAGTGCGAGTTATAGACAAATATATAATAATATAAAGGTGTAATGAGCCCGAGGCGAGGATATTGTAAAGATTGCGTACCGATGGCCAACGAATCACACAGATTGAACTAAACACAACAGTAATCTTTACTTCACTCGCACGCCATGACACACAAAAGAGCATGGTTTCACATGAGTCTAAGTAAGCCCGCAATTTCTGTGGACTTCCGGTATGAAAACTAGAGTTATCAATACATTACATTTCTTCCTTTCGTTAGAAACAAGGTATAGTGAAAGGAAAATGTCAACAAAATGCATAGTATGAAAAACCGTTCCACACTGTCCAGTTCTACTAAACTATAAACTTAAACAAAGTCTACCAGAGTTCAACACAGGTTCAATGCGTCAACAGAGTCTACTTGATAAAGTACATAATCCTTGTATTTCTCCGGCATTCTGATTTTCCGTCTGGGTCGTGATGTTACTGTACTTTCTTCCAATGTACTTGAGGCAATCGCTGAGCTTACAACCTCTCCAACTGCCGAGCTAACAGCCTTTTCACTTACATTTTCTGTTAACTCCTTGTATCCTCGGGTGGGTTGTAACGTTTGACAAAAGAACTGTTCCGCCTGTATTCCACGCCCTCTTTCGACCGAACAGTCATCTCACGGCCTTCCTTAGTTTGCACTGTGTATGGTTCACTCTCAAAATTTGCTTCAAGCTTACGAGACGTTTTCGTGTTCTTTAGTAAAACTTGGTCTCCAGGCATGACAGGATTTTCTACAGCACCTCGTCTGTTGTCAGCATATGCCTTGTGGATCAACTTGTGATTCCAATCATTGTCTCTTACCCCCTCATTCAACAGGTTATCAGCTCTCTTCAGCTCTGGAAATTTCGTTTTCAGTTCTCTACCGAACACGCGGAAAGCAGGAGTAACTCCTGTGCTTACTTGTGGCATGCTCCTGTACGCGAGCAGAAACTTATTACGTTCTCCTCGCCACTCTTTTCCTCCAACGTGAGCCACTTTCAAAGCCTTTAGAAGCGTTCTATTCTGTCTCTCGACGTGCCCATTGGTCTGCGGCCACAGCGGAGATGTCCGGTGTTCTATTCCGTGGTCCGAGAGGAACGTCTTAAACTCCTCGCAGCAAAACTGAGGACCATTGTCGGACTTGAGAGTAAAGGGATATCCATATCTTGAAAATATCTGTCAGTACATCCACCGCTTTTTTGGATGTGGTCGAACACATGATTTCCACCTCATAGAATCTGCTGAAATAGTCCACGACTACAAACAAACTTTCTCGCGTCGGAAGAGGACCCATCAAGTCTATGGCTATATCCTGCCAAGGACCAGTAGGTGGTTCCACTCTTTTCATCGGCTCTGCAGGCTGTAACTTCCCTACAACCTGGCATCCATGACAAGACTTGCAGACTCGTTCGGCGTCTAAGTCCATTTTTGGCCACCAAACCTTTGTTTTGCGGCGTGCCTTTATCTTTACGATGCCCTGATGACCCTCATGAGCAAGACGTAGGACCCCTCTCCTTAGAGCCTCCGGTATGACAATTCGAGTGCTACGTAAGACAAGTTTGCCTTACACGCATACACGTAGCTCATTCCTGACACACAAATACGCAGACATCCTACATTGAGACCAGTCCACACTTAAAATGTACTGTTTCAGGCTAACCATCTCTGGATCATTCTCAGACACCTCTACCACTTGTTTAGCCGAGAGTGCTACTCGTAGGCTTCCTTGAGCGAATGCCATAACAAAGTCAATCTCCTCTTCGCTTGCGTCTTTGGGGTTAACTTGATTAAGCCTCGAAAGTGCGTCAGCAATGTTTGCTTTTCCGGGTCGGTAAACAACCTTGTAATCAAAGCCCTGTAACCCTAGAACCCATCGTTCTATACGCGCCGATGGTTTAGAGAGCCTGCCAAAAATGCACTCAAGCGGTTTGTGGTCGGTTTCTAGTTCAAACTGGCGTCCATAAATGTTAAACCTTTCACAGGCCCATGCAAGGGCCAATGCTTCTTTTTCTGTTTGGCTCTTGAAGTTGAGTCAACACCGCACCCAAACCGTGTGGGCCTGCATCGGCAATGGTTCATGTATTGCAGTCCCCTCTGAACTATGCAAGTATGCTGGCCCCTGCAGCAAGCTCTTTTAACTTCTGAAAGGACCTTTTCTGTGCTTCACCCCAAACAAAAGGCTCATTCTTCCTCAGGAGACTCCTAAGCGGCTCTGCTTCTTGCGCGAAGTTGGAGAGAAATTTTTCAGAATACTGCACCAGTTGAACGAATGATCTGACCTTGCATTCATAATAGCAGCTACCTTCTCTTCACTGGGCGTAACACCTTGACTGCTCAGATCATGACCGTAAAAGGTCAGTTTGGGAGGGCGAAACTGACATTTCGTTCCGTTCAGAGTTAATCCTTTCTCTGCCAACCGCTTTAAAACAGTATGCAAATTCCTGTCGTGCTCTTCAATACCACAACCATGCACAATCAGATCATCTGCCAAGTTAGCCACACCCCTACACCCCTGCAAAACATCACCAACTATTTTGTGGTACTTTTCGGGCGCTGATGTTAGGTATCGGTACAAGCCGCGGTGTGTAATAATAGGGAGCTTAAGCACGCCCGTTTTTGAGACGCGGACGGCAACCGGAAGAGAACATTTTACGTGCCAGGGCAAGTGCTGTCTCCCAGATTTTTATACTAATTATCTCTAATGGAGAAAAGATACTTAGCATTGTAAAAGTGGTCGTGTAAAGACAAGTTAAAAGAGAAAACAGCTCACTTCCGGTTGCCGTCCGCGTCTCAAAAACGCGTGTGCTTAAGCTCCCTAATAAATGTTGTAATATCACGCGATTTTTCATCCAATGCCACTTCATTTCAGATCAAGTTTTGAGAACACAGTTGAACCATGAAGATCATATCACACTTCCTCAATCGAAGGGATGGGGTGTCTCTCCCTCTCTATTGCTATATTCGCTCTGCGCATGTCCACACAAATCTGGATATCGCCGTCTGCCTTTGGGACCACAACCAATGGCGAAACTCATTCAGTAGGTTTGTGTGACACCTCTTCGATGATGTCCTTGGCTAACAACTCTTCCAACTTCTCTTCAACCTTGATTCTCAGTGCAAATGGTAGCCTCCGTACCGGTTGTGCGACAGGTGTGACATCATCTCTTGCATGAAGCTTCAGCTGGAAATCCCTCAGCTTCCCAACCCCTGTGAAAACTTCTGCGTACTTATCACGAATATCAGCACCATTGCCCTCTGTCATTACTGAACGTATTTCTTCTTTCATGGGACCAACCCTCAACACTTCTTATTTCTCTGCAGTGCTCTTTCCCAGTAGAGATCTGCCTGGACCCTTAACAACTGTGAATTCATCAACACACGTCTTGCCATTAGCCCCACGTACAATTTCAGACACAAATGTTCCAATCACTTCAATAGGCTCCTTTTGACCATACGCAAAGTGCGGGTTGAAGGGCGGAAGACTGCCCACATCAAGAAGAGGAACAAACCCGGCGGCTGGCTGGGTTTGTGTTGTCGAAGGTGTACTCGAAATCGAAGGTGGACTGCTTGTCATTATCCTCATGACAAAATACTCGGTGCCTCTACGCAAATGGCGCCCAAAATATCCCCCACCTCACAAAACGAATCGAATCCTCGTCGCCAATGTAAAGATTGCGTACCGATGGCCAACGAATCACACAGATTGAACTAAACACAACACTAATCTTTACTTCACTCGCACGTCATGACACACAAAAGAGCATGGTTTCACATTTCCCATGAGTCAACGTAAGCCCGCGATTTCTACTGACTTCCGGTATGAAAACTAGAGTTATCAATACATTAGAGGTATGATACGAGGAGAGGACATGATACAAGTTGGTTGGCAACGGGCAACGGGCGAAGTACAACTGAAAAATCAGAGTCCTAGGCAGGAATCGAATCTACATGTATGACCTCGGTAACTCACAGGCAGCCCAAGCTCGGTATACGATTTATAGAATTTGTATGGGAAAATTAACTTTGAGCTTATAAATGCTGAAATAAGCTGTAAAATAATGTAGACATAAACTTCGCTTACCTCTACGTACAGTTGTCCTCGTCTTTTCTGTGCAATTGGAGGGCAAACTGTGTCCATTTTAGACGGGTTTGTGGCTTTCCAATTTTTTTAAAATGACAACTAAGGACATCGTAAAAATGCGCATTCCAAATAAAAACAACACAATTATCTGGCCAGAGTTACTGGAGTAGTGTTTTAACGTTTAAGAGTTACGGAAAATGTTCAGGAAATAAGGACCCTCTCCAAAATGACCTTTTTAGTCTCAACTATGCTGTACACATCAAGAAATAAATGAAGTCTAGGAAATAGCTTGGAAAGTTTTAATCTGGCCACTTAAAGTATTTATTACATTGTAAAAAAAATAAAAATCAAGCTTATCACATTGGTGAACAAGAGTGCTGTCACCACTACACCAACCGTTCTCGCCAAGGTGAGACATCCATGCAAACATTCATATCTTCTTTCAGGTCTTCCTTCTCAAAGGTACATCACACCACAACCACAACAAGATTATTTTATGGTAGTGATGGTGTGATGCAACCTTCAGAAAGCAGACCTGTTTAATAATTTAGATAGTATTATTAATTATTATAGCATCCACCGGATGAAGATAAAAACTACTGGTTTGGTAGATATTTTTAATTTCAAACATTATGATGTCAAAAGGAAGTAAATTCCTTTACCCTTAATAGTAAGTAAGTGTCAGAGACAATATTGAGGGTAGCCTGTGCAGCGGCCCAAGGTAAAGGGGACTAAGTCCCCTTACAC
>OX421447.1:34662760-34667760 GCA_949126865.1 Montipora capitata
GCACAGTCGGTAAGTGCGTGACCTTTGTGCTAGAGGTATTAAGTTCGATCCCCCGGATCTTATTACACAGTAATAAGTAGCTTTAACCCATTGACCCCTGAGAGTGAGACTTAATGGATTTTACTCAGCTAACGCCAGACGATTTTACTGGTCAATGGGGTTGTCCTAGGGTGAGGTTTGAATAGGTTAAATACCTGTAAAACGGAGCACTGATGCAGACAGACAGACAGACAGACAGACAGACAGACAGACAAACAGGCTGCCTCTTTTAAACAGAACAGTAAAAAAAAAAACAAACAAACAAAAACCGTAGGCACTCTAATTTTTATATCATTAGGCTTCCTTCCCCTTTTTTTATTTTTTGCTTTTATCTTTGGTCCCTGGTTTGCTCATTTTGAGAGTGGCAATTATAAAATAAATAATACGAAAATAAGAATGACTGATGATTTCAAGAGGCACTATGGAAAAGTAAAGTGGTGGCTGATGTTTCAAGTGCATATTATGTAATTTAGCCCTTCGTTGGGGCGAATTCGATCTCTACTACCTGACTTAAAAGGACTATGTCGTGTCATTAGTAGTAATGCAATAACCACGGGAAACTGTTAAAGAAATTTAATTTATAAAAGAAATACAGCAATAGGAAAAAGAAGCATGGATGGGAACAAATGGACAAAAATGGAAACTGATTGCATTTGGGTAATCTTGAAAAAAGTTGGCCCAATGATTTACAAGTTTACATTATGGCAAATCCCCTGGATAAAGGTTGTTTTTGCTCAGAATCATCTTGTTTGTGATGTAACGAAAAGGAATTCCACATTACTATTTTCGAGTTTTAACCTTGTGATTGGTAACTAAAGATTTCCCCTAAACACCCTTAAATAGTGTGAATTAAGTTACCAGTATAGCCCTTTATTAAACTGACTGACCTGGGCAACGTAACTCACAGGTTACATAAGAGTGGTTGGCCAACATTTTGTTTTCTTTAAATAGAGTTTCTTTTTTTTTATACGAAGGTTTGACTGGTAAGCTGTCACATTACAGTGTCTGCACTGAATGACACTACATGTATAATAATTATAGTCATAAATATTTGTGTAAAGTAAGCAAATTACTTATTCAAAAACTGTGTAAATGTAACAAGTTTACCCGCTCCCCTCCACCAAATGAACACATTATTGCTTTCATTGATAGTAATACTACTACAGTACTAATGATAATGATAATGATAATGATACGTCATTACAACTAACCTTAAAATAAATGAGCCCCTTTCCTCAAGCAGCTTTCTATCTGTTCTGAACAGGAGCATTATATTGTGCATGAAGTTGTGAAAGTACTTGTTGAGCTGCCTGTGAGGGGCTGAGGCCTGTTCTGAAGCTGGTGATCCTGTAGGAGACATGCTCTGTGGGGGACTGTTCCTTGGAGGACCTGCAGGTGAAGCAGAAATCTCTGCAAGAGCTTCTAAGTCCAGAAGAACAACCTAAAAGAACAGAGGCATACAACTTTCCTCAGGTTTGGAAGATCACAAACAATGACTGTGAATAAAAATTGAAGGGCTATGTACAAGAATTACCTTTCTTGTCAAATAAAATTCAAACAATAAAATAACTTGCCTTTTTTAACGGAAATTTGTTTTGACATTTAAGAAATGATCATGTCCATTATAAAGTTGTATGCAGATTGTTTGAAGCAAATAACAATCATACAACAGGACGGTTTTCATATTTGTTTTTGTACTTAGTAAACTTCAGGGTGATGAACATGAGTCCAGTCTTGAAGAAAAAGGCAAGAACTTTCAAAGCACCCTACAGTATCATAGGTGGTGACTGGCCAACAATGCATTGTATGAAAGTGAATATTATTATATTATTATTGCCTATAAAATATGGCTCTGTCTGACAAGTACTAGGAACTACCAAATTCACTAATTTGACTGGCTAAAATCAATACTGACCGCAGTCTACATTTTCCAATCTTGCAGTAAAAAAGTTGCAAACCAAAATGCTAAAATATTGAGTATTTTCTTTCACCAATAATTCTTTATGGAAGTGCCAAAAAACACGATGAGAAAAAAAAGGAGGACGAGCAAACTTTCGCAGAATTAAATTCAGCTCATCGCCACTCATCGTCATTTGCAAGCAAAATGTCAGTTAGTACAAACCATGCAGTTACATTTATTTAAATGCATTAAATTGTTCTTGTTTGCCATATAATAAACATCTTATTAGATAAACCATAGTCTGTATGGGAGAATCTTGACCTCAGTCATGTGTACAGACCTCACTGCGTTTGCTCTGTACTCACGATCTCGGTCAAGATTCTCCCATACAGACGTCCTGCTCGCTTAATAAGAGCTAATAAAACCACAGAAAACAAAATGACTTGCCTCGTCAGAGGGATCTGACAAAGCCTCCAAAAGTTTTGGGAAAAGATCTTCAATTTTACCAAATATCTGTAACAAATAAATTATCACAGTCAAGCAAAACATAACTTAATTTTGTATCTCAAAAGAGTTTTAAAGTTATTTTTACTGTCAAAGGCTTCAAACTTTTAGGATTTGCACCTGCAGCCCTTAGACCTTCAATACCAATATTTATTATTTTGATGGCAATTTTTTATACAATGTCATGTACATTACATTAATGATATTACTCAATTCAAGATGAGATTCATGGCCGACGCACTTTACATTTCTATTAGAGTGAAACATAAAAAAGGTCACCCAGTATCTCCTTCACCCTAAAATGCACTTCATGACTGCTTCCAGAGCCAGAATGAACAGGACTGGGGAATGCTCCAAGACAACAAAAATTACTTTTTGACAATCAAATTCAGCTTCATTCATGAGCAAAGAACTGAACATACCTTGTTTGGTGTTTTCATGTGAAGTAGTAACACCCATCTTAGTACGGCTATTCTGGTCTGTATGGACTTGTGTATTAACTGATTGGTAAGTACATTGACTACTGGACCAAGATCCAACAGAGTTTGTGTTTCAGCAACAGCATTATCGCAATCCATAGACATGGCATCAGTATCAACATCTTTATCATCATCTTCTGTGATCAGTCTCATCAAACTCTGATTGACAGTTTTAGCAGCTTCTTTGATATTTATATACAGTCAAGGATGTGATCTTGTGATTATTTATTTGGAGTGTCTGATTTCACTCAGGTAAATAATAACAGTTTCAGTTACAGTGTACCAAGGCTTAAGGTTTTATTTGGTTATAATTCACTTTGCTTGTGAAAACTGGGTTTCAGGAAATAATATAATATTACTGTTCATGAAGTCCATTTAATGATTATTGTTCAAACTTGAACTCACTGACAACAGGTCAATATAGATAGATAACTACTGTATGGCAATGTCCACCACCTTGCATTAATTTTTGGAACTTACAAAGTCATGTTGCTACACAATTCATTCAACTGTATTATGCAAATTATTGCAATGCATATACTTACTAACAGGACAAGGTAATATGCCGTCAAGTTTCACAATAATTAAGAATACTATAAAATGAACGCTATAATCTGCTGCCAGTGATCAGATGCTGGATGCAAAGAACTGAATGGACCTGAAACATAACAGCTTCTTTGCTGGCCAGGGGTACCCTATAGTTATCATGATTATATGTACTTAACATACATGTACAGTAGTAAGCAAATAGCCAGCAGACATGTGGCCACTCACCATGACCAGATTTGGATACAATGATGATACACAGTTCATGTAGGAGCTTGAATTTCTGGAGCAGAAGGCTGCAGCCATACAAAGTGATGAGACAGAATTGTATTATGAAAGGTTTATATTCTTCCCTAACATAAAATTTTGCTGGTAGTCTTCATGCACATCCAAAATTGAAAAAGCATGCGCATGTACAAGTATCTGCATCATATGTAAAAAATTGTAAACCACATGGGTGACGAAAATATATTCTTCTTACTCTGTATTTATCTCTTGAGGTAAATCCCAAGACAAAGCTATTACAATCAATTTTAATACCAGCACTGTATATTACCCTGAAAAATGTATTGTGTTTGCAATTGATGCACTAGTGGGAAATCTGAATAATCAGAAAAAAAAAGCCAGTAACAAATTTCCCATGGGGGAGGGTAACAGTGACATTTGGCTTGAAGATACCTTCCATCTCACTCGGTATTCTCCAACAGATCGAACAGCTAAAACTTTTGATACTTCGTAATACTTAGACATGCGCTCATAATTAACAAAAACATACTTACATAAAACTTAGTGTAAAATAAGGCTTCTCAAAAGTTCATTCGTGAGACCTGACCCGCAAGAGCCTAAATTCTCATACAACAACAAAAGCAACCAGCCTTCTCTATTGACCATCCTTTTAGACAGTGAATAAGAATTCTTGGGAATAATTTACTGCATAAAGGAGCACTTTAGAGCTTCAACTGATGTGCATCATACAATAACATGCTTGTAAACATTAAAGGATATTTTGTTTGTCTTGTTCATAGGCCATACAGGGCAATATTGACTTTAGTATTCCAGCAATAAATGGCAACATTGTGCGTCCAGAGAGAGTTATAAACTCTCTCAGCCAAGTGATTGCAGTGAACTGGATAACATCATCTGAAACTTGAACAACACTGAAATGTGCCAACAGCATTTCATTACAGTCCAGAGTAGAAGTTACATGAATTGTAGGCAAAGGTAACTTCATCACTATTAAAGCCGAAAATAATACAATGTGGCTAAACATAATTTTAGGCAAAGTTAAAATCAAGACAATGCTGTTCAGTGGCCACTCCCCAGACTTGATACAGGGCAACCTTGGAATCTTTTCAAGAGCTCCTCATGGTGGCATTTACTTTTGCTTGGTAATGCATTAACTGTCCAGTTTGCATGGCCATTTTTCTTGCAAATTTTGCTTTCCTCAGCCTCCCTTCCTTCTTGGTATCTGGTTGGTATGTACATGTATTCCACTAATTGCTTCAGTGGGATGGTGCCCTTTTGGAGATGGC
>OX421447.1:34672760-34675260 GCA_949126865.1 Montipora capitata
ATAAACTTCCCATGCGATCTCTTCTCACAAAAAATCTCCTTCCTTCCTTGCTTTCTCCACTTACTTCTTGTAATCGTTCTTCTTCACTCCCATCTGCAACGTCTCTCCAACAACCTTCAACATCTACTCGTTACTTCCCGTACGAAAATTTGTGGCCTGACTGAGCGAGATTCGGGCCCGATTCGGGCCATAAAGCTGTTTTTCAGGCAAGAACTGAGCGAGACAAAGCGAGACAACCATTTTGTCGCGCTTGTGCGACTGAGCCAGACATAAGTTTGGTTTGATTATCGCCGATAGTGTGGCGTGAGTGAGCGAGAAAAAGTGAAACCCCAGATTATTCATTTACGCCGCTGTAACGAGACATTTGTCGCGCTGTATTATCGGTGAAACTCAGGCTGCTCACTTGTTATTCGATACATAAGTGATCCCTACTTGTTATTCGATAAGAAAAGATTAGTAGAAATAGATCAGGGAGTACTCAAAAATGCAAATCAGTTACTTAACTCTGGCTGTCGTTCTAATGTATTATATTATTTGCTGCATTTCTGTACGTGTTGTCCGTCCCCGGGTAAAAGGTGAGCAAACCATTTTTTGCCGCGCTGAATTTTGAGCTAAAATACGTATATGGCTGGATATTTTTTCCAAGTGATACATTTAGCGTGATACCCGCCCGTATCCGGAGAGGTAAGTTCAAATAGCTTAGCACGTTCAGGAGAAGCAATCTACATGTACATTGTAGCTACCTCAAGACAGCATTATCCTGCTTGCCCAAAACAGAGGATAATTTTTTAATGATAGGAATTGCTTGTCGCTGGACGGAAAAACTTTAAGAGGGAAGAGCAATGTTTGAGTTTTGGCTATCGATAATTAAATATTTGTAACCGCTTTAATTTTGGCGCGCGTTTCAGTTTAACTGTGCATTTCAACAAATATCTGAATCTCTACACAGATGCAGAGCTTTTTCTTCCCATTTAGGACAGTAATCAACCAGATCAAAACAGTATTTATTTGCTCTAATTCATATTGCTGGAAACAATTTTCTCTTTTACGAAATAGATTTTAAACAATGTATGAAGATTTAAAATAAATGAGAAACAAGAAACGAACACCTCGCTATCTGATCACAGATCACTGTGGAAACCTGGCTACTAACATGCCTACCTTATTATGGACACTTTGAATGACTTCAGTCGCATTTTGTTCTATGCTAAAAGCTGGTACATTCTTTTTATTTAAGTTACCTTAAACTGAAACATGTTTCTGTCTTACATGACTGTCCACGCAATGATGAAAGGGTCATGTTTACTGTAGTTGGTCTCGGTCGTACTTATGTCACTTATTGGCACGGATACTAAAGATAGGATATTTTGAATAAGGATAAACTAAGTCTGTTAAGCCTTTGGTTGTAACCACTAAAAATGTGATACAAGAATTATTTTGTAGATACATATTTGTTATTCTGCTTCCAGTATCA
The DNA here is from genome assembly GCA_949126865.1 of Montipora capitata. Taxonomy (NCBI): domain Eukaryota; kingdom Metazoa; phylum Cnidaria; class Anthozoa; order Scleractinia; family Acroporidae; genus Montipora; species Montipora capitata. Next base: position 34,674,235 of record OX421447.1, read on the forward strand.
AAACAAGTCCACAATGTCGCCGTAAGTCACGCAAACAAAAAACAGTGGCACTTTCTATGGGGGTGGGGGGAGTGGCAGGGGATTTTCTAGTTTATAATTTATAATGGCACTATTAAAGTAGGCATAGTTTCAATTATGGCCTGTTTTGTTTCTGTTTACACTGATTTCAATGTTTCTAATAAATAATGTGTCAAAGTACCAGGATATCGCGATGTACCCTCCACTTGGCACCCCCTGACAGATGATACTTCATATCCTCATTGTAATAAGCTGAGAAATAAGCTTGTGAGTCAGACACATATGGAGAAACTTACAGAAAATCACCTATGTCTTACATGTAAAACTATTCAGTCCCCTATCAGGCATCATAATAAAATTGACCATCTACGGGCGTCCGTTTACTGTTTGCGTGACTTACGGCTAAATTGTGGACTTGTTTTGAAACTGGAAGATGTGTGCTGACAGAAAAATGCGTGTATCACATTTTTAGTGGTTACAACCAAAACATGGACTCTTGCTATAACCAAAGGGTTAACAGACAGAGTTTCTCGTTCTCCGAAAGACCCTATCTTTAGTTTCCGTGCCAATAAATGCCACTTTTTTTCTGTCGCGCAAGGTCGCACAACATTCAAGCTTCTCATGGCGTTGTGTCTGTTTAAACTTAATCGCATGAGGAAACAACATACAGCGCCCAAATCTCTGAGTAGCGGTAAGTTTTCCAGGGTTTCTTTCCCGTAATTACCGCTATTAACAAAGGGTCTTAGTTTTCGTACGAAAACTAAGAGTGGGGTTGTAGTTTTCGTACTACGAAAGCTAAGACCAGGTCTTTAGTCTTAGTTTTCGTAACACCCGAAATTATAAGCCATAAACTAACGTCACGCCTATAAAAATGTATTGTTCATTAGCGTGATTGTTTTGTTTTTTTATGACCTGAATCTCGCCCATTTATCGCTCAGAATATCGTCCAAATGTCAGAGTAGTACAAATGTCCCGCTCCATTCTCGCTCATTTATCGTTCAATTTTTA
>OX421447.1:34683999-34698999 GCA_949126865.1 Montipora capitata
CTTTGTCTTTTGTGGACTCCTTTCATCCATGGCTTCAGTATCAACTTCGCTCCCACGCCACCAAGGGACAAGGAGAAGACTCAATGTCAATAATTCTCATAACTCAAGCCGTTCAAAAAAGGAGTGACGCTAGTAGTGCGAACTTTGTTGTCACAACAATATCCGTAAAAATCAATTTTGCAGTTTAAAGTGTGTAATATAACATTTAACTCTTTTAGCTGAAATAAAACAACTTGATATCATCGACCTTTCTTGTTGTTATTCCTATTCCGGTTCCGGTTCCGATTCCGATTCCGTTTCCGTTTCCGTTTCCGGATTCCTGGATTTTCCATACGCGCATTTCTACCTCTCCAAATGAACCCATTCACAAAAAATCATTTCGTACAACCTCCAAGTCTGATGGCAGTGACCACATCATTTCTCACTATTGTATAGATTTCCTAAGAACATCAACATCACTTTTGAATAATTCGCTGGTAGCATAAATAATATAAACAATGAATAATTACAATGGCTTCACTTGATGGAGTTATCATAGATCAATGATAGTAATATCCAACAAAGTAATAAACTAGTACTTAATTATTATTGACTCATTTTAGCTTATATTACCAAGTATGCCTTCATGATCACTTGATGTAACTAAGAATAATGTTTTGGTTCCGTTAAATGAAAGTCCTAGAAAATTTTAAGTTATTGTATCTTGAGAGTGAAATTGCACATGAGATAAATGCAGTGAACCAGGTTGGTCTCACACACAGATACACAAAATAGAGGTGGCGCTGCTGGTATTAAATTTCTGTCGACGTATCTGTTCAGATAAGACTGAAAACAGATGTTCTTTAAAAGGATTCAGGACGTCTGATAACTCTAAACGATGACTGAGAGAAAATGAAGTGACATACTTTCTTCCAGCGCCGCAATCGAAGCCTTCGAGTTCGAGGGATGTTTCGCAACCACGTTACAACATTTACTGCAGATAGTACTCCCTTTGCAACAAAGGAATCTGGTCTTTGCTCGGATTTTTTCGCACTTTGAGCATTTGTTGCGATACATTCACTGACATGGAGAAATAAAGCTAAAAAGTATAAAAGCTGGCCCTGAGCAAACTAAAAGGACTGCTTACAAAAAGCGTAAATAACTAAACCGCCAACTAAAATGCTCCTTGCAGAATCTTTCCTCGCCACTTGAGGTTTAAATGACCATCTTCAACAGGTAGAAGCTATACAGAACGATCAAAGAAGCAGAGGTTGAAATCACCGCTGCGAAATTAAAGCCATCTTTGTTTACATCAAAGTGCGCGGTTGGGAAACTGGATACTACTTTGTTACGTCGTAAAATAGCTAGAATATGGGTTACTGGGAAAGAAGGATGGAGGATGGAGGATCGAGGATGGAGGTCGAGGATTGAGGATCTAAGAACGAGGATCGGGAATCGGGGATCAAAAATAACAATAACAATAATGAGAAGAATAAGAAGAGGAAGAACAACAACAATCGGGATAAGAAAAGCATTGTACTTGATATGGGTGCAACCAACAAATGTTCCGAAAAACAAAAATCACCAGAATGCGTCAGATGCCACAGAAATAATTCCTGAAATAATAGGTGCGTTCCATCACTTAATTCTTTAATCACTCCGGGAGTGATTAAGAAAGGTTCAGAGATAAACTGGACACAAGTTTATGATAATAAAAATCAAATATATATTTTTTTAAAAAGGAAACAAAAGAAAAATAACAGAAAGTTGTAATGTTTAACTTACCGCGAGTACTACATGGCTGGAGATAGCAACCAAAACCTACTGATTCAGCGTGTGGTCACTTACGAAAATTCGATCTCGTAAACCGGATAGTAAAGTGCAGGTTGCAGGTTAGGGTTGCAGGTCACTGTTTTACCATCACTGCAACAACCCAAACCTTTACAAAAATGCTAACCTTAGTATTAAATATTATTTCTGAGGCCTAATGGTAGCATTAGTAAAGGTTTTGGTTGTTTCAGCTACGATAAAACAATGACTCGCAACTCTAACCTGAAACCTGTAACCTGCAGTTTACACCCTCCGCTCATAAAGATCTAGTTAAGGAAACAGTCTCCGGCTGCTCAGTTTTTTTTTCAGTCTGGCTAGAAAACAAGCCCACAAACGCAGGAAACGGGTTTTCTTTGGTTTGGGTTCAGTCGACTGGAGTAAATGTTTTCATCGCGTTCACATGGGGAATACACTTGATCGAGTCTTCGAAGAGACGTATCGCATTACTTCACACTTGCTAGGAGACTGCGTTTGACTGGAGAGTACACTTGACACTCGATGCCTTTAATGTGAAGAACGCTCGCTCCCTGATAAGCAATGTTTTCCACAAGTCACAAGTTTAAATATATTAGGTTTATTTAATCACAATCTCGCTTGGTGCAGAGAATCCCACGCTATTGCAAATATTTTGAAATTTACATGAACGCCCTAGATCACGAAGGAATTTCCGGTGTCTGTAATTCTCTAATTGATTTGTTCTTCATAATATCCTAGAGATTTAGGAAAAGAAATTGCCAATTACTTTTGTTCACGCAATCAACGACTATAACTTTCAGTCTTTCACATGAGTAGAGAAAGTTAGTTTACCTTTTCTGTTTGTTGCTTTCTCGCTACTTAATTTGGGAGGAGGGGGGCTTCATCACTAAAAAAGAACAGAAGATAGAGCAGAGCTTGACAAAACTTCTACTGTTTGATTGCTCTTAATTTGTCCAAATGTTAGTGTCAGGGACTTTTTATTTTCAATAATTATGTGTTTGGGACACCCAAAGCGCTAGCGGAAAGTAACCTTATTTTTTTTACTTTTGATCGAAGAAGAAAGAAAGAAAGATCCATGAAACAATTGGGGTGCTGGGAGGGCTCCTTGTAGAGCACTGACATTTACTCCTAATTAGGGGCAGTTATGTACTGTAAGAATGTAAAGTGAGTTTAATTTTAAAGTGAAACTATGGATCATAAAATGGTCTTAATTTCTGTGCACACAATTTATTTCCAGACTTGCTACTGCTCTTGTTTTACTTTTTTTAAAAAGCTCTAGTTTAGCTTGTGATCGATCAAGCTAAACACTCCGTACAGCTTCAGATCATCCATGAATAGTAGGTGGTTAATGAGCTTCATTTCCTTTGCCAGTTTGTATCCAGCTCTCATTTTTCGTAGTACTAAGGTCAAGGGTAACATGATCACTAATGTCCACCTGCCCAAGAGCCATTCCTCCTGATGTCAATACTGTCTTCCAGTTCACCATGCTGTTGCTGATTATAGAGATCATATTCTTGGCAGCGCCAACCATCTCCAGGCATTTCAGGATCCATGAATTCGGCACCATATCATATGCCTTCTTGCAGTCTATCCAAGACATTAACAAGTTTATCAACCTTCTCCGGCAGTTCTTCAGGATCGCCTTGTCTACAAGCAATTGATCTTTAGTGCTTCGAGATCCCTTCCTGCATCCCTTCCGTTTATATGTTAGCAGTCCATTCCTTTCCAAGTGGTGGTATAACCTCTCTCCCATAACTCCTGTCAAGAGCTTCCACATAATGGGTGGGCACCCTTCGCTGTATCCTTTTGTATCAAAACTGTTCCTTCCCTGACCATCCACTCTGGTACATTCCCTTGACATATACAGTCTTGCAAGCATTCTTGCAATCTAAAGTGCAATCCTGTCAGTTTCTTAAACCAGAACCCCTGAACAAGATGGGGGCCGGCTGCCTTCCAGTTTGCCATCTCAGTATTTATCTCTTACTTATATTATCACTGCAAGAATGAAGTATAGACAATATCTGAACAATTTAATCAGACAGAGGAACAAGGAAAATATCAATGTATAATATGCCTTGAGCATTGTCCTAATTGTGACTTCCAGCTCTTCTCTGTAGCCCAAAAGTTTGACAGATATTCTTTGGGCAACTAAAGACAAATTATTGATCTAAATTATCGTTATTTACTAGATTTTTTAATCTATGGAATAAACTTGCGTTAAAAAAATTGAGAAAGAATCGAAAAAGGAAAAAAGTCATCGCACTGGCACTTTTATAGTTATATGTAATTGTTTATTAAATACCTTATGCAAAAAAGCTGACAAACACAAAAATCTTGCCTTGGCATTTAAAGGCCAAGCTGTCAAAGAAGAAAAAACACATATTCCAACGATCCTCTTTGTATACATATAGGTCTCGCCATTGTCACTATTCCAGCGTTCACCACAAAAATAGACGCAAATGACTGCACTCTGTCACCTGGAAAAGCATAGCCAAATAGCAAAAGTTAATAAAAATTAAGCAATTTAACTTAACGAATCTCAATATGACCCCCAATTTTTATGGTTTAAAAGCCTGGTAAGCTACTTACCTGGCAACTGTCCAAAGGGAAACTGAACATCAGAGTACTAGTGCATTAATTAATCAGCAAGCATGTTGGCCGTAACCTCAATGTGCTAATTGTACAAGTCATACTCTTGTAACTTTGAACCATAGCAATCACAAGGGATTATGTTCGATTAACAAGGTGACTAGCAAACTGGAAGATCTAAAATGGACCTTAATATATTGAAAAGCTGATATTAACGCTAAACATTCTTTCGCTGAACTAGAGTAATTTCTTTCCCTATTACTTAACGTATTTAAAAAGTAGGAAACAGGATGACCTTCACCACATTAATTCTCTTGCCGTAACCTGAGGCTCCCCCTCCGACATTACTTGCATCATCCTTGTAACGGCAATCTTATTATTTGTGTATTTGCTGACTTAACTCCTGTACTGCGGGCTCCCCGCGATTTTGAAAGAATAGCATGTCGTGTCGATATCGCGGGCGTACATCGCGTATACATCGCAACATATCGCAATAACCTCGCGTCGTTGTTTTTCTCTTCCATCGTTTTTATAGTTAAGTTAAGCACGAAGTTGCTTAAGTTAAGAAGTTGGTTAAACTAAGAAGTTGTTTAAGTTAAGAAGTTCCAAGTCAAAAAGAAGTTTTTTATTTGTCCAATGTTCCAGGGATAAAGCCGCACACAGGTATTTAAATTATTCTCGTTGTACCAATTGTTGCAAGTTTCAAGTTTGTTGATTAAGCTTTAGGTTTTCGCTTTGTAAATAATTGTTTTTCGTTGCGTTTCCTACAATTTGGATTGTAATTTATTTGCTTTTTAGTTTTATTGATTTTTCGTACTTGTAACTTCAATTTTATAATTTTCAGTTTTCACGGTGTGACGTGAGAGTCTTGTAAACATCACTAAACTTTGAATCAATCAAGCCTTCAACTTGAATTCTCCTTCACATCAGTCAAGGAATCTTGCTTGCTTTAAATCGCCGGAGCTATAATCCTCCAGACTTAAAGAATGATTTAAGAGCAGTTCTCTGAGAACGGCAAGGAAAGTTGGGAATGTAAATCTCAACTGCCCCTTCATTTTGTGTGTGGAGATATGTTGCCCGGGAAGGAAGGGGGGGGGGGGGGGGGGGATGAACGAAAACAACCGTAATTGGACCCGTTGACGTACCGTTGCCATTGTAAGCGCCATTACCCACGACAGCTATAAGCCCATTGTGCAAAACTGTGCCACTTCACTTTCTCTGAGGACTGTTTGTGATGCGAATTTCGTTCAAACTATCAATAACAAATTGACACAATATAGAATAAAATCCACTCACTTTTGATTTACAGAACACTTTTTTGTTCTCTCAATCTCTTTATTCCTAAGTTACATGATACATGTCAATCAAAGTTACACGCCATACACATTCTTAAAAATTTGAAATTATCCGGTTTCACGCAATGAAGTATAGCCAGATTGCGCATGTGAATGTTCCCTTGTGTGACGGTAATATTTGTATTCCGACACTCCCCCGCTACCCTTGACTCACTTTTAAGTCAAAGTTTTACAGCTTCGGTTAGTGATGTTCTGAATCCAGTACCATACCCCTGGTCGTCCAAGCAACATCCAATGTGGCAGCTCTGTGAGGTCTGTGGTTCCCGATATTCTCAAAAGCTCTATGGTTGACTCTTGTTACTTTCTGTGTTGCTGTGCTGACTTCTATTGGGAATAGACTTTGAACAGGTCTGCTCATGCAGACTATTTTTCCTTTCGTGATTACTTGCACATTTCCTCCCCTTAACTTCTTGTCCTTTCCTTTTATGAGACTTTCTATAACTCCTTGCTTCCAACTATCCCTCTTTGTACCCTTCTGAAAAGTTGTCACTACAGCACTTACCTTTCCGGTTCTACAGATGCTTGCATATCATGCCTTTCCCGCAGATCTGTCAAATATTTCTACTGTCATCTCTTCCAGAAGTGTTGCAGCTTCTTATTCAGACACTTGTATCTTCTTGTACAAATGTTCTGACTCCCTTCGTCCTCCTCCTCAGTGACGTCCATAGATCAAGTGTATTGCGGAGTTAAAACGTCCCTTTCTGGGTTGTTATAATCATATGTCAAAACGGTCTGGAATGGAGTGTACATTCAACTTTCACAAGAACTGTCAACAAATCAACATGTGTTAGTTTGGCATTGTCAAGAACCTTGCGCAGGCACCTTTTTCCAATTTTAACTATTCGTTCAAAAAATCGACCCCACCACGGGGCCCTCTCAAGGTTGGAACGCCATGTCAGGATGATGGTAAAACACTTGAAATTCTTTCTCTGTCCCTTTGAACCTTCTGGCGTTGTCTGATACAATCAAAGAGGGTGTCCCCCATCTAGCAGTAAATCTCTTCAAGCAACACAGGAATACTGTTATCATAGTATTTCCTACGAGCTGACTTGCAAAGTTTTTTTTTCTGACTCTGTTCCAGTAAAAGTTGTACTTGAGAGTGTGGCCGGTTGACCAGGTACACTGTCTCCCAGAGATCATGTGTTTAATGTCCTCATTAAGCCATGGTTTATCTTTGGAATAGGAAATTGACTTTATACGATGGGAGATGTTATCCGTAGTAGATGTCAGAGTACAGGAGAAGTGGTCAAGCTGATCAATTACAGAGTCCATGCGATACAGATGAGTCCACTTTATAGTAGACAGAGCACCAGAAAATGCTTGTTTGTTTGCAGACTTACATTTTCGTTTAACAGTATATACAGGCTGGGGATGGCCACCACTTAATATTGAAGACTGCAAGAGGACACATGAATGGTCAGATTGTCGAAATGGTGGGAGGATGTCAACGCTGTCGTAATACTTGGGCATAGAAGTGAATACTTTATCAAGTATGTTCTTGCCGCGTGTTGGTTCTTGCTTAATTAAGACCAAAAGATGAGATTAAAGTACCTGGCTTGAATTGATTAAAGTCGCCCAAAATGGTGATTCCAGCATTAGGAAAACGTTGTCCAAAGACTGGAACAGATGAATTCGCAAAGCATTGTCATAGGGGAGGATGGTAGACAGATGCCAGTATTATGGAATTGATTCCACGAGGGAGTCTCGTGGGTTTTAAGGAGGTGTGTTTGGGTCCCTAACTTTACTCTTAGAACATGCAGGTCCAGAAATTGCAAGAGCTCTTTTTGCCAACGAAGCCAACATGTATCCACATCAGATGTGGCAGTGACAGAATCATTTAGACCAAAACAGCTGTGGATTTCGTTGCGCAAAGTGCCCTATAGACCATGCGCAGAGCTTTGGGGATGCGATGGTGGTCAAATTCGAGCAGGTCGTGATCTGTAGTCAGCCCAGCTTCCGCTACTTGTGAGTAGATCAATGTTTCCTATGTGGTTCGACTCGTTGGTGATCACTAGGTCCAACAGGTTGGCACTTCCCTTGCAGCCAAGTTAAAATAACATTATCTTTCATCCAACATGACCTCAAGAAAAGTAAAACCACAGGTAATAAAGACTTTGTCCGTTTACAGTTGAATTAAGGACTGTGCCACCTATTGTTATTACGCATGCGTTCTGCGCATCACGCAATCATTTTTTCACGCACTGACTTTATATTTTTCAAGTTAAATTACTTTTTTCCGCATTTTTAAATCGAAATGCCTTAGAAGATTTATTCGGTTGCATTGCAAAACAAATGTATCTTGTAGCAAAAGACCCCCAAAAAATCGTAATGGAACAGTTGTCTCTGGGAAAAATTGAAAAAGATAGAAACATTGATTGATCGGAGCGAGAAAGTGGACTGTGCAGAAGAAATAATTTCAATAGAGCCATCTTTATTAAGTCCACTACTCAACAATGAAACAGGACTATTTATTATCGAAATGAAGAAAAGCCTAATACAGTAAAGTCTTCGAAGACTACCACACAGAGTCTGGGATGAATACTTTCAGTGCACAATTTTATTGTTTTGGTTCTGTATATGCCCAATAACGGACGTAAGTACTGAACAAAACCTAGTGAACGAATTTTAATGGACTTCCATAGTCTTTCAAAGGCAAGTAAGCTCACCGCAAGAAACGACTGACAATGCAAGTAGCTTGGTGATCACTTCGATTCAGCGCCGTAGGGGATGGATTCTATTGCAAGGTACAACGAAAATTTCGTAGATTTGTCACTCCAAATATCGTCACAACGTTACTCTGGTCAGTTACGCGCCGCTTTTGAAAAAAAGGTCCAATCTTCCCAAAGAATCACGAAAACATCCACTCAAAAAGTGAAAAAAACTTTTTCTTCTTTGCAGTGAATATCCCAGAGTGCAAGACAAAAAGATACAAATTTCTTTATTCACCAGGGAGGGAGCAGTGACAAAATTGCAAAAATCAGTCCACAAAACGGTGGGAAAAAAACATTTAACGTTTAAAATCGAGTGGTTACCCCTATTTTTTATTATATAAGATGAAAGTTTGAGGCCCATTGATAAAGGTCGCCTTATTTTTAGTAACTACAGAGAAGGGCTGTCAGGTTCAAAAAAGGTTCTGTCTTCACGTTTTTGTGATTAAAAACATGCACATTCCTAGAATCATCCCGTTGCAATTTGCTATTCATTTTAAAGATCTTTGACATTCCTGTTTTTACTGTAAGTAAACGTTTGTACCTTTTTAAAAGCAGTGAAAAAACTTACGTTTCTTTGTTTAAGGAAAAAAGTTTCTAAGTGTCTACTTTTTCAAAACACAAACCTTATTATCTCCGAAAAAATGCTTGGTTACCCCCCATTTTCATTTCACATTCCAATAACTCAAACTGAGATCTACTCTTCTGCGTAGTCATACCCCGGGGAAAAAATTACCAACAACATGAAAATGAATGCCCAAAAAACTAAACAACTACGAATCAGTTTCCCTAAGCGTGAGTCTCCAGTGCAACCTATAACAGCAGATGTTTGTGTTATTGACGCTGTTACATGTTTTAAATTGCTTGGAATGTATATCTCATATGATCTAACTTGGTCCCATCATGAAGATTATATCTGTACCAAGACAAGCAAAAGACTCTATGCTCTTCATACCTTAAAACGTGCTGGTACGTCATCAAATGACCTGGTTTCAGTTTACTGTTCGTTTGTCAGACCAGTAATGGAGTACGCATGCCAAGTCTGGCACTTCGCTATCACTAACAGTGTTCGAGACCAAATAGAACTAATTCGACAAAGAGCACTTAAAATTACCTTTCCAAACTATTCCTACTAGAAAAGCCAACCTGATTACGCTGTTTGAGTGTCGAGAGAGTTTATGCCATGCACTATACAAATCTGCTCTTGGACCTACCAACAAGCTGAACTGTTTACTACCCGAAAAGAAAACACATCACTACCGTCTCAGGAATACAAGAACATTACCAATTTTTAAATGCAGAACCAAGAGATTCGCTGATGCATTCATTCCACCTGCTGCTTGCCAGTGGATCGATACTGATATTTAATACGGTACTGATATTTAATTAGACAGTCAAACAAAGCAGCTCACCACTGGACTGAGCTGACTTAAGGACGTTTGCGCTAAAATCTTCTTACGGTGAAATTTTCTTCTTTTCTCGCCTAGAGTTAGGTCATAAAGTGCTTACCCCAAAGATGAAAAAAACAAAAATGGGGGTCACCGACTTTGCTTCGGAAAAAATGGCAGTGGAAAAATGCCTTGATAGGTGGTTTTCGCGTTACGTCATCGCCGCCATGTTGGTGAACAAAAGATCTCTCATTGGTTCCTTTTGTTCGTCCACAAGCAATTGTACATTGCAGCATTGTTATCTGTGTCCCTAGAGATTGGTTGCAAACCACCTGTTTCGATAAATCGGGCATAATAACGAGATGTAGCCTCATCTACTCACCCATCGAAAATCGTAAAAAAGAGAGTGAAGGTGAAGGCTTCCATGCATAGGTTTCTAGGAGTGGGATTTTTTGAAATTAAAGTTTTTATTTTCACACAGAGTTTGTTTTGTTTTGCTAACTCCATTGTGAGGTTGAGAGATTGCTTTGTGAATTTCTCTTCCTCATTTCACAGACTAATTTTTGGTTATGATTTTCCCTCAACTCACCATCTACACACACAATATTTTCCCCACACTTACCCACTTTACTTGAGATTTTTATTTCAGTTAGTGGAGAGAAACCCCTTCTTGTAGGGGGATTCTTGCTGCAGCACCATAATCATGCCACAAAGGTTGCTAGTCTACAGCTGTTTTTGTGTTGTTTTTACTTTATACAACTATTCCAAACTTTCAGCCACTACTCGATCAGCTACCTTTTCCAGAGCTTTTCCACCCTCCCGCCCACTTCTCTTCAACGTTTTATGATGATTAGGAAATAAAAGTACCATTCTTTTTGTCGGTCGGGAATTTTTTCCCCGGTATTTTTGTCGCCATGCTATTTTACACAAATGCTTGAAAAATATTTATGAAAGTCAAGTAGACTAGTGCATGACTGATAAAACAACGCCAATATCAGTCGTGCAGTAGTCTACTTGACTTTCGTAAATATTTTAAAATCAATTTTGACTGATCACAATCTTCTCTGATCCAACGCTGTGCAAGACTTATCGTCAACGGTTTTTGCAAAGCTTAAGGTTTTAAAACCTCAACTTCACTAATGCTCGAAGTAATGCGTGACATATTACAGTCGCGTTACGTGCGCGGTAACGTTGAGCACAAGCAATTAGCGCGAACGTCCTTAAGATTAACCTTAGCTAGTTCACATTCCCCTGATGGCTTGGCTCCAAAGTCTGAGATATACTGTAGGCTATATGATTCCACAAAACTGCGGATCAGTAAACTTTAGGAGCTCAAGAGGGCTTCCGACTCTCGTGGAGCAGATAGCAGCAAATGGATGCCCAGTTTGCATGGCTAACCCCAATTTTCTTTTTGGGTACCAAGAGTACTTATTAAGATCTACTTTCTCCGGATAGTTTTAAACCACGCAAAAATATCCCTGTATTAGTAAGCATCGGGCGATAGGGAATCCGAGTATCACAGAGATGCGCAGAACGTATGCGCACTAACAATAGTAGGCACCGTCCTTAAATAACCGTTACCAAATAGAGGTTTCCGGATTTTGTTTTTCCGAAACGATAAGCGCAATCAACAATAAAACGGCTGAAGGACTCTTTAATCGCTTTGATTGGCTGAAACGGGGGCTCTAGAGTGGTACGATTTACTTCCCCACCATTTCACAGGCGTGTCATAATCTGCATGATTTGTCAACGTCCTTTCAGACATTGGAGGTATCAGTCAAAGCAAGAATTGTGAAGCATCATTGTCCTCAGAATATTGATTGCAATGGCCCTGTTTCAGGAGCGAGTTTTATTTTTAAGGGCTTCTTGTGGTATTGGACAATTGGAAGCTTGAAGAGGCCAAGTTCTCACCACGAGTTTTTTCCTTCTCGAGAAAGACACCTTATGGATGAGCGAGTGATTGTCTGCTATTCCTCCAATTTGTCTGCTTTCTGTTCAATGTCTATACATTTGGGCATCACTGTAAACTGTAACCTTTAGGGATAAGTGAAGGTTTGTTTTGGTTTCGTAAATAAAATCTTGTTCTTTAATTTGTTAGACCGTAAAAAATATTACGCAAGGCTTACCAAATGACACACTCATTATGTACAGTCGAACCTGTCTATAACGGCCACCTTCGGGACTTGAGAAACTGGCCGCTTAATACAGGTGGCCGCTTTATACAGGATCACTAAAAATACTCACAGGGCGTGGTCTAATGTCAATTTTAATGGCCTATCATACAAATGGACTTCATGCAAGGAAACAATAGAACAATCAACACTCTTTCAAGCGATCTACTGGCTTTAAACAAAGTTCAATGCCAACTTGTAACTTAACGGTATAATAAACGTAACAGTGTCTAATCTTCTATGGTATACAGTTACTTTACTGTATTTCTATGATTAAATGTTCACAACAAAATACCTGATTCCGTGATTTCATAGTTGTTCAATGTGTATGAATAACGGAATGTTTCTAATCAAAAGTAGCACAATAGACAACGAAACTTTTCAAGTTAAAGTGGTAATAGGGTAGGAATTACGAAGTCTTAAAAAAGTCGAACATGTACGTCTGGCGCTTCAGCACTTTAAACTTTTGTTTGCAGAGCAAGTCGTTAACTGTCAACTTTGCGGTCATTGACAGCTCTTGGAGCGGCTTTGGACATTTTTCGCCTTTTTGACAGCCAAATTATCGGCGGACTTTTTGTAAAACAACCCACTCTTGACTCAAAATCTTATGTGGCTCACTTGGAAAGTTCTTTCTACAGCTAAAATATGACAAAGCAACTTCTTCACGTCTACTCTTATATAGTTACAAGACCTGGACGTGGCAAAACCGCTTCGAAGCCATATTATCACCCTAATGAAATGATTGGACATTTACCTAAGTTGATGGCATTGTGGCTAACCACATTTTTCGAACGGCCTACAAACAAAGGAAAGGGCAAGTAAAAGGGACCGTAAAAGGGCAAGCGGGTTAACAGAGGTGGAGGTTATGGCCTGGAAATCCCTTGCGAGTATAGGTTTGAAGAATATTCATTCTCCATCACATGGCTAAATAACAAGCTAATTGAAGAGGAATTTCTCGCTGAAGAGTGACGCATATCTTTAAAACGACCATTTTTTTTTTTGCGTTTGTGGTTTTGTACTGTACTTAAGCACATTGCGGACATATGCAACAGGACGTGAACAGAACGCGGACGTCAGTCACCATATGAAAGAGACTGGAACCGATTATATTTTCGGCGTCGCGTTTAGGAAACACCGCGGTAAAACGCACTGCGCATGAGTACAAATTTAAGCTTCCGGTCAATACGCATTTCCGGTTACGTATTTAAATCCAATGTAAACGAGATAAAATTCCGTACTGCGAAGTTTGAAAACAAAAAGTAAGAGTTAGCATAAGAAAGTGGGAGAAAGGTTTGTCTCGTTGAAAAGTTTATTTTTCATTTAAGTTTCAAGCGCTTGCACCAAGGGGTTTGGTGTTTGCACCAGCAACGAAATATGAGAGAATTTCGGGCGCGTTCGCGCTCGACAAGAGCAATTTTTTTTCGTAGTTCTCCTTGTTGCGTTGTTTTGGTTGTGCGGCTCACCCGCAAAAAAGTGTGGGAAAGCCAACAAAGCAGCCGTAAATGTGCCGGCAAAAATATTTTTTGTCAGAAGATTTAGCCAGAACTGCCGAACTCCAAGTGGGTTCAACAGCTTGCCGTCTCCATTGGGACGAAATACGGAGGAGCAACAACAGGTGCTCGGTTCTTTCTTCAAAAGGTACTTATAAAATTATCTCGTACTATTTTGGAGTGTCATTTGCATTTAGTGTACCTCACATTTTTATTTTACTCTTCTTGAATACAGTACAGTGCGGACAATTACTTCAGTAAAATTCATTGTTGGGGTGCAGGTAGCAAAATGCTACCTCAGGCGGTTCAGTCTAAAATTGGTATATTTTGGAAAGAAAAAAGGAAGTCACGGAAGCTGGGAAATATTATTTTGAAAAATTAATTGCCAAACGAATTTAAGGAAAAATAAACTTTATAGACTGCAAAACAAGCACTTTATGCCACTTGACAAACTAATTTTTTTTAAGACCAAACCCATAAAATTGTACCAATAATTTTGTCAAAAATTTTGTCAAAAATTAATGCCATTTTCACAAGTGGCTATTGAAATTCAGTTGTACTCCAATGTTGTCTCCACATTGAGGATTCAGGTTGAGGGGTGTCCAGGAATCCTATGACACCGACGTTTTGAAAAATTTCACTAAAAATGAACCTACTCCATTTTTCATTTAGTGGGGGGAGATGCTTTTTGGACATCCAATTTTCAGTCTCTGGATACAAACAAACTCATCACTAATATGTCTATTTTTTATCATTTTTTTTAGATCTTGCAATTTACTCGCTCACCAATTTTATGACTACACAAGAACTTAAAGCAGCAACACAGCAGTGGTGAAGGTCTCCAAAAAGTTCACAACCATTTCCAATTGCTGTTCCAAAGACTTAAATTTCTACTAGCCTTAGCAGGGAGGATTTTACTGTAAAAAAAAATTACTACAGCTAGTAACACACTTTCATCACATTGTAGTGGGTTAATGTGACAACAACAAGGACAATCAATCAAGAATAATTATTGATTTTATCTTCCAGCAATAAAAAGGAATTATTATTTTTAATTGCTGGAAGATAAAAAACAGCAGGAGGATATAAAAGGACGATATCAAATAATGTATCTTGAAAGATAAGAAAACTTGTTGAAGGGGATTCAGTGCCATCCTACAAAACTTTTCAGAAATTTCAACTTGGCCTAATAAATACTTCCAGTACAATAAATTATTGAACCTCTCTTTGTGGACTCGGGTAGCATCTCAGCTGCTTCAATAAATTTTTAATCCGCCCTTCCATCAGATTTAACTTTTAAAAAAACTCATAACTTCATATTTCTGTAGTAATAATTCTTCAAGCATGTTGAACAAGAGCATACTAACCTACATTTGAAAGGGGCATAATCCCACAATGCATTTTTCTGGATAAGACTTTACAGAAATAATTCCTGTTACCTTTCCATATGGACAAAATACTTTAACTAATAATAATATTTTAGATATAACAGGTGTGCTGAATTTTTAGCGATT
>OX421447.1:34706499-34726499 GCA_949126865.1 Montipora capitata
AAAAGATCTACTTTCTCTGAATAATTTTAAACCGCGCAAAAATATCCCTGTATTAGTAAGCATCAGCGATAGGAAATCCGAGTATCTTCAGATGCGTAGAACGTCTGCGCAATAACAATTGTAGGCACCGTCCTTTAATTAACTTTCCGATGTTTTTCGTCGAAATGCCTCGGAAGACTTATTCGGTTGCAGTGCAAAACACATGTCCCTTGTAGCAAAAGACCAAAAAAGTAAACCGCAATAGACCACTTTCAATATATTAAAATTCAGTCCTAAACAAAAGGCATCATCTCGAGGCTCTGGGGAATAAATATAAGGATTTGTATGAGTTTATTCCCCAGAGCCTCGAGATGATGTCTTTTGTTTAGGACTGAATTTTAATATATCGAAAGTGGGCTATTGAATGGTTGTTTCTACGACATATTGAAAAAGCTAAAAACTATGATCGATGAGAGTGAGAAAATGGACCCTGCAGAATAACTTTATCATCGAATATAAGAAAAACCAAATAGAGTGATTTTTTCGAAGACATCAATACTTTCAGTATAGTAATTATTTATATTCATTATTGTTAAAAAATTACCACGAAGCATGAGGCAAGCATTTATTGTTTTGTGCTGTACAATCAGCTGTCACCGAGACCGACAAACATAAAAAAAGGTCGAGAGACGTCCAATAATGGACTTACCTTAACAAATTTTAATGGGCTTCAAAAGACCTTCAAAGGCAAGTAAACTCACTACAAGAACCGACTGACAATGATACAAGTAGCTAGGTGATCACTTTAGTGCAGTTGGGTTATATTTCATTTTACAACAAAATTTACTTGAATTTCTTGCTCCAAATATCCATGCAACGTTACGTTGATTACTTAAAATCCACCCTCCGAAAAAGATCTAATCTTCAGGCCCAAACAATCAAGGAAATATTCACTCAAAAAGTGCAAAACTTTCCTCTGTACTTATTTCACATCCCAATAATGTTAACCCAACTAAAATCTACTTTTCTGCGTAGTCATACCCTGCGAAAAATTTCGTCTAATTAGGCGGCACCGTCTTTAAGTTGTGTCGCACGGCATGGCAACGGTTCATCCAACTTGCTGATATTTGCCAAAGAAGGAGGCGAAATTGCAAGCGAAATTGCGACGAAATTGCCAGCGACGAAATCGCAAGCCATCCCATAAAACGAGAAAAGCCTATGGCAAGAAGTTATCAAAGGGGCTCGGAAGTTGTGCAAATGATCAATGCCTTATGGTTCTTTCACATTCCTGCATATGCTTGTTCAATAATAATAATAATAATAATAATAATAATAATAATAATAATAATAATAATAATAATAATAATAATAATAATAATAATAATAATAATAATAATAATAATAATAATAATAATAATAATAATAATAATAATAAAACATTCGCAAAGTACTTGTCTCACTGGTGATGCAGGTATCGGAAAACTACCGTGCAAATCATTCCACTATGTGCCAAATAGACTTAAAAAGTCTTAATTGCGGTCTCACGAAAAACGTCGATATTTTACTTGTGGACTCTAGAACAAAGATACCTTAGCTAGAATACATTGAACAAGTGATTAACATAATTATAACGAGATCATTCTTCCACTGGAGATAGCTTCCATTGGGTACTCCTTTGCCAATAGCCGTGTAGCTTAAATCTTTAACTCCTCAAATTCCGAAAATTTAAACTCATCGTTGTGAAGTCTCGGCCCAATCTCATCAATGCACATCTTGATAACTGGCTATTTTTTGTGACGCGGATGTGAGAAAAAAACTTTTCCAGAACAATAAATTTCTTGATATATTTGTTTGTTTGCTTGATATTGTTATAAGTAATACTCTCTCAAATTGTAACTCTTCCTTTTTTTATTCTCCCCTCTTGTCTTAACAGCGCATCAAGGAAAGGATAGAAAAAGAAAGATTGATTTTCTCCACTGCCCGGAGGTCCTTTATAAAGGTAAATGTACCAAAACTTTAAATCCTTTTAGGAAGCACGATAGTATTCAACATTTTAGTCGGTCATTATCTGGTATTGTGTTCCCAAAACCTCTGAAATGGGTTGTACACGCAATTATAACTACACATTTGGAAAGTTGCAACTCTGTTTCTTTCTTGCCCCACAGACCGACTTGTCACAAGAGCTAAGACAGATGATCATATTATCCCTGTGTTAGGCAAACTCCACTGGCTTCCTATTAAATCTAGAATTAAGTTTACGCTTAGGTTTATTTCTTACTACTACCACTGATTTACACAGAGGAAACAGAAAGTTAACAGAAATTACAACACAAGTCATTAATTTTTTTTTTCTATAGATATCACAGCATTAAGTTAAACTAGACTCTCCATGAGCATAAACTGGGTTGCCTGTGGTACGTGCTACACAAAAATAGAAGGCATTGATGTGGGTGGTATAGAGTGTTTTCACTCACGTGATCAGTAACCTTGTTTTTCCACTGAAACAAAAGAAAACGTTTGCATGATAATAGAACTCAATTCCCGGGGGATTAGTTGGGGACACCGACATGGCCGCCGTTCCTTTGTTCAGGGACACCAACATGGCCGCTGTGACGTCACGTGAAAAGACTCTATTGACCTGCAGCGTTCCAGTTAATTTTTTTTTTGAAGTGAGGGGTCCTTTAGACCATTTGAGGGGTCACCTAGACGTCGTGCCAGCAGTAGCCCTTTGTTCTCACATTGATTATTTTGCAATGTCCTGTCCCGTTTTATTTTGAGGTCTTTTACTTTTTAAGCTGTGGTAATAAATTCTTTCAAAGATAACAAAACTGTACCGTAAAAGCAGGGAGTAACAATAAAAGGCAAGCTAAAGAGAAACCCTGGATGCCAGAGATCCTAAAAAAAATTGAGAAATATGCTGTGTTGGTATCGCAAAAACTCAAGAAATTAAACCACATACATGTACCCTAGATGCCAGAGCAATTTTTTTTCAAGTTCGGAGAGAACGCTCTGGATTCCAAATAAATGGTCGAGGACGAAAAAAAAAACCCCTGGTCGCACAACCCCAGAACCTCATTTTCATGAGTAGAGACAGTTCAGATTTCTCGTCACGGTGTTGTCGTCTAAGCAGTTTTGGCCGCCAAGCTGAGACTGCTTCCTACGGGACGCAATGAAGCGTATCATTAACATACCTGAAAATTGTGATTACAGTGATAGCTGTTCATTTCAACAGTTTTATAATTTTCGAGCAATTTTAACGATGTGGTATTGATTTTCGGTGCGTAAGATTGATTTGTTTGATGAAAATGTTTGTTGTTGAACGCACTGCAGTAGCAAAGAGCTAGAGATCACAGCCTAAAGTGTGGAATGGACGACTTCGAAATGCGAGGAACTTTTGTGTCTTCGTCATTTAATCCATGAGTCCTCCGTTCCCAGACACAGTTGCAACAAATGTTTCAAGTTTGACTTTTTTAGTTAATTGCCCCGACCGCTCTTAAAAGAGCTTGAATATCTGCAAGTGCTCTCATGCGCAAATCGCTGATCAAAATAATTTTGCTACAATTAAAATGGGTCTTTTCACGTTGTCAAAGCCGTTAAAGTGCATGAAGGCACTGAAGCATCACATCGGAATAGTTTGGCCTTTTCCTCACGGGCTGAAGTCATGGAGCGCTGCTTGCAAAAGCAGCAGCTGAGAGCCGGTTTTCCAATTTGTCCAATCAGAAACTCCCTCGAACGTAATGCCCTGTCAGCGAACTAGGACAAATTCTGGCCCAAATTGATGACATGGAAATGAGGTTGTGGGGTCGTGCGAGCAGAGTTTTTTTTTTGTTTTGTCTTCGATTGTTGATTTGAAAATGATATGAATTTCTAATTCTCACCGAACGCGTTCCAAACTAAAATGTGGTATTACGATTTAGATAAAATCGGTGTACAATTGCAAAAAAAGCGCCGAACATTTATGCCATTCCTTGGAATAATGGCAAATGCAAGGATTAAAATTGTAATTCCGTGGATTTCCAAAGAAAGAACATGCGCATTTTTTCATTTGGTTAAATACGCTGGTTTTGATCAAGGCCGTTCCTTTTTCCCAAAACAAATGCAGGGAACCTGAAGGGAAAGAACCTCTGAAACCCATTTCTTTACACCCACTATAACTGAAAGTTCCCTGAATTATCAGGGGTCAGAAATCCTGGAGCCATTTCTGTATAGGCACTATAACAGGGTTGCCACTCATTAGAACCCAAAAAATTCCCTGACTTTTCCCTGACTTTTCACCGACCTCAAAACAATTTTCACTGACCTTGCATTAGGCGAGTTCCACCACGTTTTGATAAAAATGGCCGAAGGAAAACACTGGTTCCCAAGCTTCTTCCGATTTCTCTTCCTTATTTGGAAGAAGGCATTCACAACGAAAGCCACTGACCGAAAAACCCGGCATTTGAACGCATAACTCGATCGACTACAACTTCATTTTCCGAATAAAAATGTCTTCATAAACTTCACAAAACCTGAAAACAAAATTCCCTGACTTTTCACTGACTTTGACAAGAACTGAGATTTTCCCTGACCTTTTGCAAAATTCCCTGACTTTTCCCTGACCTTGAAAAATTTTTGTTTTTCCCTGACTTTTCCCTGACCGTGGCAACCCTGTATAAGGGACAGTTTCCCTGAATCATCAGGGGTCAGAAATTCTTAACCCATTTCTGTATAGGCATTACAATGGATAACTTCTCTTAATTATCAGGGGTCAGAAATTGTGAACCCATTTTCTGTATAGGCACAATAAAGGATAGTTCCTCTGAATTACCAGGGGTCAGAAATTCTGAACCCATTTGCTGTATAGGCACTATAAAGGATAGCTCCTCTGAATTATAAGGGGCTAGAATTCTGAACCCTTCTCGGATAAGGACTATAAACCCTAAGCCCCGTCCCACAACCCTTCAATGTTCATAATCCTGTGTGACGTAAAAGAAGCCACACACTATTCGTAAAGAAAAGGGCATGGAGCTCCCGGTGTTGTGGCCAGGTCTCATTTCATTTCATTCATGTGCTGGGTGAGATCGATAATGGACTGATAGCGGCTGCCAGTGGCGCCTATATATGCTGATGTCCGATCTCACCCATAGATCCCTTGCTTGTAAAGCGCATTTAAATTTGTTAATAGAAAATGCGCTATATAAATTCATTACCATTATCATTAACCCATTTTCTGTATAGGCACTATAAAGGATAGTTCTCTGAATTATCAGGGGTCAGAAATCCTGAACCAATTTTCTGTATAGGCACCATAAAGGATAGTTCCTCTGAATTATCAGGAGTCAGAAATTCCGAACTCATTTCTGTATGGGAACCATAAGGGACAGTTCCTCTGAATTATCAGGGGTCTGAAATTCTCAACCCATTTTCTGTATAGGCACCATAAAGGATACTTCCTCTGAATTATCAAGGGTCAGAAATTCTGAACCCATTTCTGTATAGGCACTATAATGGACAGTTTTCATAAATGATCAGGGATCAGAAATTCAGAACCCATTTCTGTATAGGCACTATAATGGACAATTCCTCTGAATTATCAAGGGTCAGAAATTTTAACCAGTATTTCTTTACACCAAATGCAAAAAGGTCAGCTCCTTTTAACTGACTAGGGGCTGAAAATTCTGCACCTCATCAGTATGGCAATAAAGTTAATATTAGTATTAATTCAGCGTCTTTTTCTCAATAAGTATTCTTTCTTTCAAACTTTATTCAAAAAAGTAGTGTCAACACTTACCTGCTTACCTGCTCAATCTCACATCATTGCAATAAATTATAAAATTTAATCGGTATTTTTAATTTATAAAGGTAAAATAAAATACATGCTAGTTACACAATGCGTTGAATAGTATACCATGCAATACCCTACAAGTCAGTTGAATATATTTTCTTGGTAATGAGGTATACACACTTGCCCAAAGGCTTTTGGTATCAACAAGAAAGTACAAGTGAGTGGGATCCCAGATATTCCATGGTATACCACAAGAAAGGGTTGCATAACTATTTTATAACATGCCATAGAAAATACAGCGGCCAGCAAGGCACGATGGAAAGGCTGGATTTGATACCGTTGAATTGCACTGATCGATGGGAAGGTTCGGTGGAATACTGACGAATATGTAACGGTTTTCCTGTATTCTTATTGGCTGCATGTTCAATGGCCTGGTTGCAAACAAACTACTTCTTGCTTAATAGAAAAGTATAAACTATCGCATAACTATTGTGTAGACAACTAAAACTACTCTAAGTTGACAATGGTTTTTTCCCCTAATATTCTCAAGGAGGTGCCACCTCGTGTCTTCTGTGGTATGCTCATTTATTAACACAAAAAGTCTCTTCAGCCAAACAGCTGCAGGCATTCCGTCTCCTGAAAGTGAAACAACATAGCATTGCAATAAAATGTAATGATGGATCACATAACACATGTACTGATAAGATTTAATCCAACAACTAAAAGAATTAAGTTAGTAGCATGTGTCCTGGCCACACCTGAAACAATTTTGTGTTTTCTGTATACATAGCAAAATATTGAACTTATGTGGGCCCAGTTCCATCAGTAGGGCTAACGCTCACATGGTTCATATGGGATAGTAATCTAGCACATCACGTTACACTATACTCTCTTCAGTTAATTCTGTTTAAAATATAAGTGCTACACGGCCAACGTTTGTATAAACGTAACCTTTCCTTGTACTTGTACATGTTAATTGCCGTGACTATAACATCTTCAGTTCCCACGGCCTGCTCCCGTCTGACCTTGTGTCTCAGTCGGTAGAGCGGCGGAGATCTAACCCGAAGGTCGTGGGTTCAATTCCCACCCTGGTCAGAGTTTTTCTCTGTCCTTGTGTGGGCCCAGTTCCATCAGTAGAGCTAACGCTCACATGGTTCATATGGGATAGTAATCTAGCACATCACGTTACACTATACTCTCTTCAGTTAATTCTGTTTAAAATATAAGTGCTACACGGCCAACGTTTGTATAAACGTAACCTTTCCTTGTAAAAATAAAAAGGGCTGCTAAAATTAACTGATAGTGCCAATATTCTTGATCAATGAAAACATTGTGCTTAGGCAAAAGTCTATTAAGTTTTTGTTCATTATATATTACATTGTAAGTTATTATGCCAGATTTTATGTGGGTATCTTAAGACTACTGTAAATTAAGACCCTATCAGATCTCATAAACTATTAGGTCCCTGTCGGGCGTATGGAAAACCCGGAAATCCGGAATCCGGAACCAGAATGAGAACAATAAAGGTCCATGATATCCAGTTGTTTTATTTTAGCTAAAAAAGTTGAATGTTACATTACACATTTTAAACTGCAAAATTGCTTTTTAAGAACATTGTTGTGACTACAAAGTTCGTACCATTGGCGTCACTCCTGTTTTAAACGGCTCAAGTTACCAGAGTGATTGACATTGAGACTTCTCCTTGTCCCTTGGTGGCGTGGGAGCGAAGTTGGTACTGAAGC
The DNA here is from genome assembly GCA_949126865.1 of Montipora capitata. Lineage (NCBI taxonomy): Eukaryota > Metazoa > Cnidaria > Anthozoa > Scleractinia > Acroporidae > Montipora > Montipora capitata. Next base: position 34,713,985 of record OX421447.1, read on the forward strand.
CATGGATGAAAGGAGTCCACAAAAGACAAAGGAAATTCACCTTATTTATTGGAATAAAATGTTAGGGGTAAACAATTACGAACCTCGCCTTCCAGCCTTCTCACGTGAAAGGTGAGCACTAATTAACCTGTGTGGCAAGCATTCGAAGGGGAAGGAGAAGGGAAAGGGAGATCGGCGGGAGAACGAGGAGGGCGCGTGTGGGAGAAGGGGAGGACGCTATTGATTTTCGATCTTTTTACGCTCAGATTCCAATCGTAAAAATCATGATTGGCTAGCTAAAATTAAATTTGTGTCAATCAACACCAACCTATTGCGGTTGAATTCGACGTCAGTTTGTTTTCGAGCTCTCACCTAAACGATCTTTAAAAGGCCGCCAACTCTGTCTTTTTGATCTGATTCAAAACGCTTGGATAGAAACTCGAGATTATGCAACAGTTTTTTTATTTTCCTTACACACACGTTGCAAACAAGTTGTGAAGAATTTTCGATTTTTTTTTTTAATGGATTTTAGCCACATTTGTTAGTCGTTCAGGCAAACGATTTCTTTTTCAGCGATGGTCTGAACAAATTCACACACGATTTTGTTGAGACATATTCCGCCAGTAAACTCGTTTCACAAACTCGTCACACGTCGTTGAAAGATTGCTCCTTTTTTGGGCGACGGTGTTTTGGTTTCACACTTCTCTCCGCCGTGAGATTTTTTGGAATAATGGCGCGGTAAACCACATTCCTGCGTAGCGCATTTTCCTGTGAATGTTTTTGATTGGATGCCATTTGACAGTTAGAGATTTGGCAGCTGCCTTATGTATGCATATTAATTAGGGGGCCCTTTCACTCGCACCCTCCTCGTTCTCCCGAGGTTCTCCCTTTTCCCTTCGAACGCCTGTCACGCAGGTTAATTGGTGCTCACCTTTCCCATGTTTCTTCTTGATCTCCAGTGCGACGAGATCTGGAAGGCGAGTTTCGTAATTGCTTGCCTTAATATTTTATTTCAATAAATAAGGTGATTCAGAATTTTTTTGTCTTTTACTTTAATTTTCTTTTGTGGACTCCTTTCATCCATGGCTTCAGTAGCAAATTCGCACCCACGCCACAAAGGGACAAGGAGGAGTCTCAATGTCAATCATTCTCATAACTCAAGCCGTTCAAAAAAGGAGTGACGCTAGTGGTACGAACGTTGTTGTCACAACAATATCCGTAAAAATCAATTTTGCAGTTTAAAGTGCGTAATGTAACATTCAACTCTTTTAGCTGAAATAAAACAACTGGATATCATCGACCTTTCTTGTTCTTATTCCTATTCCGGTTCCGGTTCCGTTTCCGGATGCCGGATTTCCGGATTTTCCATACGCCCTCCCTGTCAGTTACAACTGTCAACCTGTCTCACCAAGACCCCACCATTTATGAGGGTGCCAATGGGGTTAACTGCTTAAAGCCCCGTTTACACGAGCAATTTTTATGTGACAACTTTTATGTGACAATTTTTATTTGCTCGTGTAGACGAGGGAAATTGGCCAATTTTTTATGTGACAAATACATTTGCTGAAAAGCTGGCGTGTTAGCTTTTATGTGACAAATAAAAATTGTCATACACGGAAAATTGCTCGTGTAGACGACTCGTCACATAAAATGTGGCAAATATTGGTGGTCCCCAATTTTCCACTGAGAACGCGATCAAAATGGCGGCCTCCACGTCGACCAGCGCTGCTTCCAGTAGAGGAATTTATTGGCCAGATCGAGTAATGACTTTGCTGCTAGAGGCCGTCAGAGAAAAGGAGAGTCTCTGGAACACCAAAAGCGAGGCATACAAGAACCGAAACGTGAAAAAAGTACAGTACGAGGAAGTACTGCAGTTGATAAAAGAAGAATTGCCGGACGTTAATTTCGTGCCTCGCCTTTAAGTGTCCAAAGTCATTACTGGTGCACTAAACTTCAAACTGTTGACAATTATTTGCTGTGCCATCTACACTATCAAATATATTTGTCACATAAAAATTGTCATATAAAAATTGCTCGTGTAAACGGGGCTTAAGATATAAAAGCCTTTTCTGCTAGTGAAAGCGTATATAAATTGCACTAAGTTAATGGCATCTGACAAGCGGATAAAAGTGTGTGATTTTTTAATCGTATATGGAGCAAAATAGACCCCAAAAAGTATGAAATACAAAAAGATGACCATTTTCTAAGAATAAAATTAGTCCAGTAAGATTGAAATCACTTGTATTACGCCAATATCCACTTCGTTTTAGTTGTCCAGGACGTCTGAACCAAAGAAAAATGGCCTCACCAAACAGTGCTTGCGTTTTTCTATTGGTTTTCCTAGTTTTAAAATTCTACATTTGTAAACACTACCCTATAAATGTTTGCAGGAGCCAAACTCATGGCAATCAACGGACGTAAGGACTTTTTGCTGCTTACTGACTAAGTAGCACGTTTTTTAGCTGTTTACTGACTAAGCGGCATTTTTTAACTCTTTACTAATTTCAGCTATACCTCATTGGCACCCTTTTTTTCAATTAATTTTCATCTAGGTCAGTACTTCAGCAAAATACAGTTAATACTGAAGAACCTTGTCACTTCGTATTATCTAGTCTAAGGAGCATTTCACATCTTATGCATTGTATTGTAAGTCAGATCTTATTAAGGGTTACTTTGTGAGCACCATTTGGATTCTAATGTCTTTATCCTGTCTTTGGCTATTACATGTGCGTACACAAAGCAATTCATTCGGCAATGGAAAATCGTTGTTTAACGTCACGTCATTTTAAGTTTATGGTCAGTTCTGTAATGTTCAGTTCGCTATTAGCTAAAGATTAGAAAGTTGCAGTACCTTTAATTTGTAGTGTGATTCTTCGTTCTTATTAGGCGCGAAGGTATCGATGCTTCCTTCTCAGCGCACTCTAAACATAGGCGCCCCAAGCTCAGTGTCAGCGAATAATATAAGGATTTCTATGGGAAGACAAGACGTGAGACATGACAAGATAATTTATAATGCAGGCAAAACAAAGGGGAGGACATTTCTCACGGATCTCATTATAAACCTCGTTAATTTCTTCCCTGAGTTCAGTAAGGCGTTTTGTTTTCTGGCGTAGCTCCGCTGTGACAACATTTTCTTCGAACGTCCTTGCTGATCGCGTCCACTTCTTGGATTTCGTCTGATCAACTTTTGCGAAGGTTGGTGTGAGTTCGAGATTTTGACACAGTTTTAAGAATTCAATAGCAGTCTCACAGTTGATTTGCTTTTGGCTACACTGCTCCAATCTTCGGAACAAGTGAAGCTGGTTTTCACGTTTTAAAATTCGAATCAACAAGTTTTTTGAAACGGATTTCACTATAAAAGTTAACGTTAAAAGACAACGACGTTTCGACCGTTCGACGGTCATTTTCAACTTGAAGTTGAACAGTAAAAATGGTTTTTGCTCGCCTGCATTACCCTGAAACCCTCATAGAGAACACCATCAGAAATTTTATCGAAATGAGAGTTACTGAGAATATGTGTTCTAAACAGCAAGTATCCGATGAACAAGATGCCCCCATCAGAATTGTGCTACCGTTCAAAGACCAGAAATCGGCAAATGCGGTAAGACACCAACTCAGCGATCTTAGTCGAAAGATTAATGCCGTCGTCCAGCCTGTTTATGTAAGCAGAAAGATCAAAGGAAATTTCAAGCCGAAGGAACACAAAACTCCAATTGTAAACCAACAAAACGTTTATTATTACAAGTGTGGTCTGTGTGATACAGACTATGTCGGCTTCACGAGTCGACACCTACATCAATGTGTGGAGGAACATAAGCGATCAACAATCGGCTACCACGTAAAGGACGAGCATGGAGGGGATCCGGATTCCATTGGAAACAACTTTGAGATTTTAAAGACATGTCAGAGTAAACTTGACTGCTTGATTTTTGAAATGTTTTTTATTCGCAAACTTAAACCAAATCTGAACAAACAGAGTGACTCCATACGCGCGAAGTTATTTACTTAGCGTTTCTTCATGAGGCAATTTTTATTCTTTTGTGTGTGTGTATTTTTTCTATGTAAATATCAGTATCTTATTAGCATTTTTGTAATCGGTGACATATATTTTAGCGAATTCAAAATTTTTACTGTTCAACTTGAATATGACCGTCGAACGGTCGAAACGTCGTTGTTTTTTAACGTTAACTTTTATAGTGAAATCCGTTTCAAAAAACTTGTTGATTCGAATTATTATTATTATTATGATAATTATAATAATAATAATAACATTATTATTATAGTAGCAATAATAATAACATTATTATTATTATTATTATTATTATTATTATTATTATTAGCTCCTCTAAAGAATACAACAAAGTTTTGTGAAAGAAATAATGCTGCAGACAGTTTCTTTGATACCTCTTGAATTTGTTAATTACATTAATTGGTATTCTATTCCGTGTTTGCATGAATTTTTTGTATGCAGGAAACTATTAAATAGTATGATGCAAATTACAGGGAATTCGTATCTTCTGTGTTTATGAAGTCAGATTATCTAAAGTCCTTCCTTTTCAGTTTAATAGGTCAGCTGAATTCCATCAAATTTTCCAGATCCAGGGCACATTTTTAATAAAATTTTCTTTAAGTGTTAAAAGGGTCAGAAATTTGGAAACAATGCTATCAAAGATTCTTAACCCCTTTACTTCAATGTTTTAAGAGGTCAGAAATACTGAACCCTTTTCCGTCCCAGTTGAACGGGTTCAAAAATATTGAAACTTTTTTCGTCCCTGTTGGATGGGGTCAGAAATTCTGAACCTTTTTCCGTCCCTGTTGGATGGGGTCAGAAATTCTAAACCCTTTTCCCCTCTTGTTGAATGGGGTCAGAAATTCTAAACCCTTTTCCGTTCCTGTTGAATGGGGTCAGAAATTCTGAACCCTTTTCCTGTCCCGGTTGGATGGGGTCAGAATTTCTGACCACTTTTCGGTTCCTGTTGAACGGGGTCAGAAATTCTGAACCCTTTGCCGTCCCAGTTGAACGGAGTCAGAAATTTTGAACCTTTTTCCGTCCCTGTTGGATGGGGTCAGAAGTTCTGAATCTATTTCCTTCCCAGTTGAACAGGCTATTGCTAGGGTCAAACTCCACCACAGCCTCAACAATGCCACTTTGAGAGTTCACTCAAGTCTTACTGCTGACTATATTTTACTGGGAAAGATTAGGTTTTTGCAAACGTTGGCCGTCTATCACTTATATTTGAACAGACTTAACTGGTTAGAGTGTAATGTGAAGTGCTAAGTTTCTACCCCTTATGAACCATGTGAGCGTTAGCCCTACTAATGGAAATGGGCCCACACAAGTACAGAGAAAAACTATTACTCTCTAATCAGTTAAGTCTGTTCAAATATAGGACGATTAGTGCTACACGGCCAACGTTTGCAAAAATTCTTAACCCTTCCTTGTACTTGTAAATGTGCACTGCCGTGACTTTAACATCTTCAGTTCCCACGGCCTGCTTCTGTTTGACCTTGTTGCTCAGTCGGTAAGGCAGTGGTGATCTAACCCGAAGGTCGTGGGTTGAATTCCCACCCTGGTCATAGTTTTCCTTTGTGCTTGTGTGGGCCCATTTTCATCAGTAGGGCTCACGCTCACATGGTTCATGTGGGGTAGAAACTTAGCACTTCACATTACATTCTAATAAGTTAAGTATAATTTTACTGGTCCTTGCATGGGGGACCCCCGTGGCAGCTGAATGGTCAAGCTAAGATATTTTCTGACTTGCACTTATTATAAGTCCTATATAAGAGATTGGTTCTGGGTCATTTCAAAGTTGTAGGCGTTCGATTTCTGCCACGCAGTGTCATTCACATAAATACTGACTATGATTGGCAAAGTCAAAAGCCAACTCACTTAATATTCACTGCCCCCCCCCCACTCCCCCAAACTAACTTAGGTTTGCTCTTATAAGTGCAAACTAACAACTAGATTATATCTTAAAGCCTCTAGATTTTATACAGGCATCTCTTGACGCAGCCCCCCTGGCGTCTAAGACCGCCCGAATGTCTTATAGCAGCCACCTTTTTCAAAAACCAGTCAGATATATAAACGAAAAAATGAGAGGCAGATACCGAGTAACTAAACGCTCCATAGCATACACTGGGTTGCCTGTGGTACTTGAATTTTTTTTTTTAAAAAACAGAAGGGACTTAGTTGAGTGGTATTGAAATGCAACGTTCCAGTCAAGTTTTTCATGTCTGGGGTCATTAAGACCATTTAAGGGGTCGCCCAGAAGTCGTACCAGTAGAGGCCCTTTGGCTCACACGTTCATACGACAAAACATATTTTTTTCTGATGTTAAAAACCTGGCTACCGGCCAATTAATCATTTGTCAGAGACCAAAACCTTTTGTCAACTTCAAAAAAATTGGCCCGTATTGCGTACGCGTGGTAGTGTAGTAACTCTGCGCTTTATTCAATATTTTCAACTGAGCTGCGTTTTGTCTTCCAGGAGATTCAAGTTGTCTTTGCGTAATATGTAGATCTAATAGTACACGATATTGTTTTGGTTTTGTATATCATTGTGGCGCCATAGTAGAAGTCTTAGGTAAATAGCTTCCTGAGAAGACATGTGGTTACTAGCAAAGTACTAAACCAAGAAAGATTAAAGAAAATAAAAGGGAATCGAGAAGCATTGGCTTCTAGGCCGACATGTTGATCATTTTCAAGTTCCCTCACAACTCGTTTTCACCACGAATTTAAGCGTGCATTCTGAGCATCTGACAGCGTTGTAATACAAAAGTTCACTGGAGTTAAGTGCTGTCCAGCGGGTTTAGTATCTGGATCGGTGACCTAATATACCACTTTTTAACAGGAGCATAGGACCGAAAGTTCTATTTTAACGCTGAAAAATGCAAACTAGGCAAGGTACAGATTTTGTTAGCTTGCTTTATGCAAAACAAGTTCAAACGTATATAAATACTGATATACAGTTTCAAGGAAGAGCAGAAGGAAGTTTTCAGGACGGTCGATCGAGAATAAAATATTTTGCCATCCGCAACAAAATTTACGACATGAAAACAACATTAATTTTGAACCGCGAATATCAAAAGTTACCATCAGCGAAAAACATTTTGGGAGATTTTTGCTATGTTCAATTTTGTTATTGTACTTTTGGCTGCGCAAGTAAATCGCAAAATCGAAAGTGACATCGAATTCAGCGGGCGCTGTGATCAAGTTACCGCGGCGTGTAGCGAAGCATCTGTGTCAAATGATGGCAAGATACTTGTTTTTTGTTTTTGTTAGTTTTCTTTTTCTTTCAAGTGTTACAGAGTTTGATAAGAAATGTGCGAATTCAACACAAAGATCATAATCACCCAACTCTTGAGGTTGACCATTGTTTCTCCAAAGTCAAAAAATATACTCTCCAAGACGACATTATTTATCACCAGGTAATTCCATCGTTTTTAAAATAGCAGCTACGTTATTACCGTAATGCGCACTCGTATATAATAACAAATTAATCTGGTAAATGCCCAACAAAACAAAAACTCTTTGTGACATAACAAATTACCTTTTTATTCTACTGTAACGTTTAAATAATGCAACAAAAAGACCACTGAAGCCATCCTACAGCAGTAAATTTTGTCCTTAGAACAACGTTGTACATGTCGTGTTTGACTCAATGGTAAACGTTCCAAATGAATATGGCCAAAAAATTCATCAAAGTTCATCTCTGTAAAGTCTGAACCATAAAGGTCCTCCAAAAGAATAACAAACACTACTACTGAGCTAGAACTACCAGTACAGTATATAAACAACAGTTCCAAAGCGAATGATTGCGGTACACTAAGCTTACGATCTAAGATGTTTCAGCCCCATACAACGGTACGTGTCCTGAAATCCTTCAATGTCTGACCGTGAGTCAGATGCAAAAAGTTCCTCCAAAAGAGCGTCATCTTGAAAAGATTCATCATCTGATGAAGAGTCATACACAAAATCATCCTCGGAACCATCCAAGGAATTGTTGCAACCTGCAGTGGAATCTGTTGTAATAGCATTTTCCGTAACAGTCTGTGGTTGACAGTTAATCGCCAGGTAGGATCGATTTTTGTACGTACGCGTGTCTGTTTCAGTCAATCGTTTTAAAAATGATTCGAAAATGAGCGAAATGTTTCGCTAGTCTCGTTTTAGAATAAATGAATGTTTTTCTGTTACTAGGGTCGTCATCGGTCAACGGTCTACAGTCTGCAGTAGAAATAATGAAATATAATCCACTTCTTGATGTTTTTCGAGTGTAACGTAGACCCTTGAAAAAAGTTCTTTGAACTACCTATTGCCTTTGTAATCATGAAAAGTCTATCTCAAGTTGTTTTTCTGTCCATTTTCATGTGCTGCATGTCACAAAACGGTAAATGGTGTTTTTTGTGGGATAAAAATGTATTTAAGTGAAGTCCTTAATTTTTCAGGCTTCTCTACGCAATTGCAAAAATTGCGTTCACAGCTGCGAAGAACATAGCTTTACTTGATTTCATATCCGCAGATCATCTATGATCCATTTCATTTATCATTTCACCGTTAAAAATGTATTTGATACAATCCTTTTCTTCATTCCATTTTCCCGTCGACACAGCACTTCAGCTTCTTTACAATCGAACACTTTTATCCAAAAAGTGTAACAATGCTTTATTTCCAATAACCATGAATCAATAACCATGTCCACGAGTTAGGCATTGGCTCGCTATGTTTTTATTTCTGGCTTGTTGGTGTTTGTTGTTGTTGTGCAATCTTGTGCACGTGCACACGTCCCTTTCTACCAATCAGAACCTGATGCATCTCCTTAAAATCGCATGATAATTAACTATGTATTAATACAAAATGGTCGCCTTGTTCCCACCAATTAGAACGCTGCTATGTTTTTTTTTAATCCACCAACCAGAAGTCTCCATTTCCAACCGTCCGAGCCGAGTCATATGGACCCATATTACTTCTCTCAGGGTCTTAGTTTTTGGTTTTTGTTTCTCACATACAGGCCTGGATGTGTGGAAAACGAAAACCCTGCGGTAGTTCCCCTGAAATGACTCGTCAACCACTGCAACCACCGTTGTGTTTCGCTAGTCAATCTACATTTTTGTGGGGTCTTGGTTTTTTTACATACTGGCCTGGGTATGTGGAAAAGAAAGGCCCTACTGAAATTCACGAGAGATATCGATCGTTTTAAATGACATAAATGTTACTGTAGTATTTTCTTATTTGCTGTTTGGTATATGCTATTTTTTTCTGGGAGTCTTTGTTTTTGGGTCTTTGGTCTTCGATCTTCATTTTCCAGGTGAAGATTGTGCCAATAAATTACAAGAGAAGAAAGAGGCTATGAGTGAAATCAATAGACAAAGAATGGCCAATAATATCGACACATTAATCACTTAGATCATATCGATATAGGAAAATTAAGTAGTCTTACCGAACGTACACTTCGACTTGATGACTAAAATTGCCGTATGTGAAAACCAAGATGTGATTTTTGAATGTTTCATTTATTCAGAAGTGCTCATCTTTTCTGTTACTGGGAAAATGCTTGTTCACAGCTGTTGAAATCTACATTTCTTGCTCGTTGGATGATATAGATAAATATATTGTTTCTACTGTTTTCCCTACCGTTGCAAGGAAATTAATTACTGTTGCATGTTTTTCGGTGTAGGCGTAGACCTTAAAAATTCTGGTCGTTAAAACTAAAAATATATTGGTGGACTGGTCAAATTTTTTTCCTCGTTTTTCTGACCTATGGTATGTTAGCTTGTGTGATGGTCTGCAAAGACAGTCTCAGTAGTACGCTAAATAAATTAGCATAGAAGTGTCTTTTAAAAATACATACTTTGTCAAATGCATACTTGGAATATATGTATCAGTTGGTATGACGTTCAGTGGCATTGTAGACAGGCAATACTGTATCGAACGTTATTAAGTTGGAGGGAGATGTTTGGGAAAATATGTGTCATTATATGGCTGTAATTCATCAAGTGCGTACAAGAGTGGTAACCACGGAGGTCATTGTCCTGCTTTGAAGCTGTTTAGTGACAATGAAACAAATTCCGTGCCTCCTTTACATGAAATTGAATCTACTCTAACAATCACGGCAGCTTACAGTTAGTATGAGTTTGTCTTCTTTGATCTATCTTCAAAGAAAAAAATAGCTCAGTATTATAATAATGTGGTACAAATTTCGGAGGTGGGTATGCTGTCTTTCTCTCATTTGTTATATTGTTCAATGTCGCAATGAACAGGACAGTTGGATTCAATGCAAACAGATTTACCATAACAACAGTTCTCTGAGATAGTGAAGCAAAGTTGGAGATGAATTTTTTAACACTCCCTTCATTTTCTGTGTGGCTGTAGGTTGTCTGGAGAGATGAACAAACCGCTATTGATCATGACACTCTTTGGAGAAGCAAGTTTAGTTAACAGTGTTAACATATATATGTGTCCACTCCTCGGACAGATGTGAGCCATTTCTAATGAGATTCCACCACACAGTAGGGCTATGCTTCTAATTACCAATTGACGCCGTGAAAGTATTTTGACTTGTACGAACAAGGAGAAAATGCTTGCTGTATTATGTTACACGTCGGCCATTTGAAAAACCGCAAATTCGAGCAGAGCTTTTGTTCCATTTTCACATTTGCAGCAGAGCTAATACAGTTATGGCAGTCCTTTAATATTGGAAAACTAGTTCGGGGAAAATTATAATTTGGACATAGGTGATGAAAATATACAAATATTTGGAAAATTGACCAAGTTCAAACTTACATTGTTTTGCTCCAAAATGTTTTAGAGAGAGTGTTTAAGCTCCGACAGTATTTTACCTATCCTATCTGTAAACTGCCATTGATTTATGAAGCTTTAGATCCGCTTAGTTTGATAATATTCAAAGGAAGAAAAAGTTTACCTTGTAAGTTTTCGTAATTCGTACTTGTTCGTTCCATTTTCTACACAAAATGTAGCACAGGCTCTAAACATCGGTGCTCGGTGTTGGTGACTCTGTCTTGCCACCTGATGTGCAGCAGGCAGCAAAGGCAGCGGAGGTGGAATCCGTTCGGTCGCCGCTCTTGGTCGTCCACGACTCGCTGACATAAAGGAGAGTCTACAGAACACAAGCTTGGTAGACACACATCTTGGTCCTTTCGCTCAACAAGTCATTGCCCCACACTCGCTTGTTGAGTTTGGCCATGACAGCAGCTGCTTTGGCGATCCTGCACCTGATCTCAGCATCGAGCGAAGTTGAGCTTGACACGGTGGAGCCCAAGTAGGTGAAGGTATCCACAACTTCCAGGTCCGTGTTGTCGATGGTGATGACTGGGGTGGACTCATCACCTTGCGCCAGGATGTTGGTCTTCCTGAGGATGATCGTTAGCCCAAACTCCTTGAGGGCGTGGGAAAGCTTGTCTACGAGATGTTGGAGGCCCTGCTCGATGTGGGATGTTAAAGCAGCGTCATCTGCAAACAGCAGCTCCCGTATGAGCACCACGTAAGCTTTGGGTTTGGCATGGAGTCTGGCAATGTTGAAGAGTTTGTCGTCTGACCTCTTCCGGACGTAGACACCTTCTGTACAGTCTACCAAGGCATACTGGAGCAGCATCAAGAATAAAATCCCGAAAACTGTTGGAGCAAGGACACAGCCCTGCTTTACTCCACTGCTGACTGGGAAGGCATTGGACGTGGCCTTACCGAAGCAGATCGTACTCTTAAAGTCCTGGTGAAAGGAGGTGATGATCACCAGGAGCTTTTGAGGGCAGCCAATCTTCTGGATGAGCCCGCTTCTGTTCACCAAGTGAGAAGCTTTGGTGAGGTCCACGAAGGCGAGGAGAAATGGTTGCTGCTGCTCTCGACACTTCTCCTGAAGCTGACGGAGGGAGAAGATCATGTCCACTGTGGACCTCCCGCCTCTGAAGCCACACTGTGACTCGGGGTAGACTTGTGAAGCAAGGCTCTGCAGCAGGGGGGTCAAGGTGACCAGAGCGAAGTCTTTGCCAATGATGTTCAGAAGAGAGATACCGCGATATTTGTTGCAATCACTACGGTCACCCTTGTTCTTGTACAGGGTGATCATGTTGGCATCTCTTATGTCTTGGGGATGTGACCTCGCTCCCAGCACAGGCAGAGGAGCTCGTGAAGTGGTTGCAGGATGGTTTGCTTCCCATTCTTCAAAACTTTCAGCGGGATACCGTCCTTCCCCAGTGCCTTGCCACAGGCGAGAGCGTCGATGGCTATGCTGAGCTCTTCCAGTGTCGGCTTGTTGTCAAGCTCCTCTGTGATTGGCAACCCAGGCAGGGCATTGAGGGCAGTGTCTGACACGATGTTCTGGGTTGGGTAGAGCTCGAGATAATGCTCCACCCAACGCTGCAGCTGCATGCTCTGATCAGTAATGACCTCGCCACTCTATGATTTGAGCGGGCTATTTTGACAGTCGTAGGGCCAGATGGCAGTTTTGATGCCCTCATACATCCCCTTTGTGTGGCCACAGTCCGCTGTTAGCTGGATTGTGGCCCATAGGTTCTTCCAGTACT
>OX421447.1:34728999-34743999 GCA_949126865.1 Montipora capitata
CGGAAGCATGCCTGACAATGGAAAGAGAATTAGACAATCGCATATGAAATAATTACTGTTCCTTACTTGTTATTGCTGCAATTGTTTTTCACAAGAGAATTTGGCACTTGGCATGCGAATTGTTTCATTTATCTACCTGCACAGCAAAGAATCACGGATTTCTTCCCCGTTTTTGCATGCAATGTAGTCCATAGGTTTGCAAGTGATTTGTGTCACATTCTCTTAGTTTTACAATGCTTCCTCTGTATTCCCGAACCTCCCCTTTCAAGTTTCAAAACCAAGAACTTTCCATTTTAATAAATGATGTAGCTGACCTATTATATATGAGCGTATATGCAAATCAGCTTTTTTATAAACTTTGACATTGCTTCTCTACTTCCGACAGCACACTTGGAAACATAACCTTCCCCTTTTGGAAAAAAAATTAATAATAATAAGAAGATTAAAAATAATAATAATAATTTGTACATGGTGTGCATTCATGTCTGCTATTGCCTTTCAAACGATTAAATACCAATATACAGGTAATAATTAATAAGCCACAATCAATGTAGCGAAAAGACAATGTATAACTAAATTAATCTCGTTAAACTCTTATCCCGACAGTGATTTCATCATATCTATTTCATTTTAAGTTTATGTCGGCGTTGGTGGGTTGGATATACTCACTCCGTCCCGCAAACAAATTTTCGCGGCTTTTCAACGACATACACGTGTTACAAATATTCCCCTCGATTTTAGCTAAATAATTTATTCAGGGTCGTCATAGGCATACGTTTGCTTGGCATGGTGAACATGGTACACTTACGTAACTCGCTGGATAAACTTCATTTCGGAAGAGATGGCAAACGTCATGGCTGTGTCTCAAGCAAGTGTGGTCAATAGTGTTCAGTTAAGTCAACTGAATCATTACCTGTGGTTTTACTTTTCTTGAGGTGATGTTGGATAGAAGAGAATGTTAATTTGACTTGACTGTAATGGAAATCCATCGATTTGGTCGCAAAAAAGCGAGCGAAGACGCCAGAGCTTAAGTGTTAAAAATTGCAAGGAATTACGTGATATGTTTAATGTTAATTTCTATTTCATCATAGTCGCCAAATTAAAACATCAACAGTCATATTCAGCTTACAAGCCAGATGATAATAAATACCTTGAGAGTTGACCGCTTGCTTTATAGAAAATTTTGAGAGCCAAATAATTAAGTGTAAAAATGACTTCATTAAGAATTTTTACAATTTCCATCAAATTTGTCTATCACTTGTTGTCAAAATATGACTTTCCCCAAGTTAGTTGTCTAGTATTTGAAAACTATAATAACCGCATAATCTCTGCTGCAAATTCAGTCACGGGAAAAAGAATACTTTAGGAGAAAATGTGAAAAACGTTGCACTTGTTTTTCTCGTTTTCCAAAATGGCCGACACCTAACATACTAAAGCCTACATTTTTTCCTCGTTGGGAAACGTCAAAGCAGTTTTGAAACATCCTTTAGTAATTAGAGGCATAGGTCTAATATCTGGTGCAATTTCATTTTAACTGAGCGACATCTATTGGAAAGGTAGACACACATATGTTACCCATTTTGAGGGTCAAAACATGGGTTTGTGGCTGTCATGATTAATGGCGGTTACCATGGCATCGATAACTCAGCTGCCCAAATATAGTTGTTTTTGTTCATCCTGCCAGGCAACATATCTCCACACAAAAAAATGAAGGGGGTGGGGGGGGGGGGGGGGGTTAACATTTCCGTTTCCAACTTTGCTTGACTTTCTCAGAGACCTTCTCTTAACTATTGAAAAAACTACCAACTCAATTACAGTGAAAGCTTAACACAGTTAATCAACGTAAATGGTGATACAATGAGGAATACCAGTATAGTATGTCTTTAGACAGGGCTTTTGAATCAGTCTTATCTTCACTACAATTGCTGTAGCTTTCACTTTCATAAGCAATATTTTTATCATGTAAATCCTTTATGCAACCATGTTTTTGTATTCTTGTTCCAACTTTAAATTGACAATTATGACTATGTTGCTTTCTTGACAGACATTTGCAAAGAGTCATTTTGCTCGTATAACGAATACTGCTATCGGCCGTCCTTCTCTCAGTTGTTTCCACCGGGTTCTTATTACTGCAAGTGTAAGCCAGGATATTCTACAGATATTAGACTTGGGCTGCACCGTCCATTCTACAACCCAGAAACCGAAGCTAATGGAAAAGGATGCGAATTACCACCCTATGGTAAGTTTCTTTATTCCTTAACCGTTTACCTGTGAAAGATGCCACGTGGAAATTTTAAGACACCAATCATTGTAAAGTGGTAGCTTTTGTAACAAAAAAGAAAGAGAAAGACAATTTCTTGTGCTGGCGCAATTTGTCAGCAAATCGAAAGGAAAAACATGAAAACAGTTTTTGATGAGTGAGTTTTAGTTAGCAGTGAAGGGGAGAGCTGGTTAACAAACTATAGGAACAGATCTCGAAAAGTGCCTTTTATTCGAAATGCAACCTGACTTACCTTAAACTTAACTTAAAATTAAGTTGTAAATGTTATTAAAAGTGGTCCTTGTTATCTTGAGGTCCTCAGAGAAGCGAGTAATTGTTCAGGTGAGCTGCTTTTCTGTAGCTTACCGGACTTTACTCATTTGGATTAACTTTTTTTGTTATTCCTGGATGACAGCGCAAGTCAGTATAAAAAAAATAGAGGCAGTTCCTCTGTATACACTAGGGAGCTTAAGCACGCGCGTTTTTGAGACGCCGACAGCAACCGGAAGAGAACATTTCGCGTGCCAGGGCAGTGTCGTCTCCCAGATTTTTTTATATATCATCTCTAATGGAGAAAAGATACTTAGTAATGTAAATGTTGTTGTGTGAAGATAAGTTAAAAGGGAAAACAGCTCACTTCTGGTTGCCGTCCGCGTCTCAAAAACGGGCATGCTTAAGCTCCCTAATACCAACTGTAACACCTCACATGCAAATGTGAAATAATAAATCAATACATCAACTCCAGAATACCAATCAACACACTTCTAAGGTCAACCCAAACGGTTTAATGGTCACTTAATCCGTTTGTGTTGGCCTGTAGCTCCACTCGCGCGTGCACTTGAATGAGCGGGTGACGCATAAGTAAATGCTGACCTTGTAACCCCCTAATTTTTCCTGATTTTGCAACTTTACTCGTTTATATCTCTGCTTCCGGATGATGGTCTTTTTTTTCATTTTTGCATGTTAGCTAAGATTAATTTTAAATGTTTGTCTTTCAAATTTAAAAATGTAAAAAGTTAGAGACACATTAAAAAAAAAAAAAGATTTTTCCGAAAAACTGGCCTACAGATTTTGTTGAATTTTAAATATTTGGAGACTATTTCTAACATAATCTGGTAACGCTGAAGGGAAAATTTCACCGTCCCGTTTCTTTAAAAAAGACAACATATGTTGATTTTAAAGCTCAAAGAAATGCCTTATATCGTTGCCATGGTAACGTTATAATGTGAGAAATCTGCGATGGGTACTTAATACCCTCGCCAAATTTCGTCTTGATATGATTACCCTAACTGTATCTAAGGTCAGAATATGTTTATTTGTTTGAAAAAAGGAGAAACTTTTTCGAGCCTCCTTAAATTCAAACAGTGTCATTGACACTAAAAATGCACAAGTCCCCTTGGTCGCCAAAAAAATGAAATTCACTTTAAAAAATTGATTTAAATAAACAAGAAATGAGTGGCGAAGTTTGCATGATCAGAAGAAAAGTACTGAAGAAGAGCAGTTAAGGTAAAATAAACTACGGTAGATAAAAATTAGCATTAATCTTTTAAAGTTTGATGAGTAGACAAAAAAAAAGTGGCAATACTGTGGAAAGTAAAGTATAGGTAATGATAAAAGTTAAATAACTTATATACTGATTATCTTTAAATGGTGAAGGGGTGCAACTATGCGAGAAAAAAGAAAAAGAAAAATAGATAAGACAAAATTGGAAGAGAGCAGCGAAAAATATGTTGCAATGCAGTTACGTCAGTTTGGCATAGAAAGGAAATGTAAACAAGAATGGAAAGGGTTGAATCAAAAGAGAAAGAACAAGTTAATGAGTTTAGAGATAAAGTTTTAAAAATACTAAAGAAGAAAAGATCTTTTCATTACAAAATTCTTTATTATTAATTGAGATAAGGGGGTTTTGTGATTTCAGAAAGATATAAAATAAAATTGTGAATCCAAATAAGTTGAATCAAGTTAAGGTGCCTTGGGACAAGTGCAAGGGAATTTGAGATAATGGTGACAAACCATAAGGGACATTCAACGTTTCCATTTTTTTTCCAGAAATTGAATTTATCGTGAATTTAGAGATAAGTAAATAAGAGAGCGGTTCAGAATATTCCACCCAATCGTGGAACTTATTTTCTGCTTCCAAAAGTTATTATAAAGTCGAGTGTCAGTTCAAGTGGGCAATATTTGGATATCTTTCTTATTTACGTAATCCTCTTCGTGTGTGTCCGCACATAATGCCGTTTTTCAACAATGTGAGTGAACAATTCCGGTCCCCTTTGCTAAAAATAACACAGAATGTCAGTTTGTGTAACATGTTTGAGTATATTGCCACACGTGAGAATAATTTATACTTAGCTGCTTTAACTCAAAGTGAAGAGATTTTGTGTAACTTTGTATATGCAGATGATTGTTGCAAGGTATTAATACAAGTGATATTAATCCTTAATAGGGGAAAAAATTGCGAATACCTGTTTATAAAATGGAGGGCAAAATATTCTTTTAGTAAGAAGGTAAAAACGCATGCTAATGCTAAAGCTAATGCTAAAGCCACTTCAGTGTTCAGTTCGCGGCAATGAACGGTGAAATGCACGAATCAAATAAATAGGCCTTTTGCGAAAATTAGAGAGACTGGTGACTAACGCTACAGCGTTTTTTCTCCTTTTACGGCACCTATCGATGCATTTTGAGATTGTTATCTTTTAGGAGCAGATATTATGATACCTGGTGGAGGGTTTATTTTTATTAATTTACCTTTTTTCCCAGGCAGTTATTTCTGACAGGGAGATTGTACTCCGGAGTGAATTTCTTAATCCATGTTTGTGGGAAGTTGCTGTCTTAATGGCAAACAGGGGATTTACTGTGCAAGATTTGTTTGAGCCCCTGGGAGTAAAAGCGATCATAATTTTCTAAAGGGCAGAGACGATTTTGCAAAGGGAGAAACTGTTGTAAATCAACACCTTGCAATGTTTGGTTCTGACGATGAGGTTATTGCCTCAGCAGAAAACAAAGGACCTGCATCTTAGTTCCAGTCTCTTTCTGGGGTAAAACTAGTGAGACGACGTATGGCTTGAGTACCAGGCCCCTTTCAGGAAGGTGGATGAGAAGGGGAGAAAGTTCTTTTTTTCCTCTTCCTTCCTCAAAGCTCTGTTGCTCATGCTACTTTACCCAACTGTACACATATAGAATGGAAACAAGAGGCCACCAATACAAAACAAAAAAGCAGAACTGTTGTTAATAACTGTGGTATTTTGGGAAACCACTTGACGTTCTGTTACCTGAAAAAGTCTCAGTTCTTGTGTATATGTAAAATTGGTGATGAGGATGGGATCCTAAACGTACTTTAAGAAAACACATGGCTGCATTCATTGGTAATATGGGACATTTTAAAGTCAGAGAAGAGTAATTATGCCAGCAGATTTCAAGCCTGTGTGGCGGCGAATGGCATCAAAGACAAAAAGGAAGTAAATGTTTTCTCCCTGTGGTTGGTGGAGATGTTTGTAAACTGCTGAAGAATTTGTGTGATCCAGAAAATCCGAATTCGAAGACGTTCGCCTGCTCTTTTTGGACTACGTCCCAAGTAGAAAGCGAGAGTGTATCCGAATTTGCCGTTGGTTGCAGAAATTGGTTTCAGTGTGTAACTTTGGTCAATTCTTTCGTCAAGCCCTTAGAGATAGGCTAGTTTCCAGATTGCACCCGACAATATCTGGGGAGAAGAAGCTGCAGGTAGACAAGATCTGAAGACCCTATATAGAATTAGCAAAACGATAAATAATGGTTTTAATAACTACGATGTCCCTGGAAAAGACATAGATGGAAATTTTCTTTCGAAAGAAGCAGGAAAGCTTGCACGCTGGAAGGACACTTATGTCCAGGTTTGCACCTAATTAGATGCACGCCCAATTTTGACATCCAACACAAAGTGTCCCCTTAAGTATAAGCATTTGCTACCTATTTTCAACAATAAGGTAACACTAAAGGTTAGCGTTATTTTTAGCTTTGGGTAAATGCAGCCGTTAATCTTTACTTAAAGAGCAGCATTTGGGGGACACTTTGTGACATAAATTGTCTGTATTCTGAGACACAAGTGATGTTGAAGTTGGCGAGAAGAGCAAAGGGACACTTCATGACGCTTATTGAAATCCACGTGCATCTAATTAGGTGCAAACCTGGACATATCTCTGGAAGGAACATTTTGAAAGTTTTCTAAATAGGCCAGAACCTGAACAGGTAGCTGAGATTCCACCGGCAGTGGAGGACTTGGATACCTGTATAGATCCACCTACCATGGAAGAGGTGAAAGCTGCCATCAAAGCGATAGAGAGCGGGAAGGCAGGTGGAGCAGATGGAATGACAGCGGAAATGTTCAAGGCTCAAGGACCTGAAACACTACGCCTTTTGAGGTGCATATTCAGAGAGATATGGGAGAGCAAGACGACTCCTAAGGCGTGGAAGTCATTGTCAACTTACCCAAAAAGGTTGATTTGGGTGACTGCAACAATTGGAGAGGCGTCACTCTGCTCCCCATTACCATCAAGGTCTTCAGCAAGATCATCCATACAAGACTGGCTGAAACACTAGAGGAGTATATCAGGCAGGAAAAGTCAGGTTTCCGCCCTGGACGCTCGTGCTCTGACCACATCTTCGCCCTGAGGCAAATTCTAGAGCAGAGTAAACAATGGAATGCTCCCCTGTATGCCAACTTTATTCACTTTGAGAAGGCGTTTGACAGCATTCACCGAGATACCCTGTGGGAGATATTAGGGCAATATGGGATTCCATCAAACCTGGTAAATGTCATGAAGATGCTTTACAGTGACTTCAAGTCGCAGGTTATTTGCAACTCAGCGCTTACAGACGCCTTCAGCGTGACCGCGGGTGTGAAACAAGGTTGTACTCTCTCCCCCTTTCTGTTTATTTTAGGGATCGACTGGGTTCCGAGACAAGTGAATAGTAGTGGAAGAAGAGGGATTAGATGGAAACTGACCCTTGTCTTGGAAGACCTTGATTATGCAGATGATATTGCACTGCTTGCCCACCGACACCAGGACATGCAGGCAAAGACCAATTCCTTGGCAACTACAGCAGGGAACATAGGCCTGAAGATCGACTGAAATGGATTGGTACTGTGCTGCGCATGCCACCAACAGCACTACCACGAGTTGCCCTTAGGTGGACCCCTGATGGCCGTAGAAAGAGAGACAGACCGAAAGAAACATGGGGGAGGACAGTGGAGAAAGAGATGAAGGAGAACAGTTGGACATGGGCACACCTGGAACGACGAGTACCCGACAGAAGCCAATGGCGCACTTTGACCGAGGGCTTATGTGTTTCGAAACACAAAGAGGACTAAGAGAGAGAGAGAGAGAGAGAGAGAGAGAGAGAGAGAGAGAGAGAGAGAGAGAGAGAGAGAGAGAGAGAGAGAGAGAGAGAGAGAGAGAGAGAGAGAGAGAGAGAGAGAGAGAGAGAGAGAGAGAGAGAGAGAGAGAGAGAGAGAGAGAGAGAGATAGAGTAGGGCTCGATTGTTACCAATACCGCCTAGAGCAAGATCGAGTGTTACGGTGAACAGTTGCGTAAGCAATGTTGATGGAGAAAGAATGGAAGGCGACAATTATGTGCGTGACATACCTGTGCATGGAAAGCAAGGTGCTTTTCGTTTGTACAGAACTGGAACTGAACTCTTGCCCGCTGTGTCAGTAAAGGCCTCCAACCGTACGCAGTATATGTTCAGTTATGTGAGGAGTAGTAATATGGGCCCATGTAATTCGGTTTTGATGCTTGGAAATGGAGCGTTCTGCTTGTTGGATTTAAAAGAAAAATCGAGCATTCTGATTGCTAAGAGCCGAATACCGCCATTTTGAATAAATGCATAGATAATCATCACGTGGTTTCAATGAGATTCAACGGCTTCTGATTGGTCGAGAGGGAAGTGGATCGTGCACAAGATGGTAGACGAGAAATGATGTCATAAAACAAGACCGAAATGAGGTCTTTAAGAAGGCCCAGGTCGTCATCAGAGAGTCGTTTGTAGCCGTACGGATAGGTCTTGGTGATGTTCGGATCCAGGACCCGTTTGGAGACGGTAATCCAAATGGGTGTGGTGCGTTTCAAGAGTGTAGGCGTTGGGGTCCTTATGAATGGAATGGGACTGGTTGACGAACGTGCTGCGAGGTTGGTTCAAGGGACGATGAAGGTTGTAGAGGATGTTCGGATCCAGGACCCGTTTGGAGACGGTAATCCAAATGGGTGTGGTGCGTTTCAAGAGTGTAGGCGTTGGGGTCCTTATGAATGGAATGGGACTGGTTGACGAACGTGCTGCGAGGTTGGTTCAAGGGACGATGAAGGTTGTAGAGGGTGTTTTGACGTAAGACGTCATAGTTGAATTGAGCACTGTCCTCGGACTTTTGCACGTGACTTTGCCTTTGTGCATCTTGTACCCGTAAATCTGTTCACTTAAATGTGGGGTACCGCAAGGTACAATCCTTGGCCCCCTTTTATTTCTTACTTATATTCATGACTAGCCAAACTGCCTAACATCGTGCCAGCCTAGGATGTATGCTGGCGTTGATGTGAATTCAATACAGTTAAATCTGAATCACGACTTAGATAACTTGAACAAATGGCCTACTTTTAATAAACTTACTTTGAACAGTGCTAAAACTGAATTTATGCTAATTGGCTCCAGACAAAAATTGAGTACTTTGTCGAACCCACTTAAGCTCTCGATTGATAATGTTCCGATTGAACACGCTTCCTCTGTTAAATCGCTTGGAATATTTATTGATGAAAATCTACGGTGGCAAACACACATTGATATTTATTATCTAAAAAGGTCGCATCCCGGATAGGAGCAATAAAAAGAATTAGACCTTTTGCCCCTCCACCTACTCTTCATTAGATATACAATGCACTAATTCAATCTCATTTCGACTATTGCAATCCTGTCTGGGGTAATTGTGGTAAAACGCTATTTGACAGGCTACAGAAGCTTCAGAACCGTGCCGCTCGCGTCTTAACCTTTTCTAGCTATGATGCTAACCGCTTAATTAGACAACTCGACTGGAAAGACTTGAGCACTCAATTTCAAATACAGAGAGCCTTAATGGTCTTTAAATGGTCTTGCTCCTGAATATTTATCTTCTAAATTTGTTACACGAAATGAAACGCGTTATTCCCTGAGGGACTCAGTTAACAAACTATTTGTCCCGTTTCTGCGAACTAATTTCATGAAAAACAGCTTTAGTTATAGGGGAGCAGTCCTCTGGAACAGCCTTCTCTGTAATGTGAGAGAAGCTAAATCTCTAAGTCAATTTAAACGATTAGTTAATCTTCATTTTTAATGTTAGGGTATACACGGCATTCATGAAAAACAGGTTAGATTAGTTGTAGTTAGTTTTTGTATTTTGTTGACTTTACCCTGTTTAAATAAAGATTTTACATTACATTACATTACATTCTTGGGTCCACCTTCTTGTAATCCCCCGCGTCGAGTTCAGCTTTGAAGTTGCCGAGATAGGCACCTCGCGGGGGGTACAAGGGTGGATCGTTGGGTCGCAGGACATAGACGACCCAATCTGTGTCAAAGCAGAGCACTTATTAGTCGAGATAGACGAGGCCCTTATAGTCGAAGCCGGGCGTGACAGGTTGTGACAGCGGTAGCGAAGATGGGGAGGAGGTTGTCGGTCTACAGTTTGCAGTGTACTTCGATGCCGTCCTCCGTCAAGGTGCTGACATATTAAACGCACGTCGTGTCAATCTCTGTCGACGAATGTCACGAACGGTTGAGGCTCGGTGAAGTCCCAGAGTTGAGTCTTTGCCCGACATGGAGTTAAGCATTATTTTGGCCATGGCACTCCCTCACCTCTTCCTTGAGTTGGAGCCAGGTGTTCACATACCTTCAGAAAAGTCCCACGTGCCGTTGCTCGAAATGACAGACTTCGTGCACTTGCAGGATCGTGTTAGCCTTTCCGCACGGCCACGTCAAACTCCGGGTTGAGCCAGGTCCCCACCAAAGTGCGTTGGTCGTCCGTGTGGTGACAGGTCAATGGCTTGTCCAGCATGGGTTGGTCAACTTGTCTTGACTGAGGTAAGGCAGGATGGGGTGTTAGAAACTTTGAGAAGGGAGTACGGTTCACTTAGCCAAACCGAAGTACGACATTAGGTCAGTGGTTCCCGGCTCGTGGACTAAGATAGTATGTCCGACCGGGTAATCGCCGTACTTGTTGACCAGAGACTGGTGTAATCGTCGTACTGAATCTCTTCCTCCGTGTCGAGGTCGGTTTGGCAGTAGTGTCGAATGGCATTGGTCTGACCGCCGTACAAGACACCTCATGGATCCAGGGGATAGACGATGGCCACGTCCTGTGGCCTGTTTCTCAAAAGTCCTGAAACTTTTCTGGCCTATTTCGGGTGCCACAATTCCCTTTATATCTTCGTAACGCCGAGGTTCTAGGCCATCAAACTTCGCAATCCTCTTAGTTTTTATTACATTAAAAACATGTTAAGGGATCAGCTTTTCAAAATAAGCGGATTGCAGTCTGACGACCGGCTTTTCTGGCCCTAAAACTTCTCGGGAGTTTCGAGAAACATGCCCCTGGTTTGAGGTCTTGACGGCCTCCCACTCGCACTCCCATATTTCAGCGATGCAATACCCCCGAGTCTGCAACAAACCAGTTTTTGGTCCTAGGGAGCCCGCACTCGTCAATTGTCTGGTCCAGTGGTTTTAGTCAGGGAGCAAGTGTCGCGAAATAAAGTCCCATGGGAATTTTGTAAGGAAAGCAAGCCGCCTATGCCAAATGTTGTCGACCTTCAGCATCATTGCAGCTGCAGAGAATGGTATATTTAAGTCCCGCTTCGCGACATTGACATCCATTAGTGGAACATTGCTCTAAAATTAGCTGAAAGATAAACGTTGAAAATAAGTGTCATCGGCTAATACAGAAGGAAGATTAACTTCTCAATTCCAGCAGAGGTCTTTGCTGTGGGTTGCACGATTTTACTCAGATCTGCAAATGCGGTTACACTGTGTAAAATTTTATGGGCTAAATCCTTCTGTGTTACAAGGCTTGATATTCCGTAACGCCCTAAATCTCGAAACTTTCGAAATTCTTTCAACAAACGCTATCCGTAATCAAGGCTACAATCAAGGTTTGGCATGTAAAATACTAAAGTGTCAACTGTAAGAAAAACACGACACTCCTGAGTTTTACAGACATGTTTCGGCAGTTTCCTCTTCCATCTTCAGTGTGAAATGAACAATAAATTCCAGTGAAATATAAAAACTAGCGAAAATTACAATAATAATAGCAATAATTAAGACTATGACAATAGTAATTCAAAGTTAAACCGAAAGTTTTAAATTTACATGTTTAACCTGTGTTGGTTTGTCCCAAAATATTTGCAACGCCTCTTTGATTTTAAAAGCAAATCGCGAAGATGCCTGATGGATGATGGCAAAATTGTCACGGGAGCAGGCAGAGCGACATGCTAACGAGTTCTCCAGATGCTTGAAAATGTGTGAGGCCTTGTCCGTTTCCAAGTGTTCCCTTACACGTGTGTTGAAATGTCGGGTGGTCTCATCGACATAGCAAGCTGCACAGACTGCACACCAAAATTTATATACTACACATGATCGGAGTTCATTGGGGATAAGGTCTTTCACACTATAAAGGCTACCTACGTTAAAGGAGAAAAACGCTAACACAATGTTTGCATTATTACAATAGAAATGTGAAAGTCGACGAATGCGCGTTTAGGCGATGCTAGAAAAATAACCTATGCAGGGTAACGCTTGTTCACTAGTTGATCTTGCAGAGTTGCCTGTTACATGCTAAGTGACACTGCGGTTAATGATTCTTTCTATTAGCCTAGATGGATACAGGTTTTTCTTTAGGATGAATGATAGTGACAATTTAGCCATCATCGATCAGACATCTTCGCGGTTTGAGACGGCTATATGACGTGCATAATGAGCAGCCATGTCTTTTTGGACTCTGTGCTTTTGCCCTTTTTACTGTTCGTTGGGCGACCTTATTCCAACCACGTGTACGTCGGCTCATCTCTAAAGTTTGGACACACAATTCGGCGAATTTTTTTCTACATCAGAGTCACTACAGATGGAGTTTTTGGTTCTCGATCGGCGGTAACTTCGTATCTTGATGTCGTATTTGACCGGGCCCTCAACAATAGCGCTGAATTCTTGTCTAATGATCCATTGTCTGCTTTATTTGGATGGGATTTACATCAGAATGGAATGCTCCATGACGGTAGACTTAACAGTCCTATCACTTCATTTTTTTATGGAAGCTCGAATCAGGCACTGTGGAATATTCATATTGTGGCCACGCTTTCTGGTATTGACACTGAATGAGAAATCAGCCAGGAATTCCTGCCACCCTCGACACAATTAATTGCAAAGTGTAAAAGAAGAGCAAAAATCAACGGGAAGATCAACAAAATCGACGAGGTCAAAGAGTTGCTAAATAGAAATATGTTTGATATTCTGGTTCTAGCCGAAACAAAGATTGACAATAATGTCTCTTCGCACTTGGTTTCACTCCCAGGATTTCGCACCATTCGCAAAGATCGTAAGAAGGAGGCTGGAGGTCTGCTTGCCTACATCAGGAATGACCTCTCGGCATATCGACGCTTAAAACTTGAAAGTAGCAATATTGAATCCATTTGTTTGGATGTCAAGGGCTCCAATAACAGTGGCTTTATAGTGTATGGTTGTTACAGAAGTCCAACTAAGTGCAAGGAATCTGACTTTCTCGCTTCCCTATCAACAGCTGCCGAAAATATGTATAACACCAGAAGGGAACTGCTTTTACTTGGAGACTTCAATATGGACATGTATGAGAATAGAGACGAAAGCCGTTTTCCTGATACAAGGCTGGTTGACTTTTGTAATCGATTCTGTCTCTCAAACCGAATCGATAACCCGACAAGAGTAACTAAAACATCTAAAAGTCTCATCGATGTTTTGTTAACTAGTCATGCGGAACGTTATGCTACAGTGGCTCTTTACACCTTGGACTGAGTGATCACGACTTAATCTTTACACTGCGAAAACAATAAGAATTCAAGGCCAAAGCCGCGCTTGATCGAGTTTAGGAGTATGAAGAGTTTAAAAATTGCCTGAATTTTTGGCTGACTTAAAAAGGGTCCCATGGTCTTCGGCCTACACATGCGAGAATGCCGATGATGTATGGGCTCTTTCGCGAACACTTTTCAAAGATGTTCTTGACCAGCACGTGCCCCTAAAGAAAAAGTGGATTCGAGGCGACCAGTTACCATGGATATCACCTGATGTGCGGCGTAAAATTTCGCACCGAAATAAATTATTCAAGCGCCACAAGCGGAATCCTACATTTACTTCTTGGGATGCCTATAAGCGGCAACGTAACAAAGTTACGTCGCTAAAGCGCAATGGTGTGAAAAGGTTCTGCTGTGACACCTCCTTGAGTGCTAAACATCCGGGCGAATTTTGGAGAAAAATGAAACCACTTTTGCCAACTAGTTCAGGTAAAAACATACAAGGAGTTATCCTCGTTGAGGACAGTGGCGTTGTTCCGACCCTGTGGGCGTGTGGCCGAAGTCTTCAGAGATTACTTTGCCAATATTATCCAGCTAGGGCATAGATCTGACACTGACTACACGGACCATCCGAGTATAAGGGCAATAAGCAAGCTACGTTCTCTAGCGAGTTTAATTACTCCCCAGCCAGTACTTCATATATCCGTAACATTTTAGATCACCTTAATCCGAGAAAGGCAGTTGGGGTAGACGGCATTTCACCACGAATCTTGCGTTTGGGATCCCCAGTATACTTCCCGGAAAGGTGACTAATTTGATCAACTTCTGTATCCTGAATCGCTCATTGCCGTCTGAATGGAAGCAAGCGCGCCTTACTCCTGTCTTTAAACGGGGAGTTGACACAGACAAAGCAAACTACCGCCCCGTCTCAACTTGCTTACTTGTGGCAATCTCCAAGTTTTTGCTCCGCATTGAAAGACTCTTTAACAGGGAGCTTTTCGCTACTCGAGGATTATTACTTATAGTCTTCTAGTAGCGTAGCCTATCAAAATGCAGGATTTGCGTTAGTCCACTAGTTGGGTGATACCAAATATATATATATATATAACTAACTGCAGACAGTACTGTTTCGGCCTTCTGGCAGAAGGCAGATATATATATATATATATATATATATATATATATATATATATATATATATATATATATATATATATATATACATTGTAGTACACCACTAAAAATATTTAGTTTCTTATAATAGCCCTGCGGTGGATGACTACGGCGAATTTGTAGAGTTTATTGGCAGGCCAAAGGGATGCCGGCGGATCGAAAAGCACCAATACATGTAGGTATGATCTATTCGAAGAAATATTTTTGGTGAAAGTGCTGCCATAACTTTAAAAGTTTTCAGCGCAATGTATCAATGCATCAAACGTTTTCAGAGCAAGGTATCAGCTGAAGCTCGTCACGCAACGTCTGCACTTTCCGAACGCTAAACACTCACCAACAAAAGGATGTGTCATTTGGCTAGCCCAGCATTCATTTGACCATGAGTTCATCAGTCTGTGTATTCTGAGACAGACTAATTACCGAGTTAGGATTTCGAGTTGGATTTTCGAGTTGGATTTTCGAGTTGGATTTCGAGTTGGATTTTCGAGTTAGGATTTCGAGTTGGATTTTCGAGTTGGATTTCGAGTTGGATTTTCGAG